>CM065732.1:58973837-59083837 GCA_033310375.1 Conus canariensis
TGCCGTCTGCAATGCCCAGTTGCGAACGCTTTCCGTCATGATTCAACACTCTTTTTGTTTCGTCCAGCATGGGACTTAGCAAAATATGATAACAGCGAAGGGGTTAATATGATGGATTGGAAATGACCTGAAGGACTGTAACTAAATAGTTTAGTTGCCGCCCCTCAGAAGCCCTGTATTCTCACTATCATTTGTCTGGATAAATCTGCTGGCATCTATACTTCATAAAGTTTACCGTCATTTTCTCTCTTGTCATACAGACGCTTCTTGCTATCAAAAGTCAACTGGACAATCTGGTTGGGGAAAACATGTTTAACAAGTGCGCAGTACCAATAGATTTCGATAATTCAGCTGCTGACAAAAAGAAGCGTTTGTATGGGTGGAAGTACGAAAGGAAATCTTCCCATTTTAACTTATACAGCCTATACTAGTGACAAATTACCAGCAACTAACTGTATTACTAGAATATTCACGACTACTGTCTATTCCAACTATGCATACATGTTCATCTGCTTGATGATAATAGTGGTAGTAGAGCAGTACTAATTCTGTCCAAACACAGGATACGAACATTGATACTTAGTGATATCCAAACTTATAATGATAGCATTCCATATTCTTTTGACGTGGAACATTTTCTGTGTCTCATTCAACCTACACACACCTTCAAGTCAGATGGATCAATATTGTCCTGAACGATTGCTTCCATCTTGCCAGATGATGTTCGACTTCTCCGCAGAAGAAGCAATGCATCAAGGGAGGCTAATCAAATTTTGTTCTAGCGCACAAAACAGTGTTTCTCTCCCTTGCAGTGTCAACGCCCTGTCACTCGCCAGAATGCCAGTTTATAGCATATTGATTTTGTCACAAAGCGGACGCCGTAATCCGACACATCTCCATATCATTACATTTTTATTTTCAATCATATCTGCTAACCAAGTCGTATTCTTTGGGTTTTGCGTATACAGTGCACTCATGCGATGTGCTGTCTTGAGTATTCAATACGAATTATTGAAAAAGTTATGCCTGAAACGCTCTTCCTAAATGTGTTTACATACACGACCTCTACCTATCCTTCTCACCCCCCACCCCCCATCCCCAGCGAAGGCGTTGAACCTTCTGTTCATACTTTATACAGGGCTGCTGCATGTATGATCAAGAGTCGTGCAGGAAGAAAGAAAAGGATAAATAATGAGCGGTTTCGTTGATAGTGTGAGGGGAAATAAAAAGAAAGAAACAATTACCAAATTTCCGAAAACACATGCACGCACGCACGCACGCGCTCCCGCGCGCGCGCGCGCGCGCACACACACACACACACACACTAATGGATCGACTTCCTTACCTTTACCATGTATTTTAAACAGTTCTTGTGTTCTTGAGTCAGTTTGCGAATGTTTGTTAAGTAGTTCAATTGGCCTTTATCTTTAGATCTTATCTCTACTCAATTACATTTGTTTTGATTGAATGGAAGAGGGATAGTGTGTGGTGTGGTGTGTGTGTGTGTTGTGTGTGTGTGTGTGTGTGTGTGTGTGTGTGTGTGTGTGTGTGTGAGGGGGGGGGGGATGTCATATTCTATCATTAACGTATTAATACACTCAATCACTTACATACTTCATCTACCCACACATTAAACTGTCTGAATCACTGTAGTGGAAGGACATTAAACCGACGACAACACACACACACACACACACACACACACACACACACACACACACACACACACACACACACACACAATAAATGTGACCTTCTGTTGGGTGCCCTTACATTGTGGAATCTCAACAAATGAGAAAGTTGATCAAGCTGCTCTGAGAGCAGCTCGCAATATTGAAGGCACGACTGCACTGAACATTCCGTTAGACCGATCAGAATGTTATAGGCTACTTTGATTAATAAAGCATCCTTTAACAGTTTCAAAAGGTTATTGAAAGACAGATAGCAAATATTATCACAATTGTATACAACCAAATCCTGACACTCACCCAAAGACTCAATTAGACAAATTCGAAAGTCCAATATCTAAAGAGGTAGTTGTAAAGATACGTCGCACACAAATAGACTGATTTTCCTTGAGGGTTACCAGGGGAAAACTTCACGACAGAGATCAACGGAATGACCGCAAAATTGATATGTTGCAAAACAATCCTGATGGAGCTTAGGCCTATAGCTAACAGTTAATACTACAGTATGTTGATGGTTGTACATCATAGGAACAGTCTCTGGAAATGAGTGCACAACGGCACCCTGGAAGTAAAACAAGACTCTGGAACACAGTCACAATCACAAATGTCTTACACATTCATTCAGCAAACATGATGGGTGGTCTGGTCCATCTTGGCACCAATGGGTCCGCAGAAGGCACGGCTCTGGGAATCGTGGTTGGATGCAGGACGGGCCCATTTGACGGGAATGGAGGCGAGCAAAGGTGGGTTGCCAGCATAACCTGGTTCCTGGGTTGTCTGCTGCTCCCCAGAAGTTGAGGGTATGGCTTTCTGGGTCGTCACGGAGGGCCGGTGCCAGGCAAGCTGGTGTAAGCCAGGCAGGGATCGACTGTGAAGTGGATGGCTTGGTGTCCTGCGTCGTTCTTATGTTGTTCTAGCTTGCTTTTCTGGGTCAGGAAAGGTGGTGGCTTCCTTGGTTGCCTAGTAGTTCAGCATGGTCAGTTGGCTGTTCCCCACTGTTCTTTTCTACTATTTGTTCTCCGGTTCCTTCGTCCCTTTCTGCTGAGCTGGTCAGGTATTCTTTCTGGGCTGCGTCATCGTCCTTGCTTCCCTACAGACTTCAATCCTGCTCGCAGCATCAGTTGGGATAGTATGGAGTAGAAGGGGTGAGCAGGTGAAGACAGACAGATGGCAGTAAGGTCAGGAGCCAAGGGAGCCATCAAAGACACGCAGATGGACTACATGGAGTTTCTTTCCGTTTATTTCTGTTGCAAGATAGTTGCTCCCACCAGGGAACACTGTCCATTCTCACACAACGCCTTTAAATATACAGAGGCGAACCGGACCGCAAAGCTGACAACACAACGCCGCACTCAAAATGGGCCTCGCGAGAAGCTGACAAAAATTCGTGCTATCTGTCGCAGCTTCAGTGTTGTCTGGCTCGCCGTCCATTCAAAGTATTCATATAATTTACTATCGGTGAGAACCTCAGAGCCAAGGAATAAAGTGAAGCATGTCACATTTGAATGAATGAAGCGCCAGCTGGCAGCTCTTCAGTCGGCGCTATCCAGGTAGGCAGCCCGTCGTGTAAGCGAGTGTTGATTGTAAAGCGCTTAGAGCTTGGTCTCCAGCCGAGAATAGGCGCTATATGAGTATTCACTATTATTATTATTATTTGATAATTTTGTTCCTGTATTATGTTAATGGTGACTAAAGTTGGAGAGTGAACACACTATTAACGAGTCATATTTTTCTCTATTGCGATAAGAAGTACCGAACAGCATGAAATAATTTTGCAATGAATGAATAGCAGGCATTTCACTCTTTTCATACATATAAACTTGACTTTCCAAGACAGTGTCTGAGTGGAGACATTTTTCTTTGAAAATTGATAGAAAACACAGCTGGTTTTCCTCTTCGCCAGGCCAACGATACGTGCTTTTGATACGAATTTCGATTAAAAAAAAACTCAGTTGAAACAGACTACTGGAAAATAATTCTTATAGATTTTTAGTTGTATCTGTCATAGATATGGATTCATTAACAAGACTGAGATCGGGAAGTCCGAGTTTCGTAGAATGACAATTTAGATCAAAACTCTGATGATGACAGAAAGTGGAATAAAGAAAGCGATGGTTCACGAGAGATCGGCGCCGTCAGTCATTTCGTATAGTCGCAAGATTCCGCGGAAAAGATCCCAGGCATGCGATATACGAAATGAGAGCTTACAGCCTTTATTTTAAATGTACATTTTCGGATTCTTCAGGTTTTTTTTTTCACATTTGTTTGCAAAATCAAGAAATATTCGAGAGGTGGTCGATGGACAATTCAAAATGGCACCACAATCAATCGTGCAAAATATCAGTTTAGAGACTATATGGGTTTGGTTTTTGGCTTCAGTACAGTCGTGACGAATAAAATACATGAATGTTTGTGACTTCAGTGACTATATATATATATGTATATTATATATATATATATATATATAATATTATATATATACACATCAAGAAGCAGCATTTTAGAAACACATTTCAGTCCAAAGATGATACGAATTGGCAGTCTATTTTTAGCTCATCAGAAGGCCTAAAGCTTCAAAAGTAAACTACTGCTTAAAGAACCTTTTTTTTTTTTTTTGGGGGGGGGGGGGGGGGGGGGGGGGGAGGGGGGTAGTTGAGACTGGACTTGAATCAAATACTAGATTACAATCTAATACTAGGCTCAGATTATGAAGAAGGTGTAAGTGGGTAAAAAGAACCGGAGAAGAAGAAGAAGAAAAAAAGAGAGAAATGTGGAGAAAGAACAAGGTGGAGAAGAACAACATAGCTTCACCATACCACATATTATTTTATGTATACAAACGATTTCCACTCGCAGCTCTTCCACTCTCAGCCATACCTTTCCCCCCACATCATTTCTTCATCAAGAAAGACAACAAAGCTTCATCATACTACGTATTATTTTATACATACCAAGGATACAAGAAAGCTTCACCATACCACATATTATTTTATACATACCAAGGATACAACAAAGTTTCACCATACCACATATTATTTTATACATACCAAGGATACAACAAAGTTTCACCATACCACATATTATTTTATACATACCAAGGATACAACAAAGTTTCACCATACCACATATTTCATACATACCAGGGATACAACAAATTTTCACCATACTACATATCATTTTATACATACCAGGGATACAATTATCACCATACCACATATCATTTTATACACACCAGGGATACAACATAGCTTCTCCATACCACATATTATTTTATACATACCAGGGATACAACATTGCTTCTCCATACCACATGTTATTTTATGCCAGGGATACAACAAAACTTCACCACATACCACATATTATGTTATACATACCCAGGTTTTCCAGTCTCAACTCTCCTATCCCCAGCAGTACCCCTCCCCCATACCATTTCTCCAACATGTTTACCTTATTAAACCATTTTATTCCTCATCATCACTGACCTCTGTTGAGACCAACGCTCTTCTAAAAGCCTGATCCAGGTTGGTATGAATGTTCAGTGTCACTTTTTATCCATTTTCCACTTTTGCAAAGACTTTGCCGTTCCAGGTCCATGCTGTCATTGTCAACGAATGTTGCAGAGCACTGATTGACAGTTTTCAGTTTGCTGAAGTCAAGTCCTCACTGATGCTGGTACCATTACCTTTCAGCTTTTCCCGATTCATCATTATTGAGTCTCTCTAGTGCCGGTTAAAGACGAGCACAAGTATAGGGCGTGGCTTGGTGCTGCTCCTCTGTCCAGCTCTGTGGACCACCTCAATGTCCTCGGGACATGTCTGCACACCAACAGAGTCACTGAAGATCTTGCACACCTTTGTATTATAATCGTCTGGAGTGTGGATGTGAAAAACGATGAGTCATTTGTTTTTGTTTACAATTGTTGTAGTTGAAAGAATATGTGTGTAATGTAAAGAATTATTTGAGATCTACGCGCACTGTCCTCTTTCTGTGCACCTGTTAAGCTCTCGAGTTGTTTGATTTAGAAAGGTAAAAAACCCAAAGATCTTCCCTTCCACTCGGTATGTCCCCGTGTCCCTACAATGGCATCGTCTTTCACTCTTGTTCTCGCTTTTACCCAATGGCGTCATCTTTCATTCTCATCCAGCAACACCGATACTTCCATGGGAGCAGAATACCCAGGGACCACGCCTCAGCAGTGGTTGGCGAGTTGCCATAGCTCGCTACCAGCAGCAACTACACTGCTCCTTCAGCAGCGACAGGGGGGCAGGCTGGGCACTGCTAAAGGTCAAAAGATCTGCAAAACAAGATGCCCGCCTGTAAGATTCTATTTTTTAGATACGTTTAGAGAGGAGATCGGCAACCGATCTTTTAAAACTCTTATGTGTTTTTCTTTAACGAATCTGATTTATTTTATATTTAAAAGAAAAGCCGAAGCATAAAACACACACAACATTTCGGAACTTCTTGATCCCAGTGCTGACTAAATTTCTTAGCCGACTTGTGATCCGGATGGTCCTGGACAGATGATGAGGGAGAATGTTATATACACTTTGAGTCAACACACATCTGTGTACTACCTTACTTTTGTTTTCCTAATTAAGGCGTGTGCCTGTTAACACGTTTTATTGACAAAATTTAGAAAGAGAGGAGGTAAGTTACCTCCAAGGACAGAGACAAACAAAACACAGGACAAGACACAATGCATTTGGACCTCTTGGGTCTTCTTCAGGCAAAAATAAATAACATTTAGGGCAGTGAAAAGGAAGAACCAGAAACCACTTATCTCCTCATGTTCGGCACACCAGTAAAAAAGAGAGAAGGAAAGAGACAAAGAGGCTCTGGCAAGAGAGAGAGAGAGAGAGAGAGAAGCTTATAGTAGTATTGCTTATAGCGTACCTGACCGCAAACGGCTAAAGCACTGTCACCTTGTTGAACTCAACTCACAAGTCATGAGAGAGAAATCAGAACTCGGGAAACCTTTTATTCGATCAAGAATTGAGATCATAGGCAGATTCTATTCGTCAAATCTACAATGAGTTTTTTTTTAAATAACGAAAAAATGATAGAAAATGACAGGCACACAGGATTTTGGAGTACACGATTCACACACACATTCATATGCTAACGTTTAGTAAAAAGCATGTACATGTACGCAATTATAAAGGTATCACTTCTGTCAGTAACAATATCAAAATTGTTACCATTTGAGTAGTGGGGGAAAACAAGTGCAGGATAACAATTCTTCTATTCTTTTAGTAATGTTTTGGCAAAAATATAAACATTAAAGAAATTGAAGATGAAGAAAATGGGGACGTAAAATTATGAAAATATATTATAAATATGAAAACCCTTCACTAGCTGTATGAGGAAACCATCGTAATGTCTCCGAAGGCAGATCTATTTATATTGCCTGCTCCTAGGCCTTTCGTCCGCTGCATCGGACTCATCAAAAAGATACGGCTGTCTGTGTCTGTGCTCTTGGCGACAAATGGAGACACACCACAGTCCATAATTCTGTGGTGTTCTCACCCCCAAGGGTTCAAAAAATAATCTAACAGCACCACCAAAGCAGCCAGCGAAGGGTAGTAAATGGAACGAACCGAAAGTGTGGAGAGGAAAAAAGTTGCTGAAAAACTAAAAAACATTATGCAAACAGTATAAAATGTAGGGGACAATCTTTGAGCCTAAGCTTGAGGGTCCATTCAAGGATGCAAGGAAGATCAAAAGATATGGAACAGTCTGAGTGGTCAGCTCCGCTGTTCAATAACCCAAGTATTGTCAGCGGCTAAGAATTGTGCAGAACAACCTTTACTTAGATCTCCTAAGTGAAGTAATCTCCCACTGATTGACCAATATCAAAATGGATGGGAATGAGGACAGTGGGGGTGGGGGTGAGTTGGGTAGGGCAGCAGTGGGGGAAGGACAGAAGAAAATCAAGACAAAAAAGGCCACCCTTTTTACACACACACATACACAGATAGACACACACACACACACACACACACACACACACACACACACACACACACAGATAGACACACACACACCACACACACACACACACACACACACACACACACGCACGCACGCACACACACACACACCTTGTAAGTTGGTTACATAAACAGTGACTATTATAGTCACTATATGATGATGTCTTCTTTATGTTTTGGCATTGTTTGTGGAATTTGCGACCAGGATTAGGATGGCGATAATGGGCAAGAAACAAAACGTTACTCTAAGAGAAGCAATTTCCCCTCACTGAGTGAGGATAATGAGTGGTATCATTTGTTGACATAACTAGTGCGGAAACAACGTAATCATCTGTGATTGCCGATGATTAACGCGATTGCTGCATGGTACTTCTATGAGACAGTGTAGTGTACACCAGAGAGTCTGTTAAGTATTTTCGGAGGTCTTTTTTCTGCAGATGTGCAGTGAACGATTTTATTCGAGTGGCTATAGATGCTGATCCGATTTTGTACAATACATTACAAGAATTATTGGTCTCCAGTTCTTCAGGTATTCTTTGGGTTTATTTCCCTTTGGTAAACTTGTAAACTATGATTCCTTTTTTCTGTGTAACGGACATTTTACCTCTTGAGAACCCTTTGTTCAAGGAATGTAGAACAAAGTTGCCTTACTGCTTTCAGAAGAATTTGAAGAAATTGGCTGTCGTTCCATGTGTACTTGGACTTTAACCATTTTGCAATGATTTTGGTGCTTTTGATGCTTCCGTAATGTTATGGACCCGTCCTAGTCATTCGACTGTTTTGTTCATCTAGGCAAATCGTGGACGTAGCCTTCCATGCGGATATCTTCTCTGTGTGTTTCGTTTTCAATGTACAATGTTTCATAAAATTCCTGGTTTCTTGACGAAGATTACCATAGAATATCTCTCGTTTTGTCACAAGTTTTTTTCATTCATTTCCAAAGAAAAGATAAAAAATGTATTCGTTTTTTCGCCAAGTCATGCCCAGTTGTATTTTGATCTAAGATGTATACCGTGCATCTTGCTTTTCCAAAATCCACTTAACTTTTTCCTTTTGTCTTGGAGCAGCTTTATATCACATTCATGTTCAGGTGAGTTTTTCTCTAGTACTACAGTATCTTTCTCTATTTTTTTCTGTGTCACCCATTTGGTTCTTTTCACTTATACTATACGATATAATCTAAGCTCCTTGGTTCTTTTCTTTTATACTATACGATATAATCTAAGCTCTTATCTCCATAAGGATTACATCAAGAAACAGCTGATTAGAGACAATAAGTTGAATTTGATCATTAGGAGCTTGCTCTATGTTATCTCGATTGTAAGTTAAAGTTGCGTATTGCTCTTTAGTTTTCGTGATAGTTTCGTTGACAAATTCAACATACGTAGCATTTTTAGCAGTGGCGAGTTGCACTTAAAAAGGCATCTGTGTCTTACTTCTGTTTTACATTTCAAACTGATATAAATAAGAGAGTGGTCGCTTCTGTGTCCATGTAAAACATCAGCTTCCTTAACATATATGATTAGCGAACTGGAAACAATTAAAAAAAAAGTCTAGACAACTTTTTTGGAGATGGTTGTCTTCTCCATTTGTATCTGAGAAAGTTCCAAGTCTGACATCATATCTATAACTTTATCCTGAATGTAAGGATTGTTCATATCTTTTATAGTTGTAGAAGTCAAGGTTCAGATTAGTGAAGAGATTCCAATCTCCGCCTTTGATTATGTTAGGGATCCCAAGATTTTCTATTCTGGTTTGTAATTCAGCTAAGGAAGATGGTTCATCTGCTCTTTGGTCTGTTAACTGACGAATACCTTTTTCCTAGAGTTTAGAACTAATATGATATGATATCCTTTGTCATATTTTACCGTCGTTTTAATCTTTAACTCAGAGTTGTTGTTTAATAGGATAGTTACTAGATTCACTAGATAGAGACGGACGTTGCTTGTCAAGGACTTCAGTGTTGATCATCTTGTCTGACCACCGTATTCAAAGGATGGCTCATTGGTGAAAACGCCACAGCAGTTTAATGTGTCTTCTGTAGACCATCCAAGTTTTGAAGCTGTATAGAAGCGCGGGAGAACAAGAGCATTATACACTTTTAGTTTGAGGGGGAGGAAGAGGACCTCCAGAAGAAGAAGAAGAAGAAGAAGAAGAAGAAGAAGAAAAAGAAGAACAACAACAACAACAGCAATAACAACAACAACAAATTTGATTATTAACACGAGGTTAACTTGAAAGTGCTTATCTTGAGTGTACACACTCACACACCGACAGACAAAAAGGCACACACACACACACACACACACACACACACACACACACACACACACACACACACACACACACCACGCACGCACGCACGCATGCGAAGGGATAGACAGAGTATTAAATGCTGAATTGGAAGGTACCTTGCTCTTAAGTATGATTGTTACTGATTGTGTAGTTTGTTGTGCCTGATTTTATGTTGATAATACCGACTGCCTAATACTATAAAAATAAACAAATGTTTTTAATAATAGAACACCTCTTTCCTTAAAAAGAATTGTCTGTGATTCTCTCAGCTCTGAGACAAAGCAGCGAAGACAGCTTCAAGTTCCGTGTATCTGGTTTGCCATGGATCCTGACGTGTGAAATCAAACCATTCACCTGTTCAGTAAGTACATGTCCCTGAAAGTGAGTCTAGCACTATCACGAAGACTGTGGGCTGTAACACCGTAAATGTAAAAGAAATGAATGTCACTACCAGGAACAGACTGGCTGTGTTTATTAGAATCGGTCGAGACAATGAACTACATTCATTACGTGTGCTTCCAGCACACGTTTAACAAAGAACTTGTCACATTTCTTTGAGGTATCTCTTTGCTATGGTGTGCCGTCAATGTAGCAACCTTGTGCTGAAAGAAACTCTGAATCATCAGACAAAACTTTGTTTCGTATTCTATGGGACATATTTATTTATTGACTTACTTGTTTACTTGTTTGTTCGTTTGCTGCTCGTTTACTTTTTATTTCTACAGATCATTTCATTATTTTATTCATTCAGTGAATATGCAGTCCCTCATTATGTATAATTGATCTGTAATCACTAGGAAGACTCAAAAGAGAGTAGGGAACCTGAGCATTTCTAGTTTCAAATGCTTAAGACGAAAACATTATAGCAGACTGCTAAAATTCTGCATAGCTAGTGTCATCACCATTCAACAATAGTTACTCTCAAAGTAACTGTTGGAGGACTTCCTGACCTATACGTTATGAGAGCACTGCAAAACTAGCACTAAATGGCATCATTGTCAATGATGAAGCAGTCATGTGCGAAAACTTCGCGTTGCACGGAATAACTGTAGAATTTCAAATGTTATATGCAGAAACTGTTCTGAACTTCCTGGCGATTAAGATATACAAGTAAAAGTTAATGGCGCTGCTGGAGTACAACAGGATGTGGCTGACTGCATTGAAGACTGCATATTGTCCATACTGAACCGGGTCATCCCCGCTAACAGATCGAAATGTGATCCTATATATTTCGACTGGCGTTCTGAGGAGGAAAAAGCACATATTTGCAGCAATCAAGGTGACAGTCAATGGAATTACTTTTTTCCGTCTGGAATCGTGGGTAAATTGTTTTAAAGGAAGACACGTGCCCGCTTTAAAATATCTGACAAGTGTCCAGAGAAGAACGCTGTTGCCAGCCCCCAACAACATACAAGGAACAAAAAAACTTTCACCCATGACTATCCATGGCCAGACTGTATCAGAAAACCATTGATACATTTCTGGCACGACATCAGGACAGCATTTCCAAGAACAAGACCCTATGTCATATCCATAGAGAAAGTGACAATGGATCAGAGTGATAGCAACAGTCACTAAACCGGCAGTAACTTGCGACTTTCCCTTCGTCCACACAGCACTGATGCGAAGTGGCCATATTATAGAAGCTGCCCTTAGCAAGGTGAGGGCCACTAGCATCCAAGGAGATAAAGTTTTTGTCGTATCATACATCATCATATGCAGTTTACACTGCCACGAACCGAGTGCTTCAAAGTATGGCACACTGAATTCCGCGTGCAGCAAGCTGTTTATGGGCCCTATAATCAAATACAACAGATCAGAGCAGGCCAGAACTCCGAAGAAAACACTAGAAGTAGACGCAGGAAGACGACAAACGATCCGAATGATCATAAGATTTCCAAATATTCCAAACAAACACACGACAGGCTCACCTATTTTCCAGATCAAGGAAGAGGTCTTTTCAAATGGTTGGTATTGATCGTACCAAAGATTTCTTTTGAGACGGTATGAATTCATTATTCTACAAAACGAGAATATTAAAAGATGATGATAACTGGATAAAGTTTAATTCCTGTATAAGAGTTTCATTTTTGTTATCCTCTTGCATGGGATCGCCTTGTTAATATCACATTTGCAGATGATCAATGGCACATGTATTTACCTCAGCCTTCATAGTAAAACTGCAACACAGAAAATCAGTAACCATTGCACATTAGTTACATCATTTGTGAACGCATGCTTAAGAGTTACTTAGGTGTTGAATTATTCTCTTTTATCAATCTAATCTCTTGCATTGTTAAGTCTCTCAACATCATGCTTAGCAATATGTAAATCCAATATGTCTATGGAGAGAGAGAGAGGGACAGAGAGAGAGAGAGAGAGAGAGAGAGAGAGAGAGAGAGAGGGAGGAGGGAGAGACAGACAGACGGACAGAGACAGACAAGGGCGAGAAAGAGAGACAGACAGAGACAGAGAGAGCAGAGAGAGAGAGAGAGAGAGAGAGAGAGAGAGAGAGAGAGAGAAAGAGAGAGAGAGAGAGAGAGACAGACAGAGACAGAGAGAGAGACAGAGAGAGAGAGAGAGACAGAGAGAGAGACAGAGACAAAGAGACAGAGAGAGACAGTAGTTGATCTGTTTGGTGTCGTGCGTACTTGTAGTATATATTCGATTGCACTGCATAGATTTAGGTTGTGTTGAATTTTATTATGTTCTGATGTGTTTAGTAATGTTCTGTTGTGCTGAGTTAGATTGCTTTCTTTTGTGATGATGGGTTTGGGTATTTTTATGTTATGTTGTGGTATGTTGTCATGTGTTGTGTCACGATGTGTTGTGTTGTGTAGGCTACATAGTGTTGTGCTTTTATACATTGTGTCGTGTTGTCTTTCATGTTGTGTTGTGTTGTCTTGTATTGTATATTGTATTGTCGGACCGTTGTGTTGTGTTGGATTGTATTGTATTTTGTTGTGTGGTATCTTTGTGCCTTTAAGGAGTCATTCACGTGTGTTCAGGGTTTACTGTCCTATCATTTTTCTCCTCCTGTTTGGAAATCACAATGACAGCCATGAAGGTGTGGGTGGGACACAGAGAAGCACTGTCCACAACTGCCAAACAAAACAGCTTGGAGTAATCCTGCACCACCCTTGAAAGCCTGTGCTGTGTTCACAGAGGGTGAAGGCACGCATAGGGTATTCCATTAAGACGTCAAAGGACTTGACGGGTCCCTGGCAGATGCCCTTGTGTAATGGTCACTGAATGTGACTTGAACGGGACTCCCTCCACAGGAGCGTTTCCATGGGTGTACCAGCCCATATTTCATGACTGTAGAGCCCACCAGCCCAAAACGCCATCGTCAAGCAACTTCAGTGTGCATCCTGCAGTCTCGCTCGTTGCTGTTCCGCAGACAGGCGAGGACAGTACAACTCCAGACACGGCCAAGCTTTCGCCATGAGGTCTTATGCGCTGTCTGAAGAGACTCCCGGGTTACAGTCTTTCCCACTGTCAACACAATTTTCCCTGGTGTCAGTGGGTCTTCCCTCACTACGTCTGGCCTTTCCCAAAGTCGGCCAAAAGGCAGTCAAGAAAAAGATACAGCCCAAGGCGCGGGTGGGACCCAGAGAAGTACTGTCCTCAAATGCCTAACAAACCAGATGGGAACAACAATCCTGCACCACCCTTGGACGTCTGCACTGTGTTCACATATGGTGCAGGCATGCACAGGGTAAACCACAATGACAACTTTAATTGTTTTTACCGTGTTTATTTATTTATATGTTTATTGTATCTGTTGACGGATTCTTTTTTTTTTCAATCCATTTTAGTGGCTGTGCAGTCAGTCAACTATCAAATATGTCTTACACTGTTTAGACAATATGTACATATACAGCTTAAGACAGAAGCATTACAGAAGACCGCACATATATTGTTTAGCTGCATTCATCACTATTTAGTAATGGCCACTCTGCAAATCACCGTTGGTAGTAGCTGTCGCCCTATATTTTCTGCTTCCAGTGTAACGCTAGTAATAGGTAACTCCATTGCCATTGACAGGACAGTCCCGTTCTAACAAAATGACATTCAGCTGTAAAGAATAGCCCGGAAATCTAAAATGTGTTTTAAAACTGCTCTGAATTTGCTGCCAGTCAGACAATACAAGTAAAAGTTAATGGCGCTGTTGGAGTTCATCAGGATGTGACTGGCTGCGTAGAAGACTGAATATTGTCCATACACAATTGGGTCACTCCAGTCCTCAACGTCATGCATAATCACAAAAATTTGTATTGGCGCTGTGAGGAGGAAAAAACATGTATTGGTAGCAATCAGGGTGACAGTCAATGAACTCACGTTTTGGCGTCTGGAAGCCTGGGTGACTTGTTGCGCAGGAAGACGAGTGCCTGTTCTGAGAGATCTGAGAAGTGTCCAGAGAAGAACACCGTTGCTGACCCCCAACAACATGAAAGGCACTAAACAGTTCTGAGCCAGGTCTATCCAAGGCCAAACTGTGACATAAAAATGATAATAAATCTTGGATACAGAACTAGGACAGCATACGACTAAACAAGATCCAATATTATATCCATAGAGAAAGTGACCATTAATCAAAGTGATGAGAAGAGTCATTATACCAGCAGTAGCTCTCGACTTTCCCTTTGTCCACACTGCATTGACGCGAAGTGGCCACACCACCGAAGCTGCTCTCAGCATGGTGAGTGCCACCAGCATCCATGGGGATAAAGTCTGTATCAAGTAAAACATCATCCTGTGCATTTTACACTGCCATGAACCGAGTTTAAAATAGGCGGGCACGTTGAACTCTCTATTGAACAAGGCCATGAGCCACAAAACCAAATTCAGCAGATCAGAGCAGGCCAGCACTTTGAAGAAAACACTGTAAGTGGATGCTGGAAGGCGAAGCATAATCAGAATGATCATCACATTTCCAAATATTCCAAAGATACACACAAGGGGCTGACCTATTTCCAAGATCATGTCGGCGATCTTTTGATATGGATAGTTTTGATCGTACCGCTGATCTCTTCTCACACGGCTTATGTGTTCCATTATTCTACATCCAATGAGTATCAACACATGAAGGTAGATACTATCAGTATTACATATCGTGCTACAATTGTTTTACATATATATATATATATATATATATCACTAATATATATATATATATATATATATATTATGAGAGAGAGAGAGAGAGAGAGAGAGAGAGAGAGAGAGAGAGAGAGAGAGAGAGCAGACACAACGAGCGATGTAAATAAAATGTAATCCAATATGAGATCATGTCATAGCCAAGTAATGTGAAGTGTAAAGCCTCATCCCACTGTCAATAGAATAATTTGTCACACACTATCTGCACAAATGTACCTACACACACCACCTCACCATCTCTCAGCCCCACTTCCAACCTCGCCTCCACTCCTCTCTCTCTCTCTCTCTCTCTCTCTCTCTCTCTCTCTCTCCACCGCCCCCATTTTCGTGGATCATCATGGAAGCTGTGTCAGAAGGAAAAACTTGAGCGGCTATTAAATGCAAGGGAAGCCAGCACATGCACCCAGTGATCAGTCATATGTGTTCAGACCTTGTGGATGCTTTCTAGCTTACAAATCCAGAATTTTTCTCTGAGACCTCTCTTAGCGTAGCTGTCTTCATTTCAGCCTGCAAGGAAATACGCCAAATACAAGCATTTTCTAAAATCATTTCCATCCAATGTATATATATATATATATATATATATATACGTGTGTGTGTGTGTGTGTATGTGTGTGTGTGTGTGTGTGTGTGTGTGTGTGTGTGTGTGTGTGTGTGTGTGTGTGTGTGTGTGTTAGTAGTAGTGTGAAGCGCAAAGGGTGCTGGTGAAGTGTCTGTGTACATATCACCTCTCGCTTTCAGACTTCACCGCTGGCTAGCACCTCTGTGAACAGCACTGCGAAAAGAGAGACGAGTGCGCAAGTCTCTCCTGCCAGTACATAGCCTCTCCACTACTAGCCCTATATAGTGCCTTCACGTGGCAACGCATGTCCACTGGGTGCCTCGTGGCCCTAGGCCAAACTACAAGGGACTTGGAGGAGGCTGGCCCCTAAACATGCAACATGCAGGCCCACGGGCGTGTGGACATGCCCTGGCGTTCATGAACCAAACCCTCAGCTATGGGCAAATAGCAGAGCAGAGGGAGCTCTTCAGCCTTGGTCGGCCATCCCTCTAGGAGAAGGATACTTCGAACAACAGAACTGCACCTTCTGGGGCTGTCCTACACGTGGCAGCTTCTGCACCTGTGGGGCAATGAACCCCAGTAGGCGATAAGGTGGAGAAGAGATAGTACATCTCTCCTTCACCTTAAAAAGTCCACTCTGCTGGTCAGGCAAGCAGGTATGCCGATAAACCCATAGGCAACCTTTACCAGCTTCTTCCAAGTCCTGGGGCAATGGAGTAGTGACGGGGACAGGCAAAGGATGTTGCTGGAGGGTTCGTAGCTACACCTCTGCACGTAGGTGGCTGTAGGCTAATGATCGTTCATTGTACACCAGCGCAGATGCGGTGCTCATGTCCTCCTACAGGAACAGAGCAGCCATATTCAGGGACAGCACTGCTCTCCCCACATGGGCAGGGGGAGATAAAAGGATACCTCGCCTGCCCTTCACTGTACCTGACAGGTGACCGCCCCTGCCTGGTCATCCAAAAAGGCGGTCGAAAGACAAAGCACATGAAAACGCAGATGTTTCTGACTTTTGGGGCATGGAATGTTCGAACTTTATTGGACAGAGACGACAGACCACAGCGTCGTACCGCTCTGATTGCCAAGATACTGGGCGAGTATCAGATCAGCATAGCGGCATCTGAGTGAAACAAGACTTGCGGGCGACACACAGCTTGAAGAAGTTGGAGGAGGCTACACCTTTTACTGCACTGGGAAGACTGAAGAAAATCCAAGAACTTCCGGTGTTGGATTCGCCATTCGCACAAAGCTTGCCCGGACGCTGGATAGCCTACCACGTGACATTAATAATCGCTCTATAATATTGCATCTTAAGGCTTACTAAGGACCGCTTTGTCAACGTTATTAGCGCCTATGCTCCAAAAATGACGAACCCAGATGACATCAAGGAAGCCTTCTACGAGCAGCTGAACGTGTCATCATTGAGGTCAAATACAAGGACAAACTCATTGTCCTCAAAGACTTTAACGCTCGTGTGGGAAAGGACTACTCCATTTGGTTCAACGTTCTTGAATGCAAAGGCACTGGAAACTGCAACTAAAATGGTCTGCCGATGTTATCACCATGTGCACGACACGAACTTTCCATCACCAGCTCCATCTTCAAGCAGGCAGACAAGTTCAAGAACACGTGGATGCATCCCCACTCCAAACAATGGCACATGCTTGACCATGTGATTATTCGCCAGAGGGATAGATGTGATGTCCCAGTTACACGCTGCACGAGGGAGCTAACTGATGGTCCAATCACCACCTGATCAGGAGCAAGATGAAGATCCAGCTTGCCCTGAAGAACAAATCGGTCGGAGGTAAGCCCCCGAGAAGATTGAACATTTCTCGCCTGTGTTAACAGCAGAGATATTCTGCAAGAAAGAATTCATGAATTTCTGTCGAACATCAACCTCTCTGGAGAAGACACTGCCGAGGAATGGAAAGCCTTCACGTGCAATTACGTCGACTTTCTTTACGCTCAAACCTCAGAACCATATAACAAGATGGGTTTTACTTTTGTGTCACATGTTTTGAAGACAGTGCTGGCTGGCAGATTTTTAAGTCTGAAAGACAATTTTTTTTATTCCTGCTGCCGCTCTGAAAGCTTTACTTGATAAGTTTTCCACACATCGAGCCCAGTTCAGAGTAGATCCAAAACTGATACCTAAGTCGTTTTAAGTGGCTTCTACAGTTATTTGTTTTCCAGCGTAATACTACTTTTCACAGTTAAAAAAAAAATCCACCATTTTCAAAAGCCACAACCTTTGTTTTTTGCATATTGACAGTTAGCCCCCATATAGAACAATAATGTTCTAGACAATTTATTTTCTTTTGTAGGTCAGCTACAGAGTCAGCAACTAATGCAGTGTCATCTGCATACATTTAACAAAAGCACACCAAGCTGGTCATTCAAAAGGCCTATGTCACCAGCTCCACAAGTTTTGCTCAAGCTCAGACAGAAATATGGAAGAAAGGATAGGACTCAAAATGCATCCCTGTTTTACGCAAGACAAGCAATCAAAATAGTCCGTGACTTTGTCACCCAGTCTGACAGAAGCTTCACCTTTCTTGAACATGCTTGTTAGTGTTGAAAACATATTTCCATGCACACCTTTTTGCATCAGTAAAAACAGCAACTTCTTCCGGTCCACACAGTCAAAGGCCTTTGAAAAAAATCAACAAAGAAAGAGTAAAATCGGCCACCATGATTTGTTAGATATTTTTGTACTAGAGCTTGTACAGTGAATATTACCAACTGTGCTGTAGCCCTTGCGGAAACCAGCTTGTGCCTCCAGGATCATTTTTAATTTTTTCACGAAACTGCTCAAGTCTTTCGTTTAAGACAGTTCAGTACAATTTACTAACAACACTTCGAAGAGATATGCCTCTGTAATTATCAATATTTGTTTTACTTCCTTTCATATGCAATGGTAAAATCAACGCTTCTGACCGGCTTTCAGGGTACATCCCAGAAGAAAATGCCTTATTAAAACAGAGGTAAAATAAATTGTACAAAAATATCAGAGGCACGCAAGAAAAAGTCAGATGAAAGACCGTCAGGGCCAGCTGCCTTACCGCTCTTTAATTTGTTAAATGCCCTACGGATTTCTGCTTCTGTGATGTCGTTATCCATTTCCAAACCAGCACACTGCTCACAGTTATCTGTTTCATGCATGTCGAGCGAGGTCTGAACATCTTCAGCAAACTGCGAGTCATCCAATATCTGTCCTGCATTGATCAAATTCGTAAAGTAATCATGGCAAGCACGCGGAGTTATTCCTTCCTGTTTGCTCTGAGTATTAGAAGTTAATGTTTTTATCTTTTTCCAGAAAACTCTTGAGTTTTTATCAAAGCATGAGTCGGTCAGTTCTTTTACCAACTGTTCATTGTATTCTGACGGTTTGATTTTACTAAGAGCTTTTGAACTCTTTTTTTTTGTAACTATCTAAATCCTTCTGGCTGTTTGTGTGTCGAAAACACTTTAAACATGTGTATTTTTCTTGTTTTATTCAATCAAATTCTTCATCCTACCAGGTGGGTTGTGCACGAAATTCAAATTTATTTTGTTTTGACCTCATTTTTTCTTCAGAGTTTTGAATGAAATTTATAAACCTGTTGCACGCTTTAACATTTCCATCTAGAGCTATCATGAACTTTTCATACTCTTCCTGAACATTTTCATGATAGTAAGCGTCGAAAGTCTCAGCATGCTGTTCTTTCAATGAATAGCTAATTCTGTTTACTAAATCTATTTCCGTCTACTCTTCAAGCGTATTAACAGAATCGTAAGGAAAGCAAATGACAATGGGGAAGTGGTCTGATTCAGTTCTGTTTGCAACATACATGTCTGATTTCAGTTTGAATATTGGAATTGAACAAATGAAATAGTCTACAACACTCCTCTATTTGCTACACAAGTAATCTCATCTTCATAGTCACAAATAGTTCTACTATTCACAAGGAGTAAGTCAAATCCTTTACAGAGTTCAAAAAGGTTTCGTCCAAAGATATCAACTCCTGAATCTTTAGATTTCCGTCTATTTTGAGGGCCTTCAACTAAGAGTTCATCTAATTCTTGAAATAGCGGGACATGTTAACTGTCATCATTCGTATCAAATTCTGAAAGTCCAGATGTCCTAGCATTAAAATCTCCACATAACATCTATTGCAAGTCAGGGTATGAGCACATTATTTGTGACATGTAATCTCCTAATTTCTCAATTTCATCCTCATTATCATAAACAATAGATCTTTCTAGTGGTACATACACAAAGCCCACCAACACATCAAATGAAGAATTGAATACAGACTTACCAATGGTTAGAAAAACAACGTATTCAGTTGATTTCAATAACTATGTCACATATAAAACTACTGACTTGAGTCCACACACAGCAACCCCTCCCTTTAATCTATGCGTACGAGGAGTGTAAAACACTGTGTAATCCGGAAATGCTGCTTCTATAGCATTTTGTTTACATGACCAAATTTCCGGGAATGCAAAGTTCTTATACTTTTCACAAAAGGATTTCCATGCTATATTTTGTTTTTAGTTTGTTGGTAAGTCCCTGAATATTCCATGTCATTATTTCTAATTGTGATGATTACGTGCATGAGGAAGTTCATGATGTAAGGAGTCGTTTGCTATGTCCTCATCTTCTGTTTTATTTGTGACTGATAGTCTCTTTTACAGAGACACAATCCTCTTGCCTGACGTTTGTTTCTGTGTGATCTGTTGCTATATTAATAGTTACTGTTTTGTATCTGCTCATTATCTAATGAGTCATCATCACTTACGCTGGTTCTTTGTATGATAGATGTCACCCTCGTATCGTTTGTCCCATTGTTCACTGCATCACTAGCTTCACCTGCTGGAGGTAACAAAGTATAATTCTCACTGTTCACTGCATCACTAGCATCACCTGGTGGAGGTAACAAAGTAGGATCCTCATTGTTAACTGCATCACTAGCATCACCTGGTGGAGGTAACAAAGTAGGATCCTCATTGTTCACTGCATCACTAGCATCACCTGGTGGAGGTAACAAAGTAGGATCCTCATTGTTCACTGCATCACTAGCATCACCTGGTGGAGGTAACAAAGTAGGATCCTCATTGTTCACTGCATCACTAGCATCACCTGGTGGAGGTAACAAAGTAGGATCCTCATTGTTCACTGCATCACTAGCATCACCTGGTGGAGGTAACAAAGTATAATTCTCATTGTGAACTGCATCACTAGCATCACCTGGTGGCGGTAACAAAGTAGGATCCTCATTGTTCACTGCATCACTAGCATCACCTGGTGGAGGTAACAAAGTATAATTCTCATTGTTCACTGCAT
The DNA here is from genome assembly GCA_033310375.1 of Conus canariensis. Lineage (NCBI taxonomy): Eukaryota > Metazoa > Mollusca > Gastropoda > Neogastropoda > Conidae > Conus > Conus canariensis. The sequence continues at coordinate 58,994,871 of CM065732.1, forward strand.
CACTAGCATCACCTGGTGGAGGTAACAAAGTATAATTCTCATTGTTCCCTGCATCACTAGCGTCACCTGGTGGAGGTAACAAAGTATAATTCTCATTGTTCCCTGCATCACTAGCATCACCTGTCGGAGGTAGCAAAGTATAATTCTCATTGTGAACTGCATCACTAGCATCACCTGTCGGAGGTAACAAAGTATAATCCTCATTGTTAACTGCATCACTAGCATGACTTGGTAGAGGTAACAAAGTGGAATCCTTCCTGCAGGTTGCCTGGGCGTGGGGTCGGCCGGGCCTTCAGCTCCTTTTCCTGCCGTGGCACCAGCTTCTGGAAGATCATGTCATACACAAAGGCCCGTCCTTCAACGACCGGCGTGTTGAATCGGAGGAAGGCGCGTTTCTGTTCCGCCTTTTGCTTTCTTGAGGAACGGCACAAGCAGACGACGCCTCTCTCTCACTCGTGGGGTGAAAGCCTCGTTTACAAACACCTTTGATATCTTTTCCGTCTGAATTTTGCGCTTCGCTAGAATGCATTCTTTGCCTCTAAACTTATTGACGCAGACAATGATGGGACGGGGCGCCACGTGTGTGTGTGTGTGTGTGTGTGTGTGTGTGTGTGTGTGTGTGTGTGTGTGTGTGTGTGTGTGTACATCTCTCTCTTTCGCCACACACACACACACACACACACACACACACACACACACACACACACACATATATATATATATATATATATATATATATATATATATATGTGTGTGTGTGTGTGTGTGTGTGTGTGTGTGTGTGTAGGGGGTGGGTGGGTGGGTGATTGAGGGTGTTGAGGGGCGGGTAGGGGTAGGGGATGAGCGACACGTGGTTATTGTGATGTGATGGGCGTGTCGAAGTTAGGGAAATAGGTGTGTGGGCTGGGGGCTGTGTGTGTGTGTGTGTGTGTGTGTGTGTGTGTGTGTGTGTGTGTGTGTGTTGTGTGTGTGTGCGTGTGTGCGTGTGCGTGTGCGTGTGTGTGTGTGTAATAAGCAAATTATCAGCCTTATCATTTGTTACTTTTTGTCGCAGATATATACTACCAAACGTTCACTGAAGCAGAAAACCTGACCCAACAAGTACATTTGGGTTGAAGCTGCTTAAAATTAACTCTAAGAAGACTGCAAGAAAGACAATGCCAGAAAAAACAACAACATGCTATTGCCTTTCTCAGTCTTACAAAAAAGCGTAGTGGTTCGTTTACTTCAATTCATGTTTAATTATATCAAAATTGTAAGTTAAAGTCCAAATCGTCGAGCTGCATCTAGGGTGTCCACTGGACACTATGTCTGCTCTTAGCTGTTGAGGTCTTCATGATCCAGTCAATTGCCACTAGAAACAGAAATGGTGAAAGTAGGCAGCCTTGTCTGACACCAGTCCTCACCTCGAATGCCTTCGTGAGCTGCTCTCCATGGATGAGTTTCTGCTGATGGTGATCATCTTGGTCGGCCCACCGTAATATCGGAGAAGCTTCCACAGGGTGTGTCGGTCTATGCTGTCAAAGGCTTTCTTGTAGTCGATAAAGTTGACATACAGGGATGAGTTCGGCTGATTCGATTGAATGATCTGTATGAATAACATATTTTCTTTTTCTGTAAATGAATCAATGAGAAAATTGTCTCTGTCAGGGTCTGGTAGTTTCGTGTTTGTTTGGGAATATAGTGATGGATTCTCTTGTCGCGTCTGACGGATGAGTAGGCAGACAGGTCATCTAGTGATGTGTGTCCTGTCCTCTGGTGCGAATGTGGACCAATCCCTGAGGCACAAAGTCATCCACAGACGCTGCATGGAATGGAGTCCTGCAAGAATGGGCCCAGTTTTCTTTGATTCCTCTTTTCCTGGATGGTGGCTGCTCTGTTGCACTCAAATGTTTTTGTGCCCTGGGTACATTGTTGCTTCTATTCTGACAACTGCGACATCATCCCAGGAAGCAGTGTCAATAATGCACCGTCTGTGGATATCCTTCGAGGTGCCTTTGTATGTATTAACAGGCCTTCTTGGTTACGTTGTCGTTCCTTCAGTTGCCCATAGAGCTGCATATTTGGAATTCTGCTGTTCTCCATATGGGTAATCGGAGATCGCTTTTGATGAGTACACACTTAATGCTGGTTAGGTCACACATCTGCTGGATCTGTAGGTTGGACATTCTGTCCTGACATTTGATGCTGCAGATCCTGTGCAAGCATCGTTGATGGAACTGTTCGAGTTGTTGGATGTGTCGGCATGTGTGAAAATAGTGATGATGGATTCTCCCGTCGCGTCCGACGGATGAGTAGGCAGGCAGGTCATCTGTTGATGTGGGTCCTCATGTTGGAATGAAGACTAATTCCTGAGGCACAAAGTCGTCCACAGACGCTGCATGGAATGGAGTCCTGCAAGGATGGGCCCCGTTTTCTCTGATTCCTCTTTTCCTGGATGGTGGCTGCTCTGTTGCGCTCAAATATCTTTGTGCCCCGGGTACACCGTTGCTTCCACTGTGTTCTGTCTTGGCCAAACGATCAGGAGGGCATCAAATATCTTAGTCTTGTCCTGAAGTCGTCGAAGGTTAAAGAGTTTGCAATCTGAACGTAACTGGATGTGTATCCCCTTGTCACAGTCCTGGAATGCATCAATCAGCATTTCAGTAAACAGAATGGAAGAGATGGTGGGAGCTAAAACGCATCCCTGCTTTATTCCATTTTTCACTGGGAATGAGTCAGAGGTATCTCCGTTTTCATGCACTCTCGCCTGCATGCCATTATAGAATGAAACTATAAGTGAGATGAGCTTTTCCAGGCAACCAAACTTGTGAAGGATCTTCCACAAGCCAGTCCGATTAATGGCGTTGAAAGCCTTGGTGAGATCAACGGACACCATTGGGAGTTCTTGATTCTGTCACAACACTTCTCCTGCAGCTGTCCAACAGCAAACATCATGTCGGTTGTGCCCCTGCCTGTGCAAAACCTGCACTGTGATTCAGGGACGATGGAGTCTGCTGTATGGGTGAGTCTGTTCAAGATGGCCCTTGTAAAAATCTTTCCTGTGATACACAAGAGGGATATCCCACAATGACTGTCACAGGACGCTTTATCATCCTTCCTCTTATAGATGGATTCAATAGAGGCGTCTTGGACTAGAAGGGGCTGCGCAACTTTTCCAGGAGTACCATGCCTCCATTTTTGTAGAAGTCATCTGGAATTTTATCAGCTCCTGGTGCTTTCCCGGACTTGGTCTGCTTCAAAGCCTTTGCAGTCTTTGCACTGGAGGGGGGGGGGGGGGGGGGTCCTGCCAGATTCCTTCACTGGCAGTTGGGGGAGCGTTGCGATTGCTTCTCCAGATATTGACGAGACTCTATTCAAGAGAGCATTGAAGTGGTTAGCCCAGCAAGCAAAGATGCCACTCTTATCTCTCAGCAGTGTGGTCTGGTCAGAAGCACGAATGGGTGTTGACCAAGAACTCTTTGGTCCATAGATGGTGCGAAAGCCCTCGTGAAATGTCGTCATGTCATTGATGTCACCCGCAGCTTGCAGACTCTGTTTTCTTTTCTCACCACTCGTTCCTTATCTGCTGAAGTTTCTGCGCAAGCATTGTTGATGGAACTGTTCCAGGTGTTGGATGTGTCGGCAGTACAACTTTGAAAATAGTATATGGACGGTAAAAATAGATCTCTAATGCATGCTTTCGGAAAACAAAACAAAACAAAACTTTACGAAACTAAACAGAAATGTTTTAAAGCCTTGTGCCAAGGCCCACATGGTCGTGGAAATCGTGCGGCATGCATGTATGGTGTGCATGAACAGATAAATCAGGTGATTAAGTTACGTGTAGGATGGGCAGTAAAATTAGAGGGGAAAATGATCGACAGTATCAAGCAAACTTGGAGGCGTTGGCAAAGGCCGCATGCTTCATCTTTTGTTTAGATACGGCCTATGCCAGGCTCAGCAAATTTACAGGCGAGATCTAATGAAGAGAGAGAGAGAGAGAGAGAGAGAGAGAGAGAGAGAGAGAGAGAGAGAGAGAACTCAGAACTCAGAAGCATTTTAATGTACTTTGGCCTTGGGCCACAATACAATGCAATCGGGAGGGAGGGGTAAGGGATGATAAATGGATTAAATGGAAGGGGAGGGGGGGGGGGGGCATCAAAGCAATGGTCATAATATTTTCATCTTGAAAGGAAAGCTTGGAATCCAAATGAGAGTACGAACGCATAGACACATTTTATAGACTGCACGATTATCACAGTTTAACTTGTTACACAACCAATGCCGTTAAGAGTAGTGGCCTCTGAGCAAATTAAACTACTGAACTGGAGCGAGTGAAACAATACATCAAAAATAAATAAATGTAAATGTTCACCCTTGAGAAGTCATTTTCTTCCTTATATTATTAGCATGAAACACATACCTGGAAAAATTATGCCTGTGGGTGGCATTATTTACTTTAAGCAAATCAGGGAGTGGTAAAAATTTACAATCTCCCAAAAACTTTATTCTAAAGTCATCATACATGAAGCACTCAAATAAAAAATGGGATTCATCTTCAATTATGGTAATACAAAAAGGATATAGCCTATCTTGGCTGTTATTACTATATCGATGGACATTGTTGTTAAGTGGCAAAGCATTTAATCTTGCTTGTGAAATAGCAACTCGAAAGCAGTGTGTATCCATGCAACTGATATATTTCTCTTTTTCGAAAATGATTTTAAGGATCTGTAACTATCATACCTATCTCGATCTCTAATAGATCCAGTCCATTCCTGAATAAAGAAATCCACGAGTCTTTGTTTAAATAGACATAAAAAAGCCTTAACATCTCCAACACCCTGCTGCAGCCACACAATGTTAAATCCAGTTTCACATAGAATTTGCCATATCTGAGAAGCCCAACATGTCTTTCCAGATCTATTCACATCAAGCAACATTAAATAAGCATTATACGGTAATCTGTCAGGATTCATTCGTAACAGTTTAAACAAGTATCTAAGGGAATTAGTGAAGGAGTTGATATAAAGTGGGTATCGTCCCAAGTCACCATACATCATTTTATCTGGTGTCCTTAGTGGTACTCCCAGAAATCTTTTGCAGGCCATCAAATGTACTTTCTCTATTTCCTCTAATCTTTGTAGGCCCCATATTTCAGAAGAATATAACAGAATGGGTTGGATTCTTACGTCAAAAATCTTAAAGAACGTGCTTGCATTCATTTCTTTATATTTCTGGAAAACTCGGTTTAACTCCACAACAGCTTTCTTACCCTTGGTCACAAAATGTTCTGTACCTAATTTAGCACTGATTTTTGTTGTGAAACAGAAACCCAGATAGCAATAATTATTAACTACTTCCAATCTTAGACCATTGAAATACCATCGCTCGCGTTTTCCAAGAAACCCACCTTTCCTAAACACCATTACCTTAGTTTTTTCAATGTTAACAGTTTACAAAGAGCAAAATAAATATTTCCATAATGTCTGGCAATAAATGAACGCCATGCCTTCCTCTTTCGCTCATATGATCTGCTAACTGGTTAACAAATATTGAGAACAATGTAGGGCTCAAGACGCATCCTTGTCTCACACCAATCGGGCATTCAAAGAACTCAGATATATCAGAATTTGCACGGACACATGAAAGTAGGGATTTGTACATTGCTGTTAAAGACGCAAAAAGCTTCCCCTCTACTCCTTTACTTCTAATGCGTTCAATTAACTTATTGTGTCTAACCGAATCGAAAGCTTTTTTAAAATCCACAAAAGCAACATACAGTTTTTTTTACCTTTTTTGCTCAAATACTTCTTAACAATCGCATGCAGATTGAAAATCTGATCAACGGTGGAGTAATCTTTTCTGAATCCAGCTTGATTTTCTGATATCAATTGATTGTTTTCCAACCATGTGTACAATCTCGTGTTCAATATAGAAGTGTAACATTTGGATAAAATACTTAGCAAAGATATACCTCTGTAATTATCTACATTTTTTGGGTCTCCCTTTTTATGAATTGGAATTATAACCGCTTTTGACCAATCTTTTGGATAGATGCCTTTATCAAAAATTGTGTTGAACAGCTTTATAATAAAAGAGCGAACCTGTCTGTCGCCATTCTTCAGCATTTCAGCTAATCTAATCTAATCCACACGCCTTTCCGGACTTCAGTTTATCTATTGCTCTATTTACCTCCTCTTCCGAAATACTTCTGTTTAAAATATGGTCCAGATGATCCGTTAAATCTATTTCTGGGCCTGAGTAGCCAGTATGTGCAGCTGAGTCAGTTTGGAATACAGCCTTGAAATGATTAACCCAATCCACCGTTTTTATGCTGTTCGTGGATTTATCTCTGTTGCCATGTCCCATATTTTTGAGCTGTTTCAAAAACATGATGGATTCAATAAATTATTGGCAAGAGATTCTGCTTTCAACTTCCTGAACTCTTGTCGTTTAGTTTTCAGTAAGTGCTTGTATTTTTTTCCGTTCTTGGACGTAGATCAATTTGCTGTTATGTCCTTAGTTTTTCTAAAACGGTTCAACGTTCTTCTGGCTTCCTTTTTTTTTTTTTTTAGCTTGATTACATTCTGTGTCAAACCATTCTGATCGCTTGTTCTGATCAGAACGAGATTTAAAGGACATGCACTCACTAGCTTCAGTTAGGCTTTGAACAAAGTGTCAATGCATTATCAAGAGCGGAATCCAACGAATTAAAAGCCAATGCAATTTTGGTCTGTATATTATCACTATTCAGCCTGTTGACAAAAATAGCCTTTTTGTCATCGTTTCCACCTGATTGTTTCTATTGAACTACTTTCATCTTTCATCATTTGTTCATTACATGTTTCAGTTCCACCAAACTTCAGATCAACTCGCATTACAACTGGCAAATGATCTGAGTCTACAATACTTTCGACATCAACTTTGCAACCAATGCCGTTTGCAAAACCGACTCTGCCTGAATCCATAAAGGTGGGATACCTGAAAGTGAAAGTAGCCCTGTATGTACCATCCCCACTGAGGTGCTTCAGGTGTCAAAGGTTTGGTCACGTCAAGGAGAAATGCCCGGGAGAGGAGGTGTGTGCCACCTGCAGCAAAGCAGTTCATGAGGGCGGGTGTGAATCTGCGAAATGCGTGAACTGTGATGTTTACCACCCTTCTTCTTCAAAAGACTGCCCTGTTTGGCGAGTAGAAAGCGAAATCCAGCGTGTAAAATCAGAAAAAAAAGATTTCGTTCTTCGAAGCCAAAAAGATCGTGCATGAACAGAGGGGTAGCTCACTCCTTTTTTCGACAGTCGTCAAAAAACACTCAGGGCACCTCAGGTGAAAGCCAGTGTTTAGACAGACCCACGTGGTCTCGAGCCACTGAAGTGTCTTCCGACTTCAAGTACATTGCACGGCAAAACGGCCGTTGGTGGGGGCCTTAAACCCACCAAAGGATGCACTGCCAGTGTACCCGTGAAGCCTGCAGCTGTGCAGGCCGCCCAGCAAGGGGTTCGCCCCGAGGCGGCCCCTAAGCCGAGGCTACCTCCCAAGGGAGGTGCCCCAACAGTGGCACCAAACAAAGTGGCTTTGGTGGAGTGTAGAGGAAAGCCTCCACCAATGCCACAAAGATCATTGAGTTCCTCCCCTCCGGGAAGAAGAAATTATCTGTACCACCAGACAGATTAAAGAACGCAGAACTCAAACTGCAGAATGCGTTTGAATGACGAAGAGGACATTGACATGGATGAATAGAGTCCTCATCCAAAATAAAAACAATTTTACAATAGAACATCAGGGGACTGTATTCCAATTACGAGGAACTGCAGCTTTAGTGCCATGAAGCTAGACCTGTCCTAGTTTCACTGCAAGAAACTCTTCTGAGGCCTGATAAAACTTCCTACCTTTCTGGATACAGCTTCCTATATCAACCTGCACAACCTGTTTTTTGGTTGTTTTTTTTGCATCAGTTATCGGATTACTGGAGCACCTAAGGCGGTGTCTCCCTAATGCCAAAATCCACCTCTTCATTTTTTTGTGCTTCACACTGTCCTCTTCATCTGTCCAAAAAAACAAAAATCGGAAAAAAAATTCCACTACTAGCTTTTTTTCTTCCTTTTTTTTCTCCAACCAGTCTCTTTCACTCCATACATAGTCTGTATGTTCTTTAAAAATGTACATATGTTTGCTGATTTTAGTGTTTTGCGTTTGATACAAAGTGTCTGGGTTTGTTTATGTTCTACTGTGTGGTGTACTGGCACTCTCACTCTGATAATGTGCTGCTTATACAAAGAAAACAACATAAGTTAAACAAAAGACTTAATATCTTTTCTTTCACTTTTTCCAAGAGAGAGAGAGAGAGAGAGAGAGAGAGAGAGAGAAAGAAAGAAGAGAGAGAGAGAGAGAGAGAGAGAGAGGGGGGGGGAGGGAGGAGAGAGAGAGAGAGAGACCGACCGACAGACGGACAGACAGAGGTGGCATCGTAGAAATGAATGCAAAATTTGTTATAAATCGTCTTACCAATTGGCTATTCCCCGATACGGCCAGCCTGATAGCGAAAAGAAAGGGTCCACAAGGAAGACAAGGGGAAGCCAATACGCATGACAAAGACTTAGGAGTTTTGCTGCTGTTGTTGTTTTCCCTTTTCTTTCCCTCTCCCTCTTGCCCCCCCCCCACCTCCCCCTCCCCAAACGTCCATCCCCCTCCCCCCCACCCCAATCCCGTATGTGAGCACACTTGAAAGGATATCGTAGGTCCAAATTTTCCGTCCTTCCTCTCAATCTCTCTACCGAAGCGCGTGAGCGCTACTCACGCCACACACCACCACCACCATCCCCGGCAAAAAAAAAAGAAAAGAAAAAAAAAGGAATAATAAAAAAAAAAATAAGAAAAATTAAAAAGAGAGAAAGAGAGAGAAAGGGAAAGAGAGTGAGTAATAGACAGACAGACCGTCAGACAGACAAAGGACAGACAGACAGATAGGTATGCAGAAACGGCGTCGTAGAGGTGAAATTTAGAAGTCTGTTATATGTCGTCTCACCAATTGGCTGTTCCCCGATGAAGCCAACCTTGCAGCGAAAATGAAAGGTCCGCAAGGAAGACAAGAGGAAATCCAAGAAGTGAGACAATAGGCATATCAGAATTCCTTCACTCCCCCTCCCCCATCGAGTCCCCCCTCCCTAGATAACAGGACCCTCCCTCTCCCCAACTCTCCTGCAGAGGTCCTCTCCCTCTCCCCCCTCTCGTCCCCCCCACCCCTCCTTCTTTTCATATTAAAACGCATGAACGATGTAATGTTTTTCTTTCTCTCTCCCTCCCCCCTCTCTCTCCCCCACGCCCTCTCCCCAAGCATACTTACACTCTCTTGCCTACCTAGGGAAGTTTTTTTTTTTTTTTAACTCCCTTCGGACATTATACTCTTTCTCAAAAATGAGTTGCAGAGGGATACCCGTGTTCGTCTTTTTGAAAATAATACACATTTTATTCAATAATATGATAAAATTGATACATTGATAATTTGTCTTCGAAACAATCGATTTACTGATGCCAAATAATACATCGGAGTTTGACCATTTAATATGAGCATGTGTTTCTAAGTAAATTTTTTGCTCAATAAATCTAAAAAAATTGTAGACGATTGGATACTCGCAGAAAAAGTGTTCAATGAAATCAGTTGTGTTAGGACAGTACGAGCATTTGTTTGAGTCTTTTACTTTCATTTTACTAAGCATGATATTAGCAGGATATATATTGTGTAGTATTTTCCAGTGGAAAACTCTAAGTCTTACCTCTTTTGTAAGGTCTGTGGCTCGACACCACGTGGATTTGTCTAAGTCAATACTAAACTCTCTGTTCCAGAAGGCATTCGCGGTAGGTGTTTGAATTTCCTTATGTTCCATAACTAGTTTCCTTATTTGTTTGGGCTTTGCATTTAGCATACTGGCAAAGCAGGGGAGCGTCCCAGATCCTGCTTCACCTGACTGGATCCACTGGATCCACTGAGCTGGTATGGAGTTGATCACAGCATTGTACTGAAACAATGTAGGGGCTCTGTTCTGGCCAACCATTTCCTGCATTTCTTCTAAAGACAATAATCTATTTTCTCTTTTATGAATTGTATCTTTAGTTTGCTCAACGTCATTCTTTACCCAGTTTCTGAAATATAACACCTGATGTTTATAACGAATTAAATTATTATTAAAAAGCTGTTGACTGTGGAAATTGTTTTTGTCGATATCGTTAAGTTTTATTAGTATTTTGTGGTTTAGATAAACTGCAAACACATCTTTTTAGAATTCATTACTAATTAAACTGAACTCTTTTAGGTCTTTAGCTCTGCAATTTATACAAAAAAGCATCTGTCTTTGCGAGGTGTTGTAAATGCCATCTGGGTATTAATGCCCAGTTTTCTTGTTCGGTGGCTTTAAAGAGTTTGCCCGCCCAGTGTAAGTACAAACAGTTTTGAAAGTTACTCAGATTAATCATTAAGTCCTCCTCCCTCCACGCTTGCTTCCATTACTTTTCTTTTAACTATTTCGAAGGCTTTTCTATTGTTAAATCTTTTCTTCCACAGGAATCTGTAAAGGGTTAAGTTGATTTTGTTTAGTACATAGTTTGGGAGTCCTATGGATTGCATGACATAAAGAAACTGACTAAGTAAAAATGTTTTTATTACAACAATCTTACCCTGTATACTGATGTCCCGTTTGCCCCATTCTCTAATCAGTTTATTCATTTGATACATCCTATTACTCCAATTATCTTCAATATTCCTAGCCATCCTGTCACGCTGGAAATAAATGCCCAATATCTTTATTTTATCAACTGTGGTGCAGGGAAGTTCTGGTTCTCCTATCTGCCTTCCCATGGGTAAGGCTTTCGTTTTCTGTATGTTTAATTTTAAACCTGAGAAACTTTGGAATGTTGTAAAGATTTCTAAAGATTTGACGTTTCGGCGTCTCGGTCCTGTGGCGACGTGCAGACTGAACCTGGAGGGTAGAGGTGAGAGTCGTCTGGCGTTCCCAAGGACGACCCCTGGACTGCCCACTCTCCTCCTCTCTCGTCGTCTCGCTCTCATCAGTACGGGAGTTGTCTGCTTCCTTCTCTTCACGTTCACACTGCGCAGCCACACTCTCACTCACACTGGTATCATTAGGTTTTTCCAACGGGCACAATGGGTCACCCTGCTTATGGCCAGTCTGCCTGCAATTTCTACAGACAATCTCTTTCTTACATACTGATGCATGGTGACCTGTGCTCAGACATTTGGAACAAATAGCTTGTTTACCTTCTGCCTTTTTCTGTTCCCGATGAAAGACCTTTGCAGTGAACACGCTGACTTCCAGAGTTTTTTTTCCCAGGGGTACGGTTGGAAGTGTTATGAACAGAAAACGCCTTCCTGTGAGAAAACGGGTTAGTTTTCCATCGGCATCTCTGGCTCTCTCTGCCTTTATCGCCGAACACAATTCGCACCTGACTTTAATGAGGGAGTGTTCAATCTCTGAGTCAGCTACAGAAATTGGCAAGTTATCGATCCAGACTTTCGTGTATGGCTTTTCCTCACCAGTGTCGTCTCGCAAAGTAAACGGATTAGTGTTCGACAATTGAACAACTGTTCCTCTCACACAAATACCCTGAACGAGGAGTTTTGTTCTGGCGTCCTGCGTGGCGGGATAGATCCTCCACAGGCTGCCGATCTGCTGTGCTCCCACAACAGACCCTTGGCCAGCAGCCCGTTCGCCTGCCAGGCAGATTTCCAACACGGAGGGGCGATTGTTGGAGGAGTCCGGAATATTCCTCGCCTTTACGAACACTGGGGTAACGCCTTATCCCGGACATCTTCGAGCTTCGAAATGTCAAGCCACGAAAAAACAGAAGAATCGATGGCAAATGATTCGAATCGAAAATAAAAACGGTCAACTTGACGAGAATCCAAAATTAATGCGAACACTGCTGGACGAGATTAAAAAAGTGAACAACATATTCATATCATTAGTTTAGAAATCTGCTTCCAACATTTTTCAAAAACTGCTTGAAAAAGATGATATCCATAATATTATGGATGATGAAAGTGGTAGTGATGACAATTGTTACAGTGACACAAATGATGAAAATAAGACCTGTGACAATACATTAAATTGTCAAATTTCAAGAGACGAGATTCTGCTGGCTCTAAAATAAATTAAAGAATAATAAAACTAGTAGCCCTGATGGAATCATCGGAGAAATGTTAAAAAAAAATGCGTGCGAGTTCGATTTGTTGTTAGGTTTTGTCTCACAGTTTTTTTTAATTCTCTGTTTGACAGATGTATGTTTCCAGAACTGTGGACTGAATCTATTGTTTCTCCTTTATATGAGAAGGTTGATGTTGATGATTTGAATAATTATACAGGTATTTCCTTGAGTAACATTTGTGGTAAACTATATAGTAATGTTATCAACAGGAGGCTGCGGGACTGGGTAGATGAAAAGAACCTAACTGGTGAATGCCAAGCTGGATTTAAGGGTAACTATTCTACAACAGATTACACATTACTTTAATGGCGGCATTTGTGCAAAAGGCAGTTTTGTTTGAATCGTAAATTACATACTGGTTTTATTGATTTTGAAAAAGGCTTTGATTCTGTTAGTATAAGTATTTTATGGTATATTGTGTCCAAAAACAGGAAAATTATATCAATATGTCATGCGCATGTATGATTCTGTAAAAGCTAGAGTCAGAAGGAGTGGGTATTTGACTGATTACATAAACTGCTCGACTGGTGTTAAGCTAGGTGATGTATGCAATTCTATATTTTTCCTTATTTGTCACTGAACTGACATTAAAGGTTACTAATTCGGGACGACATGGCGCGAAGTCCACAAATGAGAATTTTTTTAAAAAAGATTTTAATTCTTCTCTTAGCTAACGATGCTGCATTAATGTCTGAAATTCTCATTGATTTACAAACCCAACTGAACAGTTTGAAAAGAGCTTCTTCTGCATTGCAGTTAAAGAGAAACATGAATTAAAGTACAAATATTATGTTTAGAAAGTGTTCTTATCTTGCTATTAGATAAAGATGGACATATAATGGATTCAAAATGTCATGGTGAATGCTTATAAATATTTTGGTGTTTACTTTTCTCCACGTTCAAGTTTTACCTTTGCGCGTAAAGATCTTGCAAGTAGAGCTAAATGTGCTTGATTGCGTATTTTGAGGAAATTAGCACTGTTACATAATGACTCTCTGGGTTTTTTTAAAAATTCTTTGATATCCAGATTCAAACAGTGTTACAACATGGTGCTGATCTATGGAGTTTTGATTCTGCTGCTATGCATACTGAGAAAATCCATTTGTACGCATTGAAGAAATTTCTCGGCGCTTCAATGGAAACACCGAATGATTTGATATATAAAGAGACTGACAGATATCCTATTTATTTAATTTCAGACGTTATATGTATTCGTTACTGGCTAAAGATAACACAAATGGAAACACACAGATTGCTTTATAAGGCTTATACGATGCTCGTAGAGTCGGATGCCAGGGATAGGAAGGATCTCGAATTTAAGGCTGAAAATCTATGAATACGGCTTTGGTTTTGTTCGGGAGAATCAAGGTGTCGGTGATACAAATTCTTTCGTTCGTGTTTTTCGGCAAACACTGATTGTTTACAGTTGGCAAGATGGAAGTCACATGTTGAAGACAACCGTACATTTGATATTTAGATAATGTTAAAGCCTGTGCACTGTGTTCAGAAGTATTTGTTTATGGATATTGACAGACATTTGAAATATATCATGACCAATTTCAGATTTGTATTTGGGATGTCTACGCACATTATCAGCGTTATAGGAATTTAAACGACCATGTGGGTACTTGTCCATTTTATCAGGAGTCACAAAAAGATGAAGTTCATGTTGTTCTTTAATGTCCTAAATTAAGTGATCTTAGAGAACAGTGCATTCCACCTAAGTACTTTAGAATCCTTCATTCTTAAAATCGGTTTTGTTAATGACGTCGACGAATGATAAAACATTGAGACACTTTGCTGCGTATTTATACAGAGGGTATACACAAAAAATTCTGTGAAATTTTAGTTTGTTGACCTTCCCGATTGGTAATGGATTATGCAAGGCTTACTTTACGAGTATCCGTCTTCTAATGGGTCAGGGCCTTTATGAACAAACATTTTTGTCTTGTCTTGTCTTGTCTTCTCTCCCTCTCTCTCCCCCTCGTGTTTTCACTCTATTACTAGATGTAACGTGTGAGTGTGGATATCAAAGATGGTTATAATGACGCATTTACTTTGTTTATAGTTGTTCTAAAATAAGTGAGAGAATGCGTGTTTAATCTAAAATATTATTTGAGATCTATGCGCACTGTCCTCTTTCGGCGCAACTGTAAAGCTCTCAAATCGTTTGATTTTAAAAAGGTTAAAAAAGAAAAAAAGTTCCGCTCCTCCCGGTATGTCGTCGCCATGTCCTTACAATGGCATCGTCTTTCACTCTCGTTCTCGCATTTACCCAGTGACACCATATCTTCCATTCTCATCCAGCAACTATGATACTCTCATGGGAGCAGAAAAAGACCCAGGGACCACGCCTCAGCAGTGTGACACCCAACGTCCAGGCGGCGTGTTGCCATAGCTCGCTACCAGCAGCAGCTACACTGCTCCTTCAGCAGCGACAGGAGGGCAGGCTGGGCACTGCTAAAGGGTCAAGAAGACTGAGGTCGGCAAAACAAGATGCCCGCCTGTAAAATTCTGGTTTTATATACGTTTAAAGGAGAAGAGATTGGCAACGGATTTTGTTTTTCAATTCTTTAAATGTTACTTATGAGTTTTATTTTTTTTTTCAAATAAAAAACAAAACAAAATCTAAACACTAATCTAAACATGTTGGAATTTCTCGGACCCATATTTTAGGTAACTGTCTAATCCAAGCTGTGAACAAGCTGGGCGAACAAAGACGGTGAGGGGAAGATTTCAACCCCTGAATTCCACACACACGTCTGTGCCACGCCCTACCTTTCTCTTTCCAATCGAAGTGTGTCCCTTGTAACACTTTCCTCTGTGTCCCGCCTGCATGCAGCGTGATTGGTTTATCTTTCAAACAAAACGTAAAATGAAAACTACACGGGCCCAAATTTTTATATGTATGAAAAACATTTTGTTTAAGAAAAGTGTATATAAAAAGTGAAATGAGAGAGAGACAGAGACAGAGAAAAAGACACACACACAGAGAGGATGGTAAATGAATAGAGAAAGACAGAGAATAAAGCAAACCCAAGAGAGAGAGAGGGGGACAGAGACAGAGACAGAGAGCCAGCCAGACAGACAGACTATTAGACAGACGGACAGAGACAGAGACAGAGGCAGAAAGAGAGAGGAGAAGGCAACTCGAGAAAGGGGCAAAGACGAAAGAAAAAGGGAGGCAAGGAGGAAGAGAGTGAGAGAGAGAGAGAGAGAGAGAGAGAGAGAGAGAGAGAAGAGAAGAGAGAGAGGAGAAAGAGAGAGAGAGAAAGAGAGAGAGAGTGTGAGAGAGAGAGAGAGAGAGGGGGGGGGGGGGAGGGAGAAAAGCAGGCAAATCAAGAAAAAGAGAAATGTGGCGCAGCACCACAGAGAGAGAGAGAGAGAGAGAGAGAGAGAGAGAGAGAGAGAGAGAGAGAGAGAGAGAGAGAGAGAGAGAGAGAGTGAGAGAGAGGCACTGTGTCACAGTGACTTGTGGATCAGTGAAAACGACTTGGGGCATTCACAGGGCTTAACTACAGTTCACGAGGGAGTGTATTTTCACACACACACACACACACACACACACACACACACACACACACACACACACACACACACACACACAAGCAGAAAATACTTGACAGTGATTTCCCCTATTCATAGATTTTCTCAAATTTGACAAAACACTTACACATAACACACCCTTCATATACCCAGGACATATACATAAAATATCATATCATCCCAACTGCAATGATGAAGCCTTATGCGATTTAAAAATTTAGCAATGCAATTGTATTGTATGTCCAAGCACATATCCTATGTTTTCCCCTTCATTCTCCCTCATTTGAAGGATCCCCAAAATTGTCTGCCATAATAGCTCCCTATTTTACAACAAAGGCTCTGTTCGCATCACACTTATAGATTTGTGGAAAAAGTAGGCAATTTTGGAGATACTGTAACAACAAAGTAAGAAACCGACAAAGAGACGTAATCATAGAAAAACTAGACAAAAACTAGAAGAGGTGTGTAAATACATAAATATATTTAAACAAATAATCACTAGATGAATTCACCGAGTCATTATCAACTTTTTTGTTTATTTTTGTACACATATTCATAATCTATTCATTGATTGATGTGTTCATCAATTTATGCATTCATTTCTTTCAAAACATAACTACTTGATGAAATTTATTTATTGATTCATCATCAACTTGTTTGTTTATTTGCATAGAATATTTATTATTAAGTCATTGATGTTTTCGTCAATTTATACATTCATTTCTTTGTATACGTGTTCGTTTCTTTACTGATTTTGTCCGCTGACTGATTCATACTTTGTTTGTTAACTCATTTTGTCTACTGACTGGCTCATTGTTGTTGTTTGTTTGTTTGTTTGTTTCACGTCTACTTAAGAGCGGGTTATGTCGCGTCATCACCACCCAGAAAAGGCCCTGCTGAAGGTCATTGTCAGTGACAGATCCTGACCTATACATTACTCTGTGCACTGTAACACTAATATTGGGTGATATCATGGTCACTGACGGGACAGTCCTGTGCTAGTTAATACCATTCAGTTGTGCATAATAGCCCGAAAATCTAAAATGTTGTGCTTGAAAACTGCTCTTCTGAATTTGCTTCCAGTCAGACAGTACAAGTAAAAATTGACCGCATAGTTGCAGGACGACAGGACCTGGATGACTGCATGGAAGATTGTGTATAGTACACGCTGAATGGGATCAGTCATATCAACATGAATTGAAATGATATCAAGTGCGCATCCTGGAGTGGTGAGGAGGAAAAAACACATATTTGTAGCGATCAGGGTGACAGTCAATGAAGTCACTCTTTTTTGCCTTGAATCCTGGGTGCCTTGTTGCACAGGAAGACGGGTGCCTGTTCTGACAGATCTGACCAGTGTCCAGAGAAGAACACCGTTGCTGATCCCCAACAACATGAAAGGTACAAAACCACTTGCAGCCATTTGTATCCAGTGCCAAATCGTCTTAAAAAACCATTCGTATATTTCCGATACAGCTTTATGAGAGCACAGCCCCTTTCTGGATCCTATGTCAAATCCATATATACTACGCACAAAAACTTAAGGATCGGTATGCGAAAACAGGTGCGTAATAAACTCAGTTCGCTACTGTTATTTATTTCTTAGTCCAGCCAAATTGTCATGAATTCTTGTTCAGCTGTAAGTGGGCGATGTTGTGTTAGTGCGAAAATTGCACGGGATTCTCTACTACTGAGCTGGGCCGCAAACGGAAAAGCGGAAACTTGCGAAAAATGACCTTGTTTTGGACCGTTCTGCCTGAACACATTGCACTTGCCAGATGGAAAACCCATTATGCACGTGCAAGCACTGCTGTTTATGTGTGAGATGCTGTCGCTCGCTTGGCTATATAAGAAGACATTCCACCAGTAGTAGGCCTGATCTGACAATGCCTCCACGACGAAAATTAAGCGAGTTGGATAGGGGACGAGCTGTTGCATGGTTCCAAGATGGTGTTCCCTAGTGAGAAGTGGCCAGGCGACTTCATGTGTCCATCTCGGTCATTGTCCGACTGATTCAACGCTTCACAGCCACTGGGATTGTCCATGAAAGACGCAGATCTGGTCGACTGAAGAAGACAACCCCACGTGACGATCGTCTCATTGAACGACAAGCCCTGCAGACAAGAACAGCCTCTTCCAGCATAATTCAAAGGCAGTTCAGGGTGGCTACTAACATCAACATCAGCCAGCAGACCATACGGAACCGCCTACATGGGTTTAATCTCCGTTCTCGTCGCCCAGCAGTACGGCCACGCTTAACTCCAGCCCATAGGGCAGCACGCCACGCCTTCTGCGCACGTCACGTGAGGTGGACACGTCAGCAATGGTCCCAGGTCCTGTTCAGTGATGAATCACGCTTCACCCTTCACCACAACGACGGCCGACTGAGGGTCTGGAGGCGCCCAGGGCAATGCTTTACTGACGCCACTGTCCAAGAAAAGGTGGCCTTTGGTGGAGGTTCTGTAATGGTCTGGGGGGCCTTCAGCCTTCACCACAGAACACCCTTGTATCATGTACAGGGTAACCTGACTGGCATCCGATACCGGGATGAGATCCTTCGACCGCTGGCTGTGCCTACACTGCAGAAGATGGGACTGAGGGCTGTCTACCAGGATGACAATGCTCGCCCCCACAGGGCAAGGGTGGTCAACGACTTCCTGCAGCAGTCTGGAGTCAACAGAATGGAGTGGCCAGCATGCAGTCCGATCTCAACCCGA
The DNA here is from genome assembly GCA_033310375.1 of Conus canariensis. Lineage (NCBI taxonomy): Eukaryota > Metazoa > Mollusca > Gastropoda > Neogastropoda > Conidae > Conus > Conus canariensis. The sequence goes on from CM065732.1 coordinate 59,013,335, forward strand.
TTGAGAACCTCTGGGATGAGCTGGATCGCAAAGTGAGGAGCCACCCCCCTCCCAGGGATGCCCAACACCTCTACCAGATGCTGCAGGCTGAGTGGCAGGCGCTTCCACAGAGGATCTTCACCAACCTGGTCAACTCGATGAGGACTCGCTGCGTCGAGTGCCAGAACAGCCATGGTGGTTACACGCATTACTGAGCTTTTGGGAGCATCAGTATGCCCTGTCTTGTGATTTCAATGACTTTGGGAAATCAAATTTGGATACGTACCCACTTTGATCAAATGTACACACCAAACGATTGCTCGAGATTGAAGGCAATTGTGTATCGTTATCACTAAAGAATGGAATTAAATGTTGGCCAAACTTCAACGCATTGACTTTCTTATTTTGACAGTTATGAATGTTTGTGAAAGTGATCCTTAACTTTTTGTGTGTAGCTTAGAAGGAGGCAGTTAATCAGAATGATAACAATGATCATTAGACCGGCAGTAACTCGCGACATTCCCTTCGTCCACACAGCACTGACACGAAGTGGCCATATCACTGAAGCTGCTGTCTGCATGGTGAGTGCCACCAGCATCCATGAAGATAACATCTGTGTATGTAAAATATCATGCCGTACACTTTACATTGCCAAGAACCAAGGTCTTGAAAAAAGGGCACATTGAAACTTCTACGAAGCAATGTGTTCAGGGGATGTATAATGAAATACACCAGATCAGAGCAGGCCAGAACTTCAAAGAAAACACTGAAAGTGGACGCTGGAAGACGAAGCATGATCAGGATAATCATAAGATTTCCAGATATCCCAAACATACACACAATAGGTTCGCCGATTTTCCTGATCAGACGGCCGATCTTCTGATAATCAGACCCCAAATCCCTTTTCATACGGTTTGAGTTCCCCATTATTTTGTTACCTGTAAATATTAAAACACGAAGGCTGCTTGATTAAGTGTAGCTTCAGTGCTTGACATCTTAAGACTTATGCATGAACAGCAAAACTGTGAACACTGAATTTATGGCAGGTGTCGTGGATGCCAGCTTTGAAGACTTAATAGATGTTAGCGATCTCATTAGCTTAAATTAATGCTGTTTGGTCTGTTTCAATACATATGATGAGGAAAACGTACATTTCCCCATGCTGAAAAGAGAGAGAGAGAGAGAGAGAGAGAGAGAGAGAGAGAGAGAGAGAGAGAGAGAGAGAGAGAGAGAGTTGGCATCCGTCTGTCTTGAGAGACGATGGTGTTGCGCCATGGATCAGTCAGTTGTCTAGTTGCAACGCTGCTGTGGCTGAAGAGTCCGATCCTCGAGCTGCAGGTGAAGTTTCGGTCATGAGTGTCTGTTGGTGTCGACGCAATTCTTTGCCGTCTGCGGTGCCTCCGTTCTTCTCACTAGGCCGCTCTCTTTTGCTCTGCTTGCTTGATGCCTGCTTTGATGTGGATCGCCAGCTGACCTGGTCTGAAGCTGCTGTCTCCAGGTCCGCTGTTCGAGACTGCCTGCCCTCAGGCATACATCCTTGTAGAGTAGGGCGGGCTATCCTGTTTGTCTGGAGCCTGTAGCCAGCTCGCCGTACAGCATGTCCTTTGGGATGCGAGCGTCGTCCATACGGCTGACATGACCAAGCCAGCGCAGTCGTTTCTGTGTCAGCATGGCGAACATGCTAGGTATCCCTGCCTGGGTCAGGACGTCCACCTTAGTGATGCATTCCTGCCAAGTGATGCCCAGAAGTCTTCTGAGGCAGCGCAGGTGGAAGGCGTTCAGTCTGCGTTCTTGTCGAGAGTACAGGGTCCATGCTTTCACTTCCGTAGAGAAGAGTGCTCAGCACGCAGGCTTAGTACACTTTCATCCTAGTGTTGACATAAGCGTAGTTTTGTCCCAGACTCTCTTCGCTAGACGGACCATTGCTGTTGCTGCCTTGCTGATGCGCACGTTCAGCTTGGCGTCCAAAGAGTGGTTGTTGGAGATAGTGGAGCCCAGGTAAAGTCGTCGATCATTTCAAGGGTGTCATCGCCGATGGAGATGCGCGGAGTGCTGGTGATGTCATGGCACAAGATGCTTGTCTTCTTTAGGCTGATTGTGTGCCGAACTCGGTGCAGGCATCAGCGAAGCAGGTGATGAGCCGTTGTGGCACCTCCTCGGTGTGGGCAGTGAGGGCGGCGTCATCTGCGAAGTGCATCTCCCTGATGAGGACTTTCCGCACCTACCTCTTTGCTCGGTGCCAGGTTGAAGAAGCTTCCATGACTTCTAGTGTGAAGGAAGATGCCGTCTTCAGACTATCGGAAGGCATAACGCAGCAGCAGGGAGAAGAAGGTGCCGAAGAGTGTTGGGGCAAGCACGCACCCTTGTTTGACATGGCTCTTGATTGGGAAGGGGTCTGAAGATGAGCCGTTGTACTGGACGGTGCCATTTATGTTGTCATGGAAGGACATGGTCATCTTAAGGAGCTTGGGGGGACATCCAAGCCGGTGTAGAAGGGTGAAGAGGCCTGACCTACTAACCAAGTCAAACGCCCTGCTCAGGTCAATGAAAGCAATGAAAAAGGATCGTTTCTGCTCGCTTAGGTGTGCTGAGGTGTGTTACATTGCAGTCATAGAATAGATTTGTGTTGCGTTGTTTTGTGCTGTGTTGTGTTGTTACGTAGTGTTGTCTTGAGAATGGCATATTTTGCTGTGTAAGGTAACATCGTGTTGTGTGATATGTGTTGTGCAAGTTTGTGTTGTTTTGTGTTGCGTTGTGTTGTATTGTGTCGTGTTGCGATGGGTTGTGAGAGATTGTAATGTATTAGGTACGTTGACTTGTGTAGGCCACAGGATCTTGTCGTGTTGTGTTGCATTACGTTGTATTATAGCCTTATGCTATGTTTTGTATTACGTTGCCCTTTATTGCGTTGAGCTTTGATATGTAGCTTTGTCATGCGTTTTTTGTGTGGGGTTGTGTTGCTATACAAGTTATGTTGTATATCTATGAGTCGATTTGCATTGCGTTACATTATTATGCGTTCTTTTGCATCGCATCATGTAATTATATTGGATGGTGCGTTATACCGGGTTGTGTTACACTGTATTGTTTTGTTGTGTTATATCGTGTTGTCCTGAGTTGCGTTACACTGGGTGTTGTCATGTTACATTGTGTTGTCCTGAGTTGTGTTGTGTGTGTGTGTGGGTTTTTTTTTTTTTTTTTTTTTTTTTTTTGCTACACAGTGTTGTTGTGAATTGTTACGTTAGGCTTTGTCATGTTACAGTGTGTAGCTCCAGTCGTATTACACTGGGTCTTGTCGTGTTACGTTGTGTTGTCTTGTAATGTTACGCCTGGTTTTGCCGTATTACATTGTGGAGTCCTGAGTTACGTTACGTTGGGGTTTGTCGTGTTACAGTGTGTTGCCATGGCTTGTTTTACGCTGGTTTTGTCCTGTTAGGTTATGGTACATTTTAAAGTTGTTTCCTAGTGCTTCTTACCGTTTTGTTTCACGTTGTGTTGTGCAATATAGTATTGTGGTACACTATTTAGCGTTGTCCTGCGTTGTTTCTATCATGTAATGTTGTTTTATAGTGTGCTGTGTTCATTGTCTTTTTCTGCGTTGTCAACATTGTACGAGTGCGGAAGCACTTCCATATAATGACAATGACAAATCCCCTCTCTTTTTCAGTTTACCAAGCTATCAAATGTAAAACAATCGAAACAAGGGACTCTTTTCAGTGTGACAACTATGAAGGCAATATCATAGGAAATTTAAGGAGTAGAAGGTAAAAAAAGCAACAAAAAAATGTAAAAAAAAAAAAAAAAACAGTACTAAAACCAAACTCATCGTTCAACCCTTTGGTGCAATATAGACACAGAAACAGACTGAGAACAAAAATGCGTGGCTGTGAAAATTTGGCAGAGAGAAAATAGAAAACCTTGTCCTGATCCAGCCATTGCAACAGGTCTCAATCAGACAAAGTGCAAATGTCTCCCAGATGTCCTAGACGCCGCTGGGACCACAAAGCTCAAGTCAAGCCAGAAGAAAATGTTGGCGCTACTGAAACGTTTCATAGAAATTTGGAGGAAAAGAAGAAATATTTTACTAAATTAACTCAACATCTAGGCCAGACTGGTATTCAAGATGAAAGTACAGTATCTGACCTGGATGAAGCAGTGCTGAATGCACTACAGGTAGTGCTCCAGGTTCACACACACACACACACACACACACACACACACACACAAAGAACGTGCACGTCAAGGAAATAACTTCTCAAATTAATTCCCCCGAGAAGGGGTATGTAAGAAATACGCAAAATATGTCATTCGTTCGGGAACGGAAACCTGGGCACAACCTGACTGTCGGCGGAGCAAAGCGATATCTTGTTCATTTTCTTTTCTCACAAGCCACACACCAGTTAAATCCTACCATAAGGCCAGAAATTCAAACAGTCAGACCCAAAGACTGCATACGGGTGCCCAGACGACACGGTGCGGTCTTCACACGGTCTCTGAGTGTTCAAGGGGAGAAAAATTGAATTACCAATACCCTAAAACACTGTGTGAGGTAAAGGTTATATCTCAGCCATCGCTTTTATTAAAAAAAAATCTTCTTGATACTTGCAAAGAAGTGGCATGAATCAAAACTTTGGGCAGTAAATGTCCGGTTGTGAAGGTCATTAGTACTGATATTAAAGGTGGAGTGTTCACACACATGTGTCTGATAGTTTCCACGCTCCTTCATAATATTAAAGATTCAGAGTCCACACACACGAGTCCGGGAATTCACACGCTGTTTCACATAATTAAAAGTTAAGAGTCTACACATAGTGTACACATTTTTTCAGCGATACGTTTTACACTGACGGCACAGTGGTCCAGGAACATAGTTGGAAGCACGAACAAACTGTTATGACGCACATCTTGCTCATGAACTTATGATTTCCCTCAGGCCACCTGCCAGTGAAGTAGCAGCACTAGGCGACTTAGCGGGATACCGGCTGTTACAGTTATTTCTCCTTTCCAGGGGAAAAAGACGTCTTCAGGCACAGCCAGGGGCCAAGGACGGCTTGGGTCATTTCAGTCTTTGGACCAGGGTTTAAAAAAATCTGAAACAGACACTGTCGCCCGCCTTGATATCTAGCATAACCTATTAGTTTTTTCTCTCTCGCTTTTTTCCAAATTAAAATGAACTATTTCCTGATGGTGATGATGATGATGATGATGATGATGATGATGATGATAACAATAACATAACAATAACAACAACAACAACATCAGCATCAACAACAACAATAATAACAATAAGAAGAATAATCTAGTAATATTCATTCTTATCATCATATCATCATCATCATCATCATCATCATCATCAATCATCATCACCGTCATGATCATAATAATGAAAATCATTACATGATGATGATGATGTAATGATGATGATGATAATGATTATAACAATAACGATAATAATAATAATAATAATGATAATAATACCAATAGTAATTATCGTCATCATCATCATCATCACCACAGTAACAACAACAATAATGATGATGATGATGATATATGAATAATAATAATTAATAATAACAATGATGATGATGATGATAATGACAATAATGATAACAATAGTAATGATAATGATAATCATCATCATCATCATAACAGTAACAACAACAACAATAATGATAATAATAATGATAATGATGATGATAGAAATAGTAATGATAGTAGCAGTATTAATAATAGTAATGATGATAATGATAATAATAACAAAAATGATGATGATGATGATGATGATAACAATGATGACAATAATAATAATAATAACAATAATGACGATGAAGATAATAATGATGATGATGATGATGATGATGGTAATGATGATGATGATGATGATGATGATGATGACAATAATCTTAGTGCAGTTCTATCATGTGAACTACTCATCTTTGTGACACCATTCATACCTTTATTTATATATAATGATTAAATTACTATAGAACTGTCCATGTACTCATACGTTGGAACAGCATTTGCTAAAATGCTTCAATGAAACGATAGGTTTACGGCTTTGTTTTAACAACAGGCAAGGTGGAGATATTTTAAAGGCTGTGAAGCAATGAATTCCAAAAAGTTGGAGCGACAAAGCTTAAGAAACTATTTCGGATTGTGCTGGGTACTCTCAGGAGTCACTGACTGGTGGAGTAGAGCATACGTAATGAGTCGTATGCACAGTGTGTAACGGACAGGTATGGTGGACGAGAGTGTTGTAGTTTTGAATTGTGTTGTGCTGCATAGTGTTGTCTTGTGTTGTGCTGCATCGCGTTGTGTTGTGCTGCATTGCGTTGTTGTGCTGCAATGTCTGTATTGTGATGAAAGTGTGTTGTCCTGTACTTATTTGTGTTGTTGCCACACAACGGTCCCCATGCATACTCATATGAAAATTGAGACAACCATGCGTCTCACATACCACAACACATCTGATTCCTTTCTTTCAAGATAACAAGCCGGAATACAATTTCAAATTTCTCCCACGCTAATTTGTTTTTTTTCTGATTCTTTCTATTCACGCTTTCTTTTGACGCAAGGGGGTGGGGGAGTGGATGGGGGTGGTGGGGTTAATATTCCTTTTTTCCCCCTTTCTCCAAATTGTTATTCAACAAGACGGTCTTTCATACAACGTGTTAATACTGTTCTTATAGAAATTATATACTGTTCAAAACAATTTAAGAGCCACCTGCATTTTTCATATGGTTATATATATATATATATATTTGTTATATTAAAAGCAAGTTAAAATCAAGCTTCTAAAAACATCTACAAATTTGTTTCACGCTGTGCGGTCGTCAGGATGTGATCACATCCTGACGACCGCACAGCGTGAAACAAATTTGTAGATGTTTTCAGAAGCTTGATTTTAACTTGCTTTTAATATAACAAATGTCGCTCCCACTGTGGTTGAGCACTGTTTTTAAGATTGCGCTGATCCTCAGTACCATTCTCTCTCTCTCTCTCTCTCTCTCTCTCTCTCTCTCTCTCTCTCTCTCTCTCTATTTCACACACTGACATCAATTTATATATATATATATATATAATATATATATATATATACATATTTCACACTGACCTCAATTCATTGAGCTATTTCACAAACTTCTTTTTCAAGTCTTACAGAAGACCAATTTGCCTTACATAAACAACAAACCATTCTGCGTTCACAGCCCTCAACACTCTGTAAGTTTTCTAGAGGGAAAAATCATCTTCCTTCAGTCAACGAAAAAATACATTCTTCCCATGAGGACAACCATCACATCAAATTTCCAAATCTAAATTTCTGTCCACAGCAGACATTCCCTGGCATCCCAAGGGCAGTGAAGCGCTACGAGGGGCTATGTCCAAGTCATAGAGTCTCACAACACCGCAGTCTTCGGGAATCTCCCCAAACTACGACAAACCATCAGTAAAATGATGTGGTCGTATGAAGGAAGAAGATGTACAGAGTGCTCGCCCTAGAAAGTCAAGGCAAGCTGTTAGCAATCTAAAATGATAACTTATCTGACGACCGATCACGGGATCCACATCTGATCTATCGGATGTGTGAACAGGGTTGAGTTCGGAATCGATTCCAATAACAATCAAAACCGAGAGTAAACGATCGGAATTCCAGATCATGATGAAAATCTTGTATGGAAAATCATCAAATATGTTCATGCATCCATACTCACCCCAGGATCAATAATATACGAGCCGGAAAAAAATAGTTGAGAGTTCAGCTCTCTCTCTCATACTTGTTCGTCTTCTTCTCCCGTTAATTAATCTCTCTCCTTTTTCCTACTGTCTCTATCTTCTCTCAGCTGGTCTGCTGTTTCCGCCAAAGTGACAGGCAGTCTCTTTTTTCCCGAGAGTACAAATCACTATTCAAACAACTGACTACTGAGGAGCAAGCACCCTGTAAAGGTGAGATTTCAATCACTCCAGTTTAAGTTCTAGAACATGTCAAGTATATGCAGAGCAGTTCAGTCGGTTCAAAGAGCACAAAACGGAAAATTATGTTTTCTTTCTTTCTTTCTTTCTTTCTTTTCTTTCTTTCTTTCTTTCTTTTTTCCCTTTCATTTCCTGGGTGCATGACACTTGTGTTGGGCTGTACTGTGTTGTATTGGGCTGCACTGTTTTATATTGGACTGAATTGTGTTGTATTGGGCTGCACTGTGTTGTATTGGGCTGCACTGTACTGTATTGGGCTGCATGTGTTGTATTGGACTGCATTGTGTTGTATTGGGCTGCATTGTGTTGTATTGGGCTACACTGTGTTGTATTGCGCTGCATTGTGTTGTATTGGGCTGCACTGTTGTGTATTGGACTGCGATTGTGTTGTATTGGCTGCACTGTGTTTATTGGGCTGCATTGTGTTGTATTGGGCTGGATTGGTTGTATTGGGCTGCATTGTGTTGTATTGGGCTGCATTGTGTTGTATTGGGCTGCATTGTTGTTTGTATTGGGCTGACTGTGTTGTATGGCTGCATTGTGTTGTATTGGGTGCATGTGTTGTATTGGGCTGCATTGTGTTGTATTGGGCTGCATTGTGTTGTATTGGGCTGCATTGTGTTGTATTGGGCTCATTGTGTTGTATTGGGCTGCACTGTGTTGTATTGGGCTGCATTGTGTTGTATTGGGCTGCATGTGTTGTATTGGCTGCATTGTGTTGTATTGGCTGCACTGTGTTTGTATTTGGCTGCATTGTGTTGTATTGGCTGCATTGTGTTGTATTGGGCTGCATTGTGTTGTATTGGCTGCATTGTGTTGTATTGGCTGCACTGTGTTGTATTGGGCTGCATGTGTTGTATTGGCTGCATTTGTTTGTATTGGCTGCATTGTGTTGTATTGGGCTGCATTGTGTTGTATTGGGCTGCATTGTGTTGTATTGGGCTGCATGTGTTTGTATTGGGCTGCACTTGTGTTGTATTGGGCTGCATGTGTTTATTGGACTGCATGTAGTGTTGTATTGGGCTGCATTGTGTTGTATTGGGCTGCACTGTGTTGTATTGGGCTGCATTGTGTTGTATTGGGCTGCATGTGTTTGTATTGGGCTGCATTGTGTTGATTTGTGGCTGCACTGTGTTGTATTGGGCTGCACTTGTGTTGTATTGGGCTGCATGTGTTGTATTGGACTGCACTGTTGTGTTGTATTGGGCTGCATGTGTTGTATTGGTGCTGATGCTATGTGTGTTGTATTGGGCTGCATGTGTTGTATTGGGCTGCATTGTGTTTGGCTGATGTTGTTGGGCTGCATTGTGTTGTATTGTGCATGTTGTATGGCCATGTGTTGTATTGGGCTGCATTGTGTTGTATTGGGCTGCATGTTTTGTATGGTGCATTGTTGTATGGGCTGTGCATTGTGTGTATTGGGGCATGTGCATTGTGTTGTATTGGGCTGCACTGTGTTGTATTGGGCTGCATTGTGTTGTATTGGCTGCATGTGTTGTATTGGCTGCATGTGTTGTATTGGGCTGCTGTTGTTTTGGCTAGTATTGTATTGTATTAGTACTTATTTGGTGTTGTTGTTGGGCTGCATTGTGTTGTATTGGTGCATGTGTTGTATTGGCGCATTGTGTGTTTGAGTGCACATGTTGTTTGGTGATTGTGTTGTATGCATTGTGTTGTATTGGCTGCACTGTGTTTGTGTTTGTGTTTGGCTGCATGTGTTGTATGGGCTGCATTGTGTTGTATTGTATGTGTTGTATGGCTGCATTGCGTGTGTTGTATTGGGCTGCATTGTCTTTGCTGCAGTTGTATGCGTGTGTATGGCTGTGTGTTGTATTGGGTTGCATGTGTTGTATTGTGCTGCATGCGTTGTGTTGTGATGTTGTTGGGCTGCATGTGTGAGTTGATGTGTGTATGGGCTGCATTGCTTGTGTTGTGATTGTGGCTGCATGCGTTGTATTGTATTGTGTGGCTGCATTGTGTTGTTGGGTGTGCTTGTGTTGTATGGCTTGTGTGTATTGGTGATGTGTTGCATTGGCTATTGTGTTGTATTGGTGTCATTGTGTGTTGTTTGGTGTATGTGTGTGCTTGCATTGCTGTATGTTGAGATGTGTTGTTGCTACTTGTGTTTGGTACCTGTGTTGCCATTGAGTGTTGTTGTTGCGTATGTCTATTAAATTTTGTTGATTGTGTGTTGTGCTGCATTGCGTTGTGTTGTGTTGTGCCATTGTGCTGTGTGTTGTTGTTTGTGGCATTGCGTGGGTGGGTTGTGTTGTGTGTGTTTTGTCTGTGCTGATTGCGTTGTTGTTGGTGTTGTGTGCTTTGCATGTGTGGTTATGTTGCTTGTTTGCGTTGTGTTGTGTTGTTTGCTTGCTATTGCGTTGTGCTGCTGGTTGCTGTTGTGTTGTGTTTGCATTGCGTTGTGTGTGCTGATTGCTGTTTGTGGTGTGCTGCATATGCGTTGTGTTTGTATTGTGTGTGCTGCATTGCGTTGTGTGTGTTGTTCCAGTGTTGTGTTGTTTGCGTGTGGTGTGTGTTGTTGATTGTGTTGTGTTTGTCCTAAATTGTGTTGTGTTGTGGTGTGCTGCATTGCGTTGTGCTGAGTTGTCCTAATTGTTGTGTTGTGTGTTTGTGTTGTTGCATTGAATTTTGTTGTGTTGTCCTAAATTTGTTGCGTTTGTGTTGTGCTGCATTGCGTTGTGCTGTGTTGTCCTAAATTGTGCTGTTTGTTTTGCTGCATTGCGTTTGCTGTGTTGTCCTAAATTGTGTGTGTTATGTTTGCTGCATTGGTTGTGCTGTGGTTGTCCTAAATTGTGTTGTGTGTTTGTTTTGCTGCATTGCGTTGTGCTGTGTTGTCCTAAATTGTGTTGTTGTTGTTGTTGCATTGCGTTTTGTTGTGTTATCCTAAATTGTTTGTGTTGTGTTGTGCTGCATTGCGTTGTGTGGTTGTCCTAAATTGTGTTGTGTTGTGTGTTGTGTTGCATTGAATTTTGTTGTGTTTTCCTAAATTGTGTTGTGTTGTGTTGTGCTGCATGCTTGTTGTGCTGTGTTGTCCTAAATTGTGTGTTGTGTTGTGTTGTTTGTGTTGCATGAATTTTGTTTGTTATCCTAAATTGTGTTGCTATTGTGTTGTCTGCATTGCGTTTGCTGTGTTGTCCTAAATTGTGTGTGTTGCATTGCGTTTTGTGTGTTGCCCTACTTGTGTTGTGTTGTGTGTGCTGTATTGCGTTTGTGTGTTGTCCTAAATTGTGTTGTTTGTTTTGTGCTGCATTGCGTTGTGTTGTGTCCTAATTGTGTGTGTGTGCGCATTGCGTTTTGTCTGTGTTGTTAATGTGTTGTGTGTTGTGTTGCGTTGAATTTGTGTGTTGTCCTAATCGTGTTGTTGTGTTGCATTGAATTTGGTGTTCTAATCGGTGGTTTGTGTCTCCTGATCGTTTTGTTGTGCCTAATTGTGTTGTTGTGTTGTTAATTGATGTTGTTATGTTGTTGCGTTGTTGCTATAATTTTTTGTCGTGTTAATCTTGTTGTGTTGTGGTGTGCTGCGTTGGTTTGTGTTTATTGTGCTGCATCGCGTAGTGTTGATTTGTGTTACATTGTGTTGTGTGTCCAGTGTTGCATTGTGTCGTGTTTTAATGCATCGTACTGCACTGTGTTGTGTGTGTCGCATTCTGTTGATATGCATTGTGATCCATTGAGCTATGGTGAGTTGTGCTACCCTGAGGTTTTTTCTGTGCATTGTTGAGTTGTATATGTTTTGTCGTGGTTTGCTATATTTTGTCGTGTTATATACATTATGCTGTGGCGTACTACATTTTGTTGTATTGTGTACCTTATGATTTGGTGTATTACGTTTTGTTGCATTATATGCACTACGTTGTGGCGTATTACGTTTTGTTGTGTTGTAATACATTGTGTTGCATTGCTCTGCACTGCGCTGAAATGCAGTTTTTCCCCGTTGCAGTGTGTTGTGCTATATTGCAGTTTACATTGTTTGACCGTGTTGCTTTGTATTACGTTCTTCGGTGTTATGTTGCTACAATTATTTTACCAGTATTCAGTGCATTATAGTATACTGCCCTGTGTCATATTTTGGTGTCCAGAGTATTGCAATGTTGTGCTGGGTTGTGTGACATTGCGTCATATATTTTTACGCTGTGTCGTGGTGTATCATATGGTGTTATGTTGTGCCATGTCATGTTGTGTCGTCGTACAATAAGTAACGTTATCCTGTGTTGTGTTACGTTGTGTGATGTAGTGCTACATGACGTTGTGTCATGTTCCTTCGTGTTACATTGTTATTATTGTGTTTTGTATTGCCTTGTGGTATATTGTGCTGCTGTCTTGTTGCCTGTTTTTCCACGTTTTGCTTTGCTGTAATGTCTTGTGTTGTGTTGTGTCGTGTCGCGTCGTATTGTGTCTTGTCGTGTCGTGTCGTGTCTCGTGTCGTGTCGTGTCGTGTTGTGCTATGCTGTGCTGTGTTGTGCTGTGCTGTGCTGTGCTGAGCTATGTTGCGTTGCATGTTTGTCCCTTCACGGGTATATGCATGTGTCACAATTTAGCGCTGTATCACGTGCGTCTTCTGTCTAAACGATTAATATGGCATGTTTAAAGTGTGACATTTTCAGCTATCGGGTTTAGCCGGTAGAGAACAAGCTAGGGTGATCGGAAAACAAAAGATTTAATCGGATGTATGCTGTGTGCCCATCAGAAGCTGGAGTCGTAGTCATTAGTATAGCTGTATTAATGTCAATCGCAAAATTACTGGACACAGTGAGTAGCCTTCTTTAACTGAGTGACCTGTTTAGTATGGTAGCCATTACTGGACATTAGTTTCACGCCGATCAATGCTGAACATCTGAATTGAAGCCTACCATTAAGTCATATAATCACACTAGACGGCATGACAGCAAAGTGTCCATCACTCATAAAACAGCTTGTACCAGGTAAATAGCATTGCACTTGATATAGACGTAGCCAACAGTTGTTGGGATATATTTATAGGATGTACCTATTGATTACAATGAATCTCTCTCTCTCTCTCTCTCTCTCTCTCTCTCTCTCTCTCTCTGTATGCGTGCGTGTGTGTGTGTGTGTGTGTGTGTGTGTGTGTGTGTGTGTGTGTGTGTGTGTGTGTGTGTACGTGCGTGCGCGTGCGTGCGTGCGTGCGTGCGTGCGTGCGTGCGTGTGTGTGTGTGTGTGTGTGTGTGTGTGTGTGTGTGGCGTGCGTGCGTGCGCGGCGTGCGTGGTGTGTGTGTGTGTGTGTGTGTGTGTGTGTGTGTGTGTGTGTGTGTGTGTGTGTGTGTTGATGCACACACTCATGGCAAAAAATTGTTCGCACGGTAGTTGTTTTGTTTACAAGGTGCCAATGTCGATGAAGCATGTGACTGATTTATGTCATGGAATGATGATGAAAACAGTAGGACAAATATCCGTGTACCCGCACATAAATATGATAGAAGAGAGACAGAGAGAGAGAGAGAGAGAGAGAGAGAGAGAGAGTGAGTGATTTTCAGGGTCAAAAGTGACTTCATTTTAAGCGATCTGAAAACGTGCTTTAAAATATTCCCTTTTCATATTCTCTGGTATAAAAGAATTAGGTATAAAGTACACCTACGTGTCTTCAAAAACATCGTCACGATGTATGAAGTGTGAACAAGTGGTTTTCTTTTCTTTTTTTTTGTTCACCGAACTGTTGAAAGCATGTGCACAACAAAAGGACAAGATTCTTTTAAATGCAAAATAATGTCGAAATATTCTGCGTACAGATCAGTCAAGCGTAATGTTTTAATGCTCTTGAATGCAATCAGAACGAAAAAAGACATTTTTCATGCTTTCACAACATACATATTTCTATTTTAAAAAGCTGGTCCGTGTACTACATTTTACGAACCTCATTTACCTCCACAATCTATGGTTGTATGTCCACGTAGATATTTTCTCACAGAACCTCACTTATCCACATTTCATGCTTAAACATTGGTCTTGCTAAACAAATTGATTTGAAAAGAAAACAAGTGCAGGCCAACAGTTCAATCGTTATTCAAACGAATGCATTGCAAAGATTTTGCAAAAATGCATGACAAGAGGGTTCTGGTGAGAAGGAAGGATTGGGGGTGGGGGTGGGGGTGGGAAAGAAAATGAGATTGAAATAAGTGAGCATTAGAATGTACGCATTCAACCCATCACTAGAATGTTTGGAACACATGTTAATGTCAAGCAAGAATCTGTTATCTGAGATCAATAAATGTCTTGAATTCTAAAGCTTGTGTGACACATTTCTCTGCAGACACTGCGCGTGTGTGAATGTTGGTCTGTGAATTAATTAGTGTGTAACTTAGTATACACGAGATTTTGTGATTCCTTTCTGTGGGTTGGGGAGTAAAGGGGGTGAGCCAGTGGGTTGGTGAAGGAATAGGCTTGACGGGGGTTCCTACAGTCTGTAATCTCATATATTTATTTTCGCAGTCGCTTTATTTATCTTTGATTCTGTTCCTAAAAGGTAGTACGCTGTATATTTTACAGGTTTTATGTTTAAACGATGTGCGTGTACTTGTGAAACTTTGTGCGATATTTGATTGCTTATATATCAGAAATGTTTATCACTCTTTTCACATATTTCTGATGCTCTGTGCATACTTGCGTTTGTGACAACTACTGCACTTGACGTTTTCTGTTTGTTTGCTTGTTTGTTTTCTGAGAATGATAACGATTTCCGCATCTCGAAATTTGTTTTCTTGGGATGATACAGATTTCTTTGACACTGAAAACAAACTTGAATACTGTCTGTCCTAAGCAGACTTTTGTCACATGTTTTGGATTTATCAGCGAAACAAGGCTGGTGAGATTATGACTTTTCTAGTTGCAGGATGCAGAAAAAGCATTATTCTGTGATATCCTGCCGTCAAAGAAATCAGGCTCAAGTAGTCTCTCATAGTAGCGTGTAAATGGTAGAAATTCTTCATGAGAAGAAAGTACATTATAGAAATTAGTTATAACAAAAATGAAATCAATACGTTAGGGTAATTGTATCAAAGGGCGTCTTTGAGACTGTGCCTGAGGATACATTAAAGAAATAGTTTCAGTTTCAAAGAAGCGTCACTGCATACGCACTAGTCCATATACGCTACACCACATCCGCTAAGTGTTGAGACCACACTGCGCATGATCTTAAGATGATGGATAAATGAATTAACAACTAAGATGACAGAATTGAAGAAGAGGGTCTCGTGGCTACGACTTAGCAGATGTCTGACCTACGCATTAGCCCAATGCACTGGTCAGACCTTGAGTGCCTACCGAACATTGGTTGTGTCTTTTTCTTCTTCTTCTTTTTTTTTTTTAAGAAACAAAGGGGGGTGAAAAGGTGCCAGCAGTCGGAGTGGTCAGCTCAACTTTCCAATAAACTAAGCATTGCCCGGCTCAACAGTGCGTACAGCAGCTGATAACTGTGCCTGACAACCTTCACAGGAAACTCCGAAAAGATGCCATTCCACATTGGTGTGCCAAAAAGTTACGTGTTGAACAATCAATCGGGGATGACATTTGAACGATAACTTGCTGAATTTGTTTTGAAACTGCATGAGAAGAAGGGAGATTGAAAATGTAAACGGAAAAAAGTGTGTGTGTGTGTGTGTGTGGGGGGGGGGGGGGGGGGGGGGGTCGGGAGCGGCATCTGTCAATCAGGTCTAATATAGTTCTGTGGACCATTACCAATGAACAAATCTATTTTTTCATATGTCTATGGAAGGAAATTATACGTAGTGTGCGGCTGGAAGATACAAAGGACAAAAAGGCTGTATAAAAACTGATGAATGATTGCAATACACCACGCCAGCAAATAAGTCATCAAAAAACCAAGGCCAGCATTCAATTATCTTTAGAAAAAGGGATTTATGGAGGCATTCGATGTCAAGCGTAGGGAACTCATCTGGCCCTTCGCAAGTGCAAAGGAAGAATGGGAAAAAGAATTTCATAATCTGATGCACTGAAAGAATAGAGCGCACTAGGGCACAAACTGCCTGATTTAGAGACATTGTATCGGCAACCTGAAGGATCGCACATGGGGTTAAACATCTAAAGTCGAACAGAACTCCTCAAATATTCAGGTGATAGCAAGATGTGGATCGTAGCTGACAAAGGCGGAATCTCAGGGAATAGATGAAAGCTGCGTCACAAGTTCAGAAATTGGTCTGCAGAAGCCCCAAAAAGATCTAGAAGGACGACGTAATGCCCTACGTAAAGCAGAATCAGTAGCATAAAGAGTAAGAGGAAGGAAAGCGAACACTGCTTCCTCAGAAACCGCTTCTTGTTATCCTACCTGGGAATTCAAAAAGGACACTCTTGTCTAACACAAAAAGAACAAATAAAAACAAACTCTTAATGCAGTATCGCAGGACAATATATTCCAACCCTCGAAGGAACTCAGCACTGTCAACCCAGGCTCAGTGAAGAGTAAGGGTAGAGTCCACGTTCAGTGACACGACTCAAACAGTGGATGACACACAGAAAGTAATCAAGAAAGCCAGAGCCAAACGTCACCTGCACTTAATGGAAAATCATACCTACAGTATAAGATGTTCCAGGGTCCTAGAGTGGCTCCACAAAATGATAAGATCGACGTGGAGGAGTTTGGAGGCAAGCCGCTCACATGACATCAATCAGTTCAGACTGATGGCTTTTTTTCCACGGTGAGGGGTAAATCATCCCCCCATCATGGCAGCAAGGCTAGACACCTGACAGAAAGCAATCATCTGAATGTGTGAATCCAGAAAGGGGGCATCCCTGAAATGTCTGGCTGTTTAACACATGTTCACCACAATTTGGGAAGCTGACCAAAGAGCTTCGCACGTAAATGGGAACTCCGCGTCGAGTGACTCGGTCTGGCGGATATGTATGGATCAGTTCTACATAAGATGATGCAACCAGCTCATGTATCATGGCCCAAAGAACGTCAAAGAAATGAAGCAGTATTTCCGTGACTTCCGGATAAGGTTCTTCACAAAGGAAGCAACAAAGTGGATCAACCAAGAAGCTGAGATACACAGTGACTGTGCAGGCTTTTGATATATTTTACATTTAAATATAGGTTTTTGTGAACACAAATTTATGATTGCTTTTTTTCCATTTCCTTTGACTGAATTATATACAGTTGGCCCAGCTCTGTAAATGTTGAAGACAGACGTTTTATATGTTTCTATTTCAGTGAGACAGTGACAGTGCCGCTTTAGTGGAAAATATACAAAATAAGAGTATACATGTCAGGTGTTTTAGCTTGCTGTTTTCAACATAAGAAACGCTGGTGTCTTTTGACATTGGGTTTGATTTTCTGGAATCATGTTTACAGTTGAAGAATAAAGTCATCTACATTGGGGTAATTCAAAATGTCTGTCGTTCAAACGACAGCCCGAATATTGTCTACAGAGAAGGATTGGACATGAGGATGTAGTCATTTTCTTTGTTTTCGAAATCCTCACAGAAACCATGAAGAACAATGTGGGGATAGCAGGATCCAGTGGATGGACAAACTCGTCTGCAGGAGGAGGGGCGCACAGTCGAAAGGTTCAAGAAACATTTGATCTGGGAGGACAGTCGAGTCTGCAACAAGGATGTGTGGACATCGGAATGAATGATGGTGTGGGAGAATGGTGAAGCTGAAAGAGAAAGGTGCGATGGTGAGTAGGAAAAGGTGTGGACGTAGGGATTTAAATATGGTACAACATCTGAAATGGGCAGAGACAAGTAATTTTGCAGCATCATTCAATAACCTGTGGTATTAAGTGAAACGTTCATTGATCGTATGGTAATTTTGACCGATTCATGCTGTTCATGCAATAACAATTCAGTGTGTATGCATGACTGAAAAATATACACCACAATTCCCACATAATTTACTCCTGTCATGCAGTTGCTGACTAAAGATATGTTTTCAGCTTTTTTTATCACAAGAGAAACTACGACTCATTAAATCTTTTCTTCTGTGTATTTTGTTAATCGTGTCGTGCATACAGAGATCTTATTCAAAGTCAAAGAAAGACAGCATGGAAAACGCAGACGTCTGCATGAAATCTTCTTGGAAGAAACGAGGGTGTTTTAAAATTATGTTTTGACAGATTGGTTACGAGCGCGAGCATTATTACAGGAGAAATCATGTCTGTCTTGTCTTTTGGAGTGAGTTCACTGAGGCGAGAAGTGTGACTGTCTGCTTCAACAGGTTTTGCGGACGTTTGTTTTTCACTTTCTTTGTGTTTGGAAGTCATCGATCTTGCTGTATAGTTGATTCAGACATAACAATTTAAAAAATGTAATGCTGTCGTTGACAGGCTTTGGGTGAATGGAAGTGTATAGACCGTAGGGATGAGATTTGGGGGTAGGGGGTGGGGGGTGGGGGTAAAAAACACAGAAGTAGTAAGGCAGCTGCAGATGGTAGAGGTGGAGAGCTTGGCATCAAGAAAAGGAAGACGGGATTCTGAAACTTCAATGACAAAGTTTCAAAGCGAGGTGACTGAAGGCGGAAATTGAAGCAAATGTTAAGAAAGAAAGGTTATTGGTACCGCAAGACAATACAGACAAACATTACTACAGGACAAAACACGATACATTTGGAACTTTTCGGTCTTCTTCAGGCAAAAACAAACAACATTTAGGACAATGAAAAAAAAAAAGAACGAGCAACCACTTTTCTTCTCATACTCGGCGCTAAAAATGGGTGTAGAATGAAAACGAGGTCGTTGGGAAGGGGACCACGGGAGTTAAAATGATAATGATGACTGTCATGTGATGTAGCCTCACATGGCGACATGTGACGTTCCGTCGCGTACGCCCTTATTTGTTATAAAGCATTTCCCTAGGTAGGGAAAAGAAAAGGTAAAAGAAACAATAATTCACGTGGCCTGACCAGTGTGATCGGTGTCGCTGGTGGCTATTAAAACAGTTCAGTGAATGGACGGACGTTGTCCATTGGTCAGCAAAAAAGGGCTGGTAATGCGTAGAGTTAGACGAGTACTCACTGAACGTGTACTCAAAAAGAGCGCAGGAGGGAAAAATAAGGAATAGGAAGGAGATGGCTTGGGGACACTGACCGGACAGGTTGTCTGAAGAACGAGTTCCACCTGCGATTCACCATTACCAGGTGAGGTATAGACAGATGGGGAGAGAAAAAAAAGAGAGTTAAGAAAAGGGAAAAGGGGAAAAGAATTTATCATTATTCAGATTTTGAAATAGATTACTTACACGGACTTCATTCGTGTTTCAGCCCTTCCCGGTGCTGTGGCAGCACCAGTAACGGACTAGGCGACTGAGGCAGTCGCAGAAGTAGTTGATCTCCAGTGCTGCGGCAGCACCTAATTGTGAAGAAGACTGCGACAGTCGTGAGAGAAGATTTAAAGAATTTATCATGTTGACCCACAAAGATTGGTGATTGTTCCTCTGGGTCGGAATTCAAATACTAGCCATCTTTGACTCTTAGTTAGAAAATGTATGAATTGTTTCTCCAGTGAGGAGGAGAAACCATTAAAAGATGTATTTCTGAATTATGTATAATGAGATGAAAAGATGTATTCTTGAATTGTGTATAATAAGATGAAAAGATGTATTCGTGAATTATTATGTATAATGAGATGAAGTTTGGTCCCAGCTAGTGGATCTGTGGAATGTCTGTACCTCCACTGGAGAGGAGGAATGAAAAATAATTCTTAGAAAACAAACCAGTTGAAAGATTTGAAAAGTTGATTATTGTTTAGTAAATTATTCCCCGGAGAGGAGGGGGAGAAGAAGAGTTATTGTAGTGCGCCTTTTGGTTGTTTGGAGAGATTGCGTGTGCACGGAGTGAATGCTGGGCTGAATGCGGGCATGCATTTATGCACAGTGTGACAATGACATAATAATAACGATAACAATAGCGATAATAGTGATGATAGTGGTGATAATGAAAATATTTTTTAAGAATAGAGGAGGAATACTGTTACCTTTGGTGATAATATGACGATTGTAGTTGTAGTATTAACAGTGGCTAAATACAGAAGGGGAGAAAGGAGAGGGGTGGGGAGTATGGTAGTGTGAGTGTATGTTGGTGGAGAATATAGTGAGCTGGTGTTGCGATGGTGGATAGGTGCATGTTAGTTTGGGGTGTCGACATCATGAGGGTGGAGGGAAGAAGGGAGGGATTTACAATTTAAGGGAAAAAAGAGGGGAGGGGGAGCTCAGACTCCTACACCTACATACACATGTTCACAGGAATGAGGGAAGGTAAGCTGGATGCAAACAGTATCACTGGACAAGTAAACAGTACTGTTGCATGGTGATCAATGTCCTAAGTCAAATAATGTTGGCATGAATATAACAATAGTGGTTGGACAGAACTGGAAATTATCTATAAGAAAAGGATTAACCTGTCTAGACACACACACACACACACACGCGCGCGCGCAAGCACGCACGCACGCACGCACGCACGCACGCACGCACGCACACACCACACACACACACACACACAACACACACACACACACACACACACACACACACGGGAAATTCATGCAAGCAATATCACTGGAAAAATAAACAGTACTGTAGGATGATGATCATAATGATACTCATTGTGATAAGTGAAATCTTGTTGGTGTTAATGTAACAATACTGGTTGGAAAGAAATGAAAATTATCAATTAGAAAAGGGTTAACGTGTCTGAAAAAAGGAAAGCGGCAGAGTTGTCACTCTCTTTGACATGGTTGATGTTGTGTTTGGGGTGGTTGAAATGTAGGGCAACTGGTTTGGAAAACATACCACAATCATACTCATAGCCACCGTCTTCAAACCCAAACAGCTTATCCATACACACAATCAACTCATTCACAACCACTGCAACCAAATCAAACAAAATGAAAGGATCAAAATTACAAAACAGATACAAGGCACATCTCCCAGACCAGTCAGACCCCCAACCTACAATGCTGATCCTACTACCACATTTGACATTTGGGTTGGAGATCTGAGGGGAACACAAACTCTAAGGATGCAGGTCAATGACCAGGTCTAATGCCAACACGGGCGTCAGTGGACGTTTTGAAAAGTTCTCAATCTGTCCAGAAAAGTGTCGAAGTTCTGCACCCCGTCCCCCTCTCCTCCCTGTAATTAGTCATCAATGCGCCGTCATGTGCTTTGGTTTAAACACCGACCAGAGACGCAAAATGACGTTTAACTGAATTCAAGCGCAGTTCAAAGACAAAAGGAAAAATGGTGATGCTGGTATTGATCATACTTTCCTTGTAGAACTGTTCTAGTGCTTAGAGACTGATAGAAACGTTTGGCAGGTGCACATGTCTAATAAAGGTGTTTCTAGTGATTTCATATATATATTTGTTTTCTTGATGGTAAAAAAGTGCTTTCTGTGTAGAAACTGACGTTTGTAAGGTGTGATTAGCTATTCTCCATCTACGTATCCTTTACATTTCTGTATACTACACGAGTTTCGTTTATTTTCATCCGCAGTCTAATATTGGTATCAAGCCTTTTACTCCACAATTCTTCCGCTTTTGAGAATCGTTGAGTACAGTGTCAGTATTGATCAGAACGCCTGGCAGTAAACGTAACCCGGTATCTCGAAGCTGTATATTGATTTTTTATGGCCATAGCTTCCTGTACCTTACGTGTTGACAGCAGGGATGAATTCATTGCATGATCTATGACCTGAATGACGCATTTTATTCTTGAGAGAGTGATTCCAGCCAATGTCATCAACGCTGATGGAACGACAATCCAGGTATGCTACTGACGTATATAAAGAGGATACGTTTTTAATCCTCAATCGTTTTTGACATCAGGTACTATCTCCAGAGGAAAAAAACTTACCATAACTCTTCATGTCGAACCATTAGGAAGAAGAGGGGTGTGCCAGACCGATATTCCGTTTTCTTGTTTGCGGATACGTTTAATACACAATTTGGTTTCTGTTTCTTACCGCCTTGTTACAAGTCTTCGCGATGCTCTTGTGCCCACCCCAACTCCCAAAAGACAATTCTCAAAAGCTGATCGTCGGACGTGAGGAACAGCTGATCAGAGGAAAAAAAATCAACATGACAAAATTATATGGGTACATGCCATGCAACAAAGAAGAAACGTCGTGTGGTTGAACCCAAAATAATGTAGATCTACCATGACCCTCATGTCAATGGAATGCAGTATGCAGGCCGAACACAGATACTCAGGCCTGTGAGCAGCACCTTATAATGGCAGGTAATCACTCCCAACAATTAAAGCGCAATAATGGATCGAGTGTTGCCGAAGATTGCACATATTGTCAAGGTCACCGAACAAACATGGTGAGACAGCTGGTCAACTGTACTATCGAAAAGGTGAAATGTGGTGGTAATTAAACAACTCAGCACAATAAAAGCTAACATGTAGTGGTAATTAAACAACTCTGCACAATAAAAGCTAAAATGTAGTGGTAATTAAACAACTCAGCACAATAAAAGGTGAAATGTAGTGGTAATTAAACAACTCAGCACAATAAAAGGTGAAATGTAGTGGTAATTAAACAACTCAGCACAATAAAAGGTGAAATGTAGTGGTAATTAAACAACTCAGCACAATAAAAGGTGAAATGTAGTGGTAATTAAACAACTCAGCACAATAAAAGGTGAAATGTAGTGGTAATTAAACAACTCAGCACAATAAATGGCGAAACATAGTGGTTATTAAACAACTCAGCACAATATGAATAAACAGAAAGTTTTCACTTAAAAACATGCTGAAATTATGTCACTCAAATGTACTGTCAGAACCATTGCACAGTTGCCAAACATGACTCCTGAAAGCTGCTCAAGAAAAGAAATTCAATGCTTTTGATCCCAGTTGCCTTAGGCAGAGAGTGGACTCAAAATGGAACACCTTCATCATCACGGACGAGGTCAAAAAGCTACCAGTACAAACCCCAATATCCTCAACCATCTGCAAACGGCGTCTGAAGTGCCCGGGACATGCAGCTCATGTTCTCCTGTCACATCAGGCAAACCATGTCTTCGACGGACACCTTGGGAAGAAGACGAAGAGGACAGCCAAAGCTAAACTGGCAACATACCACTGACACCTCCTGCACTTCATGCACAGGAGCTGGAGCGACGCCTGAACGCTGACCACTAACTGATGCCGCAGGAGAGGGATGGTCGGCAAACGTGTTGGAAGACGGGAAAATGTCTAAGTATGCAGCTGAAGAAAAACGTGATGCCAAGAATATTTAATGCCACCAGCTTGGGAAACGACTTCTGCTACAAAAGCAGGGTGAAGGTGAGGAGAACTCCATGCATCTTGGAGACAAGGGGTGTCCCTAAAGCAGGCAACTATGGAGACGGAGTTCCATGTTGGTCACTGACTATCGAAGGCCAAGTTAAAACGGCTGTCCACTGGTGTCCACAACAATTTGAGGCGTCACACACACTTTGCTTCAGGTTTCAGGCTCTGCTGAAAGTTCTATCTTTGAGCAGGAGTACACCATACCATGATATGCCTAGAACATATGGAAACACTCACACGTTAAGACTACTCCTGATGAATCCATTTTCAAGCACAAGATTTTGAAACAAACCAGAAATAATGAGATACTCACCTTTTAGGTAGAATAGTATTTTGAGGAAATATGTCTCCATGCAACACACACAAACACACACACACACACACACACACACACACACACACACACACACACACACACACACACACACCGCGCGCGCGCGCGCGCGCGCGCGCGCGCACACACATTCTCTTTCTTTCTTTCTCTCTCTGTCTCTCTCTCTGTCTCTCTGTCTCTCTGTCTCTGTCTTGTAATTAAATCAGTTGCGAAATTCATCGCGGAAACATTGAAAATTAGACAGATGAAGTATAGTGAAATTTAAGATAATGTACTATAAGAGATATATGAATGAATAATATCATTCATCACATGCAGAAGAGATCAGTAAGATACAATGTCATCATTTAATTGAGTGGATGGTCGAGTCAGTCTTACGATTTTTTTCTTTAAAACCTTACTGCATTACTCCTGTGCGTGAGGACATAAGGAAAGGTTACGAATTTATTTGTTTTTGTTAACCTTTGATTTGATACACACTAGGAATGAATATGTACTATTTGTTTGCAGGAAAGGAAGAGAGAAATGTTATTGTTCTGTTACCCAATCCCCCCTTGTCAAAAAACCTCTTTGGTAATGACAATAAATTATCAAAGTGTCAAAGTGTCAAGTGTCAAAGTCTTTCTCTCTCTCTCTGTCTCTGTCTCTGTCTGTCTGTCTGCCTGTCTGTCTGTCTGTCTGTCTCTCTCTCTCTCTCTTACGCACGCACGCACATACCCACATACACACACCAGATTCAGGACGTTTAGTCTCTTCACCATCAGGTCTGTCCCAGTTCTTTCCCCTGATGGTATGACGGAATAGATTTGCCACGTGTCAGACTGTACCACAAGAACCATGCTGAGCCACGGGCACAGGAGAGAAAGATTAGATGAACCTTCTCGATCAGCAAATCTTATTTCGCCCGCAACCCCCCCTTTTCACATAATCAAATTCTCTCAGCCAAAAAAATAGCTAAAACCCTACAAAATTAAACAAATCTAATCGCGTGAAAGTGGGGTTTGCGGGCAAAATAATTTTCCTGCTCTAGAACCGCACATTTAAACTTTCTCTCTGATTAACTAACGGGCACTGTGTTTGGCGGAACAACTTGCAACTCTTCGCGAACAAACGATCTTTTAGGGGCGGGTTTTTTAGACGTAGAAGAAAGAGTCTCTCTTAAATAATATACGGGAGGGGTTGTTTTCATAATTCTTTAAACTTCATATACATCTACGCTCCATATAGGGTCTGTGGCTCTAATTCTAACATGGCCCTCCGCCTCTCCAGGAGCATACAAGTATCTTACTTTTAGTCCAAAAGGCAAGAGTTTTTGATTACCTTGGATGCCTTCAGTAATGCTAATTTTTTTCAATTTGATTGCGTTCACCGGCTTAAGGCCTGTTGCTTTAAATTCTTCATTGTTCATGGCGCGTAAGACTGCTGGCAACCTTCTGACCCATTCTGTGTTGCGTGTTTTGTCCATAAGGTCTCTGTGGTATTGATAGGTAAACAGACGTTCGGCTAGATTCTTATTAAAGTTTTCTACTAGAGCCTGGGAGCGATGGTTGCCTGGAATCCCTCTCTTAACTGTAACCCGATGTCTTAAAAACAACTGGTTTACAGCTCCTTTAAACTCTTTCCCATCATCAACCTGAATCAACCTAGGATACTTTAATGGACCTCGCATGTATATTTGTTGTAAAGCCACAGCCACAGCAGTTGAGCTTTTATCCGTTAAAGGCTCAGCATCTTTATACCTCGAAGCCATGTCAACAACTGTAAGAGCATACTTAAACTTTTTTCTTCTAACTTTGTCATGCGGAAGATACAACAAGTCCATCTGGTGGGTGTCATTAGGAACTGAGTTAACAAATCGAGGCCTTATTATTCTTTTTGGGGCAGGCAGATTATTTGCCAGATCGCTTGTTTTGAAAGCCAGTCTTTCGCTTCTGATTCAGACACCCTAGCAGCTTTACTTAGTTTATCAATAGCAGCCCTTCCTTTCCAATACCCTCCAGGAGAATAATATATTTTGTACTTCGTATCGTCCATAAGAAGGGACTGTTTTTATTACATTTTTAACAATGTTTTTAGATTGAATATGCAAGAAGAAAGATTGCTCCCATAGCGCCTATAATAAAGCCTATTTCTACCATTTTCTGATCCTCAGATGGTTTATAAAAGTCGGACAGTTCTGGTGGTGACGATGTTAGAAACTTCTTTCCTGTCACTAAGTAATATTCATTCATTGTGTCATCAACGTCTGTAAATGTGTGCTCTGCATGTCCCTGTTCTCTTAACTTTTTATTAATAAAGTCTAAGTGAGCAATTCTCCTTTTCTCGTAAGCATATCTTGCCTTAGCTAAATCTTCCATTGCCTTGTTATGGCGTTCTCTTTCTTCATCAGACCGCAATTTACTAAACATATAATTGCTGCCAGAGAAAGCCAATGCATTAACAATAGCCCCGCCCACCATCAGAACTAATCCGGACATCTTTTTATAAATGAATGAATCTTTTTATAAATCAATATTTTCTAGAATGAATCTTTTTTTATAAATCAATAATTTTAGAATGAATCTTTTTTATAAATCAATATTTTCTAGAATGAATCTTTTTTATAAATCAATCTTTCTATGCATTGATGTTTTCTGGGATAATCCCCTGTGCAACAAGAAAGTCTTTTGAGGCAATCCCTGCAGTTATTACAGCTATAACCTTAACAACATCCTCAATGTCCAACCTTCCTAGATCAGCTGGTCTCATCTTAAACATGTTTTTTGCTAACATGCTATATCCTATACTAAGACCGCCGATTACAGCAGAGTGGTAAATAGTATTGATGATCTTTGCAGTGCTCATGTTTTTTATTAACTAAAAAAATAATTAAAATAATCATAATATGAAAGACTGTCTATGTGCTTTTTAATCAGATAATCTTTTGTTGCCAGAGCTAAAAATAAGGTTGTGACTAGTTTCGGCGAATCTTCTATCTTTCCCATGTTGGGCGGTTTTATTCTTAACAAACATTTTGCTAGGGTTGAGTAAACTATAACGCCAACAATAGGCACTGCATAATTAACCAGCGTTAAACTCATGGTTTTATTTTTTATTGCTTTTTAAAAAGGGCTTTAAAATGGATTGTGACGAGCTATTAAAGTGTGAGGAGGCAGCAGACCTCTGTCATAAAGAAAGATTATACTCTCTAGCTGCATGTGGGAAAACCAGACAGTATTTAGGCGTTGAACTAAGTATTGAACAGATTCAGCAATTGTCTACATCAGACGTTGAAAAGTATTACGCCAGGTACGAAGCACAGCTAGGATCAAAAATGGTTAGATCAGTGGGGCAGACAATAATTAGTTTATATGCTAAGTTAGTAGGTAAGATAGCACCGATTGATTCAGAAGAAGATTTAAAATATGACTTAACACAAGATCCGGTTTTAACCAAGTCTCTAGAATCTCTTGCATGTGACATGTATTATAGATTTGGGACGTTGTTATGTCCATTCATCATGGGATTAATTACTTTTAATCATATTAATTTTAATCATATTAATTTTAATCAGACTAAAAAAAATGAGCGAGCAGGAGAAGACTCCACAGGCGAGTGCCCCACAAGTGAATTTACAGGCGAGTGCCCCACAAGTGAATTCTCCACAAGTGAATTTACAGGCGAGTGCCCCACAAGTGAATTTACAGGCGAGTGTCCCACAAGTGAATCCACAACTGAGTGTCCCGCAAGTGAGTAGTGTTACTAAAGCTAAAAGTCCTGGGCGTGTTAAGGCCGGTCATAAACTAGTTGAATACAACAGACTGCAAAAAGCAAACCAAGCAGCAAAACAAAAATTATTAGATAGTAATACAACATCGCCACCAGCACCGCCGCCGCCACCAACAACAACACAATCAAACTATAAGATGTATTATTATGTACTGGGGGGTATTGTTGTTGGTGGAGGGCTTTTAGCATACAAGCGCCTAAAGCCATACTTAGAACAAAGTCACAAACCCCCACAAAAACAGTAAAAGAACCAGCTTCTGCAAAAAAAGTACAGCCTCCTGCTGTAGACCCATTTTTTATATAAATTAGTTTTTTAAATGTGTTGTTAAGTACTGGTTAAGTACAAGCTAAGTACTGGTTAGGTCAGTTACAACAAGTTAAGTGTAAGTAAAGTGCAAGTAAAGTGCAAGTTAGGTGCAAGTCATGTTAAGATCTTAAGTTAAGTACTAGTTAAGTACTAGTTAAGTTCTTAAGTAAAGTACTAGTTAAGATCTTAAGTTAAGTACTAGTTAAGTACTAGTTAAGTACTAGTTAAGTTCTTAAGTAAAGTACTAGTTAAGATCTTAATTTAAGCCAGCCAAGTTGGCTCTCCGGGGGGCCTATAGCGCATGAAAGCTCGGGATTGATGTAAGTTCGCTTGCTATAGGTAGAGTCTAGCGACTTCTTATTAACGGCAGTTGTGTTTACTTGATGAAGAGTAGAGCGCAGATTAACGTCTGTGTGATAAAATACTTTGCGCTTAAAGAGAGCCTGCTTGTAGTCGTCGTGACTTTTTTTTTTTTGACAACTTCTTTACCTATACCCTTAGCTTTCTTCATTTCAGAAGTCTGGGTAGCAATACTATACATCTTTGCCCGTAAGCCAACATATTCTAGTATAATCGTCCCATTAAGTTCATCCTTCATCTTTCCAATCACTTTCTTGTTAACGGTTGAATGTAAAGGCGAATCTTTTGGGTAGTCGCATGTGTCGTACCATCCATCAGCTCCCTTGGCTACCTCTATTTCCATGTCCTTATAGAAGTCTTCAGTTGGGATGTCCATAATAAAACTATCGGTGTCTGTGTAAAGGACATTTGATTCTGGATACAGCGGTTTAAAGTAGTCGTACAGAAATTCTAGCATCAATAACTTTGACAACTCTAGCACGGCGAATCCGATAAACACCGGCTTGTCCAACTTTACATTCTGTTTCTTCATCATAACGCCAACCAGGCTATCGCTAAACCGTCTAAAGTCTTGGTAGTTAGGTTTAGAGACCAGCTTAATTGCTTGTTTTTCTTTCGTAACTAATCTTACATCTTTACGATTGTGTACGTTCTCCATGGTTTTGCCAAAACAACTGCTGTTCATCAACTTAAAGAAGTCTTTTTCTGATGCATCCGTGGCTTTAGTTCTAAGATCAGTGTTCTTCATGATGTATGGTTTCATGAACTGTTCCTGATCAAAAGTAATTATTCTGTGAACAGCTTTTAGTTTTAATCCGTGCCTTAAGTAAAACTGTAACAGTCGATAATGACAGACATATTTAGTTTTGTTAAAGAGGTTAGGCACGAGTTTGGGCGGTTCTGTGGGACTCATCTTTAATCTTTCTGTGGCTAAGGGGAAATCGTTATGGGGGCCGTACAATTCTTTAGGATAATCTAAGTCTACTTCTAAGATTAGTCCTATTGGATTATCGGGTGTAAGCTGTGATAGCATACTCAACACGGTAGTAACCTCATGAGGCCCATTTATCATTTTAAAGTTTCTTAATGGAAGTGCCTGGCTCATGGCCCACCCATACAGATTGTTGGCGTCTAAGTACATTAGATAGTTGGATGGTTTAGTTGGATCATAATCGTCTAAATACTTGTTGTTGGCTCTGCGGTAAGGATGACAGGCCATGCTAATACCTCCTCTCAGCCCGTCTTCAATCATCTGGAGTGTATCCAGATCCGAGATTAAGTCAATCTCAATGTTTGTAGACTTCAAGAATGCGTCCCAAGAAAGGCCCGGGGCAGAGATGTACTGTGATGAATCTAGGCCGTAGTGTTTCATGCAAGTAGCTCTGTAATTCTGAAAGACGTCAGCTAATAAACACACATCGACCATCAAGTACTGATCGTGATAGTCGCCCATCGTTCGACAGTGTAATTCTGTCCAGGCTTTCTGTGCGTGTTCATAGTCAGCGTCAGATATGCCTCCACCTCTAAGCCGGCTGTAAAAGTCTTCCTTAAGCGGCAGCGCCGGCTCGTCAAACCTCTCCCACGAGTCCATGTATTCATAAGGATAGACGCCTTTACGGACTAAAGCCGAGTCGAAATATTTTTTTAGTGATTGGACAGTCTTGTAGAGATTCTGCTAGTTTGCTTAAACTTCCCATCAGATGCTGGGCAGAATCATAGAAGGATAAGCAGTCTACAGTAAAGGTCATGTACTTTTCTGAAGACTGTGCAATACAGCTAACTCTCTTACATTCAGAAGTTATTGCTTGCATGATAAAGTGCGAATCGTAGCCCCGCAAGTTATGAAAGAAGATTGGCAGCTTCCATTTTTTGGGGTCAACCTTGAGTTGAAGATTGCAACTGGTGTGCGCAGCCCCTCTGAATTTCCCAGTAATGTGATCGTGGTCTCTCACTGTTGGGTTTGCTTTACTATTAGGTGTTAGCTCTGAGCCGCATATCCAGCAGTGGGTGGATGATTCGTAGCGCCTTTGGTCTTCGGGAGTCATCTTAATGTCTGAAAGGTTCAGCTGATTAGAGAATTGATTGCGAAGATGCTTCATGTGCTCCAAAAATCGATCGGCTGCGTCGGGGCCTCTGTAAATCTCCGGCTGTGTGTGTCCGCCATCTGACCTAACAGCAACAAATGCATAAGAACAGATCTGATGACGGGACAATAGGGTTGTTTTTTGGTCTTGCTGAGGGCCATCGTACTGTGGCAAAATCGCTTCAAAGTCAGCATAGACTACGTATGGCCTCATCTGCATTTTGTGTACATTCTTAAAACCAGCCTTAGACCCTGGTGGGGGCGTAAGAAGTTCGATTTTACAGTCTACAAAACTTTTACAATGCTTCTTATGTTTGTTGGCTGCCTCTATAGATGGGATCCTGACCAAACACCTTCTACAAAGCTCTTGTTTAAATTTGTTCATTGTAGTATAAGCCAGAAGTCTACTCATTGATCTGATTAATACATAATGGCTCTTGGAACCATCTGCAAACAGAATCAAGTCTACATGATTCTCAAGTGACTCACCTAAAGTAGGGGCTTCGGGAGAGATCCTTAGAGGGGCTAGATTGTCTACTGGATCCCAGGTGTATACGCTTACGGTTATTGGTTTGTTTTGCTCTTCAAACTGGTCGATACTTTCTACACTCACTGGAAAGGTTATGTTATCAAAGTTCAGGCTATCTTTGTATGCTTCATAATTAGATACTCTGTTTGCATTATTTTTAACTGGGTGTAAGTGTGCTAAAACACACCACATAAAACACATATTGTCTGAATTATGTATGTTTAGGACTGCTCGTTTTAACTCTAACTCTCTTGGGAGAGGAAGGTAAGAATTGCCAGCTATAGGAGAGTATTTGGCTTGTCTTAGTCTGATTTCAATGACTGTTCCTTCAGACCAGCCGGAGCCGCGCAATTTCGCTTCTTCACTCGCATGATTAAACTGTGTAAGCATATAATCGGCCCAGTCAGAATTAAAGTCGTAATAGCTGATTACTTCTTTCTGCCTAGTTGAAACCCAGACTAGTATACTACTATCATCGGGGGTTATATATTCAATCAGAATGGCCAACAACACTTTTACTGGCGGGTTAAATTGAAGAGACCCTGGGATTTTAGAAATAGCATGTGTTACGCTTTCCTGAACGTTTGAGGGGTTAATAATGTCCATGACTAATTCGCTGAACATATTGCCCACCGGTTTGGCATCTATCGCTTTTGTGATCGTCATTTTTAAGATCAAATAAATAGGTAATACAAAAAACACACTAAAATTTAGCTAATATTTACTAATTTGAGGTAATACAAAAAATAAATACTAAAATTTAGTTAAATTGAATAGCTGCTCCTTCAGAGCTAGTAAAAATAGACAATTCGACGTCATCAGGAGCCATAATATCAACTAAAATGGCAATACACTTTATAACTGGGTTGGGCCAAGAATCTGACATTTTACTGATTACGTTGGTTACACTTTCGCGAATATCTGCGTGCTCAAAAAGATCCGCAATTAATTCGCCAAACTTGTTTCTTAACTCTTCTTCATTAGCCCCCAGCTCCATCATTAACTCTAAGGCGCAGCATATATTTTTAAGCTCTGTAACTACTTTGGTCGTCATTTTTAAGATCAAATATATAAGTAATACAAATAATTAAATCGGGCTCGTTTTTGGGTTTAGTTGATCGTTTGCAAGGTTCTGCTTTGCAAGATTCTTTCTGATTGCTTCAGCGTCTACCTGTTGTGAAGTAAAAGTCTTTCTCCATTTCTTTTGAAGATCGATCTTTTGGCGTCTGTAATTATCGCCGTCAGCCATGGCTCGTTTAAATTCTTCGTCTGTTACTTTTCCATCCAGTAATGTATTGCTTATAATCAGCCTTAATGAATGAAGTTTTGCTGTTGCTAGAGCTACAATGGCGGTGTGCTTTTGTAATTTGGGTGTTAGCTTCTTTAAAACAGCACTTACAATCGTGGACATGGCAACTAAACCCAAACCAACGCTCCCAAAAGCTATGGATATCGGCGCCCCAACTCCAGTAGCTAAAAGAGCGACACTAGACCCGGTGCTTAAGCCGGCTACAACTGATGAGCCGGTGATTATATAAGAAAGGACATTTAAAGCTTTAGCATATTTCTTTCTAGTAACCCTATACTTGTTCAAGTCACTTTCTATTTCCTCTTCAAGCTTAGTCATGTGCTTTAATCTAAACTGCTGGCCGCCTTCCATTTTAAACAAGATTATTTTTTTTAATCCTGTACATATCTTCTTATTAACCCTTCTGGCAGCACTTCATCAACAGAGTAAAACGCAATAAAATCAACATACTTAATGAAAATAAAATCGAGTACTGTTAGTTTGTCTTTGTCAACCATCACAGTAACTTTGTCAGAAGATACAGAAGTGTTTATTTCATCCCCGTTTTTAGTAATAACAATAACAAGCCTAAGAGGGCCGCCCAAGTTTTCAGACTTTATTTGTACGCCTCTGATTAACGTATGCTCTGGCAAACTAGGATCAGACTCCCTTGGAGTAATAAATAAGCGAAAAAGCATCGTCATTTTTCTAGGCAGTGATTCTAGTTTTGGGTTAAACTCTAAGCCGACGGTGTCGCCCCCCACTTCAGCTAGGGACTTCTTTCTCCGCAGCATATATACAGAGCCCTGCCTAGTTATTTCAATCTGCTTTTTCTGTTGTGTTCCTGGGACTAGGCTAGCAAGAAGGCGTCCTTCATTCAAAGCTTTTCTAAAATTGTATTTCTTATCAAAGTATACATAGGGGCTTCGTAGTTCAAACTTTAAATTCCAGTTAATGTCAGGAAGCAACGCCCAGGCATTCTCTCGTTTATGAAGTTTGTATTCGTGTTTGCCAAAATCGTTTGCTCTTAGATTTCTTATCTCTTCCAGGGTAGGATATTGCTGCCGTTTTTTATCTTCAATTTCTGTTCGTTTGTAAACACCATCGTCGGTGTACTCAAATCCATAAACATTTCCTGCCACTCCTATTAGATCAAAGTCAGTTGTATCTGCTAGATCTTTTAGCTCTACTGCAGCGCATTTAGGAGCTAACTCTGCTTTTGATTCTGGCCCTCGAGACATTTTTTAATATAAACAATTTATTAAACAATCTGTAATAAGCAATCTGTAATGTGCAATCTATAATAAACAATCTATAATAAACAATTTATTATAAGCAAACGTATTGAACTGGTGGGTCAGTCCGTAAACATAGTTTAGCGTGCTTAGATTTTTCTAGCTGCTCTTTTATTTTTTTTAGTTCATCCTTGTCCCTGATTATATAGTTTTCACTTAAACATTCTTCAAAACTATCCCTGTCCTTAGTATAGAATAAGATGACTGATTTTAACTGTGATCTAAAGTCTTTTAAGACAGCATTGTATTTTTGAGTTAAGAGCCAAACAGAAACTAATGCATGTCTTCCGCTAAAGGCTAGCTTAGACAGAGTCCTTCTTTTTTTTAACAATGTCTTGTTCGGCTGAACAGTCATCAATAATAAACAGCGTTTCAGTTCCCTCAAATAGCCTATAGTAATGTTCTAAACAGTCGCTTAGCTTGTCAGTAGGATCAATTAAAAATATATTCTCGTCTGTCCAAACAAACTGCCTTTCTTTGTAAGACTTGTTGTGCTTAATGGTTGTGCAGAATATAACAATGTACTCGTAATGAAACCTGTAGACTGTTTGTAACAAATCAAGCATGAAGACAGTTTTCCCACACCCAGTAATCCCACAAATAAGCGAACAGTGCGGGTCTTTAGGCAAAAAGTTCAAACTATCCATCTGTTTTAATAGGCTATTTCTTTCAGTCTATTTTCTTCAATGTTCAGCTGGGCGTCATAAACCACAAAAACGTGCATTTGTATCTGACCATTCTCCTCCTCTTCCTTATTAATCTGTATGAGTATGCCATCTGACCCTACCCTTCTTCCACTCCCGTGCAGTCTGTTGTCATACGTGGATCTAAAATCCAGCCATAGTCCATATTTGTCTGTTAGATAATCTTCGAGTCTTACATCGTGAAGGTGAAGTTTTTTACACACATGATCGGCTATGGGACTTGTCTGTCTGCCTCCGGCGAATAACTTTCTTATTTCATCAAAGTGTTGGTCGGGTAAAAGTCCAGCTGAATACAACTGAAAAGGCTTGCCATCTACTGTGCAAGACAACTGCTCAATTTTTGGGTTGTAAAACACCTCAGATTCCCTCTTAAAAGGAGCTGAAGGTTCAGTAAATAGCAAGAGAACCCCCTTTAGGGACCTTAAAGAATTGCTTATAGCTATTTCCCAGACAGTGTCTTGCTTGTTTTTAATCGCTAGACTGTGGTGTAAAACTCTTTCAAAGTAAACAACCGCCCTACTTTTATACTGATTTAAGATTATTCTAGCTAGTTCAGGGTTAGTAACAACGTCAAAATTAAGAGAGATGTTACTAACAGTGTATTTGGCTAAGGGATCATCTGATAGAATAACAGATCCGCTGTCATTAAATGTCAGTTCGTAAGTAAGTTTGTCTCTTAGTGCGCCTTGGTAATATGGTTGATGGGTTTTTAACAGTTCAAAATCTAGAGGGATGCAAAATCTGTTCTTAAATGCTCGCGCTATTGCCTGGTCTCCCTCGTCTTCCTTTGCATCTGCAGCATTAAGCCTGTGCTTAAGACCGTTTGGGCTCTGGATCCCCTGAAAGATTTTGTCTTTCCTTTCTGTTCTAGGCAGCCATAGGTCCGAATAGAGATTAAAAATGTCTGCGCTACTCAGTGAGAAGACTTCTCTACCCTCCAGTTTAATTACCATATTTTTAATGATGGCCCTGCCCAGGTTAGCAACGACAGTAGCATTAGGATCCGCCGACTCAATATCTATTTTGAATGACAGCCTGGCAGTGCCTGGCATTATAACATCGTCAGGCCCGAGGTCACTAAATCTTACTGTTAATATTTCATTGGGCTCAATTGTTGATGGATTATTTACAACGCGCACAGTCTGTCTTATGCCTTTTATGTCGTGGGGTTCCTTCGCTTTTCTGAATGGATCAAGGTCGCAGCCGTATGGGTTCATTTTTTATAAAACAAAAAATAATAAATATATAAATATGGCTGATGAAGATTTTGACGCGATTAGCCCTATTGAAGAAAAAGAAGATGAAATAGAACCAGGTCGTTCAATACAAGATGAACTTGAGGGAGCAGAAGCACGTCCTTTACTCCCTAGGCAGCCTCAAGATGTAGGTTCTGTACTCCTTAGTGCTCGTCAAGATCTTTTAAGAGTAGGCTCTTCACTCCCTAGACAGCGTCACGAACTATTGCAACGACGAATTGAATCATTCTATAAAAATATAGAACGGGAGCTGCCAGAAATACTTGATCTTGACGATTTTGAAGAAGATGGCGGCCATTTGTATATTAGGACTAGTGAAGGAGGCCGCGTAAGAGTTACTACAAAGCCAAACGCGACCAAGTTTTTAAGTCTAAGTACAATTAGACGAGACCTCCCTGCTGCTGATGCAGAACGATTAAACATTACAAATCTAAGGTCTGATGCTGTTAGACTTTTACATAAAATGGGGCGGTTGTTGCCAACACGATCTGAAATAGAAATCGCCTCTATTCCAGAGGTAGGTCAAAAGACAGATAAAGCAATAACAGAATTTGAGGCGAGTCTTATTGAGGAGACGAGTTTTATTGAGGGGTCAATTGGCGGTTCGCCTAGGCAAAGAGAAGGCGAGCTGAGTCCTGAAGAAGAAACAGCTTTAAAATCAATTGATGATCCTCCATTGTCTACGAGTGAACTCAGGGATATTAGAACTGCTCTGCGTGAACTCTTGAATATTAAGTCTGCTTTAACAACTACGAACGAAGAACTAAAAAACAACTTGGTAAAATTTAATGAGCTAAAGAGAGAGATAGACGAAGAAAAAATTAAGCTGGCTGATGCAGATGATAACAATTTAGGACAAGAAGAAAAGGCTAGAATACAGGCGAAAATACAGGATTTAATGAAAGAAAAGGCAAACGTGTTAGCAGCGTTGTATATTAACAGAGAAAAAATAGCAACCCAAATAAGCAGAATCAGAGAAACTATAAACAAAATGATTTATGAAAATACTACGCTAGCAGAAAGAATAAGGACTTTGTTCAGAGAGCAGGGAATTACAATAGTTAGTATATTAACGGCCGTTGGGTTTGCTATCTCTACACTGGTTTATGCATTAACCGGCAGTGCGCCAACAGGGTCAGTAGCGCCTCCAACGCCTCAGCCTGGTAAAAGTTGGATTAGAAAACAATTGCACCATCTGGCAAACCTATTAAAGAAGTTAGCTGCCAAAGCGCTTGGTGCACTGCCTGGCATAATAGGCGGTGTTGTTAGTTGGGTTTTGTCTACAATAGGCAAAGTGGTTGGTTAATATGGCTGACCATCTGTGGACTTTGGGGGTGCTGGCTGCCGGTTTAATTTTTAGTAAAATAAAGTATGACCAGTCCAGTAAAAGTTAAAAACACAACAAGGGCCGTCTTTTCGCTAGTGTGTCTGTCGGGGTGAGGTACATCAACAGGCGGTGGACTGCTTTCTGGGCTGCTTATAACTGGCGGGGGGTCGCTTTCTGCAGGTTCTGGGCTAGATACTTTTTTCAAAATGGCTGGCGCGGGCCTTGTGTTTAAGCCTTGATTGTGTCCTAAGTTTTGATCGTCTCCAGCTATGAGAATTTCATTATTATAATTCTGTATCATGCCAATCTGTAGTCTAAGGTCAGAAGGCAGCATGTATAATCCATGGCCCACAACAAAGTCAACCTTTGACCTAGCATGTGAAAGAACGTTTTGGTACCTTTGTATGCTGGAAGGCAAATCAACAGCAGAGTTAATAGCATCTTCTAAATTGGCTAGAAATTGTTTTCTGGCGTCAAAGCCTGTAGATTGATCCACTATGCTAGACTTGGTCTGTGCTTGCGCTCCTAATAGACACCAAACGTACGTCCGTATGGAGTCATTAAGTCTTTGCACTCCTGGCATTGTTAGGCCTTTACTTTCATCTAAGATAAATGTTGCCCAAGCATTGGGGTGTTTTTGTTCTATTGATCCCAATCTAACTTGGGAGTTTGACTTAAAAGAGGTGTGGCCAGGCCAGTAGTCAAAATTATATTCTCTACGCTGACCCCACAAATACAATGTGCCTAACCCGTGATTGCGGTCTAACTTTTGTCTAAAGTTATTTGAAGGGTTAATGTTAAATTCGTTGCAGATTCTTTCATATGCATTATTGTCCATTGAGCTGAGAAATGGATTAAACGCGTTGTCATTGGGGAGGCGTACTTGTAGTTCAGTTAGTATGCGTCTATACTGATAATAAACATGAAAGTTATATACTGACCTTACTAAGAGATTGGGGTGGTATAAATGGTTTGCATATGAAACACCGCAGCCAGTAGTTGAGCAGTAAATGGCAAAATTTAACTGATTCTGGTAAAAAGCCATAGGGTTGGATGACCATGCTGATGGCACTCTATCACTCTTTATTGGAGGATTTAAATATCTAGTTAGTGGGTTTACAAGTCTGACTAGAAAGCCATATGATTCATCCACTGCGATGGTTAGGCTACTAAAGTCCAAAGATTTGGGCTCATAAACCCCCCCTACGTCGTAAGTGGCACTTTCATTATATTTAAAAGGCTCCATTTTAAATAGATTTTTAAAAAAAGATTTAAAAAGGATGCACATTTATATAACTAAACAAAACACGCGTGTGTTCTTAAAGTATCCAATTGACAATAGGCGCGGTGATAGTAGGGTTGCTCTTAGAGAAATTGGTTTTAAAGTTAAGTGGTTTAATATATCTGAAGAAGCTCAGAATAACTGGATTAATATTAGTAACGAAGGGGGCAATCAAATAACTCATGAAAAAATACCAGAAGGCTATTACAACTTTTGTTCTTTAAAAGAAGTATTTATCGAATTAGGCATATTGCTAAAAATTAACGAAGCAAACCTCAGAATTACTATGCATTTTCCACTAGAAGAAAAAAAGAGAATACACTTTTCCTAAAGGTCTTGCTAGAATCTTGGGCTTCCACAGTACTAGCAG
Source organism: Conus canariensis (assembly GCA_033310375.1). Taxonomy (NCBI): domain Eukaryota; kingdom Metazoa; phylum Mollusca; class Gastropoda; order Neogastropoda; family Conidae; genus Conus; species Conus canariensis. The sequence continues at coordinate 59,051,473 of CM065732.1, forward strand.
ATCTTATAAATTTAGTACAAGAGAAGACATCTACCAATTTGAAAGTAATGAACCATCTGATTTTCTCGTGAACCCAATGTTGTATGTCCATTTACAAGAGTTAAAAACAGATACTAATTTATTTGATGGCCATGCATCTACAGTTCTAAGAGTACTACCATCAATTAAGGCGGGGTTTTGCGATTATCAGTTAAGCACATTTGGTGAAAACAGTCGGTTTAAAGAATTAGTTGCAGGTCTATAAATTCAGTGTGTGTAAAAATAACTAACCAAGATGGAAGGCCGGTTGTTTGTTCTGATTTGTTGGTAGTGCTGGAAGTAGAAGAGCGTAAAAAAATAGTAAGGGCTCAATCCCGCGGGCGTTAATCAGAGAGAAAGTTTAAATGTGCGGTTCTAGAGCAGGAAAATTATTTTGCCCGCAAACCCCACTTTCACGCGATTAGATTTGTTTAATTTTGTAGGGTTTTAGCTATTTTTTTGGCTGAGAGAATTTGATTATGTGAAAAGGGGGGTTTGCGGGCGAAATAAGATTTGCTGATCGAGAAGGTTCATCTAATCTTTCTCTACAGGTGCTATGAGAAGTACAGTCCCCCATTACTGTCCATCGAAGGCTTCATGGGTGTGTCTCTCTGAGGCCCACCGTCCTCCACTGGACCCTGTAGGATGGCCTTGGACGGGGAGTCATGGTGTGATACATGCCCGTATCAGGCAAGCTTACAGCGTCTGACCGCTTGTTATCATCATCATCATCATCATCATCACCATCATCATCATCTTTGTCGTCGTCATCATGATCATGATCATCATGAGGATCGTCATCATGATCATCATCATCATGATAATGATCATCATCAACAACAACGACAACAAAACAACAACAGCAACAACAATGATAATGATAATGATGGTAATAATAATAATAACAATAATGATAATAGTAATAATAATAATAGAGTAGCCGTAATTATGTTTATAATAAGGAACTCCTGGCAAAAAGTTAAGGGCCAGCTCTCATTTTGACGTTCCTTTTTGTTCTTGTAATTAATAGACCTGAAACCAATTAACAATTACCCAAACCCGGCTGCCTACATTGATCAGACAGACCTCAATGGTCGCACGACACCAAACAACCTACTGCTTTACAAGATGGGGTTCAGCTGCACGTGCCAAAAGCATGCAAAATCTGTAATGTGAGTGGCTGTGGTAGCAAATGTAATTGAAAAGAAGGGCGAAGGGTCCATGTTCATTCATGATGCACGTGCAAGACACGTCTAAGATGAACACATTTCAGCCGTGTTTGGCTATAAATCAGTAGACTGAATACCCTTTCAAGCCAGTTTAAAAAGTATGGCACATAGGCAAAGACTGGACACTCGTGGGTGGCGATGATGATGATGATGATGATGATGATGATGATAATGATGGTAATCATACTGATGATGCTGATAATAATGATAATAATAATAATAATGATAAAATAATATTAATCGTAGTAATAATAATAATAATGATAATAATAATAATAATGGCAACGATAATAAGTATGATGATAATGGTGACAGTAATAGTAATGATAATAATAATAATGATAATAATAACAATAATGACGATAATAATAACAACATCAATGACAGTAAAACAACAATAAGAACAGTAAAAATAACAGCAACAACAACAACATAACAACAAGAACAACAACAACAACCACGACGACGACAACAACAAAAACAATGATAATAATAATAATAATAATAATAGTAAGAAGAAGAAGAAGCAGAATGATAATGATAAGAATGATAATGATAACAACAACGATGATAATAATAACAAAAATAAGAAAGATGTTAATGATAGTATAATATTCATGATGACAATAATGATAATGGTGATGGTTATGATGATGATGATGATGATGATGATGATGATGATAAGAGTAATGATAATTGTTATAATGATGATAGTAATGCAAAGAATGATACTACTACTACCACTAGTACTACTACTACTACTATGATAATAATGATAATTATTATTATTATTATTTATGGCGCTTAATCTTACATGATCCTTAAGCGCTTACAAATACAGAAAAGATTAAAGAAAACATAAATGAAACAAATTAGATAAATAATGCAATAAGTACAATGCACCTACAAACAAGAGTGCATGCTGACAAACACCCATGCACACACACACACACACACACACACACACACACACACACACACACACACACACACACACACACACTTCCCTGTAAGTTAGTGAGACAACCAGTGGCTCTATGATGATGTCTTCAGTACGTTTGGGATTGTTGTTGGAGTTCGCGACCGGAATGAGGATGATAATGGCACTGGCAAGAAACAAAATATGTGCGTGTGTGTGTGTGCGTGTGCGCGCACGTGCCCACGTGGAGAGGAATCGGATGGGTCTCATGTGTGTTTGTGAACTCTCGTCAGTAGCGTACCCAGAGTGAAATCTGTCTCCAATTACACTCAGTGGATGTTGTGTCCGAAAGTACATGGATGGAAAAGCCGACCAACAAAACCAGTGGACTACTGGGAAGACCAGAAACACAGTCAACCCACACAAATCACCACCTGAAAAATTACATAACTGCCCCCCCCCACCTATCCTTCCCGCCCCTCCACCTCCACCCCCCCAAAAAGAAAAAAAAAATCAACACATAGAAAACAAAAGAGAGATACGAACAAGAGCCACAACCTCCAGAACAGTCATGAACAGAACCAAGCACTTGTCAGCGCACTCCGGTCTGGACCTTTCTCACAAATCATTCCGTGCATAAACAAGTAAAACATATACATATTGTACACCAGCTAATACTTGATGCATCACTGTGGAAAGGTTTTCACTTTCGATGCATGCAAAGAGGAAATGGGGGGGGGGGGGGGGGGGGGGGTGGCGGGGGCGGGGGTCAGTGTAGGTATCGGGTTGCATACATCTGACCCCTCTTCACATACATCTGGCCTCCTTTGTGAAAATGTAATGAACATTAGTCCCATGACAGTATGATTGAGAATCGTTACAACTAAACAATCAATACAATGAAACCCAAGGTCTTCAAAACGCAATGAACGCGAGCAAAGCACAGACGCAGGAGGTTAGAGGAAAACAAGAGACCAAAAGAGCAAGAGAAGAAAGAGCAGAGGAGAGATGACAGAGAGAAACTAAGAGAGAGAAGGGGAGGAGATATGCATGACATTGACAAGAGAGAGAGAGAGAGAGAGAGAGAGAGAGAGAGAGAGAGAGAGAGATCATACCCAAAGACGGCTGTATTTCAAACGAAGTGAAAGACGTGTAATAGAAAACAAAATCAGGCAAGAACAAAGAGAGCTGAGAACATCAGCAACGCTTTCATCTGAAATAATGCAAATATCATCCATATCATCCTCAGTGACATTAAACAAATAATACCTTATAACTTATGAAAAAAGGTAACACCATTAGGGGGGGGGGGGGGTAGAGAGAGAGAGAGAGAGAGAGAGAGAGAGGGAGAGAGAGAGAGAGAGACAGAGAGAGAGAGAGAGAGAGAGAATAATTATCATCATACCTAAAACTGATTTTGTTTCAAAAGAAAATTTAATAAAAGAAGGATCATGTAAAAAAAAATCTATGAAAAGAATCAGCTGAAAAGAGACTACGTTCAGTATGATGTGGGTGTTGAAACACCCATGGTGTTTAACAAAGAATCCCATAAAAGAATCACACACACACACACACACACACACACACACACACACACACAAATATCAGCGCCTCACCCGTTTGTCTGACTAAATATTATTGTCCCACCCATCTGACTGATCAGTCTAACCAGGCAGCAAAATAAGAGACATTGTCTGACCATCTTGTTGGTGTAAGGAGTCAAACACTAGCTGTTTATATCTATAAATAACAAAAAGGAAGATAACTCTTGCGTCTATGGTGAGGTAATCAAAAACCTGTAACCCAATACGAATGCTGCTTTCGACTTTGCTCTGGTGTGTGCGAGGTAATTTGGTGACGAAAGCAGCTTTTGCTTCAGGTTATGGGCATGTCATTGTTTCATCATAGGAGTGAAGTCTACCCTACTTGTTTGTTATTTTCTCATTATTGTTTCCTGCTTTGTTACCGATTTTATTTTGTATCAAATACATGGTTAATGGACAAGATTGGAGCACCCTCTCCCCTTTTTCTTTCTTTTTTTTTCTTTCTCTTTTTTCCATTTTTGTGGGATGTGTGTGCTGGGGGTGGGGATGTTTCCTTGTTTGTTCTGCGCGGTTTGTGTTGACATTTCTGGTAGGCGATTTGGTGTCGGAAGCAGCATTCGTTTGGGGTTGTGCGCATAATTGTCTCATCATGGGAGCAAGAGCAAACCTTAATTTTTGTTATATATTGTTTGCCGTTTCCTGTCTTACTTAACATTTCTCATTTATATTCTGTAGATAATACGTTTGTGGGAGCAAAGTCTATTTATGTCAGCAGTGTACTTTTGTTACAACTTTTTGTGACTAAATGAAACTAAGGTAAAAATCATGTCAAAAATAAACAACGCATACAGAGATGGAGAAACAATAGCAGCAGATAGTACATTCGCGGAAACCAAGCACAAATAGTCAATTTACGAAGGAGTAACGTTGTTATAAAAAGTCCATATGTTAATTTAGAATTCGAATACGTTGTTCATAGGAACACTTAAAAAATAACTTGTTACATCTTTATTATCCTCCTAGTAACTGCATAACAACTTGTATAGCAAAGTCCAGCAGTGTGCCAGGCAATGCGCTAACGATTATTGGTTTCAGCTTTGCTCCCAGATTCAGATCGCAGCTGACACAGGCAACATTAAGGCGATGTATGACGGCATCAAGCAGGCATTGGGCCCAACACAAAAGAAAACTGCCCCTTTATCAGCTACAGGGGAGGTGATTCAGGACAGAGAACAACAGATGGAGCGCTGGGTAGAACACTACACTGAGCTATATGCAAGGGAAAATGTAGTCACAGAAGATGCCCTGAATGCCATAGAGCGCCTACCAGAACTGGAAGAGCTTGACAGAGAACCAACCATAGAGGAACTCAACGAAGCCCTGGACGCTCTTGTCTCTGGCAAGGCACCAGGGAAAGATGGTATTCCCGCCGAAGTACTGAAGTGCTGTAAAGAGACACTTATCACCGAGTTGTATGACATCCTCTGCCTCTGTTGGAGTGAAGGCGAAGTACCACAAGACATGAGGGATGCTAACGTCGTCACACTGTACAAAAACAAAGGTGACAGAAGCGATTGCAATAATTATCGTGGCATATCCCTCCTTAGTATCGTTGGGAAAGTCTTTGCACGAGTAGTACTGAAGAGGCTCCAAGTACTTGCAGAGCAAGTTTATCGTGAATCGCAGAGCGGATTCCGTGCCAACAGATCCACTATAGATATGATCTTCTCCCTTAAACAACTTCAGGAGAAATGTAGGGAGCAAAGGCAGCCACTCTTCATTGCCTTCATAGATCTCACAAAGGCTTTCGATCTGGTCAGCAGAGATGGCCTCTTCAAGATCCTCCCCAAGATTGGATGTCCACCCAACCTTCTCAGCATCATCAGATCCTTCCACGAAGACATGAAAGGCACTGTCGTCTTTGACGGCTCAACATCAGCTGCCTTCAACATACGGAGCGGAGTTAAACAGGGTTGCGTCCTGGCTCCCACCCTGTTTGGAATCTTCTTTGCTGTGATGCTGAAACACGCATTTGGTCCTGCAGCTGAAGGTATCTACCTCCGAACCAGGACAGACGGAAAGCTCTTCAACCTCTCCAGACTAAGAGCCAAGACAAAAGTCAAGCTGAAGTGCCTGCGTGACTTCCTCTTTGCAGACGACGCAGCAGTAACCGCCCACTCAGCCGAGGACCTACAGCAGCTCATGACTTGCTTCAGCAATGCCTGCCAAGACTGCGGGCTTACCATTAGCTTGAAGAAAACACAGGTCATGGGACAGGATGTTGACTCTCCCCCAGTCATCAGCATCAATGACCATGAACTGGACGTCGTCCATGACTTTGTTTATCTGGGCTCAACTATCTCAGACACCATCTCACTTGACGCAGAGCTCAACAGGCGCATCGGCAAGGCAGCTACCACCATGACCAGACTGACAAAGAAAGCATGGAACAACAGCAAGCTGACCGAGCACACAAAGATCCAGATCTACAGAGCCTGCGTCGTGAGCACCCTCCTGTATGGCAGCGAGTCTTGGACTTTGCGTGCCCGACAAGAGCAAAAGCTCAATGCTTTTCATATGCGTAGCCTCCGACGCATTCTGAACATCACCTGGCAGGACAAGGTCCCAAACAACACTGTCCTGGAAAGAGCTGGATGCACCAGCATGTACACCGCTGCTGAAACAGAGACGTATGCGCTGGCTCGGCCATGTCGTGCGCATGGATGACGGACGGATCCCTAAAGACCTCCTCTATGGAGAACCTGTGCAGGGAAAACGTCCCACAGGCAGACCACAGCTGCGATTCAAAGACGTGTGCAAGAGGGACCTAAAAGCCTTGAACATCGACCAGAACAACTGGGAAGCAACAGCCCTCAAACGGTCAGCCTGGAGACAGACTGTGCAGAAAAGTCTCTCCAAGTTCGAAGAGACACTCGCTCAGCAGCATGGGGAAAAGAGAATGAGAAGAAAGGCTGCAGCCCAGGCAGACAGACCAGCGTCAGACTTCATCTGTGCCCTCTGCCACAGGGACTGTCATTCCCGTGTCGGACTGGCCAGCCACACCCGCCGCTGTACCAGAATAGACACCTAGAGTGCAACTCCATAGTCTTCCGAGACTGAAGGATGCCTACACAAGTAACTGTATAACAACTTGCTCACGAGGGTTGTTTTGACCTGTAGTATAAAGACCGATTTATGCTCCATTGTCTGGTATTTCAATTTTGACTTAATCATATGAAGTATTTATGGATCTGATTTGTTGTTGTTGTTTGTTTGTTTGTTTTTTGACACAATCAGGCTTACACTGGTTTTGCAGAGGTAGGAGGTGTATTCTGAAAATAATTATTCACACGACAAGAACTTTATGAATGTATGTTCAAATGATTGTATTGGACAAGGAATGTGTAACTGTGTAAATAACTTTCATACTTACTTGGATGGCTTGTTCAAAAACGGCACGAACAATGAAAACCACGTTTTTGCTCTGTAAGAAAAGAAGACAAAGCAGAGGATGTCCACTGACTGCAGACAATGAACTTGAGATTGGACAATGGTCATTTCATCAGTGCAACTGGTGTTTCAACTCTTCCTTGTCGACTGCTGGCATATAGAAAGGTCATTTCATCAGAGCAACTGGTGTTTCAACTCTTCCTTGTCGACTGCTGGCATATAGAAAGGTCATTTCATCAGAGCAACTGATGTTTCAACCACTTCCTTGTCAACTGTTGGACAAAGAGAATGGTCATTTCATCAGAGCAACTGGTGTTTCAGCTCTTCCTTGTCAACTGCTGGACAAAGAGAATGGTTATTTCATCAGCGCAACTGGTGGTTCGACGCTTCCCAACTGGTGTTTCAACTCTTCCTTGTCAACTGCTGGACACGCAGAATGGTTATTTCATCAGAGCAAGTGGTGTTTCAACTCTTCCTCGTCAACTGCTGGTCATATAGAATGGTTAGTTCATTAGAGGAAGTGGTGTTTCAACTCTTCCTTGTCAACTGTTGGATCATAAGGTATACACCTCATCATGCTACAGTTGACAGGGCACAGTCGATAGCTTAGTAACACTTAGTAATACTTTGGGCAATTTCATGCATCATGACTGGGTAAGATACAGATCATGTCGCCACTGTTCTGACTTGTGTGTTTTCTGTCTGATTTGTGTGTGCTTGTTTTGTTTTGTGTGTGTGTGTGTGTGTGTGTGTGTGTGTGTGTGTGTGTGTGTGTGTGTGTGTGTGTGTGTGTGTGTCTGTGTGTGTCTGTGTGTGTGCGAGCGTTCATCACCCAATTTTCCCTTTTTACATTTCTTTGTTTGTCTTCTCCTACAGTTTTGTGGGGGAAATACCCCTGTATTTTTTATTGTTCTTGTCGGAGGTGATTTTTTGTTGTTGTCGTTGTGGTTGTTGGTTTTGTTGTTAGGACCATAAACTCCTCGGTGGGATCATTTGAAGAGTGGTTGTTGGTTTTGTTGTTAGGACCATAAACTCCTCGGTGGGATCATTTGAAGAGTGGTTGTTGGTTTTGTTGTTAGGACCATAAACTCCTCGGTGGGATCATTTGAAGAGTGGTTGTTGGTTTTGTTGTTAGGACCATAAACTCCTCGGTGGGATCATTTGAAGAGTGGTTGTTGGTTTTGTTGTTAGGACCATAAACTCCTCGGTGGGATCATTTGAAGAGTGGTTGTTGGTTTTGTTGTTAGGACCATAAACTCCTCGGTGGGATCATTTGAAGAGTGGTTGTTGGTTTTGTTGTTAGGACCATAAACTCCTCGGTGGGATCATTTGAAGAGTGGTTGTTGGTTTTGTTGTTAGGACCATAAACTCCTCGGTGGGATCATTTGAAGAGACTTCCATCACGTGTTTATGCATGTACACCCACTGGGCAATGGTGTGGTCGTACAGTATTGTATTAATGGTATTAGTAAAGCCATTTTCTAATTTGAATTTGATGTTGAAGCAAAACGTAGAAATAAAAGGGGTTAGTTTCCGCCTCAGATACAGATATTTGATGAAGGAGATACGACTGTTTTGACTTTCATCTCGAAAGACATGTAAAATAAGAAAATGATGATGATGATGGTGATGATGGTGATGGTGATGGTGACGATGACAGTGATGATGACGACGATGACGACGACGACGACGATAACAATGATGATGCTTTACTTGTTGTTGATGATGATGATGTTAATGATAATGATGACGATGAAGTTGTTGTTGTTGATGATAATGATGATGATGATGATGATGATTATGATGATGATAATGATGATGATGATGATCGTCATGGTGGTCCCCCAGTCTTGGGGAAGACGTATCTATCTGAGCATTCGTCAGTGCACACAGAAGTGGCCCTGTAGTCCAAATCGTGATTTGCAGAGTCGTGAGCCGACAGGACACTGCGAGTCTTCTGTAGAGGTCTCTGCTTGGTGGTGACGCTCTTTTGCTGCCTGGGTTTTGATGGGACGCGGATCTTCACAGATGTTTGGTGCTCTTCTTATGATAGCACACCAGTGTGTTCTGTCTGTCGCTGTCGTCACAAGACCAGCAGCGCAGATATCGCATCACTGCAGACTACTTTCAGCCTGTCCTTGTACTGTTTTGGGTGGTCGACCTCTCTTTCTGTGGATCTGGGTAAACTCTCCTAACATCACTGGAGACTGCTTTCAGCCTGTTTTTGAAGCGATTGGGTGGTCGACCTCTCTTTCTGTGGATCTGGGTAAACTCTCCTAACATCACTGGAGACTGCTTTCAGCCTGTTTTTGAAGCGTTTGGGTGGTCGACCTCTCTGTCTGTGGCTCTGGGTAAGCTCTCCAAACATCAGCTGCTTTGGAATATCCGGTGGTCCATTCTTATCACGTGGCCAGACCAGTGAGATTGTGACTTGCGAATCATCGCATCCATAGCGCTAGACTTTGCTTGTGAAGGACTGCAGCGTTGGCCACCTTGACTGGCCACTGGATTTTAAGGATGGCCCGTTGGTGAAAACTCCCCAGCAATTTAATGTGTCTTCTGAAGACGATTCTTTTTTTTTTCTGCAGCTGCACAGAAGTGGCGGGAGAACAACTGCGTTATACACGTTTAGTTTGATGATGACAATGATGATGATGATGAGGAGGAGGAGGAGGAGAAGGAGGCGAAGAAGAAGAAGAAGAAGAAGAAGAAGAAGAAGAAGAAGAAGAAGAAAGAAGAAGAACAACAACAACAACAACAACAAGTTTGATTATCAACATCAGTTTAACTTCAAGGTGTTTATTTTGAGTGCGCGCGCGCGCGCGCGCGCACACACACACACAACACATACACACACGCACGCACGCACGCACGCACGCACGCACAGACACACAAGTGCGCACACATGCAAAAGGAGAGACAAGACTATTAACTGCTGAATTGCAAGCTACCTTCCTCTTCATTATGTTTGTTACTGATTAGGTAGTTTGTTATGCCTGATTTTATGCTGCTAGAACCTACAGCATGATACTGTAATAAATGAATAAATGTTTTCAATAACAGAACACCTCTTTCATAAGAAGTCAGTCAGTGACTCTCAGCTCTGAGACAAAGCAGTGAAGACAGCTTCAAGTTCCATGTCAGTGGTTTGCCATGGATCCTGACGTGAGAAACCAAAGCATCCACCTGTTCAGCAAGTGCATGTCCTTGAAAGTAAGTCTAGCATTATCACGAAGACTGTCGGCTGTAACATTATAAATGTAAAAGAAATTAAAGTCACTTCTAGGGAAAAAAAACCCATACTTACCAAAATGTGTCAGACAATGAACTATATTCGTAACGTAAGCCTCCAGCACATGTTCAACAAAGAGCTTGTCACATTTCTTTCAGCTCTCTCTTTGCTATGTCGTGTCGTCAAGGTAGCAACCTTGTGCTGGAAGGAACTCTGAACCGTAAGACAAAACTTTGCATCGTGGGATGTATTTATTTACTTATTTATTTGTTCGTTTGTTTGTTACTCGTTTACTTATCTTCTCAATAGATTATTTCATTCTTTCACACATTCAGTGATTGTGCAGTCATTTATTACGTATTTATCTGTAATCACTATGCAGACTCAAGAGAGCGTAGGGAACCTAAACATTTCTAGTTTCAAAAGCTTAAGAGAGAAATATTATAGCAGACTGCTACAATTCTGTATACCTACTGTCATCACATTCAGGAATAGTTATTCTCAAAGTAACTGTTGGAGGACTTCTTGACCTATACGTTATGAGAGCACTGCAAAGATAGCACTAAATGGCATCGTTGTCAATGATGGGGCAGTCCTATGCGATAACTTTGCGTTGCTTGGAATAACTGTAGAACTTCAAATGTTATATGCAGAAACTGTTCTGGACTTGCTGGCGACTAAGATATACAAGTAAAAGTTAATGGCGCTGCTGGAGTACAATAGGATGTGGCTGGTTGCACTGAAGACTCTATATTGTCCATACTGAATCGGGTCGTTCCTGTCAACATATCGGGAGGTGATGTTATGTATTTCGATAGGCGTTCTGAAGAGGAAAAAGCACACGTTTGCAGCAATCAGAGTGACAGTCTGTGGAATTATTTTTTGCCGTCTGGAATTCTCGGTACATTGTTGTAGAGGAAGACATGTGCCTGCTCTGAAAGATCTGACAAGTGTCCAGAGAAGAATGCTGTTGCCAGCCGCCAACAACATACAAGGAACAACAAAACTTTCACCCATAAGAATCCACGGCCAGAGTGTAATAAAAAACCATTGATATATATCTGATACGACATTAGAACAGCATATCCTAGAACAAGATCCTATGTCAAATCCATAGAGAAAGTGACTGTGGAACAGAGTGATGATAACTGCAACTAAACCGGCAGTAACTTGCGACTTTCTCTTCGTCCACACAGCACTGACGCGAAGTGGCCATATTATAGAAGCTGCCCTTAGCATGGTGAGGGCCACTAGCATCCAAGGAGATAAAGTTTTCGTCGAGTCATACATCATCATGTACATTTTACACTGCCATGAACCGAGTTCTTTTAAGAATGGCACATTGAAGTTCCAGGACAGCAAGCTGCTTAGGGGCCCTATAGTCAAATACAACAGATCAGAGCAGGCCAGAACTCCGAAGAAAGCACAGGAAGTAGACGCATGAAGACGATAGACAAACAGAATGATTACTAAGTTTCCAAATATTCCAAACATACACACAAGAGGCTCACCTATTTTCCAGATTAAGTAGGAGATATTTTGAAATGGTTCGTATTGATCGTACCAAAGATCCGTTTTGAGGCGAGATGAATTCATTTTTCTACAAAACGAGAATATTAAAAGATGATGGTAGCTGGATACAGTTTATTCATTGTATAGGAGTTTCATTTTGTATCATCTTGCCTTGTTACTATCACATTTGCAATTGATCAACGACACATGTACCTCAGCGTTCATAGCAAAACTGTAACACAGAAAAATAGTAACCACTGTACATTAGTTTCAACATTTGTGGACGCATGCTTGCTTAGATGTTGAATTAAGTTCTTTTATCAATGTATACTAGTGCATTCTTAATTGTGTCAGAATCATGGCTAGGAATATGTAAATACAACATGCCGAGAGACAGTCTTCAGACTTCAGACTTCAGACTTTTATTCACTAAGGCCATTGGCCCGTTTGAAGGGGATTGAGCACAATCATTCACATTAAATGTAAGAAATAAATGATTTATCAAGAAACAAAAACAACAAAACACAACGCCATGTAAGACGTCATTATTTCTCTGATCTTAAACGCCTTAAACAGAAACAAATCTAAATTCCTAATAACCTTGTAACTGTTAGAGTTAAGTAGCAAATGTAAAAGAAACGTACATGGGAGCCTATCATATTTCTATAAATAAATTCCTGACAAACATCTTCTAAAGCTGGACAAAGGAGCATAAAGTGTATTTTATTTTCCTCACCTTGCATACACAATGGACATACTAAGTCATCTTGTCTATGTTATCTGTATCTTAAATAATGACTCCTTATGTCAGAAACACCAACCCTGAATTTAGCAATTGATCTTTTCAGATGCATATCCAAATCAATTTTCAAAAACGGCTTAGTACAACGAAAACTAGAATATTTTCTGTACAAGTCATAACGTCCACTACTTTGGATATGATCGTCCCACGTTTGCCGTCTGCAGTCAATCAACCTCTGTCGGAAAACACAAACAAACTGGCTTTGATTTCCAACACCCTGAGACAGCCAAACATCCCTAAATCCGTACTTACTTACTTACTTAATCCTCTTCATCCCGCAAGCCGAGACATAAGGCGCCAACAAGCTCCCTCCAGCCCTCTCTGTCCTGGGCAAGCCAGTTCATTTCATCCCAGGTCTTGCCTGCCTCTCTCATCTTCTCCTTCACTGTCCTCCTCCAGGTGCCGAGTGGTCTGCCTCGCTTCCTCTTCCCCGGTGGTGCCCATCTCAGCGCAGTATGAGGGAGTCTGGTCTTGCCCATCCGAAGGATGTGTCCCAGCCACCTCCACCGCCGCTGCTTCACCTCGGCCACAATGTTGTTTATGCCGGTGCGCCTTGACACTTCCCTGTTGGTGACACGCTGCTGCCAGTGAAGTTTCAGGATTCGGCGAAGACACCTTCCTTCGAAGCCTCTGAGCCTACTCTCAATCTTCTTGCTGGTTCTCCATGTCTCTGAGGCGTATAGGAGTACTGAGCGTACGTTGGACCTGTAGATCTTCAACTTGGTTTTGGTTTGCAGGACAGTTGACTTCCAGATGTTTTTTAACCTGCTGAATGCCCGGGCTGCGAATCCTATCCTGGTTGGATCTCCTTCTCGATGTTGCTGTCGGCCGAAATGTAGCTGCCGAGGCACTTGAAGTGCTCCACCTCCTCTAGAGCTGAGCCTCGCACACTGGTCTTCTCTGCGCTCTTCGTCTTCACCTTCATGATCTTGGTCTTGTTGGGGTGAATCTTGAGTCCCACACTGCTGGCAATTAGGTCCACTCTTGATGTTTTTTCCTGGATGTCTTTCTGGGCGTGCGACAGCAGTGCAATATCGTCGGCGAAGTCGCAGTCTTCAAGCCTGGCTGTCAGTCCCCATACAAGCCCTCTCGCCCTATCGCTGGTGGCCTTCCTCATCACCCAGTCAATGACGACAAGGAAAATTGTCGGCGAGATCACGCAGCCTTGCCTGACACCGGTCTGCACGTGGAACCACTCGCTCTGCTGTCCATCATGTCGCAAACAGCACTGGTTGTCTGCGTACATGTCCTGTAGGATGCTGATGACTTTAAGAGGAAATCCGTAGGCTTCCAAGATCTTCCACAGCGAAGGATGATGGATGCTAGTACTTACACAGAAACAGACGTACATTTGAAACCCTGTTTGTTTTTCCCTTTACATCTAATTTGAACAACATTTCTTAAGACTTACGAGGCTATCTATAATGCTCACTGTGTAAAAGCTTTAACCAATACCGAACACATCTAATGAATGAACAAATGAACAATGGATATCTATTGGTCTCCCCATACACCAAATCATTAGAAATACGCCTGTCAAAACCTAAAAGCCTCTTCAAAGCAAATACATGCACAGCCTCACAATGAACAACGACATGATCAAAACCCCAAATTTCTACACCATACATCAAAACAGGCTGTATTTGGGAGTCAAAGATTTTCAAAAATAACTCAAGCGAATTGTTATTCAAAGCAATCAATCCTTTTATTACACATACTAAAGCATTCTTTGCTCTACATGCAAGATCTTTACAGGCAAAGGTAAAACTTAGGCGTGTAGAAAAACAGATCCCTAAATATTTATATACATTCAGCACAGGTATAGTAAGTCCGTCATGCATCCATCTTTCCCTTGCCGCCAAATATATTTCCGTTCTAAGCACCACGATGCTGTTTTTATTTATGTTCACTTTCAACTCTAATGAAGAGGCAGCCCTGCTCAGATTATTTAGCTGACGTTGTAACCAACTATCGTTTCTGAAACCAAAACAACATCATCTGCTAATAGTAGGATACACAATCCTAACACATCTTCTGGAAATCGTCCACCATGAAGGCCATTATTGATAACCTCAATGGCAAGCTTATTAATGAATACAGAAAACAGCACTAGATTACAAACATCACCTTGCCTTACCCCAGCAGAGCAATTGATATAGTCTGTCAGATTAGAGCCACTTCTTACCCTAATCTTAACAACTTTGTACAGGGCTCTACTACAGCCAAATAATTTCCACCTGAAACCATTTTTCTAAATGATATAGCTCACAAAAGCTTTCAACTGATGGAGTTAAAGGCCTTTTCAAAGTCAATAAATGCAACATGAAATTTACGATTTAATGGAAATTGTTTCTGAACAAACGCAAGAAGATTAAACATATGGTCGACATTAGCGTAACCCTTTTTGAACCCAGCCTGATGCTCTCCGGTGATATTATTACATTCAATCCATTCCTGCAATCTGTTGTGAATAATAGTACTATATCACTTTACTGCTAACGTCAACCAAATAGATACCCCTGTGATTATTAGGGTTATCTACGTCGCCCTTCTTGAATAAGGGAGAAGTTGCAGATTCTGTCCAGTCTTCTGGTAAGACCATTTTCAAAACAACTTGGGGCCCAGCATACTTCAACAATTCACCAGTAACAGAATCGTGTCCTGCCGATTTATTAGTTTTAATTTTCCGCATGGCAAATATGATTTCTTCTTTAGAAATGGGGCGATTGAAATACTCGTCTGCTCCCTGATCGATATCATCAGAAAGCTCTTCATCACTTAAAATATCTTTATCTAGCAAATGATTAAAGTGCTCATACCATGTATCCAGGGAGATATCATTCTTAGTATATTTTCTATTAAATGAAGATCTTTTTAATGTTTCCCAAAATTCCTGCTGTAAAGGAAGAGACCTGATCATGTGATCTAATAGGTTTTTATTGAAATCTGCTTTTGAAGATTTTTTACATTCTCTTCTTGTAATAACATACTAACTTCTGTCGCTATCGTTCAAAGTATGAAGCCATTGTTTCCACAATTTTAACGTTTTTCTTTTCATTACCAGTCACTGTCAAACCAATCTTCCTTTTTAGCACCGTTTCTTATTAGCACACATTTTTTTCATGCATTCAGCTCACAATCATTAAACAAATCTAAAGCTTTATTTACATCAACATTAATCAGTTCTAGAGCCTCATCGAATTTTGAAGACATTTCTGCTTTACACAAATGGGCTCTGTAAGTCAAAGCATAGTCATCATTCGATACAAACTGATTGAACACAGTCGCCTCAACATTCTCCGTTGATTTATTACTATGCTTTGTTGTTAAGTCAATGTGAAATTCAATAGATAAATGATCGGATTCAATACTTTCCGAAACAAACAAATAACATGAATCACAAAAAGTGGAGAAAATCTTTAGATACGAGGAAATAATCATTAACGCTGCTCCCGCTGTCTGAAATGTATGTATAGGAACCATGGGGGTCGCCCTGAGATACAACATTCATAATGTACAAATCAAAAGCAAGGCAAAGATTTACAATAACTTACCGTAGTTATTCAGAACATTATCATAAGAACATCGATCTGTGCAAGGTGGCTGGCTTTTTGTTTGCAAACAGGAATAAAAAAAAAACATTAGTAGACAAGTCCGGAGAAAACTTTGCCGTCCTGCTGTTCAGATCGCCACACAGCACTATATCAATGTTACCAAGTGAGCGCAAGCAATCAGCCAAACATTCTTCCAATATGGAAATACCATTATCAACATTAAAAGAATCATAGATAGCAGAACCTTCAGGCTGTATATATGCACAAACCAAAGAAATATTTTTCAGTGTACCAAAAAATGATTATTCGATTAAAAGGACACATGCCGAAGAGAGAGAGAGAGAGAGAGAGAGAGAGAGAGAGAGAGAGAGAGAGAGAGAGAGAGAGGAGGGAGAGAGAGAACACTGAATGCTGAACACTGAATGTTTTTAATATTATTAGCTATACAGCCTTGATGACATGGTGGTGGAAAACAAAAGTCAAATAACGTAAACAGTAAATCTACAACAAGAGTGAATTAAAACAATGCTACTCCTCCAAGCACCATAAGCCTGAATACCGACCATCCAGAATAATGCACCTTCACGAATTCGCAATACATTAACCATCCAAACTAAAATGTCTTACTGACTCCCTTAGAATTCGTTATATCTTTTAATCACCTCATTTTGAGTTATTCTTCTTATTTCGAATGTTCAACACCTCTGCAGTACTCCGTGCAGGAGATTTCAGCGAGTGCTCTTCGTAGTTCAATTCTAGCACTCTGTGGCCCTATATATATATATATATATATATATATATATTTTTTTTTAGCAATAGTCGTATGCTTTATCCACAAATAGTATTGTACTCTTTACAATGAAGCAAAACGTGTGCCTCATCCATCCTACAGAAACCCCATGATGGGTAAGGCGACGATGTGGCTGGCTTAGTATGGAACTATTTTTTTATGGGCGTTTAAGCCAAGAGTTCTTCATCTCAATCTAGCAAGGCAAATTCTGTGCCATTGCCCGTTATTGTCGAGACATTTTTCTCTGTTTCAAATATGCTTTTAAAGCTACAGAACCAATCTTTTTTTTATAATTTCCATCTTAGAGTGCCAGTTTTGTTTATAAGAGACTATTATTCTGTTTTTAAGTTAAAAATAAATCTGTGTTCATATCCAACTCCCGGGCACATCCACACAGACAGACAGTCAGACAGACGTAAATAAATAGATCAACTTCAGTCCACAGGGATGAAAATGACATGTAGCATTTGTGTCTAAGCTGGAGAGTTTATTTATTACATGTTATGCAGTGCTTTACCGAGAGAAAAAAAACGTCACTACTACCAAGGAAATTCCGGTTCTGGAATGAATGTGACTCTGGTATTCAAACACTGCAACAAACATACATCTGTTTTATGACAGGATGTTCTTGTGCAGACTGCAGACAATGCAAAGGAAATACTTGACACAAAACAGCAAATGCACATCAACTGTTGCAGCCACACATGGCAAAGCACCTTCTTCTGGCATTGACAGAAATCTGACAACCATTACGGACTCCAATTCTGCTTGTTCACAGGCTTTACTAGAATCGCAAATAATGATAATGAAAATGTTGGGGATGAAAAATCTTAGATAGAAGGAGAAAATGGAATGCTAAAAGAGTCTGCGTAGTTGGAATGATGACTATCATAGCATAAAACCTTAAGCAGCAAGAGCATGATAGCCATATATAAGTAGATAGATAGATAAATAGATGATAGATAGATCGACAGACAGATAAATAGATAGATAGATTATGTTTATTCACACGAATATTGGCTTTGTGAGATTGCCTAATTAGCAGTCGTGCAAAGCTTCAAGTTCCATGTGACTGGCTTGTCAAGGATGCCATCACGTAAAACTGAATCATCCACTGGTTCAGAACCTGTATGTCTTTGGCTGCCAATGCAGGATTCTCACGAATGCCATGAACTCCTGAATCATAAATATCAAAGGAATGAAGCTGACTTCCTCGGCCAATCAGGTTGTGGCATCAACATTTAGCTGGTGTTTAAGAGCAGGCCATGAATATTGTCATTACATGGACTCTGAACCGTTTGACTGTGGTTTACATAATATCGTCTGGATTTGTTTACGTATAAATTATTCACGTATTAGTTTCATTTAATTTGATTTATCTATATACTTGTTTATCTATTTATTTGTTTATGTGTTCATATATTTATCAATTTATTTATTTATTTACTATTATTTCTGTTGACTGATTCATTCTTTCAATCATTCATTTCAATGGCTGTGCAGTCAGTCAACTAACCAAATATGTCCCACACTGTTGAGAGAATTTGTAAATACACAAATAAAGACAGACGCATTTCAGGAGAATGCACAGACTCTGTTTAGTTGCAATCATCACTATTTAGCAATGCCCACTGCAAATCACCGTTGGTGGTCGCACCGTACTTTACTGTTTCCACGTACTCTAACGCTAGTGATCGGTAACATCATTGCTATTGCCAGGACAGTCCTGTACCAACAACATGGCATTTAGCTGTAAAGGATAGCCCGGAAATCTAAAAAGTCTGTGAAAACTGCTCTGAACTTGCTGCCAGTCAAACAATACAAGTAAAAGTTAACGGCATGGTTGTAGCTGGCCAGGTCGTGACTGACTACAAAGAAGACTTCAAATTGTGCATGCTCAACTGGGTCATTCCGGTCAGCAGTTGGAGATATTAACGCGTACATTTGTACTGGCGCTGTGAGGAGAAAAAAACATGTATTGGTAGCAATCAGGGTGACAGTCAATGAAGCACTTTTTGGCGCCTGGAATCCTGGGTGACTTGTTGCGTAGGAAGACGGGTGCCTGTTCTGACAGATCTGGCAACTGTCCAGATAAGAACACTGTTGCTGACCCCCAGCAACATGAAAGGTACCAAACAGTTCAGAGCCAAGTCTATCCAAGGCCAAATTTTGGAATAAAAATATTTATAGGTGTTGGATACAGAATCAGCACAGCATTTGTGAGTACAAGATCCTAAGTCTTTTCCATAGAGAAAGTGACAATTGATGAAAGTGATAAAAAGAGTCATTATACCAGCAGTAGCTCTTGACATTCTCTCCGTCCACACAGCGTTGACGCGAAGTGGCCTCACCACCGAAGCTGCTCTCAGCATGGTGAGCGCCACCAGCATCCATGAGGATAGAGTCGTTGAAACGGAAACAAGCATCGAGATTATTTTACAATGCCATGAACCGAGTAGGTGAACGGGAGGCACATTAAAGTTTGCCCGGAGCAACATGACAAAGTTCCCTAAAATCACGCTCAGCAGATCAGAGCAGGCCAGAACTACAAAGAAAACACTGGAAGTGGATGCTGGTAGGCGACGCATGATCTGAATAATCATAGCATTTCCAAATATTCCAAAGATACATACAATGGGCACATTTATTCTCCAGATCATGTTGGCGATCTCTAAAAGTTGTTCTTTTTGATCGTACCGCTGATCTCTTGTCACACGGGTTAAGTTTTCCATTATTCTGCATCCAATGAGTATCAACACATGAAGGTGGCCACGATAAGCGTCACTTAGCCTGTTACAATTGTTTCAGATAATAATATTAGCATATACCTATAGCTACGTATATATGTATGTGTATATTCATATCTCTCTCTCTCTCTCTCTCTCTCTCCTCTTATATATATATATAGATAGATAAATAGATAGACAGTGAGTGAGAGAAAGAGAGAGAGAGTGAGAAAGAGAGAGAAAACAAGCAATGTAAGTAAAATCTACTCCAATATAAAGTCATGCTATCGCCAAGTAATATGAAGCCAAACTCATCATCCTGCTGTGAATGGTTCATCACTCATCATCTCCAAAAATGCATCTACATACACCACTTCACTACCTCTCTCCCAGACTCCCAACCCCGCCTCCTGTTACGGATGGGTGGTTGCGCGTGGGTCTGTCTGTCCGACTCACTCTCTGAAATATGGATGCGTGTTCGAGTTTACTAACACACACACACACACACACACACACACACACACACACACACACACACACACACACACACATCAACCGAACATAGACAGCTAGGCAGCACAACAGCAATTCTTTTTCGTATTCTTTTTTATGCTGCCTGGGCCATCAAACACAAACACCACCAATAATATAAACATGCACATGTTCCACACTTCAACATAGGTGTACAATATCAAATATATCTATAAATATGTAATTGGCGAACACGCCCACAAACACTAATCTGTCCACAGAACGCACACCAGCTAGGGGTGCACAGTAACACAGCTAAACTATCCAAAGTCTAGACTGCAGATGCGGCGGCTGTCAGCAGGGGTAGAGATGATGACACGAAGATGAAGTGACGTCTCTGTCTACTAGGAAAACTTGGGACTAAACACACAAGGAAGTGATGACTTCCTGTCAAAAAATAATAGATCACACAGAGGATACACGAAGTAGCTCTCTGCCACACCTGAGATATCAACCTCAACTTCCCAGAGCTGTGGCTCCACACACAAGCACAACAAACTCTGGCAATGCGCTACGACGCGCACGGACGACGACTCTCGACGACAAGGACAGCGTTGACTCAGCAGAGCGCTGTCACACAGGCGGTGGTTCTGTCTCGGCGGAACCAACGTAGAAGGCACAGCTGGCATACAAGACGCAGGAACTGGACTCGGGCGTCGTCTTCTGGACAGACGAGTCTCTGGCACAGCTGGCTTGTCGGGTCGTTGCTGCTGATAGCACCAGCCTTTCCTACACCCAACGCGGTGGAGAACAGGGATGAACAACACAGTTCCCGGACCCGAAGTAAAGACAACCAGTTCCCGTCAAATACTAGGGACACACAACCTGGGGAACTGAGAAGAGACTGGGCAGTGGATCTTAGCTGGAATTTCTTTAGAGACTGATTTCATTGCGGTGCTCACCTGACTTTTATGATGAACAGGTGAACTCCTGTTTAGCGGATTGACAGCATCCGGTCTGCCCGCGGAGTTGATTCAAAAACTAGGATCGGACGAAAAACGGTGAGTGACAGTCCGTCACACCTCCACTCTCTCTCTCTCTCTCTCTCTCCTCTGTTTTTACAATCTGGACTATCATCATGGTAGCTGTACCAGAGGGAACAACTTGAGCGGCTATTAAATGCAAGGGAAGCCAGCACATGTAACCAGCGATTATTCGCATGCGTTCCGAACTTGTGGATGCTTTCTCGCTTACAAATGTAGAATTTTCTCTGAGATCTCTATGAGCGTAACTGTCCGTATTTCAGCTTGCAAGGAAATACACCAAATACAGGCAGTTTCAGTTTCATCAAGGAACCGTCACTACGTGCGCTACACCACATCCGTTAAGTTTTGAGATCACACTACGCTGACGTTGTTTTTAAACGTCCTCCACGTTTAGGGAGCAACATCTGTTAAGAAATATTATTAAAATGAAGTGTTAAAATCAACAAGCTTGTTTCGAGCCTCTTGCTCTCCTCAGGATATCTTTTTGGGGCACGCTGTCGATCTTTTATAGCGTGCGGGACCTGATTTTCATTTCTGCATGTGTTGGTGCTCAATACTAACTTTCAAACAATAACTTTCAAACATCACTAGCAAATGAAATAAAACAAATCCAAAATGATAAAAAGATATTCGTAAAGGCTGATAAAACTAGCAATTTTTACAAAATGGAACTAAATGAATACTCCCAACTCCTCAACAAAAATATCCAGAAAAATTACAAGAAAGCTGATAAAACTACACATGACAACATCCGCAAAAAAGAAAAAGAACTTGCACACCGCATGGAGTTAAGCGACAGGGTAGAGACAACAGCAACAAAAGAAGCCTTCATAACACTTAAAGACCATAAGCCTAACTTCCAAAACAACCCAACATGCAGACTAATAAACCCATCTAAATCCGAACTGGGCAAAATAAGCAAGAGAATTTTGGAAAAGGTTATAGAAAATGTAAAATCAAACACCGAATACAACCTTTGGAAAAACAGCTATGAAGTTATCCAATGGTTTAAGAAACTTAACAAACAGAGAAACACAATGTTTATTACACTTGACATAGTGGACTTCTACCCATCCATAGATGAAGAACTACTTACCAAAGCTTTGAAATTTGCCAGCAAACACACAAATGTAACAGAGTCAGAAATGGAGATTATTTTCCACACCAAGAAAACCCTACTCCACAGCAGAAATGAAACTTGGATTAAAAAAACGAACAAAAACTCTACTTTTGATGTGACCATGGGATTTGTATGATGGTGCCGAAACATGCGAACTAGTCGGACTATTCATGCTATCCAATTTCCAAAAACAACTTGGAAAACAGGTCGGTTTGTACAGAGATGACGGCCTCGCCGCATTAAACAATAATCCAAGAACTATTGAAAACAAGAAAAAAGAATTATGTACAATCTTCAAAAACCACAACTTAAAAATTACAATAGAAGCAAACAAAAAAGTAGTGAATTACCTAGTACATAACATTAGACCTCAATGACCATGCGTACAAACCATACAAAAAAACCCAATGACATACCAATCTATCAAATATCAAAAGTAACCACCCACCATCTATACTAAAAACAATACCCAATGGTATAAACAAGAGACTATCCAACCTGTCATGCAATGATAAAGTATTCAATGATGCAGCAACAGAATACAAGAAGCATTACAAAAAAGTGGTTATAATCACAAATTACATTACAGCCCAGACAACAACACGAACAGAAATAAGAAAAACAGGAAAAGGAAGATCATATGGCACAACTCCCCATACGATGGAAAAGTAAAAACAAACGTAGGAAAAGAATTCTTTAAAATCTTGACACATCATTTCCAAAAGAACACAAACTGTTCAAAATATTCAACAAAAACACCATTAAGCTATCATACTCATGTATGCCCAACCTTAAAAACATAATTGACTCATCTAACAAAATGAAAAGCAACACAACAAAGAAGGGTGCCGAAAGGACATCTTGCAACTGTATACTAAAAAAGAACAGTGCCCCCTAAGCAACAAATGCCTTTACAACAATATTGTATATCAGGCTACGGTAACATCAGAAAATGAAAAAGAAACATATATAGGGATCACTGAAAACCACTTCAAAACCAGATACGCAAACCATAAACAATCATTCAAAAAAGAAAAATACAAAAACCAAACAGCTGAGTAAACACATCTGGAGACTTAAAGATAAAAGAATAGAATACAGCATATCAAGGAAAATCATAAAAAGAGCAACACCATACAACAATATTAAAAAAAATGCAACGTTATGCTCCACAGAAAAATGGTTAATACTATGTAAACCCCACCTAGCAACTTTGAACACAAAAGTAGAAAAAGTAAACAATTGCAGGCACAAAAGGGAAATCTTTGTTAGCGCACTCCACCTGAACAGACCCCAACAAGAAACACAGACCACACGTGCAGCGAATGAGCACCAACACATGCAGAAATGAAATCAGGTCCCGCACGCTATAAAAGATCGACAGCGTGCCCCAAAAGATATCTGAGGAGAGCAAGAGGCTCGAAACAAGCTTGTTGATTTTAACACTTCATTTTAATAATATTATATATATATATATATATATATATATATATATAATAACAAGAACAAACAACACCACACACATATATATAATATATATATATATATATATTATTTTTATATAGAGAGAGAGAGAGAGAGAGAGAGAGAGAGAGAGAGAGAGAGAGAGAAATATGTATATATCATTCACATATGATCCAAGTGAAGGCTATTCTGCCCAATTCTTAGTTGCTATCGATGCTTAGGTTTTTCAAGCGCAGAGCTGACCACTCGGCTGTTGGACATCTTTTGACCTCCCTTGCATCCTTGAATAGATACTCAAGGATAGGCTCAAAGATCTTCCACTGCATTTTATACTTTCTATACAATGAATTTAGTTTTTCATCAACTTATTTCCTTACCATACTTTCTTTTTTATTTTACCTTCGACCCTTCGCTGGCTACTTTGTGGTGCAGTTGGATTCCTTTTTTTGACATTGGTGGTGAGAACACCACAGAGTTATAGACTGTGGTAAAGCTCCATTTAATGCCAAGGGAGAACAGTAACAATCAGCCGTGTCTCTTGATCAGTCCGATCCAGCAGACGAAAGGCCTGGTAGCAGGCAATCTAAACTTACTATCTACAGCAAAGTTCATTAGAGATCCTATACGCTGCTAGTTAAGGTTTAACATTCATGATATATATCCATAACTGTATGTTATCGTTTTCTTTTTCGATCTCCCGCCACCCTACCCCTTTTTCCTTTCATTTAAATCTATGCCAAGTCATACAGTAGAGTTGTTAGCCTGCCATTGTTCACCTCCACTTCTGAGTTGTTCAGCATAATATTAATTGTTTGTCAATCAGTGGGAGATTGCATCTCTTAGGAGATCCAAGTAAAAGCTATTCTGAACAATTCATTGCTGCTAACAATGCTAGGCTATTAAACAGCAGATCTGACCACTCGGACTGTTGACATCTTTTGACCTCCTTTGCCTCCTTGAACAAATCCTCAAAAGTAGCCTCAAAGATTTCCCTACTTTAACTGTTTTAATGATTTTCGTTTTTCAGCAACTAATTTTCGTACCACATATTCTTTTTGGTTTACTTGTCTACCCTTCTCTGGCTGATTTGGGGTGCTGTTGGATAATTCTTATTGAACCCCTGGTGGTGAGAACACCACAGATCTGTTGTAAATCTTCATTTGATGCCAAGGGAGCACAAAAACAATCAGCCCGAGTCTCCCTGATCAGTCCGAGGCAGAGACAAAAGGCCTAGGAGCAGGCAATATGGATTAATGTGTCTTGCTGCTAGAGAAGGTTTAACATTTATGTCATATATCCCTCACTTTATATTATCATTTTCTTCCGCCCCCCTCCCCGTTCCGTGTCTTTGTTTGTTTTGGGGTTTTTTGTTTGTTTTTCGTTTAAGCTGCACTTGTTTTACTCCACTACTACTTTTCAGCATAATACTGTTTGGTAGATCAGTGGGTGATCGCATCTCTTAGGAGATCCGAGTAAAGGGTATTCTGCACAATTCTTAGCTGCTTACATTGCTTTGGTTTTTAAACAGCAGAGCTGACCACTCAGACTGTTCCACATCTTTTGACCTCCCTTGCATCTTGAATGGATTCTTAAGCATAGGCTCAAAGATTTTCCCCTACATTTTATACTGTTTATATAATGATTTAAGTTTTTCAGCAGCTTATTTCCTTACCACACTTTCTTTTTGTTTTATTTTTCTACCCTTGACTGGCTGCTTTAGGGTGTTATTGGATTTTTTTAACCCTTGGTGGTGAGAAAACCACCGAATCATAGACTGTTTATATCTCCATTAGATGCCAAGGGAGTACAGAAACAATCAGCCGAGTCTTCCTGATCAGTCCAATCCAGGCTTTATGTTCTCATTTTCTTCTCCTCCCTCCCGTCCCCCACCGCTATCCTTTTTTTCTCTTTTATTTAAATTTTTGCCTAGTTAGTAATGTAAAAACGGCAGAATTGTTAGCCTACACTTGTTTCCCCCCACTTGTGAATTGTTCAGCATAATATTGTTTGGTCAATCAGTGCGAGATTGCATCTCTTAGGAGATCCAAATATAGGCAATTCTGCCCAATTCTTAGCTGCTGACAATGCTTGGGGTATTAATAGCAGAGCTGACCACTCGGACTGTTGGATATCTTTTGACCTCCCTTGCATCCTTGAACAAATCCTCAAGCATAGGCTCAGAGATTTTCCCTTACATTTTAAACTGTTTATGTAATGATTTTAGTTTTTCATCAACTTATGTCCTTACCACACTTTCTTTTTGTTTTTCTTTTCTACCCTTCTCTGGCTGACTTGGGGTGCTGTTGGATTCTTTTTTGAACCCTTGGTGGTGAGACCACCACAGGATTATAGACTGTGGTGTATCTATATTAGATGGCAAGGGACATCAAAAACAATCAGCCGAGTCTCCCTTATCAGTCGGACGCAGCGTACGAAAGGCGTAAGAGCAACCAATACGAATAAATTTGTCTTCAGGAATGACTACGATGTTCCCCCATATGCTGCTAGTGAAGGGTTTAACATAGTGATAGTATACATATATAATAGGATATATGTATATAATCCATATTCCTGGCTTTATGTTTTCATTTTTTTTCTTTCATTTAAATATTTATCAAGTCATTGAATGAAATGACGGAAGAATGTTAGCCTGCACTTGTTTCCCCCCACTACCAAATTGTTTTTATATATGAACCAATACGTAAGGAGGAAAATAAGTTCATGTTAACAATTCCTCCATCAGTATAGTAATGACTTGGCAAGGATTTGAATTTTTTTTTTAACAAATGAAGATGAAACAAATGGGAAAGTGTATATTATAAACATAAAAAACCCTTCACTAGCTGCATGAGAGAACCATCGCAATCCCTCCTGAAGGCACATCTCTATGTATCACCTGCTTCTAGGTCTTTCGTCCGCTAGATCGGGACTCATTAGAGAGACACGGCTGATCGTGTCTGTGCACTTGGCGTCAAATAGAGACACACCACAGTCCGTAATTTTGTGGTGTTCTCAGCACCAAAGGTACAAAAAGAATCGAACAGCACCCCCAAAGCAGCCAGCGAAAGGTAGTAAATAAAACCAAACGGAAAATGTGGAGAGGAAAAAAGTTGCTGAAAAACTAAAAACATTATGTAAACAGTATAAAATGTAGGGGACAATCTTTGAGCCTATGCTTGAGGATCCATTTAAGGATGCAAGGGAGATCAAAAGATATGGAACAGTCTGAGTGGTCAGTTCTGCTGTTCAATAACCCAAGCATTGTTAGCGGCTAAGTATTGTGCAGAACAACCGTTACTTGGATCTCCTAAGAGACGCAATTGCCTACTGATTGACCAAACAATATAATGCTGAACAATTAAGTAGTGGGGGAAAACAAGTTCAGGTTAACAATTCTTCCATCGTTATAGTAAAGACTTGGCAAAGATATATATATATATATATATAATATATGTGTGTGTGTGTGTGTGTGTGTGTGTGTGTGTGTGTGTGTGACGTAACCAGTGAAAGAAGCAAATTTAACGTCTCGCCAGTTCTCATGGCGCACAAAACCTGATCCAGCATATGGTTTTAGGTCCGAGCTGTTTCAAACTAATTCCAAAAGGACCAAGAAATAGACAATGCCAGAAAAAAAAAAAACAAACAAACAAACAAAAGTTTGCTATTGACTTTCTAGTCTTACAAAAAGGCATAATGGTACGTTTGTTTAAAATTCATGCTGAATGATATCGAATTTGTTCCTAAAATTCTATGGACTTCCCAATTTGGAACCATGTTCAATGTGGATTCTCTCTGAAAATAGAAAATTGCTGTGTCTTCTGTTCCAGTAACGGCACCACTGTGTCTGCATCTCACTCTTTGCCACAGTCATAAAGGTATCGTGCATCTTTTGGAGCACACGAATCCACATTAAAACATTTATTTGTCAGCTTTAAAGCCCTCTTTCGATCATGATCTTTAACAGCATTGGCAACTCTTGGAAGTAGTAAAATCTGTATGAATACCATATTTTCTTTTTCTGTGAATGAATCAAATGATAAAAGTGTCTCTGTCAAGGTCTGGTTAGTTTCGTATGGTTGTTTGTGAACATAGTATTGGATTTTCCCGTCGTATACAATGGATGAGTAGGCAGGCAAGTCATCTGCTGATGTGGGTCCCCATGTGAGAATGAAGACCCTTCCTGAGGTACAAAGTCTTCCACAGACGCTGCATGGAATGGAGCCCTGCAAGGATGGGCCCCGTTTTCTCTCATTCCTTTTTCCTGGGTCATAGATGGCGGCTTCTCTGTTGCGCTCAAATGTCTTTGTGCCCAGGGTACGCTGTTGCCCCCACTATGTTCTCTCCCAGGAAGTGGTGTGGATGTTGCAGCTCTGAGGATGGCCTTCAAGGTGTCTTTGTATCTCTTGTAAGGCCTTCTTTGGTCACGTTGTCCTTCCTTCAGTTGTCCATAGAGCAGCATCTTTGGAATTCCGCTGTCCTCCATACAAACAACGTGTCCTGTCCATCGGAGCT
Source organism: Conus canariensis (assembly GCA_033310375.1). NCBI lineage: Eukaryota > Metazoa > Mollusca > Gastropoda > Neogastropoda > Conidae > Conus > Conus canariensis. The sequence continues at coordinate 59,079,862 of CM065732.1, forward strand.
GGAATTTGATGAACATACAATCAATGTTGGGTAGGCCACACAAGCTCTAGACCTGTAGGTTTGACTCTCTGTCTTGCCATTTGATGCTGTAGGTCTTACGTAAGCATCACTGATGGAACTGTTCGAGTTGTTGGATGTGTCGGCAGTATGACTGTGAAAATAGTATATTGACAGTAAACATAGATCTCCCGTGCATGCTTTCAGAAAACAAAACAAAAACAAAAGAAAACAAAGGCTTTAAAGCCTTGTGCCTAGGCCCACAAAGTCATGGAAATTGTCTAGCATGCATGTATATGAACTGATGACTCAGGTGACGGGTTTAACAAGTGTAGGATGGACAGTTGATTCAAAGGGAAAAATGATCGACGGTATCGAGCAAACATGGAGGTGTTGCTTCGGTTCTTTTATTTTCAAAGGTACGACCTGAGTTAGGCCAAGCAAATTTACAGGTTAGATGTAATGAAGGGAGAGAGAGAGAGAGAGAGAGAGAGAGAGAGAGAGAGAGAAGAGAGAGAGAGAGAGAGACATACAGACAGACAGACAGAGAGAGACAAAGAGAGAGAGAGAGAGAGAGAGAGAGAGAGAGAGAGAGAGAGAGAGAGAGAGAGTAATACTAATGTTCTTTAGGTAAGGATACTTTCAAAAACATTAAAGACGATTGATTTGCTTTTGTTTTCTTTTCAGGGTCTGTTTTCCCCTGTTTAGAGTGGGGGGAGCGTGTTTTCCTGTTTCTTCATTTATTTACTTTTAAATCTATCTATCTATCTATCTATCTATCTATCTATCTATCTATCTATCTATCTATGTTCTTAGAAGAGCACAGACACAGGTGTGTGTGTGTGTGTGTGTGTGTGTGTGTGTGTGTGTGTGTGTGTGTGTGTGTGTGTGTGTGTTACTGAAAATGGAAATATGGTGTCGCTAGCTTAGGCCGAAACTGGAAAAGAAAATCGTTACAGGTCTGTGAGAACAAGGGAACTTTGCAAAAACCGGTTTGTTTTGTGTGACACTGTTGATGTCAAAGATTGACAGAAAAAGGTGTCTTTGAGTTCATGAGGGCCTGTTTATATGTTTAATTTGAAATTCTCTCTCTCTCTCTCTCTCTCTCTCTCTCTCTCTCTCTCTCTCTCTCTGTGTGTGTGTGTGTGTGTGTGTGTGTGTGTGTGTGTGTGTGTGTGTGAAACCAAGTAGAAGAAATTTCATGATAATATTGTAAACTTGCAGTATTCATTCATTAAAACAGGGAACTGTCTTTATTTTGTCTGACGCGTTGTTTGTCGACGTTGCATGAGCGAGTTTGATAATCGTGATCCTGACTGTGGTGTAAATACCGACTGACGACATTGCCACCGTGGGAATGACGCTGGACTTTGTCCATGGTGAGGGAAAAAGTGTTTGAATACTGTTCTTGCTACAGTTAAACGTTTCTTGATGTCTAACTAATTTTTTTATATGGTTTAGCTAAAGGCTTGTCATTTATGATTTGTTTTCCTTTGTTAAATTATGTGGGCCTTTTTCATTGTGGAAGACTTTGTGTTTTCTAGCGCAGAGTCAAAAGCTGGGCTACACTGAGATAAACTAAATAAATACATTACCTGGTGTGAAGAGAAATTGCTAACAGCAAAAGAAAAAGAACACAAGTTACAATTAGAAAAATGAGGCGAGAGAATAAAAAGAATTGTTAGAAAGATAGGGGAAAGAACAAAATTTGCTATTAGACAAAGAGGAGAAAGAGAAACACTGACAAAATTAATTCGAAGTTGGGAAACTTGAACTCGGAATACAAGATAAGTAGGGTAACTCTAGCTCCCATGAAATAAATACACGCCCATACATGCACAGAGCACACAGAACAAACAAGAAAACATCCCCCTAACACAAAAGATGTTCCAAGCTTGCCTATATACGCTGTACCGGACACATTTATACAGCAACACCTGGAGATTTATATAACTTTACATTTATTCAAGACTGGCGCAGCTTTTTCGATCTTGAATATAATCAGACACGTGCATAGACAAACAGAAACAAATCAGGTAACCTCGATTTGATTGAAATGAAAGTAAATATGAAATGAGGCAAGGAACAGTTAAGAGTAAATAACAAACAAGTAGGGTAAGTCTTGCTCCCATTGTGAAATAAATACCGGCCCATAACTCCATAGAAATGCTGCTTACGACACCCAATCGCCTAGCAAATATGACAGCATAGAGCACATTTTGAAAGTTTAACTGACTTGCTTTGGTGCCAGGTAATCTTACACAGCGTCTTGAAACATGTATCAATTTTCCTCCCTGAATGTAGTTTGAAAACTTAGTAAGATTTGAGTCAACTCGTAGCTCAGAACGGGAATGTACATGTTGGGAAATCTTTGTGAGGAAGCCAAGTTATAAACTGTTTGAAACAAATGCCAGCTCCGTTTCTTCTCGGCTTCTGTATGAAACAGAACAGCGAGGCAATTACCGCACGGGTAATCGATATCTACACAACCCGGGCTCACACCGAGCGATATATCATAGTTCTATTTCCAGTTGTCCCCGGCACCAACCTAAAAGTACTCCCCAGTCAAGAGGAAACCAGACATTTCCCTTGTATATTTGCAGTCCCTGCTGTCTCATCCACACATGGTGGACACGATGCGTCATGTGTGTGCCACCCACAAGCTCTCGTCACAACTCGTTTTGAGACAACACAGGAGGGAAAACCTATCAAAGCCCTTGTTTTTCCTACTATTCTACTCTTGAGTATAACCCAAAGCTGGCCGCTTCGGGGGTGCTGTTGCATTCTCTTTTGAACCCTTGGTGGTGAGAACACCACAGAATTATGGACTGTGGTGTGTCTCTATTTGACACCAAGAGCACAGACACAATCAGCCGTGTCTCCCTGATGAGTCCGATCCAGCGGATGAAAGGCCTAGGAGCAGGCAATACAAATAGATGTGCCTTCGAGAGGGATTGCAGTGGTTCCCTCAAGCGGCTAGTGAAGGGTTTCTCATATTTATAATATATTCCCCCCATTTTCTTCATCCATTTTTTTTTCTTTTCTAAAAGTTCAAATCTTTGCCAAGTCATTACTATAATGACTGAAGAATTGTTAGCCTGCACTTGTTTTCCCCCACTACTTAATTGTTCAGCATTATATTGTTTGGTCAATCAGTGGGAGATTGCATCTCTTAGGAGATCCAAGTAAAGGTTGTTCTGTACAATTCTTAGCCACTTACAATGCTTGGGTTATTGAACAGCAGAGCTGACCACTCAGACTGTTCCACATCTTTTGATCTCCCTTGTATCCTTGAATGGATCCTCAAGCATAGGCTCAAAGATTGTCCCCTACATCTTATACTGTGTGCATAATGCTTTTAGTCTTTCAGCAACTTTTTTCCTCTCCACATTTTTGTTTGTTCCATTTTGCTAACCTTCGCTGGCCGCTTCGGGGGTGCTGTTGCATTCTCTTTTGAACCCTTGGTGGTGAGAACACCACAGAATTATGGACTGTGGTGTGTCTCTATTTGACACCAAGAGCACAGACACAATCAGCCGTGTCTCCCTGATGAGTCCGATCCAGCGGATGAAAGGCCTAGGAGCAGGCAATACAAATAGATGTGCCTTCGAGAGGGATTGCAGTGGTTCCCTCAAGCGGCTAGTGAAGGGTTTCTCATATTTATAATATATTCCCCCCATTTTCTTCATCCATTTTTTTTTTCTTTTCTAAAAGTTCAAATCTTTGCCAAGTCATTACTATAATGACTGAAGAATTGTTAGCCTGCACTTGTTTTCCCCCACTACTTAATTGTTCAGCATTATATTGTTTGGTCAATCAGTGGGAGATTGCATCTCTTAGGAGATCCAAGTAAAGGTTGTTCTGTACAATTCTTAGCCACTTACAATGCTTGGGTTATTGAACAGCAGAGCTGACCACTCAGACTGTTCCACATCTTTTGATCTCCCTTGTATCCTTGAATGGATCCTCAAGCATAGGC
>CM065732.1:59091337-59263837 GCA_033310375.1 Conus canariensis
CTGTGCTGTGCTGAAAGCAGGGATATGGATCAAGGATCTGTTCTCAAAACAGAACCTGGTTTGTAGTTGAGTACTGAGGATCCAGTCGAGTTCTCACACTTGCCTCTGCTGACAAAGGATTAGACTAGCATTAACATATCTTTCATTACTATCAGTCTCCACTTTAGTTCTTCATTTAGATTTTGAGTAGGTGTTATCAAGTGGTATGGGAGTGACAAAACGCTACACGTTTGGAGGCAATGAACTCTTTCAATTTTTTTATGCATTAAGCTGAAATATCTTGGAATACACTTAGCCCACGTATACATGTTGATTAGTACGTCGAGTCACTTACTGAAAAACATTAAGAAAATCAAGTTTTCATAAATCAGCTTAAGTTTTTTTTTCCAAGTATAGGCACACTGCTTTTTCCTGTCAGAAGGTAATATTCAATGATCATCTGAACAGATGGAATTGAATACTGGCAAAAAGTCATATTGTTAACATAGAATGTTAATCAAGCATTCTTTTTTCTTTACCACGCTGTAGCAAACCAACTGTTACAACAGAATACTTATTCATCATCTTGATAGATGTCACCAAGCACTGGCACAAAGTTATAATGTTAAAGCATATGGCATACAAACAGACAATGCATAGTCGCAAGATGTAGAGACATAGTTTCAACTTATAGTTCTACTGGGTTGATCAGTGAAACCTTACACAGGATCTCAGAGATGGACAGATGATCATTGACTTATCTGGTTGGTTTTTCTTTGTTGGTTCACTGTTGGTAGTCAGTCTTACAGCCTTCTGTGGAACAGTGAAGTGAGGAGACTAGCTTTTCCCTTCTTGTGTACTAAGCCACACACCTGGTCTCTGATGCCTGTCTGATTGACAGACTGCTAGAGAAACATGACAGCCAATCGTGTCACTATAGACAAAGAGGGGGAGGGGTGTGTGATAAGCTGAGGAGAGAGAGAGGAGGGGGGGGGGTGTGATCTGGAAAGAGATGGTCATCCCCCACCACCTACAGGTTGTGTAGATGATTCGAGAACTCTAGCTCTCAGATGTTGGCGATATTTTTAGCTTTTATGTGAGTAAACGATCCTAGTGGTTAGCACCTGTGTTAGACATGTGCGGGCCGACTCTCCCGTGACCAGGGTGAAGGAGGAAGGGGGCAGACATGAGGGAGGTATAGCGGTGTCTCTGAACTACACAGACTTCTTTCCCTTCTGCGATCTGTTGCTGTGCTATCAGATAAGGAATGGACGGGACGGGAGCGGAGAGCTGAGACTTGCACAGCAGTTAGGTCACAGTTCTCTGTCCCATTGTTGTCAATGCCATGCTACCACTATGGGGTCGACTCACGCCAAAGGAAACACCCGACAGACTGCAGGGAGAGGGTGAGATGACAGTGGTTGAGGGGTGAGGGTAGAGACTCACAAATTGGCGTAGATTGGTAACCTTAATTGCTGTTTGTAAAGAGAGAGAGAGAGAGAGAGAGAGAGAGAGAGAGAGAGTGAGATGGTGGGGAAGGGGAGAAAAAGGGAAGGGAGGGTATTGCAGAGGATGGTGTGGCTGGCAATTGTAACATCACAAGTGGGTGTCTTGTAAGAAATATATTGATTGTTTTGGGGTTTTTTGTGTGTGTTTTTTTTTTGGCAGTTTAGGGATGACATGGTGATCTTACTCATTCTTGGAGAATGATGTTTCATAACACCTGTTCCTAACTTTGACAGTAACATCAACATCATGTGCACATTTTGTTTTATGAATTATAGGACATACATACTCACTCACCACAGTTTGAATTACACACAATAGAAGAACTAGCATGATGGGTGGCGTTTGCTTGACAACCAGCCCAGAAGAGTCTGAATTGTTAAAAAATAATTTTTCAGGCAATGTAATGTTATTCAAAAGTTCAAAATGTCTTTTGGTATTTTATGCGACGTTTTTTTCCCCTGATTACTGGCTTTTAACTTGGTTACCTACTATTGTTCATACGTTATGATGAAATCAGTGTGCTTTTGTTTCATATTGTAGTTTGAATTTTAAGTCAATCTGTTTATGTTGTACTTTTTCGTCAGCTACTGCTTACTAACAGCTATCACGTTGCGCTTCGGATAGTTGGTACAGTGGGATCTGGACATTGTATTTCATGGAAAACTTATGCGTTTAGTTTATGCCATTCCTTGTGTGTGTGTGTGTGTGTGTGTGTGTGTGTGTGTGTGTGTGTGTGTGTGTGTGTGAGTGCATGCATGCATACATGCGCGCAAGTGTGTGTGTGTGTGTGTGTGTGTGTGTGTGTGTGTGTGTGTGTGTGTGTGTGTGTGTGTTGATTGAATTTTTCTTTGTTACTGATATGCTGTGATTATGCAAATCACAAAGAAAACCTTTCAGTCGCTCAGGCAAAGAAAAAGACATATTGCAGACCCACACAAGAAACAGTCTTATACTGACTGCTGTTGAGACAGAACGGCATCTACGTCAAAGGGCCTCCAGATCAGCAGCTGCATTGGTGGCAGAATAAGTTAAATTGATGCTGGATAAGTCAAAGTAGGAAGTCAAACTATCCATCATATTGTTGGGCATTGAAATCTACTAAATTTTAAAGAAACCTAGTTAATAAAAAGTGATCAATAAAAGTTTGAGCTTAGGGAATTTATTTCTGAAAATACATAATGTATAATTGCAGACAGTTGACAGTTCGTTTTTTCTTCTTTTATTTTTTCATTTATCAGTATGTGCATATGATTTATGTAATTGTAAAAAAATGTATTTTGGGCAAACACTATCCTTTTCCTTCTGTCTTCAGCTGTTTACTCTCTCTTTCACTCAATCGGTGTCTCTCTCTCTTAACTCCTCCTTATTCTCTCTCTCTCTCTCTCTCTCTCTCTCTCTCTCTCTCTCTCTCTCTCTTCCATTGAAATGAATATAAATAGGTATGTTAAGAGTGCATTGAGTAAGTTTAGATTTGGTATCTCTGACATTGCTTGCCATCGGTTTAGATACAGTGTTCTGAAAGATAAGGAATTGATGTGTCGCTTGTGTAATCAGGCAAAGGAAGATGAAATACATTTTTTACTTTGCTGTCCTGCACTCAGTGACCTTAGAGCTAAATTTGTTAAGGCCAAGTATTATTGTGACCCCTGTAGTTTTAGAGTCAACTTGTTGTTAGCAACAAGAAATGAAAATGACCTTTTCGATCTTGCTATGTACATATATGAAGCGCAAAAGCGAATACGAACAGTCTATTCATAATAGTTTGCGTAGTGCATGTACGTGTAATAGCTTTTTCTTTCCTTTTTCTTACTGAGAATTCTTCTTGTGTGTGGTATTACGGGTGTCACCCCTTCAGTATGGGCTATGGCCTTTATCTGAATAAATCATTCGCATTCGCATTCGCATTCTCTCTCTCTATCTATCTATCTCTCACTCTCTCTGTGTGTCAGCCCATTGGCCTACTTGCTAGTTGTGGTGTGTGTGTTTTTGCAGCCTTTCCCGGCACGACCATTCAATGTTTTCTACCATTGGCCCAAGATAATGAAGAGGGCGCCACAGGTATTTTATTCCGTTAGACATGGGACATAATTCTAAGATCACAAACATCGTCTGCTCAACTTCCCCACATAATCGCAATGATTATATCACAAAAAGAACCCAAAATATTTGTAAAGTCTGTAGTGGCCTTAGACTAACAGCTCAACAAGATTTAAAACCTTAACAACATAACCCTTCCAGCAGGCATTTAACCAAAAATCAGATTTTTGAATTTCTGCAACTGGAATTAGGTAGCAGGTTTGGTCATGACATCTGCAAGCATTTCAAAAGTAGGACAATACTTCAATTCAATTTTCTTCTTGTCGAAAGCATCTCTAACGAAATGATAGCGAATGTCAATGTTCTTGGATCTTTGTCTGTTGACAGGATTGTTTGTTAAAGCGATTGTGCCATGATTGTCTTCCAATATCAAAACAGGGCCATAGCTGTTCTTTTTGTCAATATCCTTCAGCAACTGGGTGAGATACAAGCTTTCCTGTACAGTAGCTGCAAGTGCGATGTACTCAGCTTTACAAGTGGACGGAGCCACAGCTGGTTGTTTCTACACTTCCAGGAAATGAGAGGACCTGTCTTGGATACAGTGAAACCATGCCCAGTAGTGCTGCGTCTGTCTTGAGAGGACGACGCCCAATCGACATCACTGTAGCCTATCAGTGATAAGCCTTCAGTACTTTTCCTGTAGATCAACTCATAATCCATTGTGCCTTTTAGGAACCTCAATACATGTTTCACAGCAACCCTGTGAGAGACTTGAGCTTTTGACAAATGTTGTGACAGTTTCGTGGCAATCCAACTGATGTCAGGCCTGGTACACATCATAATGTAAATCAAAGTGCCTGCAATTTCACAGTAGTTTCTACCATCAATTGGATCATCATCATTACTGCTCTCAACTCTTTGTCCACAAGGGGTGGATCTTGGTTTACAATCAGTCATTTCAAATTTTTCCAGCATTTTTGTATGTACCTTTTCTGGCTCATTTTCACTTACCCTTGCCCTGTTCAGTCAATACCCAGAAAGTAAGATAGCGAACCCAGATCCTTCATTTTGAACCTGTCATTCAAGATTTGTTTGTTTTCAGACAACAACTTATCACTGTTTGCACCCACAATCCAGTATTCAACCCAGACAGCAATGACCACCATTTTGTCGTCTTCATGCTTTGTGTAAACACAGTGGTCAGTATGGCTTTGAACAAAACTGTTTTGCACCAAATGCCTGTGAAGCAAGAAATGGGAATAGTAGAAAGTTATAACTGTAGTTTCTGTGAGGAGGAAAAAGACAGCATTGAACATGTGTTCTGGAGATGTATACATGTTAATGAATTCTGGAAATCATTGCAAGAATTAATAAAAGGAAAGTGTTTAATAGCGAAAAGTGTTTAATAGTCTCTGACTGAAAACACAATAACATTTGGAGCAGATGACAATTCCACGACTGATACAACATTCGATCTTATAATACTGATAGCCAAACACTGCATTTTTAGCTGTAAAATAAACAAATGTAAGCCTTCATTAACAGTATTTCTAAAAATACTAAAGAGAAGATATAATCTTGAAAAATACATAGCAACTGTACAATTGAATCTGCTAAAATTTAACACTAACTGGATCAATTATGAAGTATTATTTGAAAATTGATAATCAAAATCATAAGATACCTGGATTTAATATGTGCATATGTATGTGTATCATTAAATCAAAAGAAGAGAGAAAGTGGGCGTGGGGTGGGTGGGGAGGGGAGGGGGTGTAAGTGGAGTGAGCGGGTGTGTTTGTTTGCCATTATGTGCTTGTAATTTGTAAGAACTTTGAGGATTGTGCTTAGTGATTTTTGTTTGTTTGTGTATGTGTTTGTATATCCAAAAAAAAAAAAAAAAAACTTTCCTCGGCATACATTGAACTCACACTCAAATCCATTCAAACCGAAAAAAAGATAACTCATTTTTAATATGTTTCACTGATTATTTACTACAATATTGTCAAACATGTACAAATATGATCAATAACCAAAAAATATGTGGTAATTTGCATCCGGAAATGTACAGCAAAGAGAAAGATCATGTTGATGAAAGAATGGCGAAGAGAGAAAGAAGGAACTGTGGAATGGAAGACGGAATGAGGAAACAAATAAAAAATGTATTAAGAAAAAAATGCCTGTGAAGCATGTTATTCGAAGTTTCTGCCTGACTGCGTCAGGCCATACAAGGATTTGTTCAGCTTATAAACAAGCTTCTCTCCATTATCAGACTGAACTTCAAAGCCCTCAGCCTGATCCATGAAAATTTCGCAATCAATCGGTGCGTGAAGATATGTACTCTTCACATCCATTTGGTGCAGAACCAAATCATACTGTGCAGCAAGTTGCATCACAGTGCGGGTAGAGGTCAATTTTGCAGTCGGTGCGAAAGCATCAGTGTAATCTTTGTCTGCAACTTGATTGTACCCTTTTGCCACGAACCTAGCTTTGTAAAGATCTGACCCATCCTCTCTTTCTTTGACAGTGTATACCCAACGTCCCCCCCCCCACTGCTTTTCTGCCCTCTGGTAGGGTTGTCAGAGTGAAAGTCTCATTTTCTTTTAAAGAGTTCATTTCTTCTTTCATTGCTTCTTTTCAGAGAATAGATCCAGGGATTTAACAGCTTCACTACAAGACTGCGGGAAAACGGCAAATTTGTAACAATAGACTATGTTTGCCATGACCTGATCTTCATCTTCAAGATTTGTTTCATAGTCTGCTAAATGAACTGGGGGCTTTCGCTCGCTGGCTGGGTTATCTGCGATCAGCAGAAGGCTCTTTTTCATTTGATTTGCACTCTGACCTCTTTTGAGTGAATGGAATTCCTTCCTTCTTATGAAGCGTATTGGGTGCCATATCAACCATAGCATGATCATTACGCTTCAACATCAAACCATCAATGTCAGGACAATCCTCTGTCTGTGTGTTCTGATCAGTCAAACCTGTCACTGTCAGTGTTTGTTTCTTTGTCACAAATGTGGGTTTCTTTGTCATAAATTCAACCCTTCTGTACCGTCCCGCCCTGTTTGTTTCTGGAAGGTACACTAAGTATGCATTGCTACCTCTGTCATATTCTACAAGTATGCCCTTTTTGCACCTGTCATCAAGCTTTTGCTTCTTGTTGGTGTATGCAAAGCATTCGCACACAAATGGCCGCATGTGGAACAAGTTTGGGGTGTGTCCAGTCTGTGCGGAATATGGAGTCCGTTTGATACGATTGCTGTAGAACCTACTGCGTATGTAAGCAGCTGCCATGACTGCATATGGCCATAGCTCCTTTGGGAGCTCTGCCTGAATGAGGAAACAACGACCCATTTGAAACAGGGTCCTCCAATGTCTTTCTGCTGTGCCGTTTTGGTGCGGCGAATAAGGCGCTGACATTTCATGCTTTATTTTGTTTTGTTTTGTTTCTGAGAAGTGAGACAAACGCTTCTGAAGTAAACTCTGTGCCATTATCTGACCTCATTGCTTTTACTTTGCCAAAAGGAGCGGCATCTGCCAACAACTTCTCTGTTGCTACAACAGCATCACTCTTCTTCTTCATGAAGTACACCAAAACTGCTCCTGAATAATCATCAGTGAAACTCATGGCATATCTTAAATCTTCTTTTGAAGATGCAGAAATTGGTCGTGCAAGGTCAGTATGAACTAACTGGAATGGGACTGTAGAGCGATTCTGTCGTGGTCCTTTCTGTCGTTTGACATTTTGCCATGCACGCACACTTCACAGTCATCTGGTCTGTTTGTCTTGTCTGTCATCATGCCCTCAACCACCTTTTCAAGTTTCAATACATCATCAAAATTGCAGTGACCCAAGATTTCGTGCCAACCTTTCAGATCATTTACATAACTCATGCAATCAGTGTCAATATTTTGATCCAAAGTTTGCAGATAATACAATCTGCCATGTTTCTTAACGTTGAATTTTGTGCCATCTTTATAAACAAGTTCAACAGAATCTTGTTGGAACAAAATCTTGGCACCTTTTTCAGTGGCAGCTCGCACTGAGAATATGAGGGTACATACAAAGCATTCTTTCGTGAAGCAGTAACACATCGTCCATTCATGCCCATAATCATTGCATTCACATCCCCCCTTTTCAATGCAATATTGTTTTGTCTTTCCCCATTTGTAAGTTCTATGTTATCTTTTTCAGGGTCAAAGTTCTCATCCAAACAGACAAATTTTGACTTATCATTGAAAACGTGCGTGGTTGCACCACAGTCAATTAGAAGTTTGTCACTTTTTATTTTATAACTATCACTGTGGCATGCAAAAACGAAAGAATGTGCATCGTCTGACAGTTCAGATACTTCGTTGACTCTGTCACTGTTTCTACCCTTACGACAGCACGATTTGTCAGTGTGATTGTTCATGTGACAATGACTGTACCACAGCCTACTTTTTACTTTCTTTTCGCTACAGTTTTTCGCGATATGACCAGGAAGTTTGCACTTGTAGCAGATAACATCTTTCCCATCTTGTCCGTGACTGAATCCAGACTTCGCTGCAGATTTCAACAAAGAATCACCGCTCTTTGTTCTTGACCGTTCAGTCTCCCCGAAACTCCTCAACGCGACTTGAAATCACCCAAAGTTTGCTTCTTTTCACTTGGTGTTATGACTGCCACAAATGACTGAAAAGCATCTGGTAAACCTTTCAGCACCATTGCAATCAAAGCTGTCAGCCACTGTTTCACCTGCATTTCGATGTACAGCAACTGTCTCTGCATGAATGATGTAATCTGTCACAGTTCCATCCGACCGTTTCACCAACGATGTCAGTTCAGTGTAGAGAGCTACCACATGTGGGGTGCCCTTGCGAGCATAGTGCTCACGTAGAATCTTCAAGGCTTTTCTCCCATCGTCAGTGGCGTCCCTCATCAAGAGACAGGCTCTGATCATCCAGAAATTGAATTAATTCGGTGAAGGCCTCTTCATTTTTGCTCTCATCAATTTCGTCGTCGTCGTATGCTAAAATGACTTCTTTCAACTTTTGTATTTTCATGTAAACCAGAAATTTCAGCTCCCACTGTTCGTACTTGCGTTCATCCCCATCGAAAACAAGTCTAGTTCACCTGTTCGGGCTGGGCCCATAACCGGTTGATAGTGAAGTCATGATGGTGGTGGTGGGGGGGGGGGGGGGAGAACACAGGAGGAAACACAATCTCACTATGTCGAACTCGGCACTACCATTCAATGCTTTTCTACCGTTGGCCCAAGATAATGAAGAGGGCACAACAGGTATTTCATTCCGGTAGACAGGGGACATAATTCTAAGCTCACAAACATCGTCTGCTCAACATCTTCCATCACTTCTTCCCCTACCTTGTTTGTCTCTGTCTCTGTCTGTCTCTGTCTGTCTGTCTGTCTGTCTGTCTGTCTCTGTCTGTCTGTCTCTCTCTCTCTCTCTCTCTCTCTCTCTCTCTGAACGACGATCTGAGCCAGAGGGTTGCTGACCTGGAGTTGAAGACGGACGACCGTGAGGGACGTTCCAAACAGAAAAATCTCATATTCTACAGTTTACCGAGAAGGAACAAGAAGACACCGGCTGAATGTGGAGGTTCAGTAAAGGATATTCTCACTGACAAACTGGAACTGTTCCGTGATGTGGAATGGGAAAGGATTCACTGGTTAAGCTCTACACCTGATTCCCTCGTGATCACCAAATGTATGTGTTCCTAAACAGAAGGTAGCTGTGTTAAATGAAATAGGACGTTGACTGGCCCAAAGACACTCTTTGTGATCGGGAACAAACCTGCAGAGTGTACTGGTTTTGCTGTCACAGGGTAATGGGGTATGACACAAAACTTGCACGTGCTGATCAGGAAACGGTTGACCAGGTTTGCTGCGCTAGTGATTCAGCCATCAACCGAACTAAACATGTGTATGTAAAACACTGAGCGTGTGTTTGTTGAATCTGTGTCGGTTGGCGTGTTTGACGCGTTTCACGACGGCATGTGCAATGCTTTTCCCATATTTGCTGACAGTGTTAACCCAAATTGTTCCTTTGAAAAGAAAAGTTCTCAATCCTTTTCTTTTTTTCACTGGAATATTAATGGCTCACTGTCTGAACTACATGATAAAGAATGTGTCTCTTTTGGTTTTTGTTTTGACTTTATGTTTGATGAAACGTTCGTGGAAAGATTTCATTCATCTTGATTTGTAGGTTACAAGAAGTTTTGCAAACCTGCCGTGAAACTTAAAGTGCGTGGAAAGCGTTCTGGTGGTCTGTTTTGTCTTTTTAAACAGGAACTCTGTTCATTCATTGAGCTATTAAATATTGAGTCTGACAACTGTCTTGCCTTCATTATTGATAAATCTCTGTTTTGTGCAAATAAAAACATCCTGTACATTTGTGCTTACGTACCACCGGTAGATTCGCCTTACTATACGCCTTTTGACATTGGAAATGGAATATGGAAGTATGCTTGAAGAATTTGTGAGTGATTGTGTACTTGTTCTTGATGATGTTTATATCTTAATTAATGATTATGTAAACGGTCGGACTTTTTGCATGATTTAGCATGATCTAGAAGATGATGGTTTGCCTTTTGATAATGAGTATATAAGTAACCCTTTATGTACAAACAGGAATTCTGGTGATAATATATTGAATAATTATGGAAACTACTGATCAATATAAGCACTGCTTTGAATGTATGTGTTTTTAATGGTTTGTGTCAGGGCGATCTGAATGGTTGCTACACATATATCTCTGAGAGAGGCAATAGTGTGAATTATTATTTCATGTTACGAAATACGTTTTTAAGGTTTTCAAATAACTGTAAATTGCATTATATTAGAAACGATCGTATCAAACCATATGTCTCAGGTGATGAATTTCGTTAATCAAAATGACTGCACGAACAATGCAAGAGGACACGTTTCTAACTGTTATATTGAAAAGTATGTTCTGAATGAGACATTTTGACTAGTTTGCTCCCCTGAAATTCAGCAGAATTGAAATGGCAATCAGTGTAATCAATGTGCTGACATTCAGCAGAGAGTTGAAATGGCGATCAGTGTAATCGATGTGGATATAAATGAAACTTTGCATGTCTTAAACAGTTGCTTGAAAGATGCTGCTGAATGTATGAAAAAACCCCCCAGACTAATATCAATACAAAACATGATTATGATCATAACTGGTATGATGGGGAGTGTCAATCTGGTAAAAAGAAAGGCCTGTAATTTGTTAAATAGATACCGTCGCACATTATCCCACCAGATCATGATTTCTTAACTAATGCCAGACGTGACTATAAACAACTTTTGAAAACAAAACATAAACAGTTTAAAAGAGATATGTATTCTTCTCTGTGGTAAACAATCCCTCCGACGTGAAGATAGTGAAGCTATATTCAAACTGTTCATCGTTTTATTAAACACTCTAAACGTTTTTGAAGACTATGTTAGTAAAACTTTGCCTTCAGTATTGATATAAATGTCTACGATAATGAAATCTTAGAGCAGAACACATTCTCTCTCTCTCTCTCTCTCTCTCTCTCTCTCTCTCTCTCTCTCTGTCTCTCAACGCTTCATAATAAAGGTTAATAATGTGTGAGTGGTTGATTCTCATGCATTTTATTGTCTTTAGTGTTTACTCTTTTCTTTACTACTATCGTTTCTTATTTGTTCTCGATTTTGTAATGTCTGCATTTATGTATATGTGTAACGTATGCATATATATATATATATATATATATATATTTATAAATATGTATACATAAGGGTATGCATATTTTTGCGTCTTTTCTTTACTACAGTAACTTTAAAAGTCTCCTGCCATTTCCTTTGTCACATGTTTAATTATAAACATTTGAACACATTGTAAGCATTAACTTCTTCTTGTTCAAATTTTCACATTTATTGTAAAACTACGTGATTACAAAGTGGAAAATAAATTTATTTAAACCAGATATGTTGAAACTTTGACTGAATGACACGGGAAACGACTGAATGAAGCGCCAGCAGGCAGCTCTTCGGTCGCCTCTACCCAGGTAGGCAGTCCGTTGTGCAAACGAGAGTGTTGGTTGTAAAGCGCTTAGAGCTTGGTCTCTAGCCGAGGACAGGCGTTATATAAGTATTCATAATAATCATAATAATAGTAATAATAATGATAATAATAATTATTATAATTATGATGATTATAATAATAATATGTTGGAAAAATTGGTATCCACTGTAAATGACCAGAAGGAATTTTGGGATTCAATGCGCAGAATTCACAATAAAAGTTGTGTGTGATGAGGGTTACACTGTAAATCAAATTACGAGTTTTATATGAGGAACATGTTTACCAAAAACAAACTCAGAGTGGCCTTGGAAACAATCGCAGACTGTCTATAATAAAACTTCTCCTTCAATGAACATTTCAATTCTGTTACTGAAACAGTGCGTTCACATGTCCCCCAAAAACCACAGTATCATTGGTTCATTGTGAGCACGGCCAACGCTGGACAGAACAAAGCACACACACACACACACAGGCACGCACACACGCACGCAAGAACACACACGCATGAACACACACACACACACACACACACACACACACACACACATACACACACACACACACACACACACGCACGCACACACACGCAAACACACACACACACACACGCACGAACACACACACACACACACACACACACACACACACACACACACACACACACACACACAGACACACACACACAGACACACACACACAGACACACAGACACACACACACACACACACACACACGCGCGCGCGCACGCATGCACGCACGCACGCACGCACACGCACGCACGTACGCACGCACGCACGCACGTACGCACGCACGCGCGCGCGCGCGCACACACACACACACACACACACACACACACACACACACACACACACACACACACACAGCATGTGGGAAGATATGAAGGACTCGGACTGGCATGATGCATTTTGTTCCCAAAATTATGTTATGGGAATGTCATTCCTTTTCTGCAGTTCCTACAAACACCTAATAAGTGATTCACTGTGACCACATGAGGACTTCCTGACATCTGATAAATCAATCACCATGACCATCTGAAAGATTAAATGACACCTGATAAATCATTCACTATGACCACCTGAAAGCTTCACTGACACCTGATAAATCATTCACTATGACCACCTGAAAGCTTCCCTGACACCTGATAAATCAATCACTATGACCACCTGATGACTTCACTGTCACCTGATAAATCACCTGAAAGCTTCAATGTCATCTGACAAAGCGTTCATTATGACCAGATAAAGGCTTCAGTGAAACCTCAAAATGTATTCACTATGATCAGCAGACTTATTTCACTGACAACTAATAAAACATTCACTATGACCAACTGAAGCTTTCTCTGACACCTGGTGAAGCATTCAGCATGACCAGCTGAAAACTTCACTGACATTTAGTAAAGGATTCACCGTGACCACCTGAAAGCTTTACTGATATCCGCTCAACCAGTCATTCAGACCATTTGAAGCAAGCCTCTACGTGCGTTATTAACAAAGACTAGTTAAAGGCTCGACATCCACCTGCTAAGGCAATCACTATGACCATCTGAGAGCTTCACTTACACCTGATAAAGCATTTACTATGACTATCTGAAAGCTTCAGTGACACCTGATAAATCATTCACTATGACTATCTGAAAGCTTCACTGACACCTGATAAAGCATTCACTAAGACCATCTGAAAGCTTCAGTGACACCTGATAAATCATTCACTATGACTATCTGAAAGCTTCACTGACACCTGATAAAGCATTCACTAAGACCATCTGTAAGCTTATGTGACACCTGATACATCATTCACTTTGACCACCTGAAAGCTTCACTGACACCTGATAAAGCATTGACTATGGCCACCTGAAAGCTTCACTGACACCTGATAAAGCATTCACTATGACCACCTGAAAGCTTCACTGACACTTGATAAAAGCATTCACTATGACCACCTGAAAGCTTCACTGACACCTGATAAATCATTCACTATGACCACCTGAAAGCTCTACTGGTACCCTCTCAAGCAGTAACACTGACCATTTGAAACCTGTACGTGCACTTCCTAATGGATCAGCTATGACAAGGTGAAGGCTCTAGAGACATCTGTTAGAGCATGTACGGCATTTTGTAGCTCTACAGTTACCTGTTAAAGCATTTAGAGCCAGCTGAAGGCTCTACAGACACTGCTTAATTATTGATAGCATAGCTAGTTAAAGGCTGTACTAGTATCTGATAATACAGGGAGAAGTACAAATGAATTCATAAAAATCAAGATGTAAAGTAATGCTGCTTTATGTTCCGCTACGAAACAGACGACAGATGTATTCTTTTCAGTAACGTTGCATACATCAGACATAAAACATGCACAAAACAATACTCCCACAACATCTGCCAGCTGAAAAGTTCATTATAATCAGTAAAAGGTTTCGCTGCACGGTACAGTTTTCTACAATGCTGTTCGATCCCAATTTTGTTACGAGAAGAACACCAAGAGAGAGTGACTTTAGTTTATGTTGGGTATTGGGCGCGCGCGCCCACTCACACACACACACACACACACACACACACACACACACACACACACACACACACACACACACATGGAGAGAGAGAGAGAGAGAGAGAGAGAGAGAGAGTCGCACACACACACACACACACACACACACACACACACACACACACACACACACACACACACACACACACACACACAGAGTTTATTGCACTCCTTTTGCCTAATTCATGTAACATTTCATGGTGTTGTTATAGGTATCTTGATTCTTACATTCATGTAAATTCCAGCCAGTAATAGATTTCTCTAATCAAACAGTTCAAAAAAAGAAAGAATATCCTTTTGCTTGCACATTACAGTCAATAAGAGAGAGAGAGAGAAAGAGAAAGAGAGAGAGAGAGGAGAGAGAGAGAGAGAGAGAACAGAGACAGAGACAGAGACAGAGACAGAAACAGAGACAGAGGCAGATAGACACAGAGACAGAGAAAACTCAACTCAACTCAACTCAAATAGTTTAATTGCAAAGGCCACTGATCTATCTGCAATGAGGTCAAGAACAAAAGGAATTGTGATATCAGTTGAATATTTCTCAGGCTGCCATGAGGATTTGAAGGAATGATATGTTGAATATCTGTCACTATTAAATGTTTTACTATCCCAGTTTTGCCTGTAACAGTCAATCATGTGTTGTTTAAGTTCACGTAAAAACAGTGTTTCATAATTCACTCCACCATTTAACCAAACAAAAGAAAAGCCAAAAGTATCCCAACAATGTTTTATCGAGGATACCCAATTTGTTTGTACACCCCGATTTCTTGTACATTGAAATAATTTTGATTTTTCCATTTCATATGCTTGTTTTAAGTAGTCTAGCAAGTGACAGCTTTTGCAATTTGAACCAGTAGCGCATTGATTTTATTGCGCCATCTACATACAAAGGATACCTTCCTAGCTCACCATATACCATTGTATTTGGGGTATTCGGGAGCACATTTAAAAAGCGTTTGCAGCAAGCAAGTGAGGTAATTCAATTACATGTAGATGAGACTGTCCCCAGACTTCACACACACACACACACACACACACACACACACACACACACACACACACACACACACACACACACACACACACACACAGAGAGAGAGAGAGAGAGAGAGAGAGAGAGAGAACAATGAACAATAGATAATCTTTATTTCCTCAGGCCCCAGCCCCTAGAAATGAGGTCAAGCTAACACGTAACTAAAAGACACATACATTACAACCAATCAGCTTTCTAGCGTGAGACTGTCAACAAAGGTTTGCCTTAACTTCATGACATTAAACAGAAATACACCAAGCTTCCTAATATTGAAAACAGACCCATTTCTCAGCAAGACTGCATATGGATTAACACCAAAGTTAAGATATTTTTTCCTTATGTCATTATACAGAACACATTTATGCAGCACATGGCCCTCATGTTCTAAGACCTTACACATTCTGCACATAAAATTAGCATTGTTGCTGAAAGTTCTTTTGAAAATGGATCCATTGACTGGTAACAGAGAGAGAGAGAGAGAGAGAGAGAGGAGAGAGAGAGAGAGAGAGAGAGAGAGAGAGAGAGAGAGAGAGAGAGAGAGAGAGAGACGAATACGAATACGGAAAGTTTAATCATTGCCCCTCATAATGGGGTACTTATATACAAACATTTTTCAGAACTGACGAGAGAGAGGAGAGAGAGAGAGAGAGAGAGAGAGAGAGAGAGAGAGAGAGAGAGAGAGAGAGAGAGAGAGAGAGAGAGAGAGAGAGAGGCTGAGTGATCAAGAAATAGGGAGATAAGCCGTTCATCTAGCTGTGTCATTTTCAACACTCAATGTTGTGCAGACGCTGACTGCCCGCTAGCTCTCTGCACAAAACAGTACGAACCTGTCTGTGCTGCTTATACCACCACCTTCGACAGCGAGTGTTCCATGAACGCTGCTATTTGCAGGTATGGGAAACCAGCTCTTCATTGTTATCATCCGTTTCCTGACTATCATTCTCTTTGTCGTTGTCATGAGTTGAGTTCGCAGCAATTAATATGAGGCACAAAAAAAACCCAAACCCAACAGCATTGTCGTCTTCAAATATCGTCGTTTTCGTCTTCAGTTATCCTTGTCGCAATAATCATCCCTAAGATAATCATAATAATTATCCGTCTACCGTTGCTTATCATCATCACATCATCATTCATCATCATCATCATCATCATCATCATCACCATCGTCGTCGTCGTCGTCGTCGTCATCGTGGTTGTCGTCGTCGCAGTTGTAGTTGTCGTGTCGTCGTCGTCATCGTTGTTATCATCATCGTCGTCGTCGTCGTCATAGTTGTCATCCTCGTCCTCGTCACACCTCTCGCTTTTTACATTACCATCGTCTCATCATCATCATCATCATCATCATCATCATCATCATCATCATCATCAACACCATCATCATTGTCATCATCATCAGCACAACTGTCTCGTCATCGTCGTCGCGATCGTAACTACACCCACAGAGCATCATTACTGTCGTAAGCAATAGCATTTCAACGTTCTTTGATTTTTGATTTAGTACACTGAGCACCATGGCTATTCGTTTCAAGCACAACATTCACTTTTCAGACTACGCAATACTGAAAGTCAGTGTGCTGAAGTAGCTTCTTTAAACATGCCACGTCTACAGTGTCGTCTTCTTTTTTTCAGGTTGGAACGTGAGCTATCGACGTTACGTTTGACGTCACCCTTGAGGAATGCGCTTCTCCTGGACCATTCTCCTGAAACAGCCTGACCAGTGATGACCGCTCACACTTGTCTGTGTGGATTCTGCTCCCTCCTACCGGAGAGCAAACTTTGTTTCTTCAATTACCGCTAGGAATGCGTTGCGTGTAGGCTAGGAACAAGCTGGTGCTAGTGTCTTTCTCTCTGTATGGGTAATCTCAATTGTTCAAACATTTGTAGTAGATGGATAAGGAAATTTTGTATCCTAATTTGAGAAGCTTAAATCGATGAAAATTATGAATGGATTGTGATTTCTAGCTCTCTCGTTTTGGTGCCAGGACAAAGAAAGTAGTTTATCTATTCAGAATCAGATTTGGTTGGTTTTCTCTGTAAATTTTTTTGAGAAATATAATAAGCATGACAGCAAAACGACTGCTTTTGTATGTTGTGGAGGAAATCTCTCTTTTTCTGTCTGTCTGTCTGTCTGTCTGTCTGTTCTGTCTGTCTGTCTGCCCTTTGTCTCTCTCTCTCTGCGTTTGTGCTTACATTCTCGCGTGAATGTGTACGTTCGTGCGCGTGCGCGCGAGCGCGCGCGTGTTTGTGTATGTGTGTATGTACGTGCATGCGTACGCTGTGCGTGTGGGGGGGGGGGGGGGAAGGAAGAATGTTAATGAACAACAGAGATGGACACCCACTAAAGGGAAAGAACATTTTCAATACGAAGAAAATAGTCTGAATTATCTTTTAGTTAAAGTGTCAAAACATGGAAAACTTCTTGCCAGTCAGCAGCCAAGACAGCACTGGAGGATGTCATGAGCACTTCAAATTGTGTACATCAACAACTGGACACTGAAACGACCCTGAAGGATTCATCGGAGATGCAGGTTAGAAAGACAGACAAACCAACCAGCCGCCGTGGCGAAGTGGTTAGCGTCGCGGACTCCCGGCTGGGAGGTCGTAGGTTCGAATCCCATCAGAGTCATGTGGGTTTTTCTGCCCCGACCGGTTCCTACCCAGAGTTGAGTTTGCTGCGGACTCAGTTGGGAAGACTGGGACCACACAGTCGAGTTTCATCCACTTAATGGATGCGTTTCTGAGAGTGTTGCTCAAATTTCCTGACCAACACTGCAGGTGCCTGTATCTCTCGGGCCTGGTTGACGCCAGGATATATTATGAAAGGAAGCGTAGAGTACAGCCCTGTCATGTAGTCTCAGACCGAAATGGAAATCCGTAGCATCATCTTAATCATCCTCACTCGCATCGATCAGCATAAAAAAGGTCTCAAATTCTGTGGCTCTTCATGCCCTGCTCTCATGGTGACCTCAATTTCGATGTTCTCTCCACGTCTGTGGCCTTGGTTTGGTTCCGTCGGGGTCACCAGTATCGGCGGGTCCATGGGGGCTGTCGTTGGACGGACGTGGTGGCGCCCTCCGGAGGGAGAGCTCACTCACGCCGGCTCCGCGACCAAGCAATTATTGTCGTCAGTAGGGGTCTTAGTAGGTGGTATCCTGCGTATGTTAGATCAGAACAGGCGCCACTGAACACCACCGAAGTGACTCGGCAGCAGTGCAGTGTCTCCTCCGGTGGGTTGCCTCTTGACGACTTGACATTCACTGCTCCCTGTGGATTGCCTGTGCCGGGGCTGCGGCGGGGCCGACCGGGCTGTGGCTGCGGACGGGGTATTGGAATGAGCGGCATGGGTGCACTGCCTCTGAGGTGGCGCAGAGTTTGGGACAGCAAAAAAAAAAAAAAAAAAAAAAAAAAGAGACAAACCATGGTCTGGATGCATCAGACACCGAGAGAATGACCTCTCCTTAATGCGACTAGCTAACTGACCTCTGAATTGGTCAGTCTTGTCTCTCATTTCGACTTGCCAGGTTGAAAGGACAGAAAGAAAGAACGCTGCAGATAAGGAATTATTGGTGAGGTGATGTAATATGATCTTGCTGGGCACGTGGAAGGGGTTGAAGGCGTGAAGACTGAATGGCAGGAGATGAAAGAAAATGAAAATCACAATTCTGCAACACACACGCGATCTTGGCTGTGGACACTGAGTCACTAAGGTGATAGAACGCTGGGGGTGGCCACATGCTAAGGTTGGAAAAATCAAGACCATTCCCGACTGTCCCCACCCAAAAAGCATTGTCACTCAGTCGCAGTTCTTCACGCTCGGCATCTGAAGCCAATATCCAACACAAGAACATTTATTACTGGCATGAGAGGTGGAGCCTGACTATAAATTTTCCAAGGTAACGGCATGATTGGTGCTATAACTTACATGTTTCAGTGGTGCAGGCGGTGAATCAAGTTCTCTAATCTACACTGACAGTATTTGCCTCGAGTCGTTTCTTATTACATACGCTGTATATGTATCTGAAATTGACTGTTCTGCAATTCCACAGTCCATTCCCCAAGACACTTGGTGACTGAATTTGGTAGATGTATTTACTACGGACAATGGTCGAACTAAAGGGTAAAGGTCCAGCTATATATAATAGGGTTAAAATGGTCTGATGGACCAGACAATAATAATAATAATAATAATAAATAATCGAGCTTATATAGCGCTCTTCGATGAGAGAAGAAGACTCATCCTCAGAGCGCTTCACAAGACAGGAAAAATAAAAGTTTCCATAAACATTTCACAATATTGAGAAAAAGGCATCAAAACAATAGGTCACAAAGCAAGCACTAAAACAGATGCACAAGCCACATCCCCCCCACTCTATCCTCCCCCCTCCCCCCGCCACCCCACACACACCACACACATGACATTATATGAACAACGCTCGACAAGAATTTGGCAATAGAAGAAAAGAACCAACCCCCATCCCCACCCCAACACCCACCCACCCGCCGCCAATTATGTGAACACTGCACGGGGTACAATTTAAAACATGCAGAAGGGAGCACCCACACCCACAGACACACACACACACACACACACACACACACACACACACACACACACACACACACACACACACACAAAGGGCAAACTCAACACAATCAACAAAAACCCACGCGCGTAAACGCACACACACGAACGCACGCAGCAAAAGCACATAAGCATTCAGGCACGGAAGCGCGCGTGCACATACAAGAGGCGAAGGATGGAGAATGCATGGGAAACACGCATTAACTCGTACGCATGAAGAAAGACAAAAGGACTTATGAATGATATGCGTTTTGAGACCAGATTTGAACGCAGAGAGAGTCTGTGAAGAGCAGAGCTGGGAGGGGAGGGAGTTCCAGACAAGGGGGGCTTGATAACTGAAAGAACGTTGGCCAAAGGATTTCAGTTTCATGCGGGGAAGCTTGAGAAGTTTGTCACTGCTAGAGCGGAGAGTGCGAGAGGGTTGATAAGTGACAAGTGTGTTGGAAAGATAAGCAGGCAATGTTTCATCAAAGTGTCTGAAGGCAAGTGTTGCGAGTTTATACTGAATGCGCGCATGAATGGGAAGCCAAAGTAGTCTAACTAACAGAGGTGTAGTGTGGGTTCTTTTGGACGTTTGGAAAACAAGTCTGGCTGCGTTGTTTTGTATACGTTGAAGTCGGTTTATATCGACAGTGGGAAGAACGGCAAGAATGCTGTTACAGTAATCGAGTTTTGACATGATGAGGGAACAGATAAGTTGGGCAGTCCCTTTCTGTGTAAGATATGAGCGAATTGACGCGATCTTTCTCAAACCCAAATAGGCTGAACGACACAGGTGACCGATCTGGACATTCATGGACAGCGTACCATCCAAATGGACACCCAGATCCCTCACACTGTCTTCAAAGGGAATTTTGTTGATTCCAGCTTGAATAGATTTTTCAGAAATGCGATCCAAAACAGAACGAGGCGCTGCCAACAGAGCCTCAGTTTTTTCATCATTTAGCTTGATCTTATTTTTAAGCATCCATGATTTAACAGATTGGAAACACAGTTCAAATTCCGATACCAAAAGTTGGAATGCAGCAGGCTCAGCAGCGTCCTGCAGCTGGGTGTCATCGGTAAATTTCTGATGAGGAATCCCGTGTTCCTCAATGACCATAGATAGAGGTTGAATATACAGAGAGAAGAGAAGGGGGCCCAAAACAGAGCCTTGGGGCACACCAAAGTCCAGGGGAAGGGGAGAGGAGACCTTGCCACCAACAGACACAGATTGTGTTCTGCCAGTCAGGTATGACCGAAACCATTCTAATGCAATGTCTGTGATACGAAAGACACCAACAGTCTTTTTTAAAAGAATACTGTGGTCGATAGTGTCAAATGCGGCACTGAGATCTAGCAAAGTCAGGAGCGATGCTTTTTTGTTGTCAGCGGACCGAAGGAGACTGTCAGTCACACAAAGCAACGCTGTTTCGGTACTGTGATTCTGTCTGTAAGCAGACTGGTTAATTTCATACAGACTGTGCTGGGACAGATGGCGTTCACGTTGCACAAAGACAACCTTTTCCAGGAGTTTGGAGAGAAAAGGAAGGTGAGAAACAGGTCTAAAGTTTTTAAGTTCATCGGGACATAGGCCATTTTTCTTTAGAAGAGGAATTACCAGAGCATGTTTAAAACATTCAGGAACAGAGCCAGTAGCCAGAGAAACATTTATAATTCTCGTGAGAATTGGGGCAATATCGGCAAGATTCTGTTTGGTGAGGTTGATGGGGACTGGGTCAAGATCACAGCACTTTGTAGCAGACTTGGAAACAAGTTCTGAGACGAACGATTCAGACACTGTGTCAAAACGGCTAAGCTTGGGGCCGTTAAATATTTTGAAGTTTGGTGGGCCAGCGTTTTGACAATCCAAATCATGCCTTATTTTGGACACTTTCTCATGAAAAAAGCGAGAAAACGTTTCTGGAAGTTGGCATGGGTCAAGGTTGCTTGGGAGGGGGGAAACTTGAACTGTGCCCAAGAGCTGACCAGCCACTGCATACAACTGTTTTGAGGAGGTACAATCGGCGATAAGGCCACTATAGTATTTTACTCGGACGTTCTTAGTAAACGTAGAGTAAGAGTTCAGTTTTCTTTTATACTCTTCTTGATGGACAGTCAAACCAGTTGACCTCCATCTGCGCTCCACCTGACGCACATCTTTCTTCGCGTCCCTGACACTGTTGTTTCTTCACGGCGCTGACGGGCGGTCAGTCACCATCCTGGTGACCAGAGGGGCATGCTGGTCCAGAATGCGGGAGAGACCCACGTTGTAGTGGTCGGCAAGCTGGTGGTCCGGGCAGTCCCTCAGATCACAGGCCACCAGATGCCGTAGGTCTGCCTGGAATGCTTTGGGATCGATCCGCTTCAGGTTCCTGGACTGCACCATGCGCTGTTTTCTCTGGGGCTTCTCCATGGCAAGGGCACCTATGATCACCTCATGGTCAGAGAAGGGGATGGTGAGCACAGGACAGCTGGACACAACAGATCAAAGTCAAACGCTTCTACTTGATATTACAACACGTCCACTCAGCCCCAGATAATTTCTTACTCATATATACTATAGCCTTTTGCCCTGGTCTTGCATCAGAACGGTGCTGATAGCAGTGGCCAACGCGTCATTCCAAAGTTCAAACTGGAGCGCTGGGACCAGAAAGAGTAGCACGGGTTGAGTGATGAATGCTCATTGTAGAACATCAAATGCTTACGGATTAGCTGCAGCTCATGGGATACACTCAGATTGTTTTGTCGTTATCCTCTTTCTGAGGGAGACATAACATTAGCAAAGTTAGAACAAACTTCCTGTTGTAGCTTGTGGGACCAAGGAAAGAACGAATTTCCTTTTTGGTAGATAGTGGTTGTTGTAATCTATATCAACTACCTTATCAGTCTCTGGTCCTACAAATCCTTTATCCGGTAGGTATCCCAGGAAAGCTGGTAGGTATGGGTGATATCTTTGGCTCGCGAAAACATGAAACACTCTTTATATCATTTGTAGATGGCAACGCAGTGTCAATCAGCAAGTCAGCCACAAGGTTATGGGCTTTTGGCAGGAGAAGTGCGGCCAGCATATCTTGTGTGATGCGACAGAAAACTGCCCCACCTACCTTTAATCCCAAAGGCATCATGACGTACTGGAACTGCCCTTCAGGTACAGTGAAGGTTGTTTTCGGATTGTCCGGCTCTATCATGGGTATCTGTCAGTATCTATTCACTTGTTATAGTCAGAAAAAGAGACTGCTTGGTTCAGCTTGTCAACAATTTGGTCTCTGGTCAGCTTCAGGCACTGACTCAGCATCAAACTGCAGAATACGATTCTTCCAACTGATGTAAAAAAAATCTTATCTTGACATGCTTGCTCATTCTTCTTCTCAACCTACTGAAAGGGGGGCAGGTAGAATGAGACTGCACTGTCACACTGTCACTCTTGCACACACGCGCGCGTATTCATGACAGCATTTACTCCATACGCACACGCAATCCCTCCAGTCAACCAAAAGGCGCACTACAGAATGTTTTTTCTTCTCCCCCTCTCTTCCAGGGAAAACACTTTACTAAATGAATTGAACAATTCCAACATCACACTCGAGTAGTTATCAAACAAATTCTATACATGTCTCTCTCTCTCTCTCTCTCTCTCTCTCTCTCTCTATCTCTCGCTCTCTCTGTCTCTGTCTCTCTCTGTCTCTCTGTCTCTGTCTCTCTCTTCTCTCTCTCTCTCTCTCTCTCTCTCTCTCTCTCTCTCTCTCCACACTGCGAGATAAATCAAGTTACGAATTTATATGAATAAGGACTTTCTAGATTCCTCCTTCTTGCTAGAGAAAGAATATGCACATTCTCCAAGAATGTTAAGTCATGGCCTTCTACACAACATTGGCCCAAGATCCAGACCAGGAGAATAAACAATCCATGTATTCATGATGCCATACCTGCATCAGAGAAACACTCGCCCCTTACTGTCATGATGCCCTGTCCGCATCAGAAAACGTGCTGGCCCCTTGAACTCTCCAGTCACTGGGGAAAACGATGAGATCTGACTCCTCTACCCGGGGTCTTCAATTGCTGGGGCTGTGTTATCGGTGTGTTCCCACACCATGGCCATCGTTAAACACCCGTCTCAGCACTTAAGAAACAGATGCCGTCACAGCATCAGAGGAGAGATAGCTGACGGGGTGAAGAGGAAGGGTGAAGGGTGAATGGCTGAAACACGAATAAGGTTCGTGTAAATAACCTGCTTCCCAATTCAACATATGAATTCTTTCTTTCTCTTTTCTTTAGGTTTTCCCCTGTAGCTTTCCCCAACTATCTATGGCCCACATGGTAATGACTGGTCAGCGGTGAGGACTCCTTGACCAACGTCATGACGGGTTCGAGTCTTTAGGCCATCACCTGGGCTAAAACTAATTCTTTCCTCCCTCCTCCTAGTGAGTGCATACTCAGTGTTCAATACACATGACCAGCACCTTACCAGCCCTTATTAAACTATCTCTCAGTGGTCACTTTCACCCAATGACTACCCTTGTCCATTTTACTGAGTAATCCTCACAATTATTGGGGACGCCCGCTACGCTAGTCAAGCCACATGAATATTCTTCCTTTTTAGTTGTGGCATGGGGAAAATGATTCATATCACTAGACTACATGTGATGGAGGGTCACATGCCTTGATGTGAGGCTACGTCCATTTGACCCCCCCCCCCCCAACCCCCATCCCGGGATGAAAAAAACATTTTCCCAGAAAAAGAGTTTTTTTTTAAAGATATCCAACTTCACTTAAAACACATCTTCAGCCATGAATCACAAAATGTGTATCCATCTCACATGATTCACTAGATTACCCATCAACGTATAGGATCAACCATCATGATCCACCATAAATACCATGTTTCAAAGTTCAATCTTTCTAAAAAAAATTCATAACCACATGTCACAAATTACATTTCACAAATTATATAGACAAAACAATTAGGGATGTTGACAATTCAAAGCACAAATTGTGTTTATATGTTAAGATGTGAAGCACATTTTTTCCTTTACCTTTATCTCACATCATGTGTTTCAAAACCCTCATGAAATGAGAATATTTCCAAGTGTAAATGTTTCTCAAGAGACATGTAAACAAAATAAACATAGTTTTTTCCCACATGTAAGTAGAAAGAAACTCGTGGAGAGCGTGGCAGCAGAGAGTCCTCAGAAGAGAAGCCCCCTTCAAGCAAGTGTTTCGGCCCTTATCTCCTGACACTCTAGGGGGGTTGGGCCACACCCGGTTCATGACTCCGGATGTCCCTCTGCTGCCCCCCTTTTTTTTTTTTTTTTTTCCATCTTGGGACGAGCCATGGCTGGGATTCGAACCCATGACCCTCTGGACATGCTCATTTTCCACTTAATGACTCGCGCTTTAACCACTGAGCCACAGGGACACCTGATATTTGTAGGGAAATTAAGCCTTATGAAGTTCACTTTTGTTCCTCCTTGACCAGATCCAGCTTGAACACCCCTCTGCCGCTTCTGCCATTGCTTTCAGGGCTCTGGTTTTTTCCTTCCCTGCAACTGAGAGCTGTTTCATGAGGCTGTATGCAGACGTTCCTACAAACCCCCTAGCTCCAATTTCTGCAGTGAGGACTTTGACCTGATAGCCTTCTCTCCTCAGGCTGTTTGCCAGATCAGCATACTTTTCAGTCTTGTAGATTTGAGCTGCCTCCATTCTGTTCTCATATGGCACCGTGAGCTCGATCATGATCAGTTGCTTGGTTGACTTAGAGTGGACTACTATGTCTGGTCTCATGCCACTCTTGCTGATGATCTCTGGGTGACTCTTCCATTCTGGGAGGTCTGCAGTGCACTCCCAGTCATCTGCCCCGTCCAGCAGACTCTGCCTGCATGTTTCGAGTGGCACTGTTGTTCTTGGCCATGATTTGCTGCCTCCTGCCGTGAAGAATGTTGCGGGTGCTTTTGGAGTCCTGATTGTCCCTTTTATGGTGTTGGTACTAGCCCAGACTACTTGTACAATCTCTTTGAGCACTTGGTTGTGCCTCCATGTGTACCTTCCTTGAGCCAGGGCTACTTTACATGAGCTTAGGACATGCTCCACTGTTTGTTTTTCATGGCAGAGGGGGCATGCAGGATCGTCTGTTTTCCCCCACTTCACCAGGTTTGCATTTGAGGGCAGAAGGTCATATGCAGATCTGAGAATGAAGCTGATCCTGAGAGGGGCCATGTGCCAAATGTCATTCCAAGTCAGACTTCTTTGGAGTGCATTCTCCCACGTTGTCCATTGCCCTTGCTGGCTCTGCTGGACTGCTTTTTGGAGTCTTTTTTGGTCTTCTTCTTTTCTCATCTCCTGAATCATCATGTCTCTTTTGGCTTTTCCTTTGGCCTTTGACCACCATTCAGTTTTGGTTACCCCCAGTCCTTGTCTGTTGGTCTGTGTGTGTCCTGTTATTTCTCTGATCTTGAGACTTTCTTTTGCAGAATCCATCGCCTCTTGAACTTTCCATTTTCTGCCTGTCTTCAGCTGGGGCTTGATTGCTTCTACCACCTTGTCTCCTGAGTCCTCCAGCATGCTTTGAAGTCTGATCTTCCCTGCTTTGTATTCCTCCAGGATGGATTTCAGGGGTAGTTTCAGCTTTGCTTGGCGACAGTACAGCGCTATGTCAGTCAGACAGGGTGGGACACCAAGCCATTTCCTTGTGAACTTGTTGATTTTGGCTTCCATTGCCTCCACCATGCTGGTGCAGATGTCGTATATCATCAGAGGCCATAGGAGCTTTGGTATCAGCATGAACTGCAAACACCAGACCTTGTATTTGCCAGGGAGCCCACACTGGTCAATGGTCTCCAAGCCTTCCTCCGCCATCTGCTTGGTTTCTTTTGCTCTTTGTGTGTCTTTCAGCGTATCATCATACCATCTTCCAAGGCTCTTGACTGGTTCTTCTGTGACTGTTGGAATGGCCTGGTTGGCAACACTGAAGACCACAGATCCGGCCACTTTTCCTTTCCTCAGTGAGAGACTCCGTGATTTCTTTGGCTTGAACTTCATTCTGGATGAGGCAACTATGTCGTCCAGCCTCTCCAGCACATGACGTGTCTCGTCTTCTCTGGATGAAATCACTGTCGTGTCATCCATGAAGGCCTTGAGAGGAGGCATCTTGTATCCATCGCCAAGGTCTGTTTGTCTCGCGTTGTTTGTTGCTGCTTTCAAGATGAGTTCCATTGCCAGCACGAACAGTATTGGGGAAATTGCACAGCCCATTGCAATACCCACTTCCAAGTTGATCCAGTCTGTTGTGTACTCCTTGGTAGAGAACCGCATTGAGAAGCCATTGAAGTACTTCTTGAGCATGTCGCGGATGTTCTTTGGCACATGGTACATCTCAAGAGCCAACTGTATCATCTCATGGGGCACAGATCCATATGCGTTTGCCAGATCAAGCCACACTACGTCCAGGTCTCTCTTTTCTGTTTTTGCTTTTTGGATTGCGTCCCAGATCATTGTGGCGTGTTCTACACAGCCAGCCACACCTGGGATGCCACCTTTCTGGACTGACACATCCAAGTACTTGTTTTCCATCAGGTACTTGGTCAGCCTTGCTGCCATGACAGAGAAGAAGATTTTCCCTTCGACGTTCAGTAGTGATATTGGCCTGAACTGGCTGATGTCACTTGAGTTTTGCTCTTTGGGGATGTACACACCATCTGCCGTCATCCACTGGCCGCTGATCTTCTGGTTTCTCCAAGCCGATCGCAGCAGCCTGTGGAGCCACTCCAGCACCTTGGGACATTTCTTGTAAAGCTGGTAAGGTATTCCGTTTGGCCCTGGTGATGATTTGGCTCTGGCTTTGTCGACCACCTTCTTGATTTCCGCCAACGTTGGAGGCTTGCCATTGAACTGTTCCTCAGGGTTGGTTGGCCACACCAGACCTTGAATGTCGAGTGGTGCTTTGCTCTGTGGGTCAGAGTATGTTTTCCTCAGATGCTGCTCAAGAACTCCTTTGTCCACACTTAGGGTCCCAGATTTTGGCTGCTCAAACAGTGTTCTGGCAAACTGGAAGGGGTCTTTGAAGAAGCGCTCTTGTGTCTTCTTCTTTTTGCTCTTCCTCTTCCTCGCAGATTCCGCTTTGCTGAGGGCGCTGTGTTTTTCTTTCAGGTCTTTCCACAGTTTTTCCAAGCCTTGTTTTTCAGCTGGCAATGCGGTCTTCATTTGCATCTTGAGGTTTTTCTTTTGGACCCTGATCTTGTCCATCTTTTCTTGGCGTCTGGATTTCTTTGGAGGTGTTTTCTCTTTGGGTAGTTTTG
Organism: Conus canariensis; assembly: GCA_033310375.1. Taxonomy (NCBI): domain Eukaryota; kingdom Metazoa; phylum Mollusca; class Gastropoda; order Neogastropoda; family Conidae; genus Conus; species Conus canariensis. The sequence continues at coordinate 59,119,377 of CM065732.1, forward strand.
CTCCATAGGCGTCTCTACATGTGGCATACACAATGTCCCCATATGTGGCTAGTTTGTGTTCCAGGGTGCTTTTCCCTATCAGTGCATCGAGTCTTTGGACGATTTTTGCATCCAGTTTCTCCCAATCTTCAGTTTCGTTTGCTCGTGGCAGGTTGAGTTTCAGGCGCCTGGCATCGAGGGCCTGTGCAAATTCCTCATCCGAACCAACAGCGTGGATGTCCTTGGCACTGTGGTTTAAATCCTGGCCTTGGTCTTCCGACGTCTTATCTGCTGATGCAGTGCGCTGCTGCTCATTCAGATGAGTCTTCACACATCCCATCTTTGTTCTGTGGATCTTCATGCCACGGGTGGTAGCGAAACGCTTTCCACAGACACATGGATATTCCATTTGGTCCATGTTCATAGTCCGTTTGGGATTTGCAGTCATGATTGGTTGAGCACCGATGGATTCATCATTCTCTCCCCCTTTCGGTGAATCCTGGGAGCATCTTTTCCTTTTATTCTTAGTAGCCACATGTTTAAGGCAAAGTGGGGAGCCAGCCCACAGAGCCCTTGGTTCTGGTCTTTCCCAGTGTCCTCCGGTCTTTCCCGGACGTCCTCCGGCCTATTCCCGGAAGTCAATGGTTTACCCATGCATCAGTAGAAAGAAACTCGTGGAGAGCGTGGCAGCAGAGAGTCCTCAGAAGAGAAGCCCCCTTCAAGCAAGTAATGTTATAGTCCATTGAAAAGTCAAACATATTTTCCATTGTTGACAATGGACTAATGAAAACAATAGGTTTGTGTTACACACAATCAAAACATGTCTGTATACATTTCTAAAGTGGTCTTTGCTTGTGACACATATACATTCACCTTCACGAGCAAGTTAGACATAAATAGTACATGATGATTTTTTCATTGTTTACAAAGGAATAAAGCAAAGAATAGATGTGTAATACATCAACATCAAGTAGTCTTTGCTTGTAAAGCATATAGTCACTTCAACAAGCAAATTAAGCATAAATACCACTTGATTTAAATAGGCAGTAGCATACAATTCACTGTCAAATGTGAACACACCATGATCATAAAGAAAGACAAACAGCAGAAACAGTCTCTCCCTTGAAGACAGTTACATTTGTCCATGAATATTCATACACGTGACAACAAATCTGCCATGACATTTTGTGTTCCAGGCACTGGTTTAATAGTAAATTTGAATTCCTGCAATGCCAAAGACCACCTTAATAATCTGTTGTTCTTAGTCTTTGACGATTGCAGGAACGTCAATGGCCTGTGGTCGGTCTGTAACCGAAATTTTCTTCCAGTCAAGAACCTGGCGAATTTCTCACATGCCCATACAATAGCCAAGCACTCTCTCACAATAGTGGAGTATTTCTCCTGTGTCTTTGAGAACTTTTTACTGGCGTATTGTACGGGATGTAACAAAGCATTTTTTCCCTGCAAAAGTACCGCTCCCATTCCTTTGGAACTGGCATCGGTTCTCAAAATAAAGTCTTCTGAGAGGGAGGGTAACAAAAGAACAGGAAATGAGTTGAGGGTGTTCTGAACACACTCTAAAGCCTTCTGGCACTCATCAGACCACACAATACTTTTGTTCTTCGTCCCTTTAGTCAATTCAGTCAAAGGGGCCTTGATGGACGCAAAGTGGGGTACAATGTCTGGGATGGGCTCCGCATCGAATACAGTGATCTTGTTTAATTTCCTGTAATCGATGCAGAACCGCACAGAGCCATCAGGTTTGTCAACCAATACAACTGGTGAGCTGTACGGAGATGTAGAAGGTTCTATGACCTTTAAATCCAGCATTACTTTAATTTCTCTCTCGACAACCTTTTTTTTTGCAAACGGGAGGGGGTATGGTCTGGTTCGCACTGGTATTTCAGTACTTAACTGAATACTGTGGGGTTCAGTTCCTGTCACTGTACCTGGGGTATCTGTCAACACATCCTGAAAGTCTTTCAAAATTTCTTTGAGGTGTTCTGTCTGACCTGCAGACAAATCATTCAACAGAACCACATCATCATAGGTTTCACCTTTGATAGACAGAGTAGGAAAGGGTACAACATCATCTGCACTGGTAGATATTAACAATCCTACATTTGCTGTTTTCAAAACCTTCGACCTGTCCTTGTACGTTACATTGGGTACAAAATCATCACTGATAATATCCGTCATGTTGACATCAGTTTTTGACAAAGGACATATCAATTCAACTGACTGGTTGATGGCAACATTTGTACGCTCAACATACTTCTTCAACATGTTCACGTGGAATACCTTCTCAGTGTTTGCCATTTTGATCTTATAATTAACTGCAGAAAGTTTTTCGACCACCTGAAAAGGACCCTTCCACATAACACGAAGCTTGTTATGTTCATCAGTGAGTAGTACAAGGACTTTATCCCCTACACTGAAGGAACGTGCCTTTGCTTTTTATCTGCAAAGACCTTGTATACATCTTTTTTTCTATCAGCTGACTGTTGAGCAAGCTCACATGCATCCTTTAAACGATTATGCAGTTTTAAAACTTGTCAGGTATGTCCGTCGTATTTGTCCATTGTGTCATCAGTAGATCCAAAGGACCCCTTGGTGAGTGTCCAAAAAGAAGTTCGAATGGTGAGAATCCCAGTGTTTCGTTCGGCATTTCCCTGTACGCGAAAAGCAAAGCCGGTATGAAACGATCCCATTCCTGGGGTTCCTGCCTTGCAACTTTTCTCAGCATGGACTTTAACGTTCCATTGAATCGCTCAACCATGCCATTCGATTGGGGATGATATGGCGTGGTTGAAATGGAGGAGATTGACAACAGTCTGTAAATTTCTCTCATGAGGTCGGAAATGAATTGCGTTTCACAATCCGAGAGAATTTCGTCTGGAAGACCCACTCTAGAAAAAATCGCAAGTAGGGCTTCAGCAATAGACACTGTATCAATTTTCTTCAGTGGAATCGCTTCTGGATACCTTGTCGCTGTATCCACTAAAGTTAGGATATAGCGATATCCGGAAGAAGACGGTGGGAAAGGCCCGACAAGATCAATAGCTACCTTCCGAAACGGGACAGAAATGAGAGGCATTTTGTGCAAAGGTGCACATGGGACGCGACCTTTCTGTGAGGTCTTTTGGCAGATGTCACATGAGCGGCAATATTCTGTAACTTCCTTTGTGACACCTGGCCAATAAAAAGAATCAAGAACTCTCTTTAATGTTCTTTTGATTCCGCAGTGACCAGCGAACAATGCATCATGAGCCGTGTGTAGTACTATGTCTCTAAGTGGCTTTGGAACGACAACCTGATTGTTGTCCTGTCCAGGTACACACCTGTAGAGAATGTCAGATTCCAGTATGTACGTTGGTTTGTCCGTTGGTATGTCAGTGACAGTCTGTTTACCAGCAGAAAGTATTGTCGTCAGCGTCTCGTCTTTAACCTGCATTTCTTTTAGATCATCTGGGGTAATTTGGAGTTCATCCAGTTTTCAGACTTTTAGCAGCTTTGTAGCCTTTCCCTGCTCTATGATGTCTGATCTGGTACTCACAAGACAAGGAACGAACGCACCATGTACTGTAGCGACACCTGGCAAATTGCCCAAGATCAAGTCACAGACTGGGTTACCGATAACACAGACGGTGAGAAATCCGGAGTAGTACGGTGTGTCGACCGAAATTTTTGCCAGCGGAAACGTTTCTATCTTGCCTCCAAACGACCTACACTTTTGGACAGTATTGAGATACTGGTTTTGTAGCACGAAAAAGGTTCTTACACCAGCGGTGGTGCACCCAGTGTCTCGCAAAACCGAAGCCTGCAATCCGTTGATGGCTCCGTTTTCTAACACCAGTCCATCAACCGATTGATGTGGTGCCAAAACAAGGCCTTCTTCACAATCAGTGGAGACTAATGCGGGTTTTGAATCATTTGGTTTGAAAGGGCAATTCTTTTTCAAATGGAACTTACCATCGCAAAAGAAATATCGCATTGTCTGATCGGCGGCCGACTGATAGGTGTTACTTTGTGAACTTCGGTTCTGTCCACGAGCTGACCCAAAAGGTCTACGCGGTGGTCGTTGTCCACGACCTCAGAACGTTTGCTGAGGAGCAACGGGTTTTTCCGGCGGTGAGTACTGGTACTGATGAAAGTCACCTGAACCGTGGAAAGATCCCTGTCCATTCCTAGGATAGGTATATCCTTGAGGACTCGGAAATACCCACGATTTCCTTTCCTGTAATTTCCCTGTCCCAGTGGGATTGTAAATTATGCATGCGACTCAAAGATGGAGGATTCTCCTTTCCTAGCCACGCCCTTATCCGGGTGAGCGATGCAATACTGATCAGCCATCTGACACATTTCCTCAACGCTTTCAAATTGCCTTTCTGTAAGGAAAGTGGCCAGATCTTTGCTCACGCTCTGGAAAAGTTGTTCTCTAAGAAGGAGATCACGCAGTGATTGAAAAGTTTTGTTTCTTTAGATAAATCAATCCATCGATATAAGCAATGACTCATATGAATTAGAAACGACAGAAACGATTCTCCTTTGTCAGGGCGCACAGAACGGAAACGTTCGCGAAAACGATCGGCAGAACATTGAAACTTCTTGAGGAGTTCTTCTTTCAATTGATCCCAAGTTAAATTTTGTTTCACCACGAGTGTGTGGTACAGTGCCAAAGCGCTACCCTTAAACAACGACGCAATATACAATGTCCACTTTTCCTTTGGCCAACCACAAGACGTTGCGTGACTTTCAAATCGGAAAAGGAAACTATCGATGTCATCCGTTTTTTCCTCGAAAGGCGGTAACTTTGGAATATATGCGGCTTTTGGTTGAGGCACACTAGCGGAACCGACTGGTGGAGCTGGTGGAGGTTCCCTCGATGCCTGTAATCTTTGAATTTCAGCATCGGTCTCTAATTCTAACTGCCTCAGCTTAAATTGATGTTCTTTATCTTCAGATTCCCTCTGTAGTCTTTTTTCTTCAAATTCGCTCTGTAGTCTTTTTTCTTCAGATTCCATCTGTAGTCTTTTTTCTTCAAACTCTAGTTCTAGTTTCCTTTGATTTTCTTCTCTCTCTCTTAGCCTGTCTGCCCTATCTATGCATTGCTGCACATAGTTGGTAAGTTTTTTCTCCATCAAAACCCAAGCGTTCCGCTTGTTAAACATATTTATCAAAATCATCCATAATGAACCGTCAACAGATATAAACACAAAACAATTTCTAAGTATGAATAAAAACAAGGCGATATATGATGGTGTTATATGTTTCACAAAAACATACTTATTATAATATATACAAATAAAGAATTCAATTTCCAGTGTAAACAGAAAACAGCTTACTAAAACAGGAAAGATATGAAACCCAAGGAAAGTATTTTTTCAAAAGTAACTTGTTTTCGAAAACAGCTATCAATTTGGAATTAAAACAAAATGAAATTCAATGCTAATCTCTGTGTTTTTCCTAAGAAAGGAAAAAACAATACTAAAGTTTTTTTCTGGAAATAAATTCTTTATAAAGTTTTAGTTCTTAAATGTTCTTGTCGTTAGCCTTTCTTCCTTACTTAATTTCAAATGAATTCACAAAACAAATGTATCACCTTATACGATAAATGAAAATGAATTTACAAAACAAATGGAATCACAAACAATTAAAAGGAGGGGGAGAAACACAAGCTAGCGGAAATCCTACCTAAAAGATGAAAATGTTGAAAAGAAAACTAGATAGGAGCTAATTGAAGAGAATGTTTAGAGGTTTTGAAAAAGGGGGTGAAAAGGAAATGAAAGGATACACAGGATCGGAATAGAGAGATGAAATCAAGAAAAGCAAAAGAGGCCCTCAGACAGCTCCCTAGTGGTCACTGTCTCCCGTGAAACTGGAGACGGGAAAAAATATACACAATATACACAACACTTTAGTAATAATACAAAATAATAAGCAATCAATCAATAAATGCACAATCACCCAAACGCAAAACTAAAAAAACAAAAAACAAAAAACCCCAAAAAACAATACATAATCAAGAAGAAGATGTTTATTTGGGCTGAGCGGTAATCAACTCCACCACCTACACTTGTTGAGTGATGGAGTGAAGTCGATCCCACACTCAGAGGGGTAAGGGGAAAAATCCAAATGAAACAATAGGAAAGGGAAAGAAATAGATATTAATGAGAGAGGGAGGGACTATCGACTCACCAACGCCATGCTCCCCTGCTATATCAGAGCAGGAAGAGGTTGGGGCTATCAGTCCTGGGGAAGGGGACAAAACAAATTCTAATATTCTAGGGGAAGGACAGCAACTCCTCAACGTCCTGCCCCCTTGCTGCCAGGTACGAGCAAGAGGAGGTTGAGGCTATCGGTCTTGAGGGGGGAAAGGGTCAAAAAGAAATCCTACCAAAAAAAAACTTAAAGGAGTAGAGCAGCCAAAAGAAATCTCAAACACTTGAAACACACATAGAAATAGAAAAGAAAGCAAATGCAACCATTATACATAATAAATAATTAACTAATTTCTCTCTTTGTTTTCCTTCCCTCAAACCCTTGAGGGTACAAATCAAAATCCTTTTTTTTCAAATGAAAATATCTCTCACTCTTTTTCCCAGGCACAAATAGAAATCTTTTTCTTTCTTTCGGGGGGGGGGGGGGGGGGGAGGACAAAACAATGGTAGCTACGTTGGGGTCACCATTGTCACTCTTGCACACACGCATTCATGACAGCATCTACTCCATACGCACACGCAATCCCTCCAGTCAACCAAAAGGCGCACTACAGAATGTTTTTTCTTCTCCCCCTCTCCTCCAGGGAAAACACTTTACTAAATGAATTGAACAATTCCAACATCACACTCGAGTAGTTATCAAACAAATTCTATACATGTCTGTCTGTCTGTCTGTCTGTCTGTCTGTCTGTCTGTCTGTCTCTCTCTCTCTCTCTCTCTCTCTCTCTCTCTCTCTCTCCACACTGAGAGATAAATCAAGTTACGAATTTATATGAATAAGGACTTTCTAGATTCCTCCTTCTTGCTAGAGAAAGAATACACACATTCTCCAAGAATATAAAGTCATGGCCTTCTACACAACATTGGCCCAAGATCCAGACCAGGAGAATAAACAATCCATGTATTCATGATGCCATACCTGCATCAGAGAAAGCACTCGCCCCTTCCTGTCATGATGCCCTGTCCGCATCAGAAAATGTGCTGGCCCCTTGAACTCTCCGGTCATTAGGAAAAACGATGAGATCTGACTCCTCTACCCGGGGTCTTCAATTGCTGGGGCTGTGTTATCGGTGTGTTCCCAACACCATGGCCATCGTTAAACACCCGTCTCAGCACTTAAGAAACAGATGCCGTCACAGCATCAGAGGAGGAATAGCTGATGGAGTGAAGAGTGAAGGGTGAAGGGTGAATGGCTGAAACACGAATAAGGTTCGTGTAAGTAGCCTGCTTCCCAATTCAACATATGAATTCTTTCTTTCTCTTTTCTTAAGGTTTTCCCCTGTACCTTTCCCCAACTATCTATGGCTCATCTGGTAATGACTGGTCAGCGGTGAGGACTCCTTGACCAACGTCCTGACAGGTTCGAGTCTTCAGGCCATCACCTGGGCTAAAACTAATTCTTTCCTCCCTCCTCCTAGTGAGTGCATACTCAGTGTTCAAAACACATGACCAGCACCTTACCAGCCCTTATTAAACCATCTCTCAGTGGTCACTTTCACCCAGTGACCACCCTTGTCCATTTTACTGAGTAATCCTCACAATTATTGGGGATGCCCGCTACACTAGTCAAGCCACATGAATATTCTTCTTTTTTAGTTGTGGCATGGGGGAAATGATTCATATCACTAGACTACATGTGATGGAGGGTCACATGCCTTGATGTGAGGCTACGTCACATGACAGTGAGTCCTTCTGCACAACAGTCTTGATTTCATTCTTGATGCTCACGATCTGTATAGAAGGGGATTTCAACTGCCAGAACTAGCACAAATTCACCTCAAGTGCAGTGTGGCAGGTGGATTGTGAAGAGGTTTGGAACTCCTTACAAGGCTTACACTTCTGCACTTGTACTCTCTTCTCAGTAGCAGTGAGTGGTTCTGAAACCTCCATGTCATATCAAGTCTCCATTGGGGCAAAGGTCAGGAATAGTGTGATGCACATGAGTTGTCTTGTTATCCTATAACTCCTCTACAGTTGGTGTACCACTCGCATGGTATCTTTTTATGATATTAGTGTTTTAAAATAGACTGCCAAGCTCACATTGTCTCGTAATCCGAAAAACGAAAGAATTCAATTATGCACTAAAAGTGTTTGCACGCTTGGAGGCGCTGAATTTGTCATACACTGGGATAGAGCAGGTTTTCGGAAAAAGTTTCCAAACTTTGAGCGCACTACGAGTTTTAGATTTCCATGGCTGTCCTCTGATCATATTTTCAAATGATATAATGAAAGGTTTGGACAGACTTCAAGTTATATACACCAGCAACTATAAGGTTTCTTGTTCCAGCGTTCGTCTGAAAGGATTTGATATGAAGAATTGTCACGGACCTACTGACCTCATATCATCGTGTTAGTCTCTGCTTGGGTCTCTATCAAATGGAGCCCCGTTTGGCTATTTGCAATATGTAGTTTGGTTTTCAACATAGGTAGTGTGACGTTTTGTTTTTCTCTAAGGATGGGTAAAGACAAGACTAGTGTTCTCATAATTATAATACATTTAATGTGCTGTAACACCATCATGGGATTGTATCTGGCCATTGTGACAGTGACAGACCTGACATAATGTGGATCTTACCTGTGAGAAGACACCTCCTGGAGACATGGTCCTGTGTGCCAGCTGTGCGGAGTTTTATTCGTCCTGTCCTCACCTGTCTGCTTACCATGGAACGATACATGGTCTTGCATTTTCCAAACACACTTCTAGTTTTTTGTACGGTCTCTGTCCATATAACATGCACGGTGATTCAGATTGGTGGACTATTCCTTGCAGTGTTTCCGCTATTCCCTGGGATGAACTATGGTGACATCTACAGCCAGACAGGCGTTTGTCAGCCTCTTGTATCACTGTGGAAAGGATCACTGAAGCAACTACACATGTTCGCTTTTGTTGCAGGCCTCTTATTAACATCAGACATCATTATTTTCAGTGGTCAGGCATGTATTTTTGTCGCTAACCGACAATGGACCAGTATACAGTGGCAGTTGAAAACGAGTCTGAGCCAGTCTCATGCCTCTGTTTTGGCAAGCTGTGTGCCAACAATGATTCTGTGTTACAAATTCTATGGAGTTACAGTGTGCCTGTGTATCTTACTGGTAGTAACGGACTTTGCATTGCCCAGACGTATGTGGCTGGAAACAGTCATGTTTTTATTCCCCATTAAATCAGCCTCTCATACCGTTCTGTACCTATTTGGGTATGTCAAAGAACAACAAAGACAACGACAGAGGGAACGCGTGCTCAGACGACTGGGTGTGAAAATGTAAAATGCCCCAAAGAAGCTGCATGTAAATGTTAAAAGGAAAACAAATAAACACCTGCATATAATTTATTAAAGCCATAATAAGCTACATTCATTACCTCCAGCAAAGTCAGAAAGCTGTTCACTGAATGTGAGTGTTGGTATTCAGAGTGTTTGGCCTACGTAATGCGTGCGTGCGAGAGTGAGTGTGCGTGTACGCGAGTGCTAGTGCATGTGTGTGTGTGTGTATATATATATGTATATATATATATATATATATATATATATATGTGTGTGTGTGTGTGTGTGTGTGTGTGTGTGTGTGTGTGTGTGTGTGTGTGTGAGTGGGTGCGTGCGTGCGTGCGTGCTTGTGTGCATGCGTGCGTGCATGCGCATGTGTGTGCGTGTGTACAGGTCACACAAACACACACACAAACACGCGCGCGCGCGTGTGTGTGTGTGTGTGCGCGCGCGCGCACACACACACACACACACACACACACACACACAGATATATGGATCTATGCAAAAAGCTTAAGTCATGCAATCTTAGCAAATGCTTATACTTATAAAGTGACGTTTAAACAGACGTATCAAGTTATAAACAATTTGAGCATATTTGAGCTTTTGACTACATGGTCTCATTTATTGGAATGAGGCAATGGTTCACAAGAACACTTCATTGTGGTTATTTTCAACTGTGGTCACTGGTGAATACTGACAACTTCATTATAAATCAATATAAAAACAAAATAAGCAGCCGCACAACGCTATTAAGCAATTACTCACTAAGCATCAACGCTCATTGGAAAAAAATTGAAATGTATTTAAGAGAAGTTGAAGGTACTGTCTCCTTACATATCATTAACACCATGCATTGCTGATGATAGTCCGAGGTAGATTGAAGGGCGTAATGTTCACTTTTAGCATATGTCAAGAAGCAAAAAGGTTTCTCCCTTCTAACACACTGTCCAGGCTGGCCAGTCGTTCACCATCTAACAGACACTCATTGGCTGCCTGAGGCCAGGAAGTTGCATTCGAATTGTGCAGAAAATAGCGACGCCCGTTCACACGCAGACTTTGAGGGCCACAAAGGTCAGTGTTGTTGTAGGGACATCTCGCTTCGTCCTCACCCCGACACAATCCTGGTGAAGGTTACACGGAAAGTGTAACTGCCAAACGGACCAATCAGCAACGTATGTGCAGTTCCACGTCGGTTCTGGGTAGAAAATCCTCCCAACCCTTGACTTCTTATGGATGGGTACAGGCAATGCTGCTGCTGGGGAGTGATAGGAAAGGGTGAACAAGAAGCTAGGGTTGGGGGGATAGAAGGCTCTTCTGGAGACAAAAAAGGAGATGGTTTGCAGCCACTGGTCATCCACCTTGTCTTCAATTAACGTTCTGGTGCTTCGGGGTTTGGTTTGTCAAAGGTGAGTGCGATCAATGTCCCACCTTTAGATCCAACCAAAGATCTCATTTAAACATCATCTATAGAAATGTTATCATGTATTCGCATGGAAACAAGTAGTGAGTGAAATAGGTTTAGGTTAAAGCTGCCTCCATCGTCATGATAATAGCTAATGACCAAGCATTTTTGGGAGGGGGGGAGGGGGGTGGAGGGGGCAGAATGATTAAGGGGGTAGGTGTGGGAGTCAGGGGGCGAAGGGGATCCTTCTGTTGTTTATTTATCTCCATTGTTTGTTTGCATGTATGTTTTTTTCCCATTGATTTACCCCAAAGCAACCAAGAGTCTGACGCATGATTTGTTCACTTTGCTGCTTAGTACTTCAACAATTATTTTCATATTTTCATTATTTTCAACAGCCATTTTGCGCTGAGTATGAAAAGATAAGTGGTTACTCGTTCTTCATTTTCACTGTCCTATTTGTTGTTTGTTTTTGCCCGACGAAGACTCAAGAGGTCGAAATGCATTGTGGTTTGTCCTGTAATCCGTTTGTCTGTGTCCTTGGCGGTAACTAACCCCTTTTCTTTCTAAATTATTTTCATATTTTGAGTTCACCCAGCACCCATTATGCTCAGTTCCTTTCTTGATGACTCATTTTCATTTCAATGAGGTTTTGTTTGCGTAAATATGATTTGGACTCTCACTGTTTACTTTTCATAGTTTAATAGATGTACATAAGCCAGGACACTTATTTTGCAAAATCCTTTATTCTATTCATATATATTTACTCGTAATGGATGGTATAAACAAAATAAATGTGCCTTAATCGCGTGTAAGATCAGATGCATCACATATGCTCTGAACTGTGTAGTGTATCAGGATTAGTTTCTAGCCATTTTATGAGGTTTGCTTCATATGATTTTCTTCGTTTTTCCGCCCAGGTGTTAAAAGTATACATGAAAGGGTTAATAGCCGAGTTTAAGGGCAGTATAAATATAGCCAGTGCAACATTCACTTCTCCTGGGACTGGAGTATCAGTCAGTGCTAACATTCCACATAGTCCAATGGGAAACCAGCATAGGAAATCTGAAACTGCAACACTGATCAAACGCCGTGCTATGGTTATGTCACGTGACACTTTAGTCGTGTTCGTTTGTAAGGCATTACTCTGTATTGACCAGTACACAAAGGCTTGGCCAAAAGAAATGAGCAAAAATAATGCGAAATTAAAGACAATCATTACACTGAATGAATACAGTCTTCCTTTAAAATCCCGTCTAGTCACTGGTAACGGAATGCAGATACCTGTCTGGCCGTAAAACTCCCAGTAAGCGGTCACTGGCAGTAAAGGTATCGCAGCTAAAAACCAACCAGCCAACCAAGATACCAGACAAGTAAGTGTCGCTGAGGTTCTCTCAAACCGCAGAGTGCTGAACGGAAACCGAAGAACAATAAAACGGTCCAGAGTGATGAGGAAGATGACTAGAGCTGACACCTCACTGGACAGCAGGGACAGACAACCTGCCACCTTACAGGTGACACCGCTTTTCCACGTGTCATCATAATGGAGATATCTACCACGGTACCGTTCATCAGCCACTCCAATCATAGCTATGTAGACCCCCATCAGAAAGTCGGCCATGGTCAGGTTGATGACGAACACACTAAAGCCACTGGAAGAGGTCATGGATCTGCCAATCAAACGTGCACAGAAACAAAAGACATTGCCAGTGAGAGACAGACAGGTGATGAGCCACAGAAACCCTCGGTAAGCCCATGACTGTAACAAATCTTCACAGGAAGATATCTCATCCTTAGGGGCATGGCAAGATGACTCATCAAGATAATGAGGGACTATTTCACTGCAACATAATTTAAAGTTGTCTGTGTGTATTACAGATAACTGAACAAGACCTTTGAACACATCATTTGGAAACTCGTCCACTGGGCTATTGTCTAAATATAATTCACTCAGTGCTGGCGTGTACTGAAACCCAGCTGGACTGATTGTGTGTATGAAAGTGAAAGTCAAGTTCAGTTCCTGGACCCCAGGAAACTGAGAGAAGACTGTGGTGTCCAGCAGGGTCAGCTTGGTGAAGGACAGGTCTATCTGGGTCAGGGCACTGTGCATGGTGACAGAGGAGAGGTCAGTGTGCAGCTGGCTGAGAGGATTGTTGGACAGAGATAGTGTTTGTAAGTTTTTCAAACCAAGGAAAGAAGTCATGTTGACTAGCTGCAGTCTGTTTCCAGAGAGGTCAAGTACTCTGAGATTTAGCAACTTACTTGAAGGCAAGATGGTCAATAAACACTGAGCAAGAACAAGATGGATAAGATAGGCGTTGCCATTCATGTCAGAGAGCGTCATACTGGAACCCGTGCCGTTCAAATAACGGACTCCAGGGGACTGTGCTGCAGAGAAAGGCTGAGAGCACAGGAAAGAGTGACCTTGACACTGACAGCCAATAGGACAGGTCATGTCACACAATAATTCATCATCACGCTGTGGACAGTACGACCAGCCATCACACAGGTGATCGCTGTGAACACAGATCTTTGAAGCTCTGCATCTGAACAATCCCGGGCACGTTATTTCTTCACATCGCTCTTCGTCCTGGAGATCGATACAGTCGTGCATCCCATTGCATCGTGTGTAGACAGGCAGACAGTCGTCATAGTCTCCAGGACAACGGTAGTGACTGTCAGGGCAGGAGTCATTGGGATTCGTGAGGGTGGAAACAAACTGACTGACGCCATCAAAATCAATCAGCACTGAAGATGATATGAAACGTGTTTTAAGATGTAGAGTTTTGAACGCCTTACAGTTTTGTTCATCTGACTGATCCGAGCAATGCGGCATTAGATCACACACCTTACCATAGGAAACACACTGATGGTCAGGGCAGGTAAATGTACTCGCACATGGAGGATAATCACAGAATGATTCATCACTGTTATCCTGACAGTCAGAGAGGAAGTCACAGACCAGGCTGAATGCTATGGTGCTGAAATGATCGTCACATGCAAATGTGGGGTGAAGACCTGCAAGAGAAAACCAGTCAGTATGTGACTGTGGATGTGGAAGATGGCAGGAGCTATGCTCTGAATGCAGACTGGATCCATATAAGAAAAAAGCAAACGTCACATGACCATCACTGCATGTTGCCATGGATCCTTGCCTTTTGAACGACGTGAGCTGTGTACTGGACAGGGTAATAGACTGTAAATGATGAAAATAATTCTCTGTCTTGTTCATTTTAATTTCACATATAGATGTGTTGCTCGAGGGGAGCTCTTACTGTCTAGAAAACATTGAATTAATGTTGATGTTTGACACGTTAATACAGTTAAGCACTGTTTTTCATCAAAATGAATTCTGTCATTCTTACTGTTAGTAGAATGATGAAAGACAACTGTGTTCTTACAAATAAAACTATGGACGTACATCCTATTCCAGAGAATACCTCTGTAGTACAAGCCAACCATGGCTTGTTCCAGCACACTGAGGTGCACGTGGCTGGCAATAAGAAGCCTACTGCACCAGTCAGGGATACACTGTGGAATACTCAGCCTGCCTCCATGTGAACTACAGTACTCATCAGCTCTTCTGTTGGCGTCTGTTTGATTACTGTCATATGCACGCAGACCACCGACCAGCTTGTAACACCGGTTACAGAAAGCTATCAAACCCTGACAGTCTGCACTGCTGAAGGGACAGTGTTCTGTTTCATCCTGTCCACCTTCGCATTCTGTCTTCAGGTTACACTCCACATGATGCTGAAAGCTGGGGTAATAATCCACAGAACAATTCCATAAACTGCTTGATAATGATTGAGGTAACTTCCACTCAGGAAGAAAGGAAAAGAAAATCTGAAAGCCGCATACCTTAAAAGAATAGGATTTCAAAACTATCACACGAAGTTTTCTGGCCTTGATTATCTTAGCAAAATAGAACCTTTTTAAGTAGCTTATATCTCCCCACACCAGACGTCCATTGTATTCCGAGACATCGTAATCGAGCTTATATAGTTTGACATATGGCCGGCTCCGTGCTATCTGTTTAAAACTGACCATGACCGACGTTTTGTTAGGCACAGTTACATACGCTTTTAAGTATACTGAATTTGTTTCATTAGAATTTCCTCTTTTCACTGTAATATACCCAGAAGAGGAAGACATCATAACCTGAGCCAAATACGCTGACCCATTACGCTCATCGACATCTGCTAAAACACACACATAATATTGAATTAAAGGCATTGCGATAAACTGGCAATATCCATTAAATCACCATAGTCTAATCACACATACAAGCATGTGAATAAACAAAGCAAATTGATAGCGAAGGAGAAACCGACAGACCGAAGTAAACAATGAATTCACCAAATCACAGGCAGGCATCAATGTTAACCCCAAACAACACAAGACAACAGGGATGAAACGTGAAGTGTTTTCGTTCTTAGGCTGTTTTCGATCAAGCTGAATGGTGGTTTAGTAATCATGTGATCCACAGCATTTCCGTCTGCTCCGAACACAGAACGAAATGGTATGAATGCAGTGGGGCCCAACCTCACCAGTAATCCTTTATGGTGTTGCCATGACGGTACGATTTCTGTACTCCACATCTATGTTCCAGATTGTTGTCTGACTTGCTAGGAAAAGGAACGCATGACCAGAACAGCTGCTCAATCAATCCATTCAATGTTTTGTTATCTTTGTGCCCATCATACATAGATCAGATTGTTGGGGCACATACAGGTATTTTGATGATTTGTTCTAACTATGACCCTGACTCCTAAACCCAAACCTATCTTTTCAACATCACTCAACAAGAAACAAGATGGCTGCATATCCCAATATGCTGTTTTGCATGTTTGCAAAGGTTCGTAACTAAAAAGGATAGTTACTTCCTTTGAAATCAATTGTAATTGTCACTCTTATGCCTCGGAAATTACAATAGTGTCATAGACATTAAGCCTGATGTACCTCCCCAGTACCCGAATAACGAATTCCCAAATAAAAACATGAACCACAAAACACAACAAACCCAAAGAAAACAAACTAAAAAAAACAAACAAACAAACAAACAAACAAAAAAATGCCTGACACTCACAATCACGTATACACTGATTATGTGCCTAGTAAGTTATACATGGGGTCACAGCCTAGACCCAATACTGGCCCTCTCACAAACATCTTTTCCTCCTTTGACTGTGAGACTGCTCACAAGGTACAGATAGCACATGACATTTCAAATCAGTTGCACATACAAAAACCCATTGTATCAAAGCTCACAAGCTATGAATACGTCTTATGAGACATACTACAGTTTAGAAAAAACTGGAATAATCAAATGAAACAGTCTGTGGATTACCAGTTGCACCAATTTTGAGGCAGGGTGATACACTCAAGTACCAGTCCTTCCTTCATCGGACACGTACACCCATGCTTTATGCTATTGCAGTATACACTAGATGGTGAGACCAGACCTTCTTTCAAAGTTACTCCCTCAAGGTAAAAGAAATATTGCCCATGAAAAAAGACTTATGCCACATGGACAAGCATAATTCAGCTCACAGGCAAGACCCCCATGAAGATACATTCTACAAATGTAGTTATCATTTTGTTCTTTGTGGATCAGGTACGATGACCTGACCCGAAAACTGAAGATTCCAAATCATGTTTCACACGTGCAGTGTGCAGCACTGGGTTTTGTGATGCACACAGCCAGGCGATGACTGGCTGGCTGATTTTCACAGACAAAGTGCAGACACAAATTCAGAAACTTGCTCAACAGTCCGGGTCCAGGGAATGACCCTGGCTGAACCTCTGGCCAACAGCCACAGTTCACGAAGACGTGATTCCTCCTTCGGAGGTGGATCCGACGCTTGCAGATCAATGCAGACACACACTCCAACCTTGCACCAGGACAGTCCTCCAGCAAGACTGGATCTGTGTGACGTTATTCAGACTGGATCTGTGTGACGTTATTCAGACTGGATCTGTGTGAGGTTATTCAGACTGGATCTGTGCGACGTTATTCAGACTGGATCTGTATGATGCTGCTCAGACTGAATCTGTACAACACTGCTCAGACTGGATCTGAACAACGCTGCTCAGACTAAATCTGTACAACGCTGCTCAGACTGGATCTATATGACGCTGCTCAGACTGGATCTGTATGACGCTGCTCAGATTGGATCTGTATGAATTTTCTCAGACAGGATCTGTATGACCTGCTCAGATTGGATCTGTATGACGCTGCTTAGACAGGATTTGCTTGACGCTGTTCCGACTGGACCTACATGACGCTACTCATTCTGAAGCTGGTCGTTATAGTCAAACGACACATTCCTTGGTTTTATAAGAATTTTAGCCCTTTACGCACTGGATCATTATCACAACTGCAAAGCAGGACATGGCTGAGAGAAAGCAGAATTCTCTGACAGCGAAACAGGAAGATCAGTGAATGCTGTCAGCGACTCTCTCTCTCTCTCTCTCTCTCTCTCTCTCTCTCTCTCTGTATGCATGTATAGATGTATGTATGTACGTGAGTACATGCGTGTGTGTGTGTGTGTGTGTGTGCGCGCGCGCGCGCGTGTGTGTGTGTGTGTGTGTGTGTGTGTGTGTGGGTCAGTGGTCTGTGAAATTTATACAGCAACATAACAGACAAGTGTCTTTTGTTAAGCAATGGACTGTAACGGGCCGTTTTTCATCCGGTCACAAAGTTTCATGTGCGACTGTGCTTACCGGAAGGTAGTTGTCCGGAAGCCGGTTGCAAAATTTAGCTGACTGCTACTCACCGGCGCACTGCTATAAGCCGGGTGAGTTGCACCGGTTAGGCAGTCTCTGCAGTGATTCCGGCAATACAAGTCACAGAAGGCCGAAGAGGGACTCAGCTGTTTGCTGGTAGCAGTCAGGTATTTATCATTGAATGTTTATTTATTAACAAACTAAAACTGTATTCCCGTTTAGGAGCGACTGAAACTTCCTCAGCGCTCTTGTGAAGGTTTTATTTAAAAAAGAAAAGTATTGTTGTTCTGTTATCCTATGACTTGATAGGGTAACAAAACAAAATTGTTTCGGAAAATGTGAATAGATGAAGTGAGTGTTATAAGAAGTGGTCTTCAGAAAAAAGAAAAAAAGATTTTGTTTATTTGTAACTTAACTGGCTATGAACTTCACGATGAAGAAAAAGTGTCTATTCTAATATGAAACAAAAGCAATAGTCCTCCAAAGGGAAGAAAACATTATAGAATAATCACAATGCCACTCATCTAATTTTCGGCCACGTGGCCTTTTTCAAGAGAAAAAAACAAAAACAATCCAACTACGTGATGTCCATCGTTGCCAAAGATGGACATCACGTAGTTGGATTGTTTTTGTTTTTTTCTCATGAAAAAGGCCACGTGGCCGAAAATTAGATGAGTGGCATTGTGATTATTCTAATATGGTTTGCAAGAAGATGGAGAGTTTTGATGCTATGGATAATAAGCTCCCAGAGTGAGGTACATAGACTTTTGTTTTTCATTCTGATGTGTGATGTGTTTACATGGGTATCAATATATGTGTTAAACAAAAGTGTGGTGGAAATCTTTCCCTTGCACATATTGGAGCTGATGACCTGAAGTGAAGTGAGCGTTCTTGTGTTACAAGAAAAGAAATGAACATTTCCTGAATTGACAAAAGACATGGTGATTATATGAAATGAATTGAACATTCTTGTTTACAAGAAAGCAAATGAACAGTGTGTGAATTAACGAAAGACATTTATAGTTTGAAAAAATAATCACCAATTGTGTGTAATGAATTGTATTCATGGTTTATTGAAGAGGATCCAGATGGAAATCCTTTTCCCTAATTTGGAAGACTAGATTATGAAAGGTTTATGTGGAAATCCTTTCCCCAATTTGGAAAACTAGAGTCTGAAAGGTTTATATGGAAATCCTTTCCTGTGCAATGTTATGATTCCGGAAAAGGGAATGTTGTAGTGTAATGATTCCGGAAAAGGGAATGTTGTAATGTTATGATTCCGGAAAAAAAATATTGTAATGAATATGAACGAATATGCTGATATGTGGCTCAAGTTCTAGTGAAACATTATGTGGCTAATGAATATGAAGATAGTTGTGATTGCAATGAATAGTGGCCATGATAATCAAGGTAGTTAATCAGTTGTCCCCAGGTTGATAGTGTTCCCTGGACTGACGGGGACTGGCTGCTACCGGGTTAGGGCCGGGGCCATAGCTGTGTTGACGCCCCGTTCTCCACCTGTTTGCTGCTGGTGTTGAGAGGCCGGCCTGAGCGCCGACAATTGCCCTACCTGCCACTGCGCCCGTGACCGACCACTGTTGGGCCAGTGGGTTGGAGACGTCGCTGCTGGTGAGCCAGGACGTCGCTCCTTCTTTTGTGCCAGCGACCTGCGTCCGAGGCCGTCGCTGTGTGTGTGGTGTGTGTGCCACAGCTCTTGGTTGGTGTTGAGCCACAGGTGGTGTGTGTGCCACAGCTCTTGGTTGGTGTTGAGCCACAGCTCTTAGGTGTTTGAGCCACAGCTCGTAGGTGAGACTGTCACCGTGTTGCTGACAGAGACACCACGAACGTGTTAGTTTTCTTTTCCTTCTTTCTTCATTGTGAGCCACAGAGACTCTGTTGTCAGACTTGACTCGTCGCTGCCGCCGTCGTCATCATCGTTGGACCCGGCAGTTTTGATAGCTATAATTGTATTGACTTGTTGTGTGTGTACACCTGATGGTGGGTGTACCAACCTACGTTTAATTGTGTGGTTATTTTGTATGTGTTTTGCTTGATGGCTGGGCAGCTTAAAAAAAAGTGTTATTTTGTTGCCTGGCTGTCCATGTTCGGATGAGTGGGTGTGTGTATGTGAATTAGAAAAAAAGTCGTGCATGCATCCATAATTCTGAGTGAGAGTCAGACAGTCAGACTTCCACACACACGCATTTCCATCCGTAACATGGACATAAATCTCTTCTTCAAATTTTTCATGTGTGAAAGTTATCCGCTTGCATCATTTATGAAAATATTCAGCCGTTAACTTTGTTTTGTGACTTGCTGTCTTTGAGTGAGTGATGCACAGTGAGAACTATCTCTGTATTCTGGTCTTTTGCTCACCCGTTTCCATTACCCTCATACGTACGCATTCTTCCAGACAGAAAGCCCGTGAAATTTTCAAAACCCCATCTTCTCTCGTGCTTTCTCACTTATACACTTCTGTCCGTCTGTCTATCTGTCTGTCTGTCTGTGTCTCTCACTCTCTCTCTCTCTTTGTCTCTTTCTCTCTCTCTCATTGGGGCTCACCTCTCTCGTTGTCTCTGTAATATGTAAACTTTTAACTTTTAGCCTGTTGATGGATGCGTTGTTTTGTTGTTCCCACTTTCTTTTCCCGCCTCTGGGTGTGCGAGGGTGCCTTACTGTAAATCGTTTACCCCAGAAGCACCAATGACTGAGTTCTTTACACTTGTATACCTGCAAACTTTACCCGTTTCGCCTCTGTCTCTTTTCGTTTTCGATTGGAATCTCCACTTTTCTGAGACTAAACATTGTGTTGACAGCAGTGTTTGATTTTGCCTGTCATTCTCCATCTTATTCATTTTCTGTAGTCTTAAGTGAATTCTATTTTCCTTCATGTGAAAACGGGTTTTTCGCCCCCCCCCACCCCCCACCCCCCATTTTCTTTTTTATTCTCTCTCCGAAATTCATACATTTGTATTATTATTGCATTAGAATTGCTATATGAATTATCATGTTATATGTAATTTTTTTTGTGCAATGTTTATTTTAAAAAGAGCTTGTTTGAGTTTAAACTCCTAAAGATCCCATTCGTCATCCTAACATCTAAAAGCGAAATCGTGTATGCTGATATTACTCTGACACAACTGTGGCAATAGCGGTTATTTCAGTTGCCTAGTGGCATTCCATTTCTCGAGACAGTGTAGAGAATAGTTTGTAAAATTCTTATATTTTTATTATTTTTACTTTTTCCCTCTTAAGAAGTGGAAATCCTTTCTTCCTTAGCTATCACAGGCGAAAAAGCGAGGGATAGAAGACCCTGTATAATGCAGCTGATAGAGAACACAAGCTGAGAGAAAGAGCAGCAAAAATCGCACTTGGAAAATAAAAGATTGAGTTTGACCACAAACATCAAAGATTAAGAGAACAGCATGAATCTGAGCAACAATGTTGAAGAGAATAGTGTAAAGCCGAACAAAAAAACATTAAGAGTAGAACAGGAACTTGAGTTGAAAAAGTCGAATTACAAAACCAGGGCCCTTGCTCCCGGTCATGCCCTTTCTTTGTCTCTAATCATGGGCCCAAAATGTTCCTTGTCTTCCCCTTTTTAAAAAAAGGTAGTGACGAGAATGAACTTTCGTGCTCCGTTTTGATCTCCATGCTATTTTGTGTAAGTGGCAGCACGATCATGGTCATCCGTTTTCATTCTGTCCCAAGGCCATCCTTTCTTTATGTTTTCTAGAGACTTAGATATGATGCTGAGGTCTGATTTGGCTCCTAGTAGTCGCTGGACCCTAAAACACAAACTAACTAGCTAGCTTTCCTTTTACTGCTCTCTGTGTACTACTGGTCCTGTCTCCTATGGTTTCCTTAAGCAACACCTCCTTACAAAGTTGCGTTGCACAACTCATGCATTTCGTAAACGATTTAGACAAGCTGACCTGGACTCATGCGATTCATTTACTGTCAGTCTAGGCTTCAGCATTCGGGATTTCCAGGGACTTTTATTAAAACCTTATCATGAGGAAGCAGTTTCTACATTCAATATCGAAAAGCATGTCTATAGTTTTGCTGGAGGAACAAAAAGTACCTAATGTGCATGTGATGACCAATTAGAACAACATTTACAGAGAAGCTAGATCTTGACAACGTGTCGCGTGTAGGGACGACACTACACCGTAACCTGCAATGCTGCCCAGGTGAGATCAAGCCGTCGCAGGCCTCCTCATAGCCCCAGGAACAAGACAGTGTTCAGCCCAATTTCGGGGACCATGATAACTCTGCTGAGCAAGCGACTTCCAATTCTGGAAGACATTACTGAGGTCAGTCGACTCCTTTCTCCTCCCTTCTCATTCTGTCTCTCCTCCTTCCATCAGCTTTCACAACAAAGGTCCTTTTTTCTCATGTCTGTGGGAATTGGCAGAGGTCTCGTGGTGATGAGTGTTCAGATCAAAGCCACCAGATTGAACATTTAAGTTGTTAATGGTCAGTAGTTTGCCATTAATGCGGTGGTTTTGGTCGTTATAAGTCTCAGTGTCCTTCTTCTATGGCATGCAAGGATTTTTCTTTTTCACCAGTGTCGATGAGTAAGCTGAATGTATGGCAGGGTTTTGAGAACGATGACTGGGCCTCAGTTCTTCGTGATACTGTTTGAATTACGGCTGGAATTCGGAAGTCTGGTTCGTTATGGCCAGTACATTGGTGAAACCTTGCGTTCTTTTTCTTTCTGTGGCAAAACCAACATTTTACCATTTGTTGAAGTGCAAATTTGCACCCCGTTCTTTTCAGGCACGGTGTCATCGTCGACCCCATCACTGATTCTGGGTGATCTGTCAGGCATATCTGATGTTCCTTTACCTAACCTTCATCGGGAGTTCAGTTTCATGACTGAACGAATACTGACTTAAGAGGAAGAGGACCAATCAGAATATCTTACCGGGAGATAAACTGGGGATGATTTGAGAATCATGTATGACTCAATGCACTATCTTCAGAAAGAAAAAAAAATCTTACCAGGACTCCTTGTTTTGCCTGAATTTGGAAAATGCGTTCGAATCAGTGAGTTGGAAATCACGAAACATGCATAAGATACTAAGACCTCTCAAAAAAGACCAAACCAAACCACTGTATAAAGTGAGTTGATGTATGGCTGTTGCGGTAACATACATAAATCGAGGCACCGGTAAGACACGTTTGAAAAGGCTTCTTGATCCATCGCTTCATTTAGAATTTAAAACTACAGGAAATGTGTTCAAAATGTCCAGTACATTTATTCAGTTTCCAAGAATTATTGTGCTAAACTATTTATCACACGCACAGACAGACAGACACACACTAGGGCGTGCACACGCCTGCACGCACGCTAGCACGCACGTACGCACGCATACATACACACACACATATGCACAGAGAGAGAGAGAGAGAGAGAGAGAGAGAGAGAGAGAGAGAGAGAGAGAGAGATTTCACTCATGGTCACACATACACTCGAAACGCAGGCTTGCCACACACACACACACACACACACACACACACACGCACACGCACACACACACACGCACACACACACGCACACGCACACACACACACACGCACACACCACGCATACACACATGCACGCATACACCCCATACACGCGCGCGCACACGCACAAAGAACGCACGCAGAGAGAGAGAGAGAGAGAGAGAGAGAGAGAGAAGAGAGAGAGAGCACGCAGTCACACACACACTAAACACGCAGGTTGGCACACAAACAAACAACTATCTACGTACGCAATCACTTCTTAATCCTTGTCTTTATGGGTTTTGTGCACATAAATCAATGAGTGAAGTGATGTGTACTCTGCTGTCCTTCTCAGACTTACTTGAATGTCATGATTTATGAGGTTACTTTTATTTTTTCAAAAGTTAGAAAAGGAAACTGTTAAACTTTCTTTGTTTTGTTGCTGTTGTTGTGTTGTTGTTGTTGTCTAGATGAGTAAGACAATAAGAATGGGAGTAGAGGAGGGGTAGACTGAAGGCGCTGTGTGGTGGAGGTGAAGGTGGAGGACAGGGAGAGTTGGCCGTTCCCTGGTGGTGATCAATAGTGGGATAAAGTGAGTAGATGAGAGATAGTCAGACTGTTCTATCACAAAGTCAACCGACAGCCAGACAGACAGAAAGTCCCCACTGTTCTTTATTAGAAAGTATTTTTGCACTGTTTATATGAAATAGACTACTTTTCGCAATCGCCTCACATAATTTTAAAAAGTATTTATAATGACTCGGCCGAACAAGGGGCCAAACGAATCACAAGATAAAACGCCACGCGTTTGGACTTTGTAGGTCTTCTTCAGGCATGATAAACAACACTCAGGACAACGAAAATGAACGAGCAATCACTTATCTTTGTCACAATTGTAGCAAGATGGGTAGTGAATGAAAATGGAGACCGTCGGGAAGGAGACAAGGCGAGTTGAAGTAGTGATGATAAATATGATATACTGATAGAAATAATAATGACGATGATGATGATGATGAAAATGTTGTAAAAATAATAAAGACCATTACTAAAACTTTAGTGATAATATGATAATAGCAATTGTAGTACTGGAGAAAGGAGAGGGGTTCACTTTGAAACTCGCTTCACAGAAGTTTTCTAACGCATCACATTTCCAGTATCATACATTGACCAGTTCCCTGCAGACTAAGAATCAGTTTCACTGACAAATTGGTCTCACATAATTCCATCCAAAATTTCTATCACTTAAGGACGACCTTTGGTCAAATTGATTACGTTCGACTTGTGCCTCTTCCCCTGTCAGAGAAACAAAAGTGAATTCTTTCTCCAAGCTCTTGCTTGGGGGATGTTCTTAAAAACAACAGACAACATATGTAAGTCTTCGTGTGTGAAAAACTTTATAAAAAACCTTATAGACTCTAAGCATGTGGACAGACGTGTGTGGTAGTTTCAAGTTGTACCATCTTTGGTCTCTACACAAAGAAATGTCTCCTCATAGATCTATCGCGATTTTCAAACATCAACTCATGCATACATGTACATATATGTACACCACACACACACACACACACACACACGCACACACACATACACACACACACACACGCACACACACACACACACACATATATATATATATATATATCATTATAATAATGACATGGCAAAGATTTGAACTTAAAAAGGGGGGGGGGGGGGAGGGCTGGGGGTTTGAAGGTGAAGAAAATGGGAACATGAAATTGAGAAAATATATTATGAATATCAAAACCCTTCACTAGCTGCATGAGGGAACCATCGCAATCCCTCCCGAAGGCAGATCTGTTGATATTGCCTGCTCCTAGGCCTTTTGTCCGCTGGATCGGACTCATTAGGGAGACACGGCTGGTTGTGTGTGTGTGCTCTTGGCGTCAAATAGAGACACACCATAGTCCCTAACTCTGTGGTGTTCTCACCACCAAGGGATCAAAAAAGAATCCAACAGCACCCCCAAAGCAGCCAGCGAAGGGTAATAAAATGAAACAAAACGAAAGTGTGGAGAGGGAAAAAAAAGTTGCTGAAAACCCAAAAACATTATGCAAACAGTATAAAGTGTAGGGGACAATCTTTGAGCCTACGATACTTGAGGATCCATTCAAGGATGCAAGGGAGATCAAAAGATACGGAACAGTCTGAGTGGTCAGTTCTGCTGTTCAATAACCCAGCATTGTCAGTGGCTAGGAATTGTGCACAACAACCTTTACTTGGATCTCCTAAGAGATTCAATCTCCCACTGATTGACCAAACATATAATAATGGCGAACAATTAAGTAGTGGGGGGAAACAATTCTAACAATTCTTCCATCGTTATAGTAATGAATTGGCAAAGATTTGAACTAAAAAAAAAAAAAAAAAAGGGGGGGGAGGGGGAGGGTTGAAGGTGAAGAATATGGGAACATGAAATTAAGAAAATACATTATAAATATCAAAATCCTTCACTAGCTGCATGAGGGAACCATCGCAATCCCTCCCACTGATTGACGATATATATATATATATCAGCGAAAAAAACCAACACCTGAGAAACACATGTAGCACGGGAAAAAAACAACAGCAAACCAGCTAGCTATATATATACGTGGCACTGGCAACACAAGCTCATCACATCCTGACGACCGCACAGCGTGAAACAAATTTGTAGATGTTTTTAGAAGCTTGATTTTAACTTGCTTTTAATATAACAAATATATATATATATATATATATATATATATAATGCTGAACAATTAAGTAGTGGGGGAAAACAAGTGCAGGCTAACAATTCTTCAGTCATTATAGTAATGACTTGGCAAAGATTTGAACTTTTAGAAAAAAAAAAAAAAAAATGAAGAAAATGGGGGGAATATATTATAAATATGAGAAACCCTTCACTAGCCGCCTGAGGGAACCACCGCAATCCCTCTCGAAGGCACATCTATTTGTATTGCCTGCTCCTAGGCCTTTCGTCCGCTGGATCGTCCGATGTGTGTGTGTACACACACACACACACACACACATATATATATATATATATATATATATATATATGTGTGTGTGTGTACACACACATATATATATATATATATGTGTGTGTGTGTGTGTGTGTGTGTGTGTGTGTGTGTGTGTGTGTGTGTGTACATAAGTACGTGCTAGGCAGAATTATCACAAGACACGAACTGTATCCCACAACAATTTCACACAGTACACAGAACTAGTATATATAGATATCAGAAGAGTACCCTGGTCGTTTGATATGTGTTGGCATGTGAACAGAGTCTATCGAGGAAACGCAAATTACTGACGGCAGACTGTTGAAAGAGAAGGATTGTTTATCCTCGTGTGCTTTGGCCCACCTAGTCACAGAGACCGTGCAGCATGTCTACAGTGAACGTAATTCAATGATCTGATCGAATGGGACAAGATGACTGGCTTATCACCTGGAGGATGGTCAGTTGTCTGGGAGGACACACTGGTCAGGTGCGTCGTGCGTCGATGCGTTGTGAGGGCACATGCCTCGTAGGTTTTGTTTGTTTGTTTTTGAATAGGAGATGGCACTGTTACTCTAAAGGTCATAAGTGGCCTATGATAGACATGGTGAATCTTTAGGACGATACTGTGAAAAGAAATGAAAAGAAGAAAAACGAAGATCGCTCATTCTACAAATAGAGATATTGTGTAAATTCATTTCAACGAGAAGATTAATTCTTGTTTTGTTTCCTTTGCAAGAACGTTTACCCCGTTTAAACTAGGGGTAGATACTGTACTTTTTTTTAACTGAGAGGAGTACATGCACAAACTATATTTTGTAAATTGACGTTAGGTCGTTGAGACGGTAAAGAAATTTGTGACATTGCTGAGGCCAAACAGAAAAGAAAGCGGCTGTAAGTATGAAAGGACAAGGGCGTTTTATTTACTGATAAATTTCTTTTCTGGCACTGTTTTAGACTAAGTTGTTGACGAAACTATTTGTGAATCTGTGCGGACCTGGAGAATATTATTGTTATTTAACGTGTACACAACATCAATTATGTGAAATCATATAAGAATGCATTTTATACATGTGGTGTATGGACAATGAGTTGTAAACTGAAAGGTTAAACACTCTTCTCTTTGTTCGCACTTGTTTGTCCACATTTCGTTTTCCTCCACAACATATTTACTTCCAGTGTTTGTTGTTTGCTTTTTGTCGACCTGTCTGAAGAAGACCAACAGGTCTAGGCTTCTTTCTTCAATGTTTGTTGTGTTTATGTCACAGCTCAGTTCTTTGACAGTTGTTTTCTGTTTTGACCTCCGCCTGCAATTATCATACCTAGAAAGTTACTTTAATCAAGCTGTCACTTTTTGTTGCACAGTCTGTTGAGTCCATGTAATTTACCTTCCAGTTGTTTTCAATCTTCAGACATGGCCTTAAACATGTACGTTAATTTTCATCATTTTTTTTATTAATTTGAGTTAGGTTCTTTCTTTATGTTTTCTCTCCTATTCTCCCTTTCAATCGTTCACCGTCCACTCCACTCCCCGCCCTTGGGCTTTCTTTGGATTGTGATATTTCACCCGCGGCACTGGAAACACCACATAATCGTAGGTGGTGTTCTAGGTTAAGTGCTTTGGGAAGAATGTCATATAACCGCTGAAAACCCGCTGTCTGAGGAGTCTTCGTCCAGGAGAGAAAAGTGGACTCTCAGCATGTATAAGCAAATGGTTCTATTCAAAGTACAGGAATCGGTGATTCCCAATGTTTTCTCAATGAAATATTTGATATGTATGAATCTCAACGTCGGTTTTTTTTCTCTTGTTTTTGTAACTGTTTTGTTTTTGTTTATATTTGTTTGCTTTATTACGTTTTACCATTTCCCATATCTTTAAACTGTTTTCTTAATGAGCGAGAAATCGTTCACGTACACATTTCCCTCTCTAAATGTTTAGTTCCGTTGTTTGTTTGTTGTTGTCTGGCCTGAAGAAGACCAGTGGGTGGAGATTTGTTTCATCAATGCTTTTTTTTTTGTCTTCATCTGGCGAATCAATTTTTTTCACCATTTGTTTTCTTAATTTGACCTTCGCCCAAGTCATTAACTTTGGTGTGAGTGAATTTATGGCGTTTGAGAAGAAATACTCTGGCCAGTGTTGAGTCACAGGTACAGAAGAAATCTCTGTGTGTGTGCTTCAGTGTTACTCTGCAAAACATGATTTAGTGTGGCCTGTCCAGCCAGCTTGGGTCAGTTATCTTGGAACTCTTGGCTGACCATGGCCACTTCAAATCATGTGCAGGTCACGCATTAGTTAGTCCATTGTCCCAATAATTCGTCTTCAAAAGTACGTAAATTTGTTATTTCTTTTAATTGTAGACTTTCTAAATTCGTTCAAAAATCTATTCGCCGAAGGTAAATAGCAAAAAAAGGAACAAAAAAATCAAACAACTTTTTGCGATCTGTACAACTATACTATTATAAGTAACTTTAGACAAATAAAAACCCAGGCAATGAACAGAGTCTGTTACAGACCTCTTTTAGTGTGTTTTGTCCTTGCGAGAGGTAGTGTGGCCTCTGTGAGGACTTGCAGTTTCAGGTCGAGAGGGAGGAATCCCTTCGTTTTCTTCCTCGTGCTGAAGCTGAGAAAGTCGCCCAGATAACTACTAACGCTAGCAGGAAGCCAGGTAGAAGTCATGCATTCTATTCCAGCACCAGATGTAAGAAGTAAAACCACCACTCCAAGCAGTGCCTTGACACCAGAACACAAGTACATTGAACAGCGTTCTTTCTGATTTCTATAGCTAACAATTCTACAAGCCAGGCTGTACCTTGACATCAGAATACAAGTCCCCTGAACAGCGTTCTTTCTTTTTTCGAACGTACTTTCTGATTTCTATGGCTAACAATTCTCCAAGCCAGTGCAAAAGCAAGACAAGAAAGGGAAATTGTTATCTAATTCCACAGGCCAGGACACCGCGAAAGGCTCCGCAAGTCGTTGTCGACCTCCTACACTACTTGAGTTATTGCTGTTTAGAGAATGTGTGTGTGTGTGTGTGTGTGTGTGTGTGTGTGTGTGTGTGTGTGTGTGTGTACATTTCGAATATTTCTTATCAGAGAATGTGTGTCTATCTATTTATGGTATTGCTATTCAGAGAATGCGCGCGCGTGCGCGCGCAAGTGTGTGTGTGTGTGTGTGTGTGTGTGTGTGTGTGTGTGTGTGTGTGTGTGTGTGTGTGTGTTAGGTATTACTGTTCAGAAAATGTATACCTGTCTATAATATTGCTGCCAGAGAGAGAGAGAGAGAGAGAGAGAGAGAGAGAGAGAGAGAGAGAGAGAGAGAGAGTGTGTGTGTGTGTGTGTGTGTTCATTTTAGGAACTGCTACTCAGAGAATGTATATCTATCTGTCTATTTATTTCAGGTTTTGCATATATATATATATATATATATATATATATATATATATATAGTTAAAATAAGTGTTAAAAAGGAATATTAAAATACTCTACAAATTTGTTTCAAGCTGGGTGGCTATCTTCAGGATGATATTTGGGTTGCCCACCGCCGGTGTTATATAGCGTGTGGGGCCCGATTGCAGCTATTTTCACGTGTGGGTTGGTTGCACGTGTTTTTTTTTTTTTTTTTTAAGGTTTTCAGGTTATTGTTTGGGGTGTGTTCACTAACAACGATTTCCATTTGTGCCTGCAGTTGTTTACTATTTCTGTTTTAGTGTTTAAAGTTGCTAAGTGTGGTTTACATAGTATCAGCCATTTTTCAGTTAAACATAGGTTGCATCTTTTTGAAATGTTGCTGTATGGTGATGCCCTTTTTATGATTTTCCAGGATATATTGTAGTTTATTTTTGCGTCTTTAAGTTTCCAAATGTGTTTGCTCAATTCTGTTTGGTTTTTGTATTTTTCTTTATTAAATGACTGTTTGTGGTTTGCATATCTGGTTTTGAAGTGGTTTTCAGTAATCCCTATGTATGTTTCTTTTTCATTTTCTGATGTCACAGTGGCTTGGTATACGATATTCTTATAAAGGCATTTGTTGCTTAGGGGGCACTGCTCTTTTTTGATGCAATTGCAAGATTTCCTTTCTTCACCCTTCTTTGCTGTGTTGATTTTCGTTTTGTTGGATGCATCAATTAGGTTTTTGAGGTTGGGCATACATGAGTATGATAGTTTGACGGTGTTTTTGTTGAATATTTTTGACAGTTTGTGTTCTTTTGGGAATGAAGTTGTTAAGATTTTAAAGAATTCTTTCCCTATGTTTGTTTTGAGTTTCCCGTTGTATGGAGGGTTGAACCATATGATTTTTCTTTTCCTGTTTTTCTTACTTTTATTTGTGTTGTTATCTGGGTTGTATTGTAGTTTATAATTGTACCCACTTTTTTGCAGTGCTTCTTGGTATTCTACTGCTGTGTTGTTGAATACTCTTTCATTGCATGACAGATTTGATAGTCTCTTGTTTATTCCGTTGGGTATGGTCTTTAGTACAGATGGTGGATGGTTACTTTTGATGTTTACATAGATAGGTGTGTCATTAGGTTTCTTGTATGGTTTATATATGTGGTTGTTTAGGTCAAGTGTTATGTCTAAGTAGTTCACTACCTTTTTGTTTGCTTCAATGGTGATTTTTAAGTTGTGGTTTTGAAAGATTTTGCATAGTTCTTTTTTCTTGTTCTCGATGGATCTTGGGTTGTTGGTTAGTGCAGCAAGACCGTCGTCTCTGTATAGTCCAACTTGTTTTCCGAGTTGTTTCTTGATGTTGGATAGCATGAATAGTCCGACCAGTTCACATGTTTCTGCACCATCATATGATCCCATGGTTACGTCAAATGTTGAGTTTCTATTCGTTTTCTTGATCCAAGTTACATTTTTGCTGTGCAGTAGCGTTTTCTTGGTGTGGAGGATGATTTCCATTTCTGATCCTGTTATGTCTGTGTGGTTATTAGCAAATTTCAGAGCTTTGGTGAGTAGTTCCTCATCTATGGATGGGTAGAAGTCTACTATGTCGAATGTAATGAATACTGTATTGCTTTGTTTGTTGAGGTTTTTGAACCATTGGATAACTTCGTATGTGTTCTTCCAGAGGTTGTATTCAGAGTTTGATTTTACGTTCTTTATTATTTTTTCTAGAATTTTCTTACTTATTTTTCCTAGTTCGGATTTAGATGGGTTTATTAGCCTACATGTTGGATTGTTGTGGAAGTTAGGTTTGTGGTCTTTGAGTGTTATAAAGGCTTCTTTTGTTGCTGTCGCTTCTACCCTGTCACTTAGGTCTATGCGATGTGCAAGTTCTTTTTCTTTAGTGCGGATACTGTCATGTATACTTTTGTCGGCTTTTTTGTAGTTTTTCTGAATGTTTTTGTCAAGGAGTTGGGAGTATTCCTTTGGTTCCATTTTGTAGTAATTACTAGTTTTATCAACCTTCACAAATATCTTTTTGTCATTTTGTATTTGTTTTATTTGGTTTTTTAATGTTGTTTGGAAATCGTTGTTAGATTTTTTGAATTCAATATTAGCTATCATTCTTTTCATTTTATCCTCAAAAGATTTCATTTCGTCTATGGCTGGTGGTGATCGCCGCGAGAGACTATCAAATCTGTCATGCAATGAAAGAGTATTCAACAACGCAGCAGTAGAATACCAAGAAGCACTGCAAAAAAGTGGGTACAATTATAAACTACAATACAACCCAGATAACAACACAAATAAAAGTAAGAAAAACAGGAAAAGAAAAATCATATGGTTCAACCCTCCATACGATGGGAACTCAAAACAAACATAGGGAAAGAATTCTTTAAAATCTTAACAACTTCATTCCCAAAAGAACACAAACTGTCAAAAATATTCAACAAAAACACCGTCAAACTATCATACTCATGTATGCCCAACCTCAAAAACCTAATTGATGCATCCAACAAAACGAAAATCAACACAGCAAAGAAGGGTGAAGAAAGGAAATCTTGCAATTGCATCAAAAAAGAGCAGTGCCCCCTAAGCAACAAATGCCTTTATAAGAATATCGTATACCAAGCCACTGTGACATCAGAAAATGAAAAAGAAACATACATAGGGATTACTGAAAACCACTTCAAAACCAGATATGCAAACCACAAACAGTCATTTAATAAAGAAAAATACAAAAACCAAACAGAATTGAGCAAACACATTTGGAAACTTAAAGACGCAAAAATAAACTACAATATATCCTGGAAAATCATAAAAAGGGCATCACCATACAGCAACATTTCAAAAAGATGCAACCTATGTTTAACTGAAAAATGGCTGATACTATGTAAACCACACTTAGCAACTTTAAACACTAAAACAGAAATAGTAAACAACTGCAGGCACAAATGGAAATCGTTGTTAGTGAACACACCCCAAACAATAACCTGAAAACCTTAAAAAAAAACAAAACACGTGCAACCAACCCACACGTGAAAATAGCTGCAATCGGGCCCCACACGCTATATAACACCGGCGGTGGGCAACCCAAATATCATCCTGAAGATAGCCACCCAGCTTGAAACAAATTTGTAGAGTATTTTAATATTCCTTTTTAACACTTATTTTAACAAATGTTGCTCCCCAAGGGGTTGAGCACTTTTGAATCGTCTTAGGCTGTGCAACTACATTGATCTCTCTCTCTCTCTCTCTCTCTCTCTCTTCTCTCTCTCTCTCTCTCTCCTCTATATATATATATATATATATATATGCAGGTATTGCTGTTAAGAGAATTGATAGATGGATAGATAGATAGATTCTGTGAACAGCAATATCTGAAAACATATGTGTATTGACATAATATATACATATAAAAAAATTGTGTAGTATGGTAAAACGCGTGCAAGCTTACAATGTTTCTGTCATTACGTTAATGGCACGTACTGGCTAACAATTTCTCATTACACTACTGACTCGACAAAGAAAACAAAACAACGAAAAAAAAGGGGGGCGGGGGGGGGGGGGGGGGGGGGGGGAGGTAAGAAAAGAGGGAAGGAATATAATAAGAATGAAATTCAGGGAAATGTGTTATTGATATAAAAATCCTTCACTAAATCCATTTGGCGACCATTGTAACCCATCTTGAGAACATCACCATTCATATGACCTGCTCCAAGCCCTTTCGACCGCTGGATCGGCCTCGTAGCAAAGCTGATAGTGTCTATGCTCCCTAGGCAACAAATGGAGATATACCACAGTCTATAATTCTGCGCTATTCTCACCACTAAAGGTTATAAAACAGAATCCAGCAGCACCCCAAAGCAGCCAGCGAAGTATAGAAAAGTACAGCGAAAAGAAATTGTGGTAAGGAAATAATTTGCTGAATATCTAAAATAGCTCTGTAAACAGTTTAAATGAAGAGGATACTCTATGAGCCTACGCTTGATGATCTATTTGGGATGCAAGGGAGATCAGAAGATGTCAACAGTCAGAGTGGTCAGCTCTACTGATTTATAACCCGAGCATTGTCAGTTATGTAAGTGTTGACAGCAGCTAAGATATCCTAAAAGATGCAATCTCCCACAGTTTGACCAAACAATATGATAAACAATTTAGTAGTGGGGGAACATGTTATATAATATTTATATTATATATATATATATATATATATATTATTGCTCGTGTAGTTGATTACTGGTAAATACCCATCTTTTTTGTTTTACTTAGTTTATGGCGTCTTCCTTTGACCTCATACGGGTAGCTATGTGTCTGCCCCTAATTAAACTCACTCGATCATCGTTTGTTAATTTGTGTATCACTTTGCTGAACCTCTTTCCCAATAGCCCCCACGGGCCGGCCTTCTCGTGGCGGGGGTGTTTCTCGACTAACCTGAGCCCACCCCTTTTTCTTATCTTTCCTGTTTTTCTGCCTACTGTGTCTTTTACTATCTCTTTTTCCCCCATAAAGTCTCCCCACAGAAACTGCAGCCTCTGTTTCGTCTAGTTTCTGCCTACCTGGCTCTTTACTCTGTACTTTAATCTTTACTTACAAGCCTTCTTTGGAACACTTCTTCTTTTCTCTGCGGTCTTCTTCAGACCCACCGTGTTTGCCGTGCGGTGCATCCTGTAAGGGGGGGGGGGGGGGGGGGGGGGGGGGGGAGGGGGGAATGAGGTCCTGGTGATTGAGAGAACCTGCTGTTCTCAACACATCACTTTGGCTCGGACCTCCTCTAAGACGGGTGGCATACATTGGCCCGTGTATGTCAATCGGCTGCCTCTACGTGAGGTTGGGTCAAACTGGGTAGTTCTTGGCTGGCCTTGGAAACCTTGTAAGTGTTCACCGTCTGTCCCCGGCGGTGTGTCATGATCTTGGCGGAATAGGTTAGTTATGTTCTATCTGGTGTATATCCCTGCTGAAACCTGGATAGGGTCAAGAGCTGGATTTCCCCTTGACCCTGGCCCCTTGATGGACTCCATGGTGGGTGGGTAGGCAGGGATGAACTTTAAAAACTCAAAACTATGGCTCACTCCCAACAAAAACGGAAAAGAAATTATTCCTCAGGCTCGAACTTGGACTCGGACTCGGATAATGAAATAAGGACAGCATCTGGTTTTTGGCCTTGTTGGTTGGTGATGGAGGGTGTGGACGAAGCTCGCCCTCTCTGTGGGGTGAATGGATTGAGTCCTTTTGCTATTTCGAGAGGAGTAGAAGGACTCTCCGGCGTACCCAAATCCATGAAACGGCTACGAAACGGTTCCTTTTTGATAGAATGTGCAAAACAAAAGCATTCTGCGTTGCTTCTCAAGTCGACGACATTGATTGACAGGCCAATCAGAGTGACACCTCACAAAACTTTGAATTCAAGCAAGGGCGTCATCAGGTGTCGTGATTTGAGAGGCGTTTCCGAGTTAGAAATAAAGACAGAACTGGCTTCCCAGGGTGTGACCCACGTCCACCGGGTTCTGGCACGAAAAGACCAAGACCGTGTGCCAACAGATACTTTTTTTCTAACTTTCTGTACAACAACTCTCCCTGTGTGTGTGAAGGTCGGATATTTGAGGGTTCCCGTCTCCATGTACATTCCTTCACCTTTGCGATGCTTTAAATGCCAAAAGTATGGACACATTAAGGACAGGTGTACAGAACAGGAGGCGTGTGGCAAGTGCTCAAAACCAGTGCATGAAGGTCCGTGTGATTGTCCGCCCTGTTGCATAAACTGTAAAGGCAACCATCCTGCTTTCTCGAAGGACTGTCCAGTCTGGCGCGTCGAGTCCGAGATCCAGAAGGTACGCACAGAGAATCGAATTTCGTTCTTTGAGGCAAGGAAACTTGTGCAGAATAGACAGCCCTCCCTCAGCAAGTCATATGCTGATGTCGCCAAGGGGAGCATGGTTAGTGTCGGTGTTCAGACTGAAACTGTTCAACTTCAGGCCGGCTGCCAGCATCATGACCGGCAGACGCAACAGGAGCCTCAACATGTACAGAAAGACAGTGTAAAAAGAAAGCAAAATTCAAACAGTGCCTTGGGTGGAGGCTCAATATCCACCTCCCCCCGGACTCCTCGAGGGTCTGAGCCCCCTTCCTCCAATCCCAGACCCTCTGGGAAGGCTGCACAGGTAGCCTCTTTGTCTGGGGAACACTCCAGAAGTCGACCTTTGATGAAGCCTCCTCTTCCACCTCGTCCATCTGGGGGTGGAAATAAGTATCGTCCTTCGTCAGCCAAGAAGGTGGTATCTCCATTGCCTTCTTCCAATCGCTTTTCTCCTTTGGAGATAGAAGGTGATGAGGACAATGAGATGGAGTAATTTTCTTCTCCTTTTTATTGTCATGGCCCTTATTCATTGGAATATAAGAGGCATTAATGCCCAATATGAGGAACTCCAGCGGTTGTGTTCTGACCTCAAACCTAGTGTTGTTGCGCTGCAGGAAACATTGTTGAGACCAGGAAAACATTTTTCATTGGCAGGCTTTAGTTCAGTAGGTTTTCCTGCTTTACCTACGGATACTGGCCATGGTGTCACTGGGGGTGTTTCCCTTCTTATTCACAGATCTTTATTATTCAGCCAAGTTAACTTAAATACCCCATTACAAGCTGTTGCGGCCAGGATTACTTTCAATAAAACAATAACTCTCTGTTCAATTTATTGTCCTCCTTCTGGTACAATATCTAAGCAACAAGTCATTGATCTAATAGATCAGCTTCCGCGTCCTTTTTTATTTTGGGAGACTTCAACGGGCACTCCCCCTTTGGGGCAGCTCATATTCCTCACCTCGGGGTCTCATGCTGGAAGAGATCTTTAACGAACTGGACTTGTGTTGTCTAAATGACAAATCACCAACATACATGCATTCTTCAAATGGTACTCTTTCGTGTTTGGATTTGTCAGTGTGTGATCCTTCATTAGTTCTAGACTATGATTGGTCAGTTCACGATGATCTGCACGGGAGCGACCATTTCCCTGTAATACTTTCTCCAGTTTTGAAGGAACCTGTTTCCTTTCCACAGTATTTTAGCTTTAAAAGGGCTAATTGGGATTTCTTTCGTTCAGCCATAACTGATAAGCTAGATGCTGAAATCCTCTTCCGATCAGAAGATCCAGCGGGGTCCTTTACTAATGTTTTGTTATCATGTGCGAGAGATACCATCCCACTTACAAAACCAGGTCCGCAACTACCTGGTACGCCATGGTTCAACCAGGATTGTAAGAATGCTTGCAACGTTCGCAAGAGGGCCCAACGTTTAGTCTTTCAGCATCCTGTGGCCCCGGCTGTTCAATTTTATCAGAGGAAAAAAGCAAAGGCGAGGTTTGTTTGTAGAGGAAGTAGACGAGTGTCTTGGAGAAATTTCTGCTCTTCCTTCACATCAAACATTTCCAAGAAAAAGATCTGGAGAGTTGTTAAAAAAATTAGGGGCAAGAACAGCTACCCTTCAATCCACCATTTAAAACTTGATGATACACTCATTACTGACAAACACGCTGTGGCTAACTTGCTAACTTCCACCATAGAAACCAACTCTTCCTCTAGTCAAAAATCCACCGCGTTTTTAAAGATCAAAATGCAAGCAGAAAAAAAGAAGCTTGACTTTTCCTCACCCAATCAAGAAGACTACAACTTGCCCTTTAATCTAAATGAACTGAAGTCTGCCTTGCAGGCGTGTCATGATTCTGCTCCTGGTCTTGATGAAATACATTATCAACTCTTAAAACACCTTCCTGACTCAGGTCTTAACATTCTGCTTCAAGTTTATAACCACGTTTGGACGTCTGGGTCTTTCCCAGTTTCATGGAAAAGGGCCGTAATTGTTCCCATTCCGAAGCCTGGGAAGGATCATTCAAACCCAACCAACTATCGTCCAATAGCCTTAACAAGCTGTGTTTGTAAAGTGATGGAAAAAATGGTAAACGGTAGGCTCATGTGGAAATTGGAAACTGATGGGCTTTTAGCCATAGAACAGTGTGGTTTTAGAAAGCATCACTCTACCATGGACCATTTAATCAGATTGGAAACCACTATTCGAAACTCTTTTTTAGATAAAAAGCATGTTGTTGCCATTTTCTTCGACATAGAGAAGGCCTATGACACGACGTGGAAGTACGGAATCCTGTCAGACCTCCATCGGATGGATTTCCGTGGCAATCTCCCAGTGTTCATAGAACAGTTTTTGGCAGACAGATCCTTCCAGGTCCGTGTGGGGACAACATTGTCAGAAATTCATGAGCAGGAACTGGGTGTTCCACAGGGTAGTATCCTTTCCCCAGCCCTGTTTAGTATAAAAATAAATGAGATTGTAAATTCTGTCAACCAAGGTTCAGACTGCTCTCTTTTTGTTGATGATTTTGCCCTTTATGCATCTGGGAAGACATTCGCTGGTGTACAGCGCCAGCTCCAGTTGTGTGTTTATAAAGTCCAACAGTGGGCAGTCGAAAATGGGTTCAAGTTTTCATCAGTTAAAACAGAGTGCATCCACTTTCACAATTTCAGACAACTTTTCCCGCCACCGG
Source organism: Conus canariensis (assembly GCA_033310375.1). Lineage (NCBI taxonomy): Eukaryota > Metazoa > Mollusca > Gastropoda > Neogastropoda > Conidae > Conus > Conus canariensis. Next base: position 59,157,402 of record CM065732.1, read on the forward strand.
AAATTTTCATAGATAAGGCTAAAATTCCTGCTGTCACAGAAGCCAAATTTCTGGGTGTTACCTTTGACCAAAAATTGAATTTTAAAGCCCATATTCAGAAGTTGAAAACATTGTGCCTCAAAGCCATGAATATCCTCCGTGTAGTGGCTCATACGGATTGGGGTGCAGACAAACGCACGCTTCTCCATCTTTACAGGGCGTTAGTTTGATCCAAGTTGGACTACGGCAGCATCATTTACGGCGCCGCTAGAGCCTCGTATCTAAAAGTCCTAGACCCAGTTCACCATCAGGGTCTTCGCCTCTGCCTTGGCGCTTTTCGTACTACACCTGTTCATAGCCAATATGCTGAGGCAGGAGAGTGTTCCCTCTCTCATAGAAGAGTAAAATTAGCTTTGAATTACTACACACAGCTTTTTTCAGAACCAAACAACCCTGCCTACGACTGTGTTATGAATCCTCATTTCCAAGAGAAATATGAAAGAAGTCCATCCAGTATTCCCCCTTTCGGTATTCGCATCCTTCCTTTTCTGGAGGAGGCGGATATTGATGTTGGGGTCATCTCTGACGTTTCCAAGTTTCCTCAACAACCTCCTTGGACGTTTTCGTCTCCTGAAATTAGGTTTGATTTAACCGTGCAGCGCAAACAGAACACGAGTTCCTTAATTCATAAACAATTATTTTTAGACATGTGTTCTAACCTTAAAGAACATGTTGTTATTTTTACTGATGGTTCAAAGTCCGATGTTGGTGTAGGGTCCTTCGCATATGTTCCAGCTTCGGGAGAAAAACTGTCCAAACACATTCCCTCTGAAAGCACTATTTACACTGCGGAACTTACTGCACTACTTTTGGCTTTGGAGTTGATCAGGCAGTCCCAGTCTAGGAAATTCCTTATTTGCACAGATTCTCTTTCGGCTTTAGAGGCTATAGGAGCAAGAAACATAAAACATCCGGCTCATATCAAGTTTTTTTTACCATGTTTTCTTCATTAGTTTCAAGGGGTTTTGAGATTTTGTTGGCCTGGGTGCCAGGTCATGTGGGGATCAGAGGCAACGAAGAGGTGGATCGGCTTTCTAAAGAGGCTGTCCGTCTTCGTCCTTCTAAACTGCTTGTACCATCTTCAGATTTAAAAGGCAAAATAGCTTCGTATGTCAATTCTTTATGGGAGGAGGAGTGGAGCCTCCAAGAAAACAATAAGCTTCATCAAATACGTCCAGATTTAAAGGAACATCTTCCCATGGCTGCTGGCGGTCGAAAGGGAGAAACAGTATTGTGTAGATTGAGGACGGGGTCATGCCTATTTTACTCATTCGTTTTTATTGAAGGGAGAAGACCCGCCTTTCTGTGTTGCCTGTGATAGTCAGATATCTGTCCAACATATTCTTTTAGACTGCTGGGATTTATACGACATTAGAAGGAAACATTACACTGCAGATAATATGAAGATTCTTTTCCGTGATGTTCCCCCTGACAATATTTTTAACTTCCTAAAAGAAGTGAATTTATTTCATCGTGTGTGAATTTGGTGTTGTTAGATTTTCTATACCCAGTATTGATTTTTGCAGACTACAGTTAGTGATTTCAACGTGTTGGTTTTTAATCCTAGGGTTAGTTCTTTTAATCTTTTTTTTAATGGGTTGGGTAAGGTTTTGCTTTTAATCCTTTTTTAACATATATACGTGGTAGTTTGAAACGTGGTAGTTTGAAACGTGGTGACAGTCCTGAGATAACCTCTGCTGTTGACGGGACTATAATTTAAATCTTAATCTTTCCCAATACTTCAGCTAGTATGATATGATGAGAACTGGTCAGAGTTATAGGTCACCTAGTTATGTAATAGGTCTCTGTCTATATCTTAATCTTTGTTTAGATATGTATCTGCGTTTGCTTTTGAGTATCACGTAATTAACACTAAAACACGTTTTAACGATTTGAAAGTAATGCCATCTGTACTAAGAGCAGAGCTTTTCTAAAACAAAAAATTCTCCTGGGCATTCGTTGTTTATGTTATTGAGATCATCGATTTCAATAAATCAGCTTCGGTGTGGTTTTGTTTTAAGTTTCAATTTCTACTATCTGGTTAGCTGCCTCTTTAACATTCTCTACAGTTGTATGCTGATCTTAGATTCTTGTGTAGAAATATAGCGGTGCTCGTGATATGCCATTTTGCTCAGACATAATTTTTGCTAGTTTCTTTGTTTGGTTATTTTTTTTTTCTTTTCTCTGGACTTCTCTGAATTAATACAGAGGCATTTTGAATTCTGTTTTCCATCTTTGATCCATTTTCTCCCTGATGTAACGTTATTTTCATCCGCGTTATCCATGTGCATCACCTCTACTTTCTGTTTTAACCACGGTAGGTCTGAGCTTGGATATTCAATATTGATGAATACATCCTAAAGATTTTGTTACCTAATTGAAATCGCTGACTTCGTAGTCATGGAAGGGTTTCCAGATATAGTATCCAGCTCGTCATTAAGAACATGATTATAGTTTTCCTCTAAAAGGAAGTTTTGCAGATAGAATTCCTAGAACTTTTCCTTTACTTCTTAAAGCAAACCAAGTTATCTCCGATTTTTTCAGAGGGTATGCAATTACAGGAATAAAATCATTTTTTATTTCTGACTTAACAAAAATCGTAGTTTTGACTGTTCCAAGCTAACCTCTCCAAGGGAGGGTTTTTTTTGTTTAGATAAAAATTATCTCTGCTTTATTCCCATTTGTTCCATTGTAGAAGAATCCCCTCCCCCTTCGATTTGCCCACGTGGCATAGTCTCGCCAAATAATTGTGCACTCTGTAAGCATACCAATCAAAGCCTTTGTTGGTCAAATAATGAACCATTGATAATGCTTAAAATTGTTTTTAACTCTCCAGTCATATAACCCTCCCCCTTCGATTTGCCCACGTGGCATAGTCTCGCCAAATTAATATGCACTCTGTAAGCATACCAATCAAAGCCTTTGCTGATCAAATAATGAACCATTGATAATGCTTAAAATTGTTTTTAACTCACCAATCATATAACGGTGACAAAACGTAATTATCTGCGTCAGGATTTTCACAAATATGCTGCTATATTATTTGAAAACCAAGCAAAAGACCCAAATCGAAATCCTGCATCACAGTCAATGAGTGACACCCTGGCTACCAACGGGTAGCCTGCAGACGTGAAATTGTTCACATACATCACCTTCCTCGTAGTCAGAGTCAGAAGGTGAAAGTGTGTCACAGGTTTGAGAGGACCGTGGCATGTTTTGACTATTTTTTTCCTCTTCCTTCCCTCCTTTTCTTGGTGGCGGCACGGTGAGTGTCCCGCATTCCAAGCGGAGCACGTGCTGCAGGGTCAGTTCAACTCACTAGAACCCAGCCCACGTGGCGGTAGGCGACCAACCACTACCCAGCGATCGCGGGGGTGGGGGGGGGGGGGGGGTTGTTGTTGGTGAGCGGTGCCTACGTCACGAAGGTGAAGGGGTACTGCTTGACCCTGATCTGTTCTGAGCTTGTCAGCTCTAGCTCACATTCCCCAACCCGACACTGTAGGGGAAGGTCAGCGAGCAGGTCAGCCGTGTCCTCACAGAGTGCTCTGACTTGTTTCCTCTGTGTCTCGCTCAGTGAGGGGGGAGATGTTGACGTTTTCCCACGTTTTCTCTGCTTGCAGTGGGAGGAGGGGGATATGGAGAGGATAAGGATCTCCCACCTCCTCGGGTTCCTCGATGACCACAGGAGAGGTCACGGCAGCGCATCTCTCCCGGCGGAAGTACGCCTTGAGGAGATTAGCGTGGTACAGCCGGGATGTACCCCGGACCTCGATCCTATAGTCGTGGTCGCCGACCCTCTCTAGCACTTTGAAAGGCCCCTGCCAGGCCAGCTGGAGTTTGTTGTGCTTGACAGGAAGAAGAAGAAGAACTTCATCCCCAGGGTCGAACCACCTGTCTTTGGCCTTCCTATTGTAGTAAAGGCGGTATCGGTTTTTGGCCACTTCCAGGTGCTGTTGCATAGAGAAGCTCGAACGGTGAAAACCGTGTTGACTCCTGTGGGACCTCTCGGTAGGCAAACAAGACAGCGGGAAGGTACTGGTCCCATTGCTTGGGGTGCTCAAGACACGGGCGCTTGAGCATTTGTTTTAGGGTGGCGTTGAATCGCTCCACCAGCCCGTTCGCTTGAGCATGGTAGGGGCTGGTGGTGATACTCTTGATGCCCAAGGCCTCGTTTACCCGGTGCATATACTCCGAGGTAAACTGGGTGCCCATGTCTGTGAGCACCTCAGCCGGGATTCCGATCCAAGACCATATCTCCCAGAGGGCATCGGTTACGGTCTAGGAATCGATTCCTTTGAGGGGGACCGCCTCGGGGTACCTAGTGGCATAGTCAACGACCACCAGGATGTACCTATGTCCCTTCTGGCTAGCAGGGACAATAGGACCCACGAGGTCGACACCGACCTTTTTGAAAGGTGTGTCCACTAAAGGGACACTACCCAGAGGAACTCGGGTATTTTTCCCTTTCGGGGTGGTTCGCTGGCATGGATCACAGGACCGGCAATAGCGTCTGACGTCAGTGCAATGCCCTGGCCAGTAGAAAGCTTGCCTGATCCGTTCAAGGGTCCTCTTTGCGCCAAGATGCCCAGCCAGCGGAGTACTGTACCCCGTTTCCAACACTAGGGGACGAAGTTTCTTTGGCACGACCACTTGTCTGGCCTGGATTTTCCCTTTGGTATACTCCCGATAGAGTACACCTTTGTCCACGAGATAGCGGCTCGGGTAGCGGCTAGTGGGTGTAGTTTGGGCCAATTTCCTGGGCCCTGCTAAGCTGGGGTCGGAAGTTTGCATTTCAATGATCTCGGACCTCGTGACCAAAGAGGCCAGTCCTTGGTCCATAGGTTTTAGGATAGGGTAGAATACCCTTTTCCTGCGGGTTCCTGCTCGCGTGGTGACAGCCCCTACCGTTTCCCTTGGTAGTCGACGGCAACCTCACCCGACGTTTCATCCTCGAATCCTACGTTGTTGCCTATCAATAGGGAGTTGGTAGGTCTGTCGAGCATTACTGCCCACACCTTCCCCTTAAAGTAAGGGGTGAACCCGTCGACCAAGGCAGTCTCCCTAACCATCCGCATGTGATCTTCCACAGCAGTCACCTCACAACTGGGGCCTCGCGGAGCATCGGGGCTTACCAGCCTCTTGTCCACGAAGATCGCCGTGGCTCCTGTGTCCCGAATCGTGTCAGCAATCTTTCCGTTGAGTTGAGACAAGAACATGGGACACGGTTTGTCTTCCTCTGATGTCTGCAAGAACTGCGCGAACGCTTTCCTGGGTGCACCGGAGGGTCGCTGGGTATCCCGAACCCAGGCAGGACAGTCCCTCCTCAGATTTCCTACCTTCCCACAGTAACAGCACTCAGAGGGATTGCGAGGTCCTTGATTAGGAAGGAGGTCCTGAGGGATGGCCCCACTAGTTGGGCACGGACCGGGAAAGCCCAAACTCTTTCTTTGAGGAATCCCCGGTCGGTCGGAGGAGTGGTTGGGCTGAGTCCGGCTCGGCCCACTGCCAGGGGCTCCAGCGCCTGGCTTCCCACCCCTACGGGCCTCCGCGTAGACCTCAGCCACTTCAGTGACTTTACGAAAGGTCGTGGGCTGCGCTACCCAATTAAGCATGGCCATCTAGTCCGATATCGCCGTCGTGAGCTGCTCGTAAAGGACTAAGTCCTTTAGCTCCATCTCTGAAAGGTCAACCCAATGGTCAAGTGCGCGTGTGAGGCACTGGCCAAACTGGATGAACGACTCATCCCCTCTTTTGCGTAGGTCGCGAAACTTGCGTCTGGAGACCTCTGGCCCAAGCCGAAATCTTTTCAGAAGAGCCAACTTGAGGTCGGCATAGGTGCTTTCCCTGGGCAGGTCGTTGAAAACTTCCCGAGCCTTACCTGTTAATGAACCCGCCAGGTACAGAATCCGATCCCCTTCCTCCAGTCCATATTTATCTGCTATGGCGTCAAAATGGGCCAGAAAGTCCTCAACGTCATCGTTGGGGTGGAATTCAGGGAGCTTAAGGGGCAAGGGGAGAGAACGTACGCTCGCAGGCTGACGGGAGTCTAGGGCACGCATACCTTCGGCCATTGTCTCTAGACGAAGTAACTCCATCTCCCTTTCTTCTCTGTGGGCTTGTTCTCTTCGTTCTAGTTCCTCCCTAAACATCATTTCTCTCCTCATCTGTTCCTCCCTAACGAGTCTTTGTTCTTCCTTCTCTCTCTCCCTCTCCTCCCTATGGATTCTCTCTCTCTCTTCCTTTTCCTCTCTACGAATCCTTTCTTTTTCTTCTTTTTTCTTCTCTGCGAATTCTTTCTCTCTCCTCCTTCTCCTCTTTTTTTTTTTTTTTTTTTTTTTTTTTGGTGGCATCAGTTATCGGATCAATGGAGCACCTAAGGCGGTGATTTTTTTTTTTTTTTTTTTTTTCCCCCTAAGGCCAAAATCCACCTCTTCATTTTTTGGTGCTTCACACTGTCCTCTTCATCTGCCAAAAAAACAAAAAGCGAAGAAAAAAAAAATAAAAACAATTTCCACAACTAAGGTTTTTTTTTTTTTTTTTTTTTTTTTTTTTTTTTCCAACAGTCTCTTACACACCATGCATAGTCTGTATGTTCTCTTACAAATGGACACAGTGTTGCAGATTTTAGTATTTTGGCGTTTGATACAAAGTGTCTGGGTTTGTTGATGTTCTAATGTGTGGTGAACTGGCACACTCACTCTGATCATGTTTTGTACATACAAAGGAAACAGCATATATTAAACAAAAAATATAATCATTTTCGGTTTTTCATTTTGTTTTACACACACACACCCACAGAGAGAGAGAGAGAGAGAGAGAGGGGAGAGAGAGAGAGGAGAGAGAGAGAGAGAGAGAGAGAGAGAGAGAGAGAAGAGAGAGAAAGTGAGAGACAGAGGGAGAGAGAGAAAGAGAGAGGGACAGAGGAAGGAAGAGAGACAGACAGCCAGACTGATCGGCCGTCAGGCAGACAGATGGACAGAGACGGCGTCTTTTAAATGAATTTAGGTGTTAATTACATTAGAATGGTTGCTTCTGAATATGTATTTTCTTCTCATATTTAATTGTTGATCAAAAATGATTTGAAGCGAAGACAGTGCTTTTGTTTTCCGCGCTATACTTATACACATTTTGCCCAACAAAATGGTATGATTAACTAACACAGACTCTTTTTGGTTCAGTTCCTTTTTACAAACACCAAATAAGACATCCAAAACCAATAATTTTACTGGTTTTCCAATTTCAAGCCATAAAAGTACTTCAATTTTTTTCCAAAATAGACTCACATTTGGGCATTCAAAAAAGAAATGCTCAATGAAGTCAATCTTATCACTACAGTAATCGCATTTGTTAGAGTCTGTTACTTTCATTTTTTCAAGAATGATATTTGTAGGATAGATATTATGGTTTATTTTCCATTGTAGTTCGTGTAACCGAACTTCTTTTGAAACTTTTCTCGGCAAGATCCAGAAACTGTCGTTGAGAACAAAATTGAATTTTCTTTGCCAGACTTCATAAGCGTGAGGTTTTAGATTGATTTCATCTCCCGCTTTTAATAATAAGGTCTTTATTTTCTTTGGTTTTACATTAAACTCACTTGCAATGCAGGACTCCACATGGATGTTTTCACGACTCATTTCGCCACGTTGAATCCAGTTCATCCATTGTCTTGGAATTGCGTTGCAAAGAGCGTTGTATTCAAAAATTACATTTGCTTTATTTTTATCTATTACAGTTGAAACTTCTTCTAAACTCAAGAGTCGGTTTTCATGTGCATGCACTATGTTTTGAACACATTCAAATCCATTTTCGAACCAATTTTGAAAATACAAAACCTTGCTCTTATATTGTACTAAAGTGTTATGAAATAGCATTTGACTATGAACGTTCTTGCTGTCTACATCCTCTAATTTAATTTCTTTCTTATTATCTAGATATGTAATAATGACTTCTTTCCAAAAGTCGTTTTCTATTTCACTCACGTTTTGTAGCTGCTTTGATCTGCAGTTTATCCTGAAAATATTTTGTTCTGTAGCAAGTTTACCCAAATGCCATTTGGGTATAAAGGTCCAGTTCTCGTTAGTAGCACAAAGCAGCTTTCCAGCCCATTGTAAATACAAACATTTTTGAAATTCTAACATATTAATCATTTGAAGTCCTCCTTCACTATAGTCACTTTCCATTGTTTTTCTTTTCACCTTTTCGAAAGCTTTACGGTTGCTAAATTTTCTTTGCCAAATAAACCTATACAACAATGTGTTCACCTGCCTAAGAATTACTTCCGGGATACCTATACATTGCATAACGAATGTCAACTGGCTGACAATATAGGATTTAACTATAACAATTTTGCCATGTATACTGAGATCCCTTCTACTCCACTGTTTTATCAAATTATGGATTCTTTTAACTCGACTTTTCCAATTATCTTCAATATTTCTAGCCATTGTTTCTGTTTGGAAATAAATTCCCAGGATTTTTATTTTATCAACGATGGGAAACGGTAAATTCCGTTCTTCTCCTCCTTTACCTAGTCGTATTGCTTTGGTTTTGTGTAAATTCAGTTTAAGTCCTGAAAAGTTTTCAAACGAATTGAGTATGTTTAAAGACATTATCATATCCTCTCTATTTTCAAGAAATAGTGTCGTGTCGTCAGCTAATTGCTTTATTTTCAATACAGCGTTAACATTATTTTTTGGTGTCATAATACCTGAGATAGGACTGTTTCTTATCTTTATTGCCAAAATCTCTACCGCTAAAATAAAGGCAAGGGGAGAGAATGGGCAGCCTTGCCTAATTTCCTTCTCCTCTTTACACACCCTCTCTTTTCTTTCTTCCTCCTCTCTACGCGCCTTCTCTTTCCTTTCTTCCTCCTCTCTACGCGCCTTCTCTTTCCTTTCTTCCTCCTCTCTACGTGCTCTCTCTTTTCTTTCTTCCTCCTCTCTACACGCCCTCTCTTTTCTTTCTTCCTCCTCTCTACACGCCCTCTCTTTTCTTTCTTTCTTCCTCCTCTCTACACGTCCTCTCCAAATGAAATATCAAGGACATGATGTCCTGAGGGGGAGCTGCATATGGAGGGGAGGGGGGGGGGTGATGGGGCGTGAGTCCCGCCCTGTGAAAATAAAAGAGGGTTCCTTGGCTATCCTCTTCTTGTGTGAATCTGTGGGTAGATGCGTGTGAGTTTCTGTGAATGATTGGCCTCTCACCCACTGTCCTCTACTGTAGGAAAAGAAAACACGGCGAGTCCAAGTGGTTATGGTGTTCTGCAGCTGTGTTTCCAGGGGCGGATCGTCGGCACCGAGGAGGGGCCACCGCCTTTTTCACTCCACCCCTCTTCGGACCAAAAGAAATTATAATCATAATAAATGAATCAAACATAAAGCTAGAAAAAAAGTAAGAGAGAGAGAGAGAGAGAGAGAGAGAGAGAGAGAGAGAGAGAGAGAGAGAGAGAGAGAGAGAGAGATTGGATTGGGTTTGTGCGTGACCTCAAATGCTTTCAGTAACATGCTTTAAATCAAGTTTTGGATGTTGGACAAACAAGTTGCAAAACACGGTAGAGAGTACATGGGCAAACAAGACCTATATCAACCATATGTAGTGTAACACACAAATATTAAATATTTGATTACATGCGGGAACAAAAGTGGCCATTTTTCAGAAAGAAAAAAAATTGATCACCTGAAATCAAGTGTATGCTGATTATACAGAGAACAGATGGGCAAAGGATAATGATTGTCAGGTGAATCAATTGAATTGACACAATCCGATATAATTGTTAACATACGTATAACTAAATTTTGTAAAGTATATTATTGATTGATTAGTCGTCAGATAATAATGGTGTGTATGTTATCCATTTGTTAGAGATATTTGCCTGGTTTAATTGTAAACAGGCATTATATTCTTCGATTTTATATCTGAATTTTAGTTTTTTCAGGAAGACAGATATCTGGATTTTGTTTCACTAGTTTGCAAATGTACAAATAGTATTTTGCAAATAATATTAAGAAAGAAAAGATGCTGTCTGTAAAAATGTTACTGTCATAACCGAGCAACACAAATGATTCTGTTAATCGTACATTTTTTGCATTTATACACCTTTCTTTCATTAAATCAATGAGATTGTTAAAAAAAAAAACTGTACGATGTCACATTTCCAAAACATGTGATCAATACTATCCTTGTGCATTCCACAGAAATTACAAGTATCGTGATCAACTATTCCAATTTCCCTTAAGATAATGTTCGTATCTAGGCATCGATGTACAATCTTCAACTGAAACCATTTAAGCTTTACGTCATTTATTTTATGTATATAATGGAAGCACGATTTCCAGTCATGGACTGTTGAGAGCTTTAAGTCCCATTTGTAACAACATTTTGGTCTCAGATTATTTTCTACCAGTATATCATAGTATGTTTTTGAGCCTTTGTTAATTGCAAATATGTTTCTAAAACAAAGTAATTCGTTTAGATGTTTATTATCCTTGATCGTAATATTATACTTTTTACGCAATCGTTTATTGCCGATGTGTAACCAGCGAAAGTAATGAAGTCAATGTTCACATTATATTTTTCTTTGAACTGCATATGCGACAAAATCTTCCCATTATCATACCTTTGTTTGTAAACTCTCTTGAAACAATAAATTTCTTCCCCACTTGAATACGCTTATTGTAAAAAATCGGCTCGGCAAGAAGTTCAGCGGAATTCTTAGGTGTACATTTATAATAGAAAACATTCATTGCCTCAAAGACATCCTTCCAAAAGTGATTATATTTTGCAAAACTGGAGACAAACTCGGGACCAAATTTATTAATCAGAGGCCATTTTGGAAAGTTTTTCAACAAAATATGTTTTCATTTATGAGTTGATTTTTCCGCTTTCCTAATCCAAGACAGCTTTAAAGATAAAACAAATGTCTTTAAGTCAGGAATACCAATGTCACCATTTTTAATACTTTTGTGTGAAATTTTGCGGCTAATTTTATCTGTCTTGTTATTCCAAACAAATTTGTAACAGATGCGTTGACATGTCTGAAAAAATATATCAGGTGGGTTCGGTAAAAGTAACCACAAATGAGTCAATTTTGAAAGAATGATTGATTTTAGTATGGCAACTCTGCCACGAGGAGTTATCTGACGTTTTACCCATACTTTGAATAAATGCTTTATATCTGTCAATCTTTCCGAATAATTTATGTTAATACATTCTCTAAGATCGTTCATAAACCACATTCCAAGTGTTCCAAGTGTCTTGTCTTCTTGTCTTGATCTTTCTCTCCTGTCGTTTTGTTCACTTCCTCATCGTTTGTCATGCTCTAGTTTGAAGATTTTGGCCCCTACCCTCTTCCCACTGCATCCCCCTTGCCCTTTGACTTATCAGGTTTAAGTGGTAAGGAGGGAGGGTGTAGTTTGGGAATCCTCTTTCATTCTAGATTAGTTGGCTTACCCTACCCCATTCCCGTTGGTTTTCTCATTTGCCGTGTGCTTGAATAAAGAAGTGTGAATGTGAAATCTTTGGTGGTCTGTTGTTGGCGCGTTCGCGAGTGTTCGAGACAGCCTTCCCTTTGGAACCCTAGACCAACGTGACAAAGTGAGTCAGACCAATCAGCATCACGCCCTGCCTGCTGGCTACATGATGTCTCCGGGCTGTTGTTCTCATCTGGCCTTTGGTCGTCTCTGAGCCATGTAGAGCTACCAAACTTCGTGGAAGAGTAGATGTGGTCGTCTGCTGTGAATTGGGATGTCCTGTTTCGTTCACCATTGTCTGTATTTTCGTCTTGGATGTCACTCCTCTCTCGGTCGTTCCACTTTCTCACATCCATTTTTCACTCTGTTCGCATTAAATTAAAACCTTCCTCCTGCGTACCCTTCTCACACTGTTTCCATGCCTTCGTCTCTTCCTCGCCTGACCTGAAACAAAAATCCCACACTGTGTGTCACACAAACATTTGATAATAAATGATGAAAAATGATAAATAGTATTTGTATAGCTCACGTCTATTTGACAGCTACTCATTGTACTTTCACACGCCATTCAGGCCCTCAATTATTCACATATGACAGCTACCTTACTACAGAAGTCATTGTGTACACACAATGTGGGAAAAGCATTGTTCTGAATGCTTGGCTGAAAAGATAAGTTTTTAGCAGTGCTTTGAAAACAGATAAGGTGAGCTAGTTTCGTAGAGTGTGACGCAGTGAGCTTCAAACAGTTGGGGCAGCAAAACTGAATGACCACACACTAACGATTTTAAAATATCGCTTTGGTATTTTCAGGAGTTTCTTATTGGAAGAGCGGTGAGTACGTGATAACTGCTATGCGCATAGCATAGAGGACAGTCATGGTGGAAGAGGACCACTAAAGAAACAGAAGGCAAGAGTGGCTAGTTTGTCCTGGTGAACATATTTAACTTGAATCCAGTACAGCTTCCTGAACAGTGGTGTAATCTGATCTCGTTTTCTGTTATTAAGGACGAGTCTCTCTGCACTGCTTTGAATTCATTGGAGCCGGCAATTTTTTTCTGCTGGCAAGCCATACATTACTAAATAACAATAATCAAGCCAAGAAGTAATTAGTGAATGAACGAGTCTTGCTGTTGTATCAGTTGAAAGACATTTTTGAATTAAGTTGACATGGCGGAGTTCCAAGAACGACGGACAGCACAAACTGCTAATCTGATCCTGCATCGAACTTGTCTTGTCAAGTTTGACTCCTAGACATTTGACTGTCGGTTTCAAACTAAGATTATTGCGACCAGTGTTTACTAATCCATGCCTATCTGCTTGATTCGTGATAGCGTGTCAACGAGCCTAATTTCCATTTTGATTGTGTTTAGCATCATCTAATTGCTGTTCAGTCAGAGAAACCAGTGTTGATGTACAGCTCAATACTAGACTGAAAATTACTAAATTCAGTAGATGCTGCACTTTTTGACAACTCGGTGTCATCTGCATACTTATGAAAGTCACAATCTTGTGCTGAAATAATCTCGGACAAATGTTGATGATAAAGTATGAACAGCACAAGCCTCAACACTGAGCCCTGGGGAAGACCACATAAAAGAGGACTAATGGCAGACAAGCAGCCGTCTGTTACAAATGATTGTCAACGACCAGTAGCGTACGATACAAACCAGTCAAAAACTTCGCCCTGAGCGCCAAAATGATTTTCAGCCTCTTTAATGTCAAATGCTGCGCTGAGGTCAAGGAGAGCAATCATGGAACTAAATCGCTCGTCTGCATTTGTCAGCAGCGTTTCTATGACATTCAGCACAGCAGTTTCTATGCGGTGATCCTTCCTATATACATACTGATTAATTTAAGAAGGCACTTATCTGACGGATGTTTCTGCAAACGTTTAAATACGATCTTCTCAAGTACCTTTGAAAGAAATGGTCTAAATTCGTTTAGCTCATTACGGTCGAGGTTATACTGTTTTAACAGTAGAATAATGACAGCTTGTTTGAACGGGGATAGGGTGGGGGGGGGGGGGTTATGCTCTCAGACGGTGATATCTTGACAATATTTAAAGACGTGGAAAACGTTCTGGAATACGAAGTTTTGTAAGTGAAGTAAGAAGAGGGTCTAAAATACAACTTTTCGTAGGATACCGACAAGAACGAGCGTCTAAAGCACTACGAATGATCCAAATCTTCTCAGAGAAAAGGTCGCTGAAAAGCTGCATAAGATCAGAACGAGAAATATTTGCTGGAAAAGGAAATACCTTACTTTTTGCCTCATAAATAATTTGAATCAAAAAGAAAGTTCTTTTAGTTAAGTGTTAGAATTCAGTCTGTCTATATAGCGCAGTCTCCCTGCAGCCTCGACTCAGTTCCCAGTTGTCACCCTGTCTTTAACAAAGATGTGCCTGTGAACCGTGCGGTGTATCATGCGCCGTTGCCGTTCTGCACGTTCGCGCTGACGTCGAACCTTCCTCAGCTCGTCAGACCTCCACGGAGCAGAAGGACGATCTCGCACATGCCTGGTCACTAGAGGAGCATGGTCATCAAGGATCCGCCGGGGGCCCACAATTACAGGCTTCAGCAGGCTCCAGAAGGCCAGGCTTGGAACGTCGTCCTGCTGTCACTTTTGCACAGTTTACGAAATCAAGCTTGAAGGCAGACATGTCCGTAGCTCTCAGGTTCCTGGAGGTTATTAAACTGGTGGGAGGTGAAGGTCTGGCAGGACAAGCTACAGAAGACAGCATAATGGTCTGACAGACCCTCTTCGAGTGACAGAACACTTTATCCATAATGGACGAAACCCCAGTCCAAAATGTGGCCATGCTTGTGCCTGTTGGAACATTGACAAGTTGAGACAAATTACGGTCACACACACACACACACACACACACACACAACACACACACACACACACACGTACATATATGAGTGTGTGTGTGTGTGTGTGTGTGTGTGTGTGTCGCGCGCGTGTCCATTCGTGCAAGCGTGCATGCGCGCACGCGTACGTAGGTGCGCACGCGCGCTTGTGTGTGAGTGAGTGAGTGAGTGTGTGTGTGTGTGTGCGTGCGTGCGTGCGTGCGTGCGTGCGTGCGTGCGTGCGTGCGTGGTGTGTGTGTGTGTGTGTGTGTGTGTGTGTGTGTTTGAGAGAGAGAGAGAGAGAGAGAGAGAGAGAGAGAGAGAGAGAGAGAGACAACTCAAACTCAAACTGAAAAACTCAAATAGTTTAATTGTGAAGGCCACCAACCTATCTGCAATGAGGTCAAGAACAAAAGTAGAACACACAGGCGCTCGGTGCACATACTAACAATCATGAAAGAAAATATTTGCATAACAAAAAGTTCTTCCTGAAATTACTCTGGCATGTGTGTTAACTGATTTCAGTTCCTCTCTTCGTTTCAGTGCTTTAAAAATGAACACAACTACAGAGTGAGTTACAATTCACTGTTCATTTTGCAGTAAAAGAAGCAATGACACTTGATGAACATTTCTGGTATGAGGCAAAATGTATTTAATCTACTAAATCTTTATAGGATGGACAAACAATCAAAACATATATTTCGTCCTCAATTTTATTACAGAATGGACATTTTTTAGAGTTTAGTGTATATCTTTGATGGACATTAAAATCACTAATAGCAAGTCGAAATCTCACAAACACTTCGCTAAATTAGGAATTGTAATATCAGTTAAATATTTCTCAAGCTGCCAAAAGGATTTAAAGGAACGATATGTTGAATATCTGTCGCAAGTATTTTACTATCCCAATTCTGTCTATAACAGTCAGTCACGCGTTGTTTAAGTTCACGTAAAAACATTTTTTTTATAATTCACTCCACCATTTAACCAAACAAAAGAAAAGCCATAAGTATCCAAACAATGTTTTATCAAAGATGCCCAATTTGTTTGTACACTCCGATTTCTAGTACATTGAAATAATTCTTATTTTATTCCATTTTATATGCTTGTTTTGATAGTCTAACGAGTGACAGCTTTTACAGTTTGAATCAGTAGCGCATTGATTTTATTGCACATCTACATACAAAGGATACCTTCCTAGCTCACTGTATACCATTGTATTTGGGGTATTCGGGCAAACATTTAAAAAAGCGTTTGCATGCAAACAAGTGAGGTAATTCAATTACGTGTAGATGAGACTGTCCCCAGACTTCCGCTGCATATGAAAGCATAGGTTTCACTTGCGCATCAAAAAGTTAAAAAAAAACAACCTGACTTCTATCCATTGTTCCCAAACTCCACATTGTTTTCATAATTTCCACAATTTTGGCTTTAGCCCTGCCTGCAAATTCTTCGAGTGCAATGTTGTATGATAGCTTTGTGGTTAAAGTAAATCCCAAATACTTATAACTGTTAACAACTTAAATCTGTTTTCTCTGATAGAACCATTTTTCTGCTTTTGATAAAGGTCCTCCTTTTCTACAAACCATAACTTTTGTTTTCTTTAAGTTCACTTTAAGTCCTAGAGATATTGATGCTTTATCAAGGGGAGAGAGAGAGAGAGAGAGAGAGAGAGAGAGAGAGAGAGAGAGAGAGAGAGAGAGAGAGAGAGAGAGAGAGAGAGACTGTGCATTGATACTCCGTCCTCAGTGTCCATCTCTATCGATCTCCCCACCCAAATACCCCGCCACGTCCCCATCCCACCCTGCCCACCTCCCTTCCTCATCTCCCTCACGCATGAGTCCTGCCTCTGCCTTCTTTTCTTTTAATTTAAGAGGCTGGCAAGATACTTATTTATGCCACTCCGTACATACATATCCTAGTTACTTTGAGACTGAACACTAAACCGTCAGGTGCCTTATAAGCGCCGACCACCTCCTTTGCATTTGGCTTCCTAGGAAGTGGAGGTGGGCGTTTACAAGGTATTAACTTCATATTCTAGAGCAGTGCATCCCATTTAAAAAGGTGATGATTTTTTTAAGTAGGTCCGGGCGTTGAAGTGATTTTTTTTGTTCATGACTTATCCCATTTCCACTTGTCAAAACACAAGACAGCGTGCGCATGCGCGAGCGAGCACACACATCCAGAGAGGGAGAGAGAGAGACTCGTGACTCGTGACTTTAATGTGAGGCCATCAGCCTATTCACATGAGTACACAACAAGAAATATAAATCAATTTTATATAATTAGAACAAAATTTACCATAACTGCAACCAAACATTCTTCCCTGACAGTATGTACATGCAGAATTCTATCTTGATCATACATTAACACTACTTGGTACATTCTTCCTTATGAACGTAATGTAAGTATCTATATTATTGTTTTAAAACTCATGATATTAATGCTGTTGATACTATCATACAAAACACATGTTTTCTATTTCATTACCCTCATCATATTACGTTTACATATACAATGAAGACCTTTCCTCCCTGCGTCGTATGATTCTCCGGAAAACCGGTCTATTTTAAGCATCTTTTGTTTACATCAATTACGCATGCGCAAAATAAGCCTATCGCCCTCTCCGGTGCAAAGGTAAACCCCGAATCATGGGTCTACATCACAAAGCTGCCATGCTAACCTTTGACACTCAGTGTGTGTTCTTCTGTGGTCGTGTTCGTGTGGTGTTGGACTTGTGTTGTTTATATTCGTTGGATTTAGCAGCCCCATTGATAAATTACTAAAACCTTGTCGCTTTCCATGTATCAGGTTGGTACATTCCTTCAGTTATTTCACTTTAATTGTCGTTTTCCCTATTTCTTTTCAGCCTGTAACCTGTTGACACTTGACTCGTACACATGTGCCTAAATTGCCTGTTGGCCAGAGGAGTCTCTTAATGGTCGGATCCCTAGCATTCAAACTTTAATAATTCAAAACAACCGTCGGAAAATAATCAAAATGCATATAACAACTATCATTATTCAAAGAGTACAAAACCATACTCTTATAATCTGATCTATGGGCAACCATTTCATAGCAGACGATCCAGCCAAGATTCAACAGACAATTCTCATTTCTACTCCCACTTTCTCAGAGAGAGAGAGAGAGAGAGAGAGAGAGAGAGAGAGAGAGAGAGTCTGCATGTGGGGGAGGGTGTAGAGACCGGGCTCAAAATAAAGCAGATGACACTTCTGTAGTTTTTAAATAAATTGGAAAGTGTCAATCCAACTGAAATAGTAAATCTCTTTTCAAACGCTTCTTTATATTGAAATCTGGTAAATCTCTTTTCAAACTCTTCTTTTTATTGAAATCTGGTAATAAGAAAGAAAGCTTTAAGCAGGTCTTCAGAAATGGAAACTACATCGCTTCATCAGAAGTTTCATTGTTTCTGTTTATCGAATTTTCTTTGTTCACGTTCTTTACTTTTGCTTTCCATTGATGCACAATTTTCTTTCATAAATTTCAAAAGGATGAGTCATATTTCTAATACGTCTTATATTTTGTATTTCTTTGAATGTCAGTTTTAATACGACGACAGAATATTGCCTATTCTATGTCTACAGTCAGTGTCTACGTTTACACATGTGAAGCTGTTGTAACCAAAATGAGAAAGAAGTTACATAAATTTTAAAAAGCCGGGGGGGAGGGGGGAGGGGGGGGGGGCTTGTTCTCAACGTATGATAGGGGACATTCTTGCTACAATTCTCGACAGAAACCAAACTTCGAATAAGTATTATTCATATGTTCAACACTGCAATAATTCCATGACAGTGTCAAAGGCTTGACTGAAATTTCCTCGCACTAAATCAATCTAATTAACGTCAGTTATTGTTAACTATAAATTTAGGACTTTGTTACTTGATACGTATTTGTCAACAAAAAGGAAGCTGAATTTTTGTTTCTACTGCAACCGTCGAATAGTCCACAGATAATCTTTGATGGGCCTGTTTACTTTGAAATCAAAATGGTTATTAAGCGTTATCATAACTCCTCTTGTATTTGTGGGTTGGTTGAATGATATAACTGACAGCCTCATCATGCTGAAAGATTCTTTCCCTCAAAGTGCGTGTCTGATAGAATTTTAAACGAAGGTTTTCCATGTTTCTAAACCAAACGTCTTCTGTAAATCATTTCAGGGACTAGCAGTTAGCAGATAATGTAGATAAAGTACTATCCATTGTTCACAGGGAAAACAACACCATACTGTGCCATTTACTGATAATGAAGTTAAAGTGCTATTCTACTGACAATGTGAATAAATCGTAACCCGTAGTTTACAGATAAAACAATAATATACCGTTTTATTCTTCTTCTAATGTAGATAAAGTACTATCAATTGTTTACAGGGAAAGCAATAACATACAATGCCATTCTACTGTGTTCGACACCCTTGAATATTCTCACATACTTCGTTCAAAACAGAAAGTATTTATCCAGCCAAAAAACAGCTGATGACCTCATAAAATAAAGAATGGATGAGTTGAGTTGGAATCCACTTGGAATATCAGAACTTATCTGATGGTGGAGAGGAGTGTTGATCTCTCTCCAGTGACTGGTGACTGGTCCACCTTCTCTACAGTAAGCTGATGTGTTGGGACAGCTGTGTTGTGCAGGCAGTCCTGAGGCAGGGACAGGGGCCCAGGATCCAGGGTAATTCTTCTGGTTGATCAGTGCAACCTTACACAGGCTTTCAGAGTAGGGGAGATAAGCGTTCACCTATCTGGTTTACATTTGTTGTAATGTTTGGTTCACTGGTGGTGATCAGTCTCACGGCCTTCTATGGAGCAGTGAAGTGAGGAGACGTGGTTTCCCCTTTTTGTGTGCGAAGCTACACATCCGGTCTCTGTTGCCTGTCTGAATCATGTCACCATAGACAAAGAGAGGAGGGGGGTCTGGACCGAGACAGTTATCCCCTGTATTTGATGGCCTTGTTCTTGTTCCTAAGTCATCTTCTGAACATTCACACATGCAGTCACAACACACACACACACACACATGCGCGCGCACATGCTCACTCACACACACACACACATATGAACGTGTGCGCGTACGTTCGCTCGCTCTTACCCACACACATATACACATGTATGCATGTGCATGTCCACACCAACACACGCGCGCACACACGCATACACATAACCGCACAAATGCACACACAAGCACATGCGCACACGCCCACATACAAAGATACACACATACACACATATGTACACATATAGCCTATATGCAGATACATGTGCTCAAACAAACCCACAAATCACACACACACACACACACACACACACACACACACACACACACACACTCACTTCTGCACACGCACACACACACATGCACACACACACGTGTACACACACACACACACACACACACATGTGCACACATGCCTGCGCGCACATACATACATGCACACCACCCCCCCACACACATACATACACACACACATGCACCCATGCACACACATGGGCCCATGCCCACACATCATACACACACGTATACATCCACTACACACACACACACACACACACACACACACACACACACACAAAATGGTAGGTAGGCACTCAAGGTCTGACCAGCGCGTTGGGCTAACGCGTAGGTCAGACATCCGTGAGTCGTAGCCACGAGACCCTCTTCTTCAATTGTATCATCTTTGTTGTTAATTCATTTATTCATCAGCTTCAAATCATGCGTAGTGTGGTCTCAAAACTTAGCGGATGTGGTGTAGCGTATATGAACTAGTCCGCACGCAGTGACGCCTCCTTGATGAAACTGAAACTGAAACTATCGATCTCCCACCCAAATACCCCGCCACGTCCCCATCCCACCCTGCTCACCTCCCTTCCTCATCTCCCTCACGCATGAGTCCTGCCTCTGCCTTCTTTTCTTTTAATTTAAGAGGCTGGCAAGACACTTATTTATGTCACTCCGTACATACATATCCTAGTTACTTTGAGACTGAACACTAAACCGTCAGGTGCTTTATAAGCGCCGGCCACCTCTTTCGCATTTGGCCTCCTAGGAAGTGGAGGTGGGCGTTTGCAAGGTATTAACTTCATATTCTGGAGCAGTGCATCCCATTTAAAAAGGTGATGATTTTGTTGCAGTAGGTCCGGGCGTTGAAGTGATTTTTTTTTTTGGTTTAAGACTTATCCCCTTTCTGGGGGCCGGAATAGCCCAGTGGTAGAGCGCCGGACTCGTAATCTTGGGGTTGTGGGTTCGAATCTCCGCCGGGCTGTTTCATTACAGGGAGATTTTTCCCTCGGAGTTAATATAGGTTCTAACTCCATTTCCCAAACAGTCCTCCGAATGAGACTATAAACTGAGGTTCCATGTGTGAACGCACACTTAACATCTTCCACACACGAAAAACCCCATCACCAACTTTCGGAAAAAGGGCCATTTTGGCAAAGGGTATGGATGACAGTTACCCCTTACACATAGCAGCACCTTCCCCGAAGATGGAGTATGGTGTTTAAACGGGGGGATAAAAAAAGGTCAGGACACACACAACCCCAAACCCCCTTTTGTTGGGTAAAATGGATTAATCCTTGCCTGTCTATACAGAGAGTGTCTCCCAGGAGTATCACCCTGATTTACGCAAAAAGAAAAAAAAAACCCCTTTCCACTTGTCAAAAACACAAACAGGTGGGCCCCTGGGGCGAGCGAGCACACCATCCAAAAGGGGAGAGAGAAGGGGAAAAGAGAGAGTTTTTGCGTGGGTGGGGTGGGGGGGAGGACCGGGCTCAAAATAAAACAGATGACACTTCTGTATTTTTTTAAAAAAAATTTGAAAGGTCCAAAATTTCCAAAAGGGAAAAAAAAGAAAAAAATCTTTTTTTTAAACTCTTTTTTATATTGAAATCTGGTAATATTTTTTTTAAACCCCTTTTTTAATTGAAATCTGGTAAAAAAGAAAGAAAACTTTAAGCAGGGCTTTTTGAAAAGGAAAAATACATCCTTCGTCAACTTTTCATTGTTTCTGTTTATCAAATGTTCTTTGTTCACGGTCTATCCTTCGGCTTTCCATTGATGCACGATTTTGTTTCATCAATTTCAAAAGGATGCGTCATATTTCTAATACGTCTTATATTTTGAATTTCTTTGAATGTCAGTTTTAATAAGATGACAGAATATTGCCTATTCTATGTCTACAGCCAGTGTTTACGTTTACCCATGTGAAGCTGTTGTAACCAAAATAAGAAAGAAGTTAGATAAAAAAAAAAGGGCTTGTTCTCAACGTATGATAGGGGACATTCTTGCTACAATTCTCGCCAAAAACCATTCTTCACCCTTTGAATAAGCATTGTTCATATGTTCAATACTACAATAATTCCATGACAGAGTCAAGAGCTTGACTGAAATTTCCTCACACTAGATTAATTTAATTGTCGTCAGTTATTGTTAACTGTAAACTCAGGACGTCGTTACTTGATACGTATTTGTTAACAAAAAGGAAGCTGGATTTTTGTTTCTACTGCAACCGTCGAATAGTCCACAGATAATCTTTGATGGTCCTGTTTAGTTTGAAATCAAAATGGTTATTAAGCGTTATCATAACTCCTCTTGTATTTGATGGGTTGGTTGAATAGTATTACTGAGAGCCTCATCATGCTGAAAGATTCTTTCCCTCAAAGTGCGTGTCTCATAGAATTTTAAACGAAGGTTTTCCATGTTTCTAAACCAAACGTCTTCTATAAATCATTTCAGGAACTAGCAATTAACAGATAATGTAGATAAAGTACTATCCATTGTTCACAGGGAAAACAACACCATACTGTGCCAATTACTGCTAATGTAGATAAAGCGCTATTCTACTGTGTGAATAAATCGTAACCCGTAGTTTACAGAGAAAACAATAATATACCGTTTCATTCTACGTCTAATGTAGCTTAAGTACTATTAATTGTTTACAGGGAAAACAATAACATGCAACGCCATTTTACTGTGTTCGAACCCCTTGAACATTCTCACATACTTCATTCAAACAGATCCAGCCAAAGAACAGCTGGTGACTTCATGAAATAAAGAGTGCATGAGTTGAGTTGGAATCCACTTGGAATATCAGAACTTATCTGATGGTGGAGAGGAGTGTTGATCTCTCTCCAGTGACTGGTGACTGGTCCACCTTCTCTACAGTAAGCTGATGTGTTGGGACAGCTGTGTTGTGCAGGCAGTCCTGAGGCAGGGACAGGGGCCCAGGATCCAGGGTAATTCTTCTGGTTGATCAGTGCAACCTTACACAGGCTTTCAGAGTAGGGGAGATAAGCGTTCACCTATCTGGTTTACATTTGTTGTAATGTTTGGTTCACTGGTGGTGATCAGTCTCACGGCCTTCTATGGAGCAGTGAAGTGAGGAGACGTGGTTTCCCCTTTTTGTGTGCGAAGCTACACATCCGGTCTCTGTTGCCTGTCTGAATCATGTCACCATAGACAAAGAGAGGAGGGGGGTCTGGACTGAGACAGTTATCCCCTGTATTTGATGGCCTTGTTCTTGTTCCTAAGTCATCTTCTGAACATTCACACATGCAGTCACAACACACACACACATGCGCGCGCACGTGCTCACTCACACACACACACACATATGAACGTGTGCGCGTACGTTCGCTCACTCTTACCCACACACATATACACATGTATGCATGTGCACGTCCACACCAACACACGCGCGCACACACGCATACACATAACCGCACAAATGCACACACAAGCACATGCGCACACGCCCACATACAAAGATACACACATACACACAGATATGTACACATATAGCCTATATGCAGATACATGTGCTCAAACAAACCCACAAATCACACACACACACACACACACACAACACACACACACACACACTCACTTCTGCACACGCACACACACACATGCACACACACACGTGTACACACACACACACACACACACACATGTGCACACATGCCTGCGCGCACATACATACAAGCACCACCCCCCCCCCCACACACATACATACACACACACATGCACCCATGCACACACATGGGCCCATGCCCACACATCATACACACACGTATACATCCACTACACACACACACACACACACACACACACACACACACACAAAATGGTAGGTAGGCACTCAAGGTCTGACCAGCGCGTTGGGCTAACGCGTAGGTCAGACATCCGCTGAGTCGTAGCCACGAGACCCTCTTCTTCAATTGTATCATCTTTGTTGTTAATTCATTTATTCATCAGCTTCAAATCATGCGTAGTGTGGTCTCAAAACTTAGCGGATGTGGTGTAGCGTATATGAACTAGTCCGCACGCAGTGACGCCTCCTTGATGAAACTGAAACTGAAACTATCGATCTCCCCACCCAAATACCCCGCCACGTCCCCATCCCACCCTGCTCACCTCCCTTCCTCATCTCCCTCACGCATGAGTCCTGCCTCTGCCTTCTTTTCTTTTAATTTAAGAGGCTGGCAAGACACTTATTTATGTCACTCCGTACATACATATCCTAGTTACTTTGAGACTGAACACTAAACCGTCAGGTGCTTTATAAGCGCCGGCCACCTCTTTCGCATTTGGCCTCCTAGGAAGTGGAGGTGGGCGTTTGCAAGGTATTAACTTCATATTCTGGAGCAGTGCATCCCATTTAAAAAGGTGATGATTTTGTTGCAGTAGGTCCGGGCGTTGAAGTGATTTTTTTTTTTTGGTTTAAGACTTATCCCCTTTCTGGGGGCCGGAATAGCCCAGTGGTAGAGCGCCGGACTCATAATCTTGGGGTTGTGGGTTCGAATCTCCACCGGGCTGTTTCATTACAGGGAGATTTTTCCCTCGGAGTTAATATAGGTTCTAACTCCATTTCCCAAACAGTCCTCCGAATGAGACTATAAACTGAGGTTCCATGTGTGAACGAACACATAACATCTTGCACACACGTAAAATCCCATCACCAACTTTCGGAAGAGAAGGCCAGTTTGGCTATTGGTATGGATGACACGTTACACTTACACATAGCATGCACCTTCCCCGAAGATGGAGTATGGCTGCTTAACGGCGGGATAAAAAAACGGTCAGACACACACAACTCCACTCCCTTTGTTGGGTAGATGGGATTAATCCTTGCCTGTCTATACAGAGAGTGTCTGCAGGAGTATCAGCCTGATTACGCAAAAAGAAAAAAAAATCCCATTTCCACTTGTCAAAACACAAGACAGCGTGCGCGTGCGCGAGCGAGCACACGCATCCAGAGAGAGAGAGAGAGAGAGAGAGAGAGAGAGAGAGAGTTCGCGTGGGGTGGGGTGGGGGGTAGAGACCGGTCTCAAAATAAAGCAGATGACACTTCTGTAGTTTTTAAATAAAATTGGAAAGTGTCAATCCAACTGAAATAGAAAGTCTTTTTTCAAACTCTTATTTATATTGAAATCTGGTAATCTTTTTTCAAACTCTTATTTATATTGAAATCTGGTAAAAAAGAAAGAAAGCTTTAAGCAGGTCTTCAGAAAAGGAAAACTACATCTCTTCGTCAGACTTTTCATTGTTTCTGTTTATCAAATGTTCTTTGTTCACGGTCTATCCTTCGGCTTTCCATTGATGCACGATTTTGTTTCATCAATTTCAAAAGGATGCGTCATATTTCTAATACGTCTTATATTTTGAATTTCTTTGAATGTCAGTTTTAATAAGATGACAGAATATTGCCTATTCTATGTCTACAGCCAGTGTTTACGTTTACCCATGTGAAGCTGTTGTAACCAAAATAAGAAAGAAGTTAGATAAAAAAAAAAGGGCTTGTTCTCAACGTATGATAGGGGACATTCTTGCTACAATTCTCGCCAAAAACCATTCTTCACCCTTTGAATAAGCATTGTTCATATGTTCAATACTACAATAATTCCATGACAGAGTCAAGAGCTTGACTGAAATTTCCTCACACTAGATTAATTTAATTGTCGTCAGTTATTGTTAACTGTAAACTCAGGACGTCGTTACTTGATACGTATTTGTTAACAAAAAGGAAGCTGGATTTTTGTTTCTACTGCAACCGTCGAATAGTCCACAGATAATCTTTGATGGTCCTGTTTAGTTTGAAATCAAAATGGTTATTAAGCGTTATCATAACTCCTCTTGTATTTGATGGGTTGGTTGAATAGTATTACTGAGAGCCTCATCATGCTGAAAGATTCTTTCCCTCAAAGTGCGTGTCTCATAGAATTTTAAACGAAGGTTTTCCATGTTTCTAAACCAAACGTCTTCTATAAATCATTTCAGGAACTAGCAATTAACAGATAATGTAGATAAAGTACTATCCATTGTTCACAGGGAAAACAACACCATACTGTGCCAATTACTGCTAATGTAGATAAAGCGCTATTCTACTGTGTGAATAAATCGTAACCCGTAGTTTACAGAGAAAACAATAATATACCGTTTCATTCTACGTCTAATGTAGCTTAAGTACTATTAATTGTTTACAGGGAAAACAATAACATGCAACGCCATTTTACTGTGTTCGAACCCCTTGAACATTCTCACATACTTCATTCAAAACAGATCCAGCCAAAGAACAGCTGGTGACTTCATGAAATAAAGAGTGCATGAGTTGAGTTGGAATCCACTTGGAATATCAGAACTTATCTGATGGTGGAGAGGAGTGTTGATCTCTCTCCAGTGACTGGTGACTGGTCCACCTTCTCTAAGCAAGCTGATGTGTTGGGACAGCTGTGTTGTGCAGGCAGTCCTGTGGCAGGGATAGGGACCCAGGACCCAGGGTAATTCTTCTGGTTGATCAATGAAACCTTACACAGACTTTCAGGGTAGGGGAGATAAGCGTTCACCTATCTGGTTTACATTTGTTGTAATGTTTGGTTCACTGGTGGTGATCAGTCTCACGGCCTTCTATGGAGCAGCGAAGTGAGGAGACGTGGTTTCCCTTTTTGTGTGCGAAGCTACACATCTGGTCTCCGTTGCCTGTCTGAATCATGTCACCATAGACAAAGAGAGGAGTGGGAGGAGAGGGGGGGGGGGGGGTCTGGTCTGAGGAAGTTATCCCGCACCACCTCAAAGGTGAGGACATGTGAAGAAGTTCAAGAACACCGCTCTCAGACATTGGCGACAGGTTTAGCAAATAAACAAAGATTCGTTGTTTTTCCCCGAGCCTATGCTGTGAGGGGAGAAAAAGGGAGATGTGGGCAGTTGGTTCTCTGCACTAGCGGAGAGAGCTCACACACCCATCATCTTGATTACATGCGATCCCCCGCACATGAGATAAGTGAGGTGGGGAGGGGGAGGGGGCAGCAGAGAGGAGAGGGGGTGAGGAGTGATAGTGAAGCAGGTGACTTGCCTGGGTTGGCTAACTTTAAAGGAAACACCCAGCGAACGGCGGGAAGAGGATGAAAGGAGAAGGGAGCTAGAGATGAAGCGGGAGGGGGGGGGGGGGTGCATAGAGACTGAAAAATGGCGTAGATTAGTAATCTTAATTGCCATTTGTAGGACAAAGAGAGAAAGAAAGAAAGAGGAGGGGAGAAGGAGGTGGGAGTGGGATGAGAGGAAGTGGAAGGGGGGGGGGGGGTTGTAGAGGATGGTGTGGCTGCCAATTGTCAGGTCACACAGCTGTAGAATTTAAACAGAAAATCATGTACAATGCTTGATGCGTTATTCCTTTACATATTTCTGTCCCTGCTGTGGCTACTACAGATCAAATGAGCCCAAGCAACGTAAAAGACAGAACCACCTCTACTAATGTGAACATGAGTGCAATCTGCCCAGGTATAGAACATTTATTGAATCAGAACGTCAAACAAGACATGTTCCTGCAGGTTAATGTGTCAGAGTGTTACAGGTATTTACCACGGTTTACAGCCTACCAGGGACTGGTGTACGGGGTGTGTGACAATGCCTCGTCTTTTTGTAAGCTGCACTTGCAAGTCCCACAGGGCTGGAAAACACTTGCCCATATCAAACGGTTATCATATGGATGTGACTCCTGGAACTGGAAAATGCAGGTGAAGAGCAGAAAATATACATTCAGTATTGAAAGCACTGAACTTTCAATTCAAGATGTGTTCATTACGTCAGACAGCAACTCCATGCTAATATCAAATTTTAACAATCCAAAAGTAAACATTAATATCCAGGCAACTCAAATCCATACTTACCTTATGAATTATGAAAAGGAGTATTCTGGATTGATAATAATACCAGTACCATTGTTTAGTGACAATGCTGCTTACAGCAAAACGCTGACAGTGCCCTCAACATGTGTGGTCCTCATCAGCATTCAGCAGGTGTATACACATAAATATAAGTACATAACGTTTACGTACACAAAAACAGGAACGTCACATCAGTCTGAAGAACATGTGGGCATGAGTCGTTCGTTACCACTTTTTGTCTTTATCACCTCGCGCATTCAAATTAATGTTGACCGACCTAGTTTTGAAAGGTCTTATTTCAGATTATATTTCTCCTCTGTCTCTAAAAGAGATCGACCTCAAAGGCTGCCCAGCAGTTTATACAACTGTTCTGTGGATCATTACGCCAAATTTCAAGATCACGTGCACTGTGACCTAATGCCAGAGTGTGAAGATGGACGTGATGAAACAGAACACTGTTCCTTCAGCAGTCCTGGCTGCCAAGGTCTGGTGGTTTCACGAAACAAATGTTTTCAGCTCGTCCAGTTTGATGAAATGGTTGAGTATGAGACTTTCAACAACCAGTGCAAGATGAGGGGCGGTAGTCTAGCTTCGATAAAAACATGTGAGGAAAAGGAAGATTTCGCACGTATTTTCATAAATGATATTTCCATCGAAGTGAGTGTAGGTGGTTGGTCAGGTTGTAGGTTTTTGCCTTTCAAATACAGCAAATTTTGTGTATGGTCTGATCGCACTATGATCTATAGGATATACCATTTCAAGTCAGTTCGGGTACGTGATCCTTCAAGAGAAATGGAAGTAATGGATATAACGAATGCAGGAGTGCGTTTTGGTCCTAGTTATTTCAGCTTTACTGCTGTGTGTGAAGTGTCGTCACTCACTCCCAGTATTTCTCCTCCACCTGTTTTACTGGCTCCTTCACCTTCACCACCACTCACCCACAACAACACACTGCAGTTGTTACAGGCTTGTCCAGACATCCAACTGACCCACCTCTTCCTGTTGTGTGACCCTAACAGTTACTGCAGAGGAGTCGTAGGTCCACAGGACTACACGATGCTAACAGTGAATGATGAGCACAACATGACAGTGCTTTCTTCCAGAAGCTTTATGTGCACAGACACAATGTTCAGATGTGATGATGGCATTACAACAGTGCATTACACTCTGCTGTGTGACTTCAGACAGCATTGTCCACATGACAGTGATGAGTCATTCTGTGTCCACACCTCACGTGACGGGTTTGACTGTGTGAATGGTCAGTCTGTGTTGGACAGTCAACACTGTAATGAACACTCTGACTGCGTGGACAGTTCTGATGAGACTGACTGTCCTGCTAACACAGCAATGTATCCCCCAGCCTCCTATGACCAGAAAAAAGAGCCATTGTACATCAATTTAGATGGCACTGGCTACTTCACTCAGCAGGTGATGGAAGCTGACACAGCCTGTCCAGACAGTCATTACCGTTGTATAAGCCAGTGGCTGTACTGTCTCCCTGTCTACACAAGATGCAATGGGTTTTCTGATTGTGTTCATGGAGAAGATGAACAAGCCTGTGACATTTCAAGCTGTCCTGGTTTTTACCACTGTCGAGCTTCTAGGGTGTGTGTGCACAGAGACCATCTGTGTGATGGCTGGGGTCAGTGCCCACAGCAGGATGATGAACTGATGTGTGACAGGACCTGCCTGAACACTGCTGTGTCAAGGTCACCTGTTTGTGTGTAGAAAACCTTTTGCTGCCAGTCTGTTTCCTGAACTACGCTCCCTGGACGCCCAGGGTTCAGGGATGGCGCTGCATGATGTCGTCCACAATGGGTATCTCATTCGTCTGATCATGTCTTCTTGTTCACTGTTCAATATTTCTGTCTTAAGTTTGTCCAATCTTTTGTTCCTTGATCTTTCCAATAACCATCTAAGATCTCTTCATATGACAGACTTCCTTGTTTTGCCGAATGTAAAATCTGTAAGCTTAGCGCATAACCCTTTCATTCAAATGACTAACACACTGCTCAAGTACGTTCAATTTTCACTTTGCCGAATGGATATATCAGGGACACTCATAAGCAACCACAGTACTATTCTGTCAGTATACATCCCCTATTTGGTCTACTTTAATATATCCTTCTCTGCTGTTGAGGAGATTGGACCAATGGGTTTTAGAAATGCACCACGATTGACTGAACTGGACGTACGGGGAAACCCGGTGAACGCCTTCTCGATGGATGTGTTTTCCAAGACACCACATTTGAGATACATCCTTTCCTCAGACTACAGAATGTGTTGTGCCAGTGTGCTTCCTCGTGTGTCCAGCAGCTTAAAATGTATAGCTCCTCAGGTAACATTTCGGTCCTGTGAATCGCTGATACCAACGCAAAGTAGTTATATGATTATTTGGCTGTTTGGAACTGTTGCTAATGTGGGTATCTGCTCTGTTTTGTTGTGTCACTGAGGGTCAACAGTTTGTTTGGAAGTCGTTTTTATGTACATATCTTCCACTTGCAGATAGCAAATATCTGTATGGGCTCTCACATCAGCATTAACGCCGTAATAGATACAGTGTTCCGTGGGAACTACATTCACGTGGAAAAAGAATGGACCAACAGTGTGACCTGCAAGGTGAGTGGCTTTCTGTCCTTAGTGTACAGCAAGGTGTCAGTTCTCATCACCTTACTGATCAGTGTGGACCATGTCATCATCCTGTGTCATCCCAGTGAATCCAGGACGGCCAGTAACCGTTCAGCAACCATAGCGTGTTGTGCAGCGTGGTGTGTAGGAATCGTGTTGTCAGTGATACCGTTTCTTCCTGGTTTGTCACACTGGGGCCTGCATGGCCAGTCTGGTCTGTGTCGTCTGGCTCTGTTTAATTGCTACCACTGTAATCAAGGATTCAAGTGGTTCACAGTGGTTCTTGCAGTCAATTTTATTCTGGGCTCAGTGAGCACGGGTCTTCTTGTTGTCATCTACAGACGAACTCCAGAGTACAGACTAGCACTGAGTTCTGCCCAGAGATCAGTGTATTCCTCAGTTCACCTCACTGGGAAAATAGTTATCACAAACGCTTTTTGCTGGCTGCCTTTTGGTGCAATTGGGATGATAACTTCAGCTGGTGTCACTGGGGTAAATACAATTCGTGACGTCATGATTGTGCACGTGCTACCACTGACTTCTGTTCTCTATCCGTTTCTGTACCTATTGACAGTCGTTACACAGCTAAGGAGGCAAGAACAAGAAGACAGAATACTGAAAGTGTTTAGGTCGCAAACCGCCCTCTCCAAGAACAGAGCCTTGAATAAAGAAAAAATCACAAAATCCTGAACATGATAACTAGAGTTTGCAAGATTGAACGCGGTAAATTTCATGAAGCACACTTCATGTTTTAGCAGCTCTATAGAAGTCACGTCAGGGGTTCCCCTCTGCTTCTGGTAACCATGTAAACCCTGCATTACCTGCCACATGTGGGGAGGAACCTATACAAAAAATCCACACTTGAAGGGATACACTCAATTTTTTTTTTTTTTGCCAAGAAACACAACATGCGAGTATAAAATACAAAGATCAAACTGGATTACCTGCAGACCGGGTTAACAATGCCCTTACCATCGACCTCCACCATGGAGGACACGAAAAAAAGTGATACTAAGGGAAAGTCACAGAGTGTAATAGAAACACTATCTCTTTGCCACCTGAAATGTCCGAATATTCAGGTAGGCTGGAAACTGAAAATAAAATGGACAATGTTCTTGGCCCATTCTCAGTCTCCGCGAAGTAACATCAGAGAAAGCGGGGAGGTACGGGAAGAAAAGCATGTCGTATACTACAATGGAGAAGAAGAGATGCATGTACATGGAGTTGTGTTTTAAATTCACACAGACATGCAGAACGCAGTGCTGTATACTGCCCTGTTTCCATGAGGATTACCACCATACGCTTGCGATCGAAAGCGTACAACATCACGAAGAGCAAATCACCCCACATCAAAACATAACTGTGACCAGACCAAGGAATTTTACTCCCAGCTCCAAACGGTCATCAGTAAGTTTGACTAGGAAGATATTTTCATTTGTCAAGGTGCCTCAAATAACAAGGTTGGTGCATATACCCAAGAAGAATGGAATAATTTCTGTGGCCGCTGTTGGTATGACACCACCACCAATAGAGGGCAATGCCTGCTAGAATTTGCCAGTAATGATGACTTGGTTCTTACCAATGCTCTTGGAAAGCATAAAGCATCCACGATGTGTATGACGTTTCGCAAACGGTCACTGCCACAGCCAGATAGATTACATCCTTTATGAAGAACATGTACAGGTGTAGCATCAATAGGGCTAAAACGGAGACATTCCCACGAGCTGATGTTGATGGTGAACACATTTCTCACTGACCAGAAATTGGTGTATCATTAGTCCCAGGAGTGTTCTCATAGACACATATTCAAAAACAAAGATGGATATGAAATTCAATTTGATCTTTTATTTTTATATATATATATATATATATATATATATATATATATATATATATATATAAACATCCAAACAAAGAATTCAACAACAATCACGTAAAAACTTTCCCAATATTTCGACCACTTTTGGTCTTCCTCAAGGGACTTTAATGATAGAATTGCATGTAGCAGCCTCCGTTCACACTTTTTTTTTAAAAACAGTTCACCACAGTTCCAAAGGTTAGAGAAAGGACAACGGTGGAAGGGTAGTAAGCTACGGGGAATACGAGAAAATAGGGGTAGGAGGGACAGAGGCAGAGGGGAGAGAGAGAGAGAGAGAGAGAGAGAGAGAGAGGAGAGAGGAGAGAGAGAGAGAGAGAGAGAGAGAACCGCCTGCGCGCACAAGAGGGCGAGGGATGAAAAAAAAAGGGGGGGGGGGGGAGGGGGGAACAAGTGCAGAGGGAGGAAAACCCCGGGAGTCGGCAAGTTTTGGTACAGAGAGAGGGAGGAATAATTTAAGTAAGAGGGGCGAGCTGAGAGAGAGCGAGAGCGACAGGGAGGGAGAAAGAAAGAGAGAGGGAAGGGAGGGAGGAGGTGGAAAAAAAAGGGGGGGGGAGGGTTTGGGTGGGAAGGGGGGAAAACAGGGGAGAGGGGAAGTAGGGGGGCACGAGTACATCTCAAGTATTTCTTTTTCAACGATCCCAAGAACAGTATTTTTGTCTGTATAAAATGTCCCTGTCTAAGACAACAAAAAGTTCCATGAAAGACAGATTTCCAGACAAAAGTGTGCCTCAGCAGTATAGTTGAAGATTTCAAAGAGATAACACAATATACGACATAAAACGTTACCATATTTTAAACTGTAGGGAATGTCCAAGTTAAAAATCATATACTTTCCATTAAGTCTAAGTTCAAACAGTGTAACGTCATAGCATAAACTGTCCACTGTGGTTTACAAGGAATAACATACAGATATGTTAAAAAACATATACGAGAACATATCCTGCCACATAATGAATATGGTTTGTTACCCACTATTTAATCCTATGGTCATATCGAGAAGGAGGGGGAGGCAGAGAGGGAAAGAAAGGAGTAAAGGGGCGGGGGGGGGGGGGATGGTTGGAAAAAGTGATAGAGAGAGAGAGGCACAGAGTGAGGGGGGGGGGGGGAGAGAGAGAGAAAAACCAGGTAGGCAGACAGGCAGACAAAGAGGGAGGAAGAGAGATGCAGGGGGGGGGGGTTGAGAATAGGCATTGAGAAAGAGAGAGAGGAAGAAAAGGAGGAGAGAGAGAGAGAGAGAGAGAGAGAGAGAGAGAGAGAGAGAGAGAGAGAGAGAGAGAGAGGAGAGAGAGAGGGGTTAACAGACTGGGATCCGGCAGCCAAACATGACGGAGAGAGAGAGAGAGAGAGAGGGAGAGAGAGAGAAGGGGGAGGTGGGGGGAGGGGGGAAGGGGGGTTGAAAAAGTAAGAGAGGAAGGGGGAGGGGGGTTTGGCTATTACGCTGGGAAAAAAAAGGAGGGGGGGGAGGGGGAGGGAAGAGGGGGGGGGGGGGGGGGGCTCGAAGGCAATATAACAAAACAATAAGAGATAAAAAGTGCATTGCAAGACAATAAGTCTGATAATAACTTCTACACCAAATAAGAGATGCCCAATAGGACGGAGTGGCATAAAAATAGTACACAGATGTGAACATGAACATATAGAATAGAAAATGAGTCATCCCACTCATCCCTCTCACCCCCCCCACCCCCCAATCCCACACACACACACACAACACGAGACAACATACACATTTACATACACACACTCTCATTCGCTCACTCACTCACTTTATTCAGTAAAAGATTAAATCTACATTTAAAATAGTATTGCGTAGACCCCCTAAAAAACAAACAAACAAACAAAAAAAAACTTTTAAGTAAAAAAAACTTTTAAGTAGACACAAACTGTGATGATTAAATAGATACACAGAATGAATTAAGATGAGAGGTGGGGGGGGGGGGGGGGGGGGAGGAAGGGAGAGGAAAGGAAAGTGACAATTATGTCTCCAAAGTATTGAGGCCCAAAGGAAATAAAGTCTTTAGTTTGTGGATCCAGAATAGTTCTCTTTTAAGCCTTGAAGTGAGGTTAAGACACCACACTCTTTCTATTACAATACATTTCATGTCTGTCAGAGAATGGTCATTTTGATTAAAGTGTCGAGTGACTAAGGTACCGGTGTTCTTTTTTATATTTGACCTATGCTGGTAGAATCTTGTTTTCAGAGAATTTTTAGTTTCACCCACGTACTGTGCATGTTGGCATTTATCACAGAATAATAGATAGATGATATTACTGCTCTCACAGTCCAGCTTGTCTCTTATGGTAAACTTTTCTCCAGTTCTAGAACTAGTAAAATATTTACTTTGCATCATGTGTTCTACACATATTATATTTTTTCAAGCACTTATAACATCCTGTTTCACTTTGGGCTGCAACTGAGAGTGGTAGGGCAGAGGGCATTAAAATGTTTTTCAGAGAATTACAGTTCCTTTCCCCCACAATTGGTTGTACTGGTGCAGCCTTTCTCATCTTAGTACTATTGTGCAGAACCGGTAGTTGTTCTTTCAGCCAGGTTCGCAGTGGGGGATTTAAAGGATTATGTGTTACAACTAAAGGTACTCTGGAATTTTTTCTTTTAGACCTGTATTCTAATGTATCCAGTCTAGGGGCGTTTTCTGCTTTCTGCCTTGCTCTTAGAAGGATGGAGAGGGGATAACCACGGCGTAGGAAATGCTGAATCATGTCTTCACTGTTAGTTTTAAAATCTGCCATATTGGAACAAATGCGTCGTAAACGTAAAAACTGGCTGACAGGTACATTATTTATGCAATGGCGTGGATGGCAAGATTTAAAATGTAGGTATGCATGGGCATCGGTCTGTTTCGTATACAGATCGGTGCTAATGTACCCGTTCTCGAGTTTTAAAAGGATATCTAAGAAGGGTATTTCAGTAAAAGAGCTATTTACTGTAAACTTGATGGAAGGGTGAAAAGAGTTAAGAAAATCACTGAAACGATCAAGGTCCGATTCAGTGCCCGTCCACAACAGTAAAATATCGTCAATAAATCTTTTCCAGTGTACTGGGTTTATTTTCATGGGACTCATTTCGAGTAGGCGGCTTTCCAGCCATCCCATGAATAGGTTGGCAATAGTAGGTGCCATGGGGGTGCCCATAGCTGTGCCTGGCTTTTGTTGGTAAATGGCCTCTTCAAAAGTAAAAAATTGTTTTTTAAAATATGTCTAATAATTTCAAGGAGAACTGGTCCGGGAGGACCTTTTTCACACGGTTGAAGCGATAAAAAATGATCCACAGATTTTTCTGTCTCCTCATGAGGAATGTTGGTATAAAGACTAACAACATCTATGGTTACCAGTTTCGTAGTTGGAGGAAAAGGACCCAGTTTGGTGTTCCATTCATTCACTAGTCTGAGCACATGTGTAGAGTCCTGTACATAGCTGGGTAAGCGGGTGACATAGTCTCTAAGCCAATAATCAACCAGTTTAGAAAGAGTTTCAGTAGGTCCTCCAACACTGGAGACTATGGGGCGACCAGGTGGGTTTATAAGACTTTTGTGTACTTTCGGTAAATGGTAAAAAATATGTGTACGTGTGTTTCTGGGGTCTAGCCTGGCCCATCTATGTGTGTTGTCATTTTATATTTTTGGATTTCGCTCTTTAATTTGTCTATGATCTTGTTAGACTCGGTTGCTATTTTAGCAGTAGGGTCATTATCAACACTCTCGCAATGTAGGGGATCGCTAAGTAGTCTAAATGCTTCCTGTATATATTGTTCAGTATATTGGATTACGATGGCGCCCCCTTTATCAGCTCTACTGATCCTAATAATTCTGTTATGAACTAGTTGTTTGAGTTCAAGGAGTGCTCTGCGTTCACTGGTGGTTAGGTTGTCTCTGGGTCTTTTACTAGGCTGGTGGGTAGAGGTAAGTCGTTCTATGACGTCGCAGTAAGCGTCCAGTGCTGCATCTCTTCCCACAGAGGGGGGGGGGGGGGGGGTGTGTAAAAAGTTTTCTTGTAAAAACGAGGGGGAGTTTCTTCCTCATCATCGTCCTGAAGGTCGTCATAAACCATTTCTTTCAAACGTAGCCTTCTACACCCCTCACGTACATCCTGGGATAACTGCTGTGTGTCTAGAGTCCGAGGGGTCGGGCAGAATTTCGGACCAAGACTCAACACTTTCAACTGTTCAGAGGATATTTCAATACCAGAAAGATTGAAGATAGTTTCAGTTTTCACTTCTTCATGTGGTCGATAACCGCTCCTAGTCTGGGACTTCTGTAGAGTAGGAAAATTTACATGTAGGCGTTTAAAGCGACGGCACTTCCGTTTTTTCACCTGATGAAGTTTGATGTTGTCGTCTACTTGAGCCAGCAAAGTCTGGAGTTTCTTGGATTTCTTCTTATAGTATAGACATTTGAGGTCACTGTAGAGTTTAATCTGAAATTTCCGTACTCCTTCAAATTCCAAGCAGTTGACGCACTGATATATTATATATTATGTGTGTGTGTTGTGTGTTGTGTGTGTGTGTGTGTGTGTGTGGTGTGTGTGTGTGTGTGTGTGTGTTCAAGATTTAGAAAGAGAAGGGGTTAGTTACCTCCAAGGACACAGACAAACAGAATACAGGACAAGACACACATGTATATATCCGTTCATTCATTCATTCTTTCTTATTTTTTTACCACGTAAACACTTTCGTAAAAGGTATAAAGACGCATCAGTTTCGTTTGTGTTTCTTAGAGAGCAGTCATCAATCAATTTTCGAACATTGTTCTGCCACAAACTGCCTGCCATTTTCCTTCGTCATTGAGACACTGCAGTTCATTTCAGATCATGTGGTCAATTCCTTTCCAAATCATAAGTGGTGGAATGGTGACATCTACCACAGAACAGATGGCAGATCGCCAGAATATTAGATAGCCCCATATTCAGAACACAAGGGTATAAAACAGATTTTTGACCGCAGATCTTCTGTAAACAATGCAAAATGTCTTTGAGGATGCTTAGAAGATTTTAAAATAGAAAAAAAAAAAAAAAAAAAAAAAAAAAACAGAACAAAAATCTACGTTTCGGGTCATAGACCGTCTTCAGGACTTGTGACATAAAAAGAAAAACAAATAAATACGTATAGGCAATTACGTATGAAAAACTATTACGTAAACAGACGATTACGAGTTCAAAGGGTGTGTTGTGTGTGTGGTGTGTGTGTGTGTGTGTGTGTGTGTGTGTGCGCGCGTGCGTGTGCCTGCGCGCGCGCTCACGTGAGTGTGTGTGTGTGAGTGTGTGTGTGTGTGTGTGTGTGTGGTGATGTGTGTGTGTGTGTGTGTGTGTGTGTGTGTGTGTGTGTGTGTGTGTGTGTGTGCGTGCGCGCGCGCGTGCAGACGTATGTGCGGGTATATGTGTGTGTATGTGCGCGTATGTGTGTGTGTGTGTGTGTGTGTGTGTGTGTGTGTGTGTGTGTGTGTGTGTAATGGGGAAAAGGAAAACGAGACGCAGATAGAGGAAAAAGGCAAACAGAACAAGAGATAAAGAAAAAGGAGAGTGGTAGAGAATGAGTCTTATGCTTGGAAGGGGGCGCTTGAGAGTGTGTAAAAGAAAGGGAGAGAGTGGTAGAGGAGGAGTCTTATCCTTGGAAGGGGCGCTTGAGGGTGTGTATGAGGAAAGAAACAAACCAACAACAAAACACACTGGAGTGGGGGTGTGTGGGGGGATAGGGGTTTGGATGGAAACTCCTATTAAAAATATATAGGAGCATATGGATTGGTCACATGTGTATGTGTCTACGAGTGTGCATACCTGGATGGTGGAGATGGCGTTTGGGGTGTATATATTATGCTCTACACGTTATTATATAAATATGCTATGTATGTATATAGGGTGTGAATGTAAATATAGTCGAATGGGGAAATTGGGTGAAGGCGTGTAGAGAGAAAGGGATGGAGGAGAGGTCGGGGGAAAGGAAAGCGAAAGCAAAGAGCTGGAATGATTCAAACTAAAAAAAACTCAGATGTGGGAGTTGAGTCCATCAGGGATTGTGGTGTCAAGGCAAGGGATCATCCTGGACTCCATGAAGTTTCTTTCTGGAGCTGAG
Source organism: Conus canariensis (assembly GCA_033310375.1). Taxonomy (NCBI): domain Eukaryota; kingdom Metazoa; phylum Mollusca; class Gastropoda; order Neogastropoda; family Conidae; genus Conus; species Conus canariensis. Next base: position 59,195,531 of record CM065732.1, read on the forward strand.
GAGTGGTTTTTACAAGGACATCAATATTTCCACGAATGAATCATTGATCCGGCCAGTTTCTGGCATCGCAGGTCATTTTCCAGACTGCACTTATCGTCTGTTTTGACTGCAGCTATTCAGAGAGAGAGAGAGAGAGAGGAGAGAGAGAATGAGAGAGAGAGAGAGAGAGAGAGAGAGAGAGAGAGAGAGAGAGAGAGAGAGAGAGAGAGAGAGAGAGAGAGAACTGCTGCGGAAGAAAGTGTTCTTTTCCTTTGTACGAATAAACTCATTGGAGACGTAATTGCGCCCGCAGCAAGCGTAGCTAGGAATTGATAATGACGATCATACTTACTCTGCCGTCACGTCATGTACTGCTGTCTGCAGTCAAACTCAGTTTCCACGTGTCTTGATGTCGTACGCAGTTTTCTTAACGGTAGAATTAAACTTATTTTCCTTGTTATTGTGAGCCCACAATAACGGAATTCCTGCTGCACACACCTGCTTATTCTCTGGTCATGTCATATTTAGTCGAGTCTCTTTCCTGCGGTGTTCTCTTTTTCACTTTTATACCTCGTTGTTTTGTGGCAAGTATCGATGTACATAATTTGCGTAATTTGCTGCACTGGAAGACAGACATACAGATCGTTTTCATACTTCCTAGTTGCTGTGGTCCATCAGGTCTCTCCATCAGGAATTGTTTTAAACAATGGTTGTCTTGGCACTAATCAATGATGCTGTTTCCGGGATGCTTCCTTCATTTGCTAAAGGATATCAAAGCACCGATCTTTGCATGCGGGTAACAGAACGCAGTAAAGTGAGCAGCGCCGATGCCGTGTAGTGGCAGGCTGTCTAGCCAGTTGGGGAGCAGATTCTACCTGGTGACTAGAGCATAGTTCAGAAGGACATCCTGCAGTTTGTCAGATAATCAAACTACAGACCGTGCCAACACTTTCCACATTTTTTGGTCGTCTCCTGACAATGCGATTATAGAATTCACCTCTTGACAAAATATAGTATTATATTCTTACCTTAAGCATCTAAAACAGGAAGGAAAAAATCAAAATCAACGAGAAAGGAAAAAAAATCTCATCATGAAAAATAACATTTCCATTTTGAGAATGGAAAAAAGCCCTCGTGGTGTGTAGTAAAATGCACACTATATGCATAAATGAACATATCCACTTTAAGAAAAATAACAATCAGTTGTTACATGGACACTATGTCCAACTTCTTTCAACGTGCTTTAACGAAAGAAAGGATAGAAATAACAAAAAAGTTAAAAGGATATGACTGCAAAGAAAATGAACGAAGTCAACAAAGTGTGAAAGCTGCAAAATTCTCTCATTTTCTTTTTGAAAACGCAGTTTAGCTATGAAAAAAAGTGTCACAAGCGTGTTCACGATTCTTTTTCTTTATTTTGCTCACTGAGGAAACAAAGCACACGCTTGAGATCCATGTACATCTAGTAATGTTATCTGCCTGTCCATCCTGAATGTTGAAATACCACACACTTGCTGCCAAGGGGGCTGCTCGCTAACCATACAATGGCTGAATATCGCTTTTCATTGCAGAGAAATGCAATGTTTCATAACAAAGCTTCGAGGTAAATTAAAAACCGTCAAACGTAACATCAATTTGGAAAAAAAAATTCTCCATCAAGAACATCAACGTTACTATACTAGAACACGAATTTGAAAATAAAATTGTCATTCCATGACATTTCATTTTATCCTGTGGGATCCAGGTTCGTCACAGAAGTAACATTCATTCAATTGTATTTATTTATCCATTTGTTTATTTTAGTGTTTTTCCAGGAATGGGCATTTTAAGCATTTCCAGAGTAATCGGCACAATGCCATGCAGTTCCTATCTGCCTGCAGACTAAGGTGGAAAAAGAGCGTGTTAGGCTGTAGTCGTCATGACAAAAATTGTAAGAAAAGCAAGATCCCCCAAAAAAAAACGATGTACACAACCTGACGTAGAATGAAGGTGGTTTAGTATTTGCGGCAAGATCGTAGGCAGTTACTTCAGAACGAGGAGGTCCATGGTAAACTGTTGCTTTTCGTTGTGAGGTCGCTCTTCATTTTGTTGTAGGTTGTGATCGATTGGTCAACCTTGAAACATCCATTTTTTTTTTTTTGTTTGTTTGTTTGTTTGTTTGTTTGGTTTTTTTTTATTTTTTATTTTTGGGGGGGGGGGGGGGGGGGGGCGTCTTCCCGTTTATTCTTGGTGCTTGGTGTTGACATTTGTGTCGTCGAAGCGCATTTGTTAGGAACTATGGTCGTGCAATTATCTCATCTTGGGAGCTAGAGTTACCGTACTTGTTATTTATTATTTCCTGTTCCTGTCTCATGAACATTTTCCTTTCCATCAATCGAACCGAAGCTACATGTTTTAGCTTCCGTTCGTATTGTGTTCTGTTCAACTATATTCAAGGTAAAAATTTTAAAAAAAAAGCTGTGCCAACTTTATATGAATGTTCACCTATCTTTGTTCGTTTCATCAGTTGCTGTTGCCGTGTATAGGTGTCAGATGCAGTGCAGATGCAAAGTTGTCACGTCCTTTCTAGAGGATATCTCCTTCTTTGATCCGTTTTTCTGTTTTGGTATTTATGTTGGCGATTGATGTGGAGATCGGTATTGGTTTAAGTTGTGAGCGTATAAGTCTCTCATGATGAAAGGAAGCATTTCCTTACTTGATGCGGTTTTTCTTTAAAGTTACAGATATAGATAATCAAGATGGTCAGACAGAGTGTCTTACTTTTGCTGCTTGGTTAGATTGGTCAGTCAGAGTTGTGGAACAATATTTGGTTTGCTGGTTCATCTCTCTCTCTCTCTCTCTCTCTCTAAGTACAAAACTTATATTTGGGCAGATGATGGGTGCATGGATAACGATAAATAATCATAACACTTTTGTCAGGAAGGACAGCAATTATACAAGTTCTAATAGTCTGGATGCATGTGTGGGTGTACCCATAATATTCACACACACACACACACACACACACACACACACACACACACACACACACACACACACACACATTACTCCGTTACAAGATGTCCTACACACTCACATAGACATAGAAATCTAATGGCACCAGTGACATGTTTCTTTCCGTCTGTTCCATGTCAGACACACTACCATCATTAGTACTTTGGAGCCCGACCTAACTTAAAAAAAACTGATTAAGGGGAGTATTGCAGGCAAATGAACAAAGTACACACACACACACACACACACACACACACACACACACACACACACACACACACACACACACAGGGCTATAACATTTGTATTATTACACTGAGTCGTTTGAATAGTTGTTGTCTTTGCCCTTTCCTCTGTTGTTCTTTAGCGTATCCGAAATGTAAGGAAGAGGATGGGAGACTGATTTCATGGGGAATAAAACAAAGCTGCTAACGACCACACGTGCTTGGACATGGGATAATCTGTTACTATCAGTATAATACACAGACACAATGACAATCCACAGATCATGTCAAACAGAATCATCGCTGATATACGGGTAGCTAAAACAGAGTCATGAGACTGATTCAGACCCGTTTTCAACTGCCACAATGCTATTTTTGGTTAGCAGCGAAAATGTGTACCTGACCAGTGAACATGATGACATCCAAAAGAACTAAGAAACCTGCAAGAAAAGCGAATATGGCTGACTGTCTCCCTTCCAAAGTGATGGTAGAGGCTGACAAACGCCTGTCTGAGTATAAATGTCATCATAATGGACCCGGGGAACTATGGAAATGATGCAAAGAACAGTCCTCAAGTCCAAATCACTAAGCATGTCACATGAATCGAGGATGTATTGAGAACAAAATGTCTGTTCAACAATGCAAGACCGTACATCACTCTATGGTGAGCAAGCAGACGATGAATGTTGAGACATGTGAGGACAGGACGAATAACATCCACACAGCTGGCACACAGGACCATGTCTCCAGGTGGTGTCTTCCCACAGGTAAGATCCACGGTGTGTCAGGTCTCTCAGTGTCACAATGGCCAGATACATTCCCATGACACAGTTACAACACACTAGACGGGTCATAATCATATCGACACAAGTTTTGTGTTTACCTTTGAAGAACAGTAAACAGCTATACCAGTGACATCTGACAAAAAAATGCATGTTGCAAATAGTCCAAATAGGATTCGATGTGATGGAGCCTTTAGCAGAGAATCACAAGATGGTATAGGGTCAGTAGGTCCATGACTGTTCTTTATATTGAAATCTTTTGGAAGAACCTTTGTACAACAAAGTGTATAACTGCTTGTGTATAAAGTATGGAGTCTGTCCAACCCTTTCGTTATATCACTTGAAAATAAAGTCAAAGGGCACTCACGTAAATCTATAACTTGGATTCACTAAGAATTTGGAAGCCTTTATCGAAAACATGATCTACCCCACTGTATGACAAATTTAATGTTTCTAGACGTGGAAACGTTTCCAGATGCATGATTAATATCTCTTATTTTTACACCTGAAAGATCTAAATGTTTCAAAGAATCCATTTGAAAAAACCAAAGACTTGTTTGATGGGGACAGTGTGGTCAGGGGATTACGAGAAAGTTTGAACTTAGCAAGATGTAACGACCTATACAATTGTCCAATGTTTATACATGTGATCAAATTATCACTCAGATCCAAGCTGACCAGGTTAGGAATATGTAATGTTGCAGTCTCATTCAGATCACAATCAGACAGGCTCAGGTGAATCAGCATGAAATTCAGTCTCAGCTGTGAAGGTGGCATCCATTTACCTCCATCATCCAAGAACCGCAACTCAGTGAATGCAGACGCATGAAATGGTTTCGTGCAAGTGAAGGCCAGACCATTACAGATACACGGGTGTGAGCACTTAGTGTGACACAGCAATTATCGTCCTCTTGTGGACACCTATAATTCTCATCACACAAGTTTACTGGATGGAATTTGATTGTCTGACAAACTGCAGGATGTCCTTCTGAACTATGCCCTAGTCACCAGGCAGAATCTGCTCCCCAACTGGCTAAACAGCCTGCTATTACGGCATCGGCGCTGCTCACTTTACCGCGTTCTGTCACCCGCATGCAAAGATCGGTGCTTTGATATCCTTTAGCAAATGAAAGAAGTATCCCGGAAACAGCATCATTGATTAGTGCCAAGACAACCATTGTTTAAAACAATTCCTGATGGAGAGACCTGATGGACACAGCAACTAGTAAGTATGAAAACGATCTGTATGTCTGTCTTCCAGTGCAGCAAATTACGCAAATTATGTACATCGATACTTGCCACAAAACAACGAGGTATAAAAGTGAAAAACAGAACACCGCAGGAAAGAGACTCGACTAAATATGACATGACCAGAGAATAAGCAGGTGTGTGCAGCAGGAATTCCGTTATTGTGGGCTCACAATAACAAGGAAAATAAGTTTAATTCTACCGTTAAGAAAACTGCGTTACGACATCAAGACACGTGGAAACTGAGTTTGACTGCAGACATGACGTCACGTGACGGCAGAATAAGTACATGACGGCAGAATAAGTACATGACGTGACGGCAGAATAAGTGCATGACGGCAGAATAAGTACATGACGTGACGGCAGAATAAGTAGAAGACGTGACGGCAGAATAAGTACATGACGTGATGGCAGAATAAGTACATGACATGACGGCAGAATAAGTACATGACGTGACGGAAGAATAAGTGCATGACGTGACGGCTGAATAAGTATGATCTTCATTATCAATTCCTAGCTACGCTTGCTGCGGACGCAGTTACGTCTTAAATGAGTTTATTCGTACAAAGGAGAAAGAATACTTTCTTTTGCAGCAGTTCTCTCTCTCTCTGTCTCTCTCTCTGTCTCTGTGAATTTTAAATGGTTTTTGTGATGGTGATAGTGAAGGTGAATATACTTTTGTGTCTCCAAACGGATGTAGTGTGATCGATTACGTACTGGTTCACAATGGCTTGTTGTCAAACTTTGATTTACATATTGGTGATTGCATTTATTCATGGCATTTACCAGTTGAAGGAATATGGAAAAGTAATTGTTGTAAACTGGAGAAGAGGTATTCAGCCGAACAATGTGAAGAAAAAATTGTCTGGGCTGATGAATATGCTGGTATATTCAAAAATGAACTTGAAGGTGAGGAATTTCTAGACAGCATGCAAAAAGCGCGTCAGTTATTACAAATTAACGTGAATGAGAGTCTAGATAAATTTGTCAGTGCTTTGTGCGGAGCCGCAGCTTGTATGGTTCGAGTTATTTGTAGAGGCAGCAGAACATACAATGACTGGTTTGATAATGAGTGCGAACGAAAGAAACAGGAAGTTAAAAGGTTATTAAAAAGATTTCAGAGATGCAAAACAGCCAAGGATAAAAGTAAGAAAAGAGAAGAATACGCTGTATCACGTAAAGAGTATGTTACGCTAAGGAAAACAAAGGAACTGGAGTTTAAAGAAAGTAGGTTAAAGAAACAAAAAAATTCAGTCAATGATTCTAAAATGTTCTGGTCAGTGATAAGATCTATAAACAAGAAGAGTTTTGTGTATAACGAAATCTCAGTTCAACAGTGGCAAGACCATTTTTGGAGCGTTTTTCATAGTTTTGATAATAAAAGTAAGGAAGAAGAAACTAGTACGGTAGAAGAAAATGAAATTGAGCCATTATTTAATCAACCTATTTCCAGTGAAGAAGTCGTTGCTGGTATTAAACATTTAAAATTAGGAAAGAGTGCAGGACCAGATAGAATCATAGCAGAAATGTTGAAGAATGCAAACTTAACTGTAATCAATTTTCTTGTTCATTTATTTACCCAACTTTTTGATAATGGTATCTTTCCATCAGAATGGGCTAAATCTATAATTGTACCAATTTACAAAAACAAAGGAGACGTGAACAATCCCGACAACTATCGTGGAGTATCACTTACCAGCATTTAAGTAAAATCTACACTTACATACTAAATGCAAGATTAACTGAATGGGCTGAAACTGAAGAAAAAATAGTGGATGAACAAGCAGGTTTTAGAACCAGTTACAGCACAATAGACCATATATTTACACTATATTCTTTGATTCAGAAACATCTACTCTGCAAATCGAAGCTCTACATTGCATTTGTAGATTTCAAGAAGGCCTTTGACTCGGTAAATCGGAATGCTCTGTGGAATGTACTCCGTAAAAGTGGTGTTAATAGTAAACTGTACATGGCTATTAGAGGGGTATACAACTCAGTGCTTGCATGTGTGCGTGTGAAGAGTGAGTATTCAGATTATTTTGATTGTCCAAATGGAGTAAAACAAGGATGCTTGTTAAGTCCACAGTTGTTTTCATTTTTCATAAACGAACTGGCTGTGGAATTGTCCCGCAAAGGAAGACATGGTATCCAGATGATACCTGGAGCAGTTGAATTAGTTTTACTACTGTATGCTGATGATGTTGTTCTTCTGTCCGGGACAGTTGTAGGTTTGCAAAACCAACTAAATGTATTGAAAGAAGAAGCAGACCGCTTAGGTTTATCAGTTAACTTGGATAAGACGAATATAGTGGTCTTTAGAATGGGTGGCCACCTATCAGTGTATGAAAAATGGTCGTATGGAAATGCAGATGTTCAAGTAGTTAATTCATATAAATATCTTGGAATGATATTTTCAACAAAATTAACTTTCCGTTACGCATGGGAAGAATCTCTGAGAAAAGGGAAAAAAGGTACTATTGAAATTCTGAAATCCCTGAGAAAACTGAACTGTACAGACTGTGGTATATTTTGGAAAATGTTTGATACACAGATAAAACCTCTTCTTACTTATGCAGCTGAAATTTGGGGCTTACATGAAAATTCGCAGATGGAAAAAGTACATACGTATGCTATGAAGCGTTTCCTTCAAGTACCTATTCATTCATCCAACACCGTCTTATATGGAGAAATGGGCAGATACCCTTTGTATATAAGTACATTTGTGAAATGTATTAAATATTGGTTGAAGATCTTGAAGCTACCCCAGTCCCGTTTGAGCAGGCAAGCCTATGATATGATGCTTCTAGAAATGGAAAAAGGTAAAGAAAACTGGGCTTATAAAGTAAAGAAAGTCCTTTCAGAACAGGGTTTTGGAATAGTGTGGATGACTCAGGAAGTAGGAAATGAGCAACAGTTCATTGCGGAATTTAAAGACAGGCTTATTTGTTCTTTTAAACAGAATTGGCACTCGGATATGGAAAGTAAAGAAAAATATCGCTGATTTTTCTCATTTAAGAATGTGTTTCATTCTGAAAAGTTTCTCAATGTCATAACAGATAAATGGCACAGAATAAATTACGCAAGATTTAGATTGAGGACTTTAGGTTTTAATGCGAACAAAAGATGGTTTGAATGTGAAACATCCACAGAATCTCCTTGTCCTGCATGTAGACATATTATTGATGACGAAGAACACTTTCTGTTCCACTGTACTGCTTATAATGAAGTGCGGACAAACTGTTCATTTTTCCAGTTAGATATAGCGAAAAGACAGAATGTCACTGATGTGTTATCATCAGATGATGAAATTGTAATAAAATCAGTTGCGAAATTCATCGCGGAAGCATTGAAAATTAGACGGATGAAGGATAGTGAAATTGAAGATAATACATTATAAGAGATATCTGAATGAATGTTATCATTCATCGCATGTTGAAGAGATCCGTAAGATACAATGTCATCATTTGATTGAGTGGATGGTCGAGTCAGTCTTTTTTTTTTTTTTTTTTCATGTTGAAGACATCAGCAAAATACAATGTCATCATTTGATTCAGCGGATGGTCGAGTCAGTCTTAAGGTGCTTTTTTTTTTTTTTTTTTTTTTTTTTTTAAACCTTACTGCATTACTCCTGTGCGTGAGGTGAGGACATAACGAAATGTTACGAATTTATTTGTTTTTGTTAATTTTGGATTTGATATACACTAGGAATGAAAGTGTACTATTTGTTTGCAGGAAAGGAAGAGGGAAATGTTTTTGTTCTGTTACCTCTCCCCCCTTGTCAAAAGACCTCTTTGGTAATGACAATAAAATATCAAAGTGTCAAAGTGTCTCTGTGAATAGTTTCAGTCAAACAGACGATGAGTGCAGTCTGGAAAATGACCTGCAATGCCAGGAACTGGCCGGATCAATGATTCATTCGTGGAAATATTGATGTCCTTGTAAAAACCACTCCTCAGCTCCAGAAAGAAACTTCATGGAGTCCAGGATCATCCGTCGCCTTGACACCACAATCACTAATGGACTCAACTCCCACATCTGACTTTCTTTTAGTGTGAATCATTCCAGCTCTTTGCCCTCGCTTTCCTTTCCCCGACCTCTCCTCCACCCCTTTCTCTCTACACCCCCTCCCCAATTTTCCCATCCCACCATATTTACATTCACACCCTATGTACATATATATCATATTTATAACATAACATGTAGAGCATAATATATACACCCCAAACGCCATCTCCACTACCCAGGTGTGCACACTCATAGACACATAGACATGTGAACAATCCATATGCACCTATGTTGTTTTATAGGGATTTCCATCCAAACCCCTATCCCCCCACCCACCACCCAATCCCGTGTTTTTTGTTGGTTTGTTTCTTTCCTCATACACACCCTCAAGCGTCCCCTTCCAAGCATAAGACTCCTCCTCTACCACTTTCTCTCTTTCTTTTACGCACTCTCAAGCGCCCCCTTCAAAGCATGACTCCTCCACTTCCACTCTCTCTTTTCCTTTATCTCTAGTTTAGTTTACCTTTTCCCTCTATCTGCCTCTTTTTCCTTTTCCCATTACACACACACACACGCACACACACTCACATGCGCGCGCACACACACACATACACACACATACGTGCGCGCGCGCGCGCACACACACACACACACACGTGAGCAAGCGTGCAGACACACACACACACACACACACACACACACACACACACACACACACACACCTTTGAACACGTAATTGTCAGTTTACGTAATAGTTTTTCATACGTAATTGCCTGAAGACGGTCTATGACCGAAACGTTCTAGATTTTTGTTCTTTTTTTTTTTTTTTTTTTTTTTCTATTTAAAATCTTCCAAGCATCCTCAAAGACATTTTGCATTGTTTACAGAAGATCTGCGGTCAAAAATCTGTTTTATCATTGACGCCCTTGTGTTCTGAATATGGGGCTCTTTAACATTCCGGCGATCTGCCATCTGTTCTGTGGTAGATGTCACCATTCCACCACTTATTATTTAGAAAGGAATTGACCACGTGATCTGAAATGAACTGCAGTGTCTCAATGAAGGAAAATGGCGGGCAATCTGTGGTAGAGCAATGTTCGAAGATTGATTGATTACTGCTCTTTAAGAAACACAAACGAAAATGATGCGTCTTTATACCTTTTACGAAAGTGTTCACATGGTAAAAAAAAAAGAATGCATGAGCGAATATATACATGTTCGTCTTGTCCTGTACTCTGTTTGTCTGTGTCCTTGGAGATAACTAACCCCTTCTCTTTCTAACGAAATATATTTTCAATTATAAACAAAGCTTGCTCTTGGAATTATTAGTCTATGATATATATATATATATATATATTATATATATATATATATATATATATATATATGAACCCTTGGTAGTGAGAACACCACAGAATTATGGACTGTGGTGTGTCTCTATTTGACACCAAGAGCACAGACACAATCAGCCGTGTCTCCCTGATGAGTCCGATCCAGCGGACGAAAGGCCTAGGAGCAGGCAATACAAATAGATCTGCCTTCGAAGGGGAGTACGATGGTTCCCTCAGGCAGCTAGTGAAGGGTTTCTCATATTTATAATATATTCCCCCCATTTTCTTCATCTTCATTTTTTTCTTCATCTTCATTTTTTTCTTAAATTCAAATCTTTGCCAAGTCATTACTATAATGACTGAAGAATTGTTAGCCTGCACTTGTTTTCTCCCACTACTTAATTGTTCAGCATTATATATATATATGTATGTATGTATAAGATGAATATTATTAAAATGCCTAAAATGATTTCAAAAGCGCTCGACCCCTTGGGGAGCAACATTTGTTTAAAATTAAGTTTTAAAAGGAATATTAAAATCTACAATATTGTTTCGAGCTCTTGCTCTCGTCAGAATGATGTTTGGGTCACCCACCGCCGATGTTTTATAGCGTGTGGGGCTCAGTTGTCACTGTTTACACGTGCGGGTTAGTTGCACGTGTTTTTTTTTGTTTTCAGGTAGTTGTTTGGGGTGTGTTCACTAACAACGATTTCTATTTGTGCCTGCAGTTGTTTACTATTTCTGTTTTAGTGTTTAGAGTTGCTAAGTGTGGCTTACATAGTATTAGCCATTTTTCAGTTAAACATAAGTTGCATCTTTTCGAAATATTATTGTATGATGATGCCCTTTTAATGATTTTCCAGGATATGTTATAGTTTATTTTTGCATTGTTAATTTTCCAAATGTATTTGCTCAGTTCTGTTTGGTTTTTGTATTTTTCTTTATTGAATGACTGTTTGTGGTTTGCATATCTGGTTTTGAAGTGGTTTTCAGTAATCCCTATATATGTTTCTTTTTCATTTTCCGATGTCACAGTTTGGTATACAATATTGTTGTAGAGGCATTTATTGCTTAAGGGGCACTGCTCTTTTTTGGTGCAATTACAAGATTTCCTTTCTTCACCCTTCTTTGTTGTGTTGGTTTTCATTTTGTTGGATGCATCAATTAGGTTTTTGAGGTTGGGCATACATGAATATGATAGTTTGACGGTGTTTTTGTTGAATATTTTAGACAGTTTGTGTTCTTTTGGGAACGAGTTGTTAAGATTTTAAAGAATTCTTTCCCTATGTTTGTTTTAAGTTTCCCGTCGTATGGGGGTTATACCAAATGATCTTCCTTTTCCTGTTTTTCTTGCTTTTGTTCATGTTGTTATCAGGGTTGTATTGTAGTTTGTAGTTATAACCACTTTTCTGCAGGGCTTCTTGGTATTCTACTGCTGCGTTGTTGAATACACTTTCGTTGCATGACAGATTGGATAGTCTCTTGTTTACGCCATTGGGTATGGTCTTTAATACAGATGGTGGATGGTTACTTTTGATGTTTACATAGGTGTGTCATTAGGTTTCTTACATGGTTTATATATGTTGTTGTTGAGGTCAAGTGTTATGTCTAAGTAGTTCACTACCTTTTTGTTTGCTTCAATGGTGATTTTTAAGTTATGATTTTGGAAGATTTTGCAGTTCTTTTTTCTTGTTTTCAATGGTTCTTGGGTTGTTGGTTAGTGCAGCAAGGCCGTCGTCTCTATATAGTCCGACTTGCTTTCCAAGTTTTTTCTGGATGTTGGACAGCATGAACAGTCTGACCAATTCGCATGTTTCTGCACCATCATATGATCCCATGGTTACGTCAAATGTTGAGTTTCTGTTCGTTTTCTTGATCCAGGTTTCATTTTTGCTGTGTAGTAACGTTTTCTTGATGTGAAGGATGATTTCTATTTCTGACCCTGTTATGTCTGTGTGGTTACTAGCAAATTTCAGAGCTTTGGTGAGAGATCTCCCCACCACATGGACAACAACAGATGAGTCATTTTCGTTCTTTGTTTTACTGTCTTAAATGTTAAATGTGATTTATTTTTTCGCCTGAAGAAGACCCAAGAGGTTGAAATGCATCGTGTCTTGTCATGTGCTTTGTTTGTCAATATCATTGGCGGTAACTGACACCCTCTCTTTCTAAATTTTGCTTCGTTCGCCGCCGTCAGTCACTCCATTTTGAAAAAAATTATATTGTTTGGTCAATCAGTGGGAGATTGCATCTCTTAGGAGATCCTAGTAAAGGTTGTTCTATACAATTCTTAGCCATTATAATGCTTGGGTTATTGAACAGCAGAGCTGACCACTCAGACTGTTCCATATCTTTTGATCTCCCTTGCATCCTTGAATGGATCCTCAAGCATAGGCTCAAAGATTGTCCCCTACATTTTATACTGTTTGCATAATGCTTTTAGTTTTTCAGCAACTTTTTTCCTCTCCACACTTTTGTTTTGTTCCATTTACTACCCTTCGCTGGCTGCTTTGGGGGTGCTGTTGGATTCTTTTTTGAACCCTTGGTGGTGAGAACACCACAGAATTATGGACTGTGGTGTGTCTCTATTTGCCACCAAGAGCACAGACACAATCAGCCGTGTCTCCCTGATGAGTCCGATCCAGCGGACGAAAGGCCTAGGAGCAGGCAATACAAATAGATCTGCCTTCGAGAGGGATTACAATGATTTTCTCAGGCAGCTAGTGAGCGGTTTCTCATGTTTATACTATATTCCCCTCATTTTCAAACTTTTTTTTTTTCTCTAAAAGTTCAAAGCTTTGCGCAGTCATTACTATAATGACTGAAGAATTTGTTAGCCTGCACTTGTTTCCCCCACTACTTAATTGTTTATATATATATATATATATATATATGCATGCATACAGACAGAAATACACAAAGACACACACACACACATTAATTTTCATATCCATCTTTGTTTTTAAATATGTCTGTGAGAACACTCCGTGGGACTAATGATACACCAATTTCTGGTCAGTGAGAAATGTGTTCACCATCAACATCAGCTCGTGGGAATGTCTCCGTTTTAGCCCTATTGATGCTACACCTGTACATGTTCTTCATAAAGGATGTAATCTGTCTGGCAGTGACCGTTTGTGAAATGCCATACACATCGTGGATGCTTTATGCTTTCCAAGAGCATTGGTAAGAACCAAGTCATCATCATTGGCAAATTCTAGCAGGCATTGCCCTCTATTGGTGGTGGTCTCTTTACAACAGCGGCCACAGAGATTCTTCCATTCTTCTTGGGTATATGCACCAACCTTGTTATTTGAGGCACCTTGACAAATGAAGATATCTTCCTTGTCAAACTTACTGATGACCGTTTGGAGCTGTGAGTAGAATTCTTTGGTTTGGTCACAGTTATTATCTGATGCGGGGACATTTGCTCTTCGTGATGTTGTTCGCTTTCGATCGCAAGTCTGCATGTCTGTGTGAACTTAAAACACAACTCCATGTACATGTGTCTCTTCTTCTCCATTGTAGTATACGACATGCTTTTCTTCCCGTACCTCACCGCTTTTTTTTCTCTGATGTTACTTCGCAGAGACTGAGAATGGGCCAAGAACATTGTCCATTTTATTTTCAGTTTCCAGCCTACCTGAATATTCGGATATTTCAGGTGACAAAGAGATAGTGTTTCTATTACACTCTGTGACTTTCCCTTAGTATCAATTTTTTTCGTGTTCTCCATGTGGAAGTCGAGGGTAAGGCCATTGTTAACCCGGTCTGCAGGTAATCCAGTTTGATCTTTGTATTTTATACTCCCATGTTGTGTTTCTTGGCAAAAAGAATTAGACATGGCGGAGCCTATCCCTTCAAGTGTAGATTTTTTTTGTATAGGTTCCTCTCCCGACATGTGGCAGGTAATGCAGGGTTTACATGGTTACCAGAAGCAGAGGGGAACCCCTGACATGACTTCTATAGAACTGCTAAAACATGAAGTGCGTTTCATGTAATTTACGGCGTTAAATCTGGCAAACTCTAGTTAACATGTTCAGGATTTTGTGATTTTTTCTTTACTCAAGGCTATGTTCTTGGAGAGGGCGGTTTGTGCCCTAAACACTTTCAGTATTCTGTCTTCTTGTTCTTGCCTCCTTAGCTGTGTAACGATTGTCAATAGGTACAGAAACGGATAGAGAACAGAAGTCAGTGGTAGCACGTGCACAATCATGACGTCACGAATTGTATTTACCCCATTGACACCAGCTGAAGTTATCATCCCAACTGCACCAAAAGGCAGCCAGCAAAAAGCGTTTGTGATAACTATTTTCCCAGTGAGGTGAACTGAGGAATACACTGATCTCTGGGCAGAACTCAGTGCTAGTCTGTACTCTGGAGTTCGTCTGTAGATGACAACAAGAAGACCCGTGCTCACTGAGCCCAGAATAAAATTGACTGCAAGAACCACTGTGAACCACTTGAATCCTTGATTACAGTGGTAGCAATTAAACAGAGCCAGACGACACAGACCAGACTGGCCATGCAGGCCCCAGTGTGACAAACCAGGAAGAAACGGTATCACTGACAACACGATTCCTACACACCACGCTGCACAACACGCTATGGTTGCTGAACGGTTACTGGCCGTCCTGGATTCACTGGGATGACACAGGATGATGACATGGTCCACACTGATCAGTAAGGTGATGAGAACTGACACCTTGCTGTACACTAAGGACAGAAAGCCACTCACCTTGCAGGTCACACTGTTGGTCCATTCTTTTTCCACGTGAATGTAGTTTCCACGGAACACTGTATCTATTACGGCGGTAATGCTGATGTGAGAGCCCATACAGATATTTGCTATCTGCAAGTGGAAGATATGTACATAAAAACGACTTCCAAACAATTTGTTGACCCTCAGTGACGCACCAAAACAGAGCAGATGTCCCACATTAGCAACAGTTCCAAAAAGCCAAATAATTATATAACCACTCTGCGTTGGTATTAGCGATTCACATGACCGAAATGTTACCCGAGGAGCTCTACATTTTAAGCTGCTGGACATACGAGGAAGCACACTGGCACAACACATTCTGTAGTCTGAGGAAAGGATGTATTTCAAATGTGGTGTCTTGGAAAACACATCAATCGAGAAGGCGTTCACCGGGTTTCCCGTACGTCCAGTTCAGTCAATCGTGGTGCATTTCTAAAACCCATTGATCCAATCTCCTCAACAGCAGAGAAGGATATGTTAAAATAGACCAAATAGGGGATGTATACTGACAGAATAGTACTGTGGTTGCTTATGAGTGTCCCTGATATATCCATTCGGCAAAGTGAAAATTGAACGTACTTGAGCAGTGTGTTAGTCATTTGAATGAAAGGGTTATGCGCTAAGCTTACAGATTTTACATTCGGCAAAACAAGGAAGTCTGTCATATGAAGAGATCTTAGATGGTTATTGGAAAGATCAAGGAACAAAAGATTGGACAAACTTAAGATAGAAATGTTGAACAGTGAACAGGAAGACATGATCAGACGAACGAGATACTCATTGTGGACGACATCATGCAGCACCATTCCTGAACCCTGGGCGTCCAGGGAGCGTAGTGCAGGAAACAGACTGGTAGCAAAAGGTTTTCTACACTGAAACAGGTGACCTTGACACAGGCAGTGTTCAGGGCAGGTCCTGTCACACATCAGTTCATCATCCTGCTGTGGGCACTGACCCCAGCCATCACACAGATGGTCTCTGTGCACACACACCCTAGAAGCTCGACAGTGGTAAAAACCAGGACAGTTTGAACTGTCACAGGCTTGTTCATCTTCTCCATGAACACAATCAGAAAACCCATTGCATCTTGTGTAAAGAGGGAGACAGTACAGCCACTGGCTTATACAACGGTAATGACTGTCTGGACAGGCTGCTTCAGCTCCCATCACTTGCTGAGTGAAGTAGCCAGTGCCATCTAGATTGATGTACAATGGTTCCTTTTTCTGGTCATAGGAGGCTGGGGGATACATTGCTGTGTTAGCAGGACAGTCAGTCTCATCAGAACTGTCCACGCAGTCAGAGTGTTCATTACAGTGTTGACTGTCCAACACAGACTGACCATTCACACAGCCAAACCCGTCACGTGAGGGGTGGACACAGAATGACTCATCACTGTCATGTGGACAATGCTGTCTGAAGTCACACAGCAGAGTGTAATGCACTGTTGTGATGCCATCATCACATCTAAACATTGTGTCTGTGCACATAAAGCTTCTGGAAGAAAGCGCTGTCATGTTGTGCTCATCATTCACTGTTAGCATCGTGTCGTCCTGTGGACCCACGACTCCTCTGCAGTAACTGTTAGGGTCACACAACAGGAAGAGGTGGGTCAGTTGGATGTCTGGACAAGCCTGTAACAACTGCAGTGTGTTGTTGTGGGTGAGTGGTGGTGAAGGTGAAGGAGCCAGTAAAACAGGTGGAGGAGAAATACTGGGAGTGAGTGACGACACTTCACACACAGCAGTATAGCTGGCATAACCCCAAGGACCAAAACGCACTCCTGCATTCGTTATATCCATTGCTTCCTCTTCTCTTGAAAGATCACGTACCTTAACTGACTTGAAATGGTATATCCTATAGATCATAGTGCGATCAGACCATACACAAAATTTGCTGTATTTGAAAGGCAAAAACCTACAACCTGACCAACCACCTACACTCACGTCAATGGAAATATCATTTATGAAAATATGTGCGAAATCTTCCTTTTCCTCACATGTTTTTATTGAAGCTAGACTACCGCCCCTCATCTTGCACTGATAGCTGAAAGTCTCATACTCAACCATTTCATCGAACTGGACTAGCTGAAAACATTTGTTTCGTGAAGCCACCAGACCTTGGCAGCCAGGACTGCTGAAGGAACAGTGTTCTGTTTCATCACGTCCATCTTCACACTCTGGCGTTAGGTCACAGTGCACGTGATCTTGAAATTTGGCGTAATGATCTACAGAACAGTTGTATAAACTGCTGGGCAGCCTTTGAGGTCGACCTCTTTTAGAGACGAGGAGAAATATAATTTGAAATAAGACCTTTCAAATCTAGGTCGGTCAACATTAATTTGAATGCGCGAGGTGATAAAAACAAAAAGTGGTAACGAACGACTAATGCCCACATGTTCTTCAGACTGATGTGACGTTCCTGTTTTTGTGTACTTTAACGTTATGTACTCACCCCTATGTGTATACGCCTGCTGAATGCTGATGAGGACCACGCATGTTGAGGGCACTATCAGCGTTTTGCTGAAAGCAGTGTTGGCTTTGAACGACAGCACTGGTATTATCATGAATCCAGAATACTCCTTAACATAATTCATAAGGTAAGTATGGATTTGAGTTGCCTGGATATTAACATTTACCTTTGGATGGTTAAAATGTGATATTAGCATGGAGTTGCTGTCTGACTTAATGAAAACATCTTGAATTGAATGTTCAGTGCTTTCACTACTGAATGTATATTTTCTGCTCTTTACCTGCGTTTTTCCAGTTCCAGGAATCACATCCATATGATAACCGTTTTATATGGGCAAGTATTTTCCAACCCTGTGGGACTTGCAAGTGCAGCTTACAAAAAGATGAGGCATCCTCACACACCCCATAAACCAGTCCCTGGTGGGCTGTAAACAGAGGCAAGTACCTGTCACACTCTGACACATTAACCCGCAGGAACATGTCTTGTGTGACGTTTTGATTCAATAAATGTTCTATACCTGGGCAGATTGTACTGATGTTCACATCAGTAAAGGTGATTCTGTCTTTTACGTTGTTTGGGCTCATTTGATCTGTAGTAGCCACAACAGGGACAGAAATATGTAAAGGAATAACGCATCCAGCAATTTACATGATTTTCTGTTTTCATTCTTCAGCTATGTGACCTGACAGCCACACCATCCTCTGCAACCCCCACTTCCACTTCCCTTCATCCCACTCCCACCCCCTTCTCCCCTCCTCTCTCTTTCTCCTTCAAACGGCAATTGAGATTACTAATCTACGCCAATTTTCAACCTCTACGCCCCCCCCCCCCCTTTCATCTCTAGCTCCCTTCTCCTTTCATCCTCTTCCCGCCGTTCGCTGGGTATTTCCTTTAAAGTTAGCCGACCCAGGCAAGTCACCTGTTTCACTATCACTCCTCACTCCCTCTCCTCTCTGCCCCCCCCCCCCCCCCCCCACTTATCTCATGTGCGGGCGATCGCATGTAATTGAGATGAAGAGTGCGTGAGCTCTCTCCGCTAATTCAGAGAACTGACTGCCCCCATCTCCCTTTCCCTCCCCTCTCAGCGTAGGCTCGGGAAAAATGGCCTGCTGGTGTCTCACACAGGTGCAGACAACGAATCTTTGTTTATTTGCATGAAGGCTAAACCTGTCACCAACGTCTGAGAGCTGGTGTTCTTGAATCTTCTTCACATGTCCTCACCCTTTAGGTGGTGGGGGATAACTGTCTCATTCCAGACCCCCCTCCCCCCCCTCTCTTTGTCTATGGTGACATGATTCAGACAGGCAACAGAGACCGGACGTGTGGCTTCGCACACAAAAAGGGGAAACCACGTCTCCTCACTTTGCTGCTCCATAGAAGGATGTGAGACTGATAACCATGAGTGAACCAAACGTTACAAGAAATGTAAACCAGACAGGTGAACGCTTATCTCCCCTACTCTGAAAGCCTGTGTAAGGTTTCACTGATCAACCAGAAGAATTACCCTGGGTCCTGGGTCCCTATCCCTGCCCCAGGACTGCCTGCACAACACAGCTGTCCCAACAGATCAGCTTGCTGTAGAGAAGGTGGACTAGTCACCAGTCACTGGAGAGAGATCAACACTCCTCTCCACCATCAGATAAGTTCTGATATTCCAAGTGGATTCCAACTCAACTCATCCACTCTTTATTTTATGAGGTCATCAGCTGTTTTTTGGCTGGATGAATACTTTCTGTTTTGGATGAAGTACGTGAGAATGTTCAAGGGTGTCAAACGCAGTAGAATGGCGTTGTATGTTATTGTTTTCCCTGTAAACAACTGATAGTACTTTATCTACATTATCAATAAATGGCACAGTATGGTGTTGCTTTCCCTGTGAACAATGGATAGTACTTTATCTACATTATCTGTTAACTGCTAGTTCCTGAAAAGATATATAGAAGACGTTTGGATTAGAAACATGGAGAACCTTTGGCTAGATTTCTATCAGACACGCACTTTGAGGGAAAGAATCTTTCAGCATGATGAGGCTCTCAGTAATACTATTCAACCAACCCATCAAATACAAGAGGAGTTATGTTAACGCTTAATAACCACTTTGATTTCAAAGTAAACAGGCTCATCAAATATCATCTGTGGACTGTTCGACGGTTGCAGTAGAAACAAAAATTCAGCATCCTTTTTGTTAACAAATACATATCAAGTAACGACGTCCTGAGTTTGCAGTTAACAATAACTGATGATAATCAAATTAATTTAGGGTGAGGAAATTTCAGTCCAATTCTTGACTCTGTCATGGAATTATTGTAGTATTGAACATATGTGTCACGTGGGTGAAGTCACGTGGTAATTGTTCAAGGGAAACGCTATGATCAATCCCAACTCAATCGCGCTAACCACACAAACGCCAAATCCAAACACGGAAATACGAGTACAAAAAACTGAAACTTCACTGTCACAAAAAACATAGATGTTCACACCACGTTCACATACATATATAAGGACGGGTATACACTTATAATAACTCCATAGGGCTGTGAATAAATGGAAGGGACACACACACACACACACACACACAATAATAATAATCGAATACTCTCTCAACCGACGTTAACGTCCCGGCCGGATTCTGGGTGGGGCCAGAAGGTGAGGTGGAGCTGGAATGCGATCAAAGGGGACAAGGAAGATTTAAAAAAAAAAAAACAGGAATGCTTGCCAAAATCTGATCCCCCCCCAAAAAAAATTAGGGGTGATCAGAGTTGCCAAGCAATAAATCGAAGACAACAGCCTGTGGGATGAGACGGGATTACGGTTCAGAAGGAGAAATTTTAGCACCGGATCATTAAATAAGAAAGGCCAAAAAAAAAAAAAAAAAAAAAAAAAAAAACCCAAAGGGGAGCGTCTTGGGCAATACCCTAAGAATGAGGTAGTGTACTGGGGGAGTTCAACTGCTAAGGACTGTAATTAAACATTCCACATTAATTTCACCCTTTTTTTTTACCGCCAACAGACAAAGGAACAGTTCACTACAGAAAAGTAGATAAACAGTGCATGGTTAAACTTGGCGTGATAGATAAACTGGAACCCTGCA
This sequence comes from Conus canariensis, assembly GCA_033310375.1. Lineage (NCBI taxonomy): Eukaryota > Metazoa > Mollusca > Gastropoda > Neogastropoda > Conidae > Conus > Conus canariensis. The sequence continues at coordinate 59,216,419 of CM065732.1, forward strand.
CAAAAAAACGCACCATACAGTGGCGACAACCCTGGAAAGCAAATATCCTTTATACGTGGAAATACAAAACAAAACATTCATGTTAGGCAAGCATAACTATAATAGAATTATAAAGCGCTCTGCTTAAAAAAAATTGATGTAATGCCTGTCCTTTATCTCTGCAATAATTAAAATACGTGGATGCCAGACTTACGGACCGACCCCCCAAAGCCTCAACCGTGAGACAGTCCTGCGTGGGTCCGGCAAAGGGAGAGCGCGTCCGCCCCGTCGGATACACACCAAGTCGCGGACAGGATAGCATCCTATCTCCTTCCAAGGAGATACAGTTACACACAACGACGAGGGCACGAGGGTTTGAGGGTGAAGGTGAGATGCACTCAAATCAGGCACACAGGTGTGGTGGCCATCCAACACCTGTATGCAGCAGGTAGGGCAGTGGCACCAGCGACCCACGAAGCTGTAGGGGTAGAGAGTGGGGTCGCTGGCTGTCACACTGTGCATAAATGCATGCCCGCACTCAGCCCAGCATTCACTCCGTGCACACGCAATCTCTCCAAACAAACAGAAGGCGCACTACGATACTCTTCTTCTCCCCCTCCTCTCCGGGGAATAATTTACTAAACAATAATCGACTCTTCAATCTTTTCAATCTTATGTTCCTCCACTCCAGTGGAGGTACAGACATTCCACAGATCCACTGGCTGGGACCAAATTTCATCTCATTATACATAGCAATACATACATATATCGTCTAACGGTTTCTCCTTCTCACTGGAGATACAATATTTATATTTTCAAGAAAGAATCAAAATGATGGCTTAAAATATAGGTATATCAAGTGAGTTCCAATCTAAGGGGGACAATTAAAAGTCATTATGGGTCAACATGACAAATGCTTTGTTTTCTCACGACTGGTGCAGTCGTTGTCTTCTACAGCTCGATTCTCCAACCCTGGAGACGATTAGGTGCTGCCGCAGCACTGTAGCCCAAATATTTGTTCGACTGCCTCAGTCACCTAACTGGTGCTGCCACAGCACTGGGAAGGGCTGAAACACGAATGAAGTCCGTGTAAGTAATCTATTTCAAAATCTGAATAATGATAAATTCTTTTCCCTTTTTCCCTGTCTATACCTCACCTGGTAATGGTGAATTGAAGGTGGAACTCGTTCTTCAAACAACCTGTCCGGTCAGTGTCCCCAAGCCATCTCCTTCCTATTCCTTATTTTTCCCTCCTGCGCTCTTTTTGTTCAGTGAGTACTCGTCTAACTCTACGCATTACCAGCCCATGTTTGCTGACCAATGGACAACGTCTGTCCATTCACTGAACTGTTTTAATAGCCACCAGTGACACCGATCACACTGGTCAGGCCATACAAATTATTGTTTCTTTTACCTTTTCTCTTCCCTACCTAGGGAAATGCTTTATAACAAATAAGGGCGTACGCGATGGAACGTCACATGTCGCCATGTGAGGCTACATCACATGACACCGGCGCAACACAAAATGAAGAGATCAGAGTGGAGGTCCTCTCTCCAAAGATGGCGCACGGCAGACTGATGTGTCCTCGTTCCGACCCAGGGGCGAGGTCCTTGCGGGTACCCGGGAGAGGGCGAGGAGGAGAAAGGGCTGAAGGTTGCGAGAGGAATGGGGAGGGATGATGGGCGCGGCAAAGAAGATGCAGGAGGCAGCGCGGTCAAGCCGTGGTCGCAGCAGCAGCAGCAGTACTGATGGCGGCAACAGCAGAAACCGGAAAGGCGGCGAGACCGGCAACAGCTGCAAGGTCGGCGGCAGCAGCGGCGGCACACAGGTAAGTCAGCCACTGGTGAGGGAAAGGAGGAAAAAAAACAAGTCCTGGAAAACACACAAAGGATGGTTTCCCATATAAAACAGGTGCAAAGCAAAGACCCGTAAGCACAGACATCCATTACAGAGAGTAACAAGGACAGGCACGGAACGCACTGGCAGAGCGCTTGCTAATTTCAGTCATCAAATAGTATTAAATACAAAATTTCCCTGGTTCAGACACTTTGCCTACATACATATACCCAAATAACGTTCCCAACCGTTTATGTCAAACACCCCGGGGTTGGCTCTCTTGAGCTATAAAAAAAAAAACGAATCATCTCCCTCGGGACGACTCTCCTTTTCGGAAACAAAAGCTGGAAGCGTTAACAGCGCCACATAAACTTATGGGCGCCCTAAATATTTACAAAAATGACAACAACAAAAATGGAAAAAAAAAGCCCCAGTCTTGACCAAGCGCATTTACAAGTAACGAACACCAACACACAAAACACGTGTGGCAAGACACTTGACCCGGAATGTGGTACAGGCACGTGACAACACGCCGAACACAACAACACTACATATTTGGAGGGGAAAATGAATAACATGCCCTACTGCTGTAAATGTAAAAAAAATGGCCTAGAAGTAAATGAATAATTAAAAGTTGGTGTAAACGAAATGGTACTAAAATGATAAACGAAAATAATTCTCAAACACAACAAAAAAATAATGTAAGAATTAAAGTAATAGCTGGGAGGAAAACCAATTCTTTAAAACAGATTTGGAAATAAATAAATAATAAAAGAAAAACACATATGAACTAATTACGCAACGTACTCACCAACCAGACTTGTGAACGGGACTCCCTGAGGAGCTGGAACAGTAAGCCCTGCACGGCTCGCATCTAAACCCTGGTCAGGGCCTAAGAATTTAGAAAAACAGGCTTCTGCCTCTAAGTGAATATGGGGATTCACGACTGTGATACCGATCACAGTTATACTACCAAAAGGGTAACTAGACAAGCTGATACAGCACTCGTATGGAGTACTACGGTTCGGTTCCACCCAAAGGTGAAAACCTGATGCAGAGAGCCGGGAGATATGGATCTCCAAAAAAAAAAAAATGCAACGCAGTTTCCCTCAAAGGCGAAACAGTGGTGGCTCCTCGAGGGATATGGATCCCTCACAAAAATACAATTACCAAGAAAAGACTGCAAGCATACGGCTTGCACGACACGTTATGCCACCGCCCTTATCCCATCCCAACCTCGACTCCCCCTGTTGGCTTCCAAAAAAAAAAAAACCTCATCGGCAGGTGAGAGGAAGCTCACTGAGCCTACGTTTAACACCACGTGCAACCTGAGTCCACACGGAAAACATGACAGTGCAGGATGGAAGGTGGGTTGCAGAGATTTTAAAAGCTAAAGTAAAACTAAGTTTGTTGTTGTTGTTGTTTTGTTTTAACATATGACACACTGCCTAAGGTTATCGTTGAACAAAACTAACCCCCTACACAAATTCTTCCCTCTAGACAAAACGGACCTTGAACATGACAGTTGGAAGAAACGTGCAATGCATGGCAATATGAATAATGCTTATTCAAAGGATGAAGAATGGTTTCTGGCGAGAATTGTAGCAAGAATGTCCCCTATCATACGTTCAGAACTAGCCCTTTTTATCTAATTTCTTTCTTATTTTGGTTACAACGGCTTCACATGTTTAAACGTAGACACTGACTGTAGGCATAGAATAGGCAATTCTGTCATCTTATCAAAACTGACATTCAGAGAAAGACAAAATATAAGACATGTTAGAAATATGATGCATTCTTTTAAAATTGATGAAAAAAAAAATTGTGCATCAATGGAAAGCTGAAGTAAAGAACGTGAACAAAGAACATTCGATAAATAAAAACAATGAAACGTCTGACAAGGAGATGTTGTTTTCCATTTCTGAAGACCTGCTTAAAGCTTTCTTTCTGATAATCATTTCATTACCAGATTTCAATATAAAAAGGAGTTTGAAAAAAGATTTAATATTTCAATTGGACTGACACTTTCCAATTTATCTAAAAACTACAGAAGTGTCATCTTCTTTATTTTGAGTCCAGTCTCTACCCCCCCCCCTCCCACTCTCTCTCTCTCTCTCTCTCTCTCTGGATGTATGTGCTCGCTCGCGCACATGCTCGCTGTCTTGTGTTTTGACAAGTGGAAAGGTGAAAAGTCTTGAACAAAAAAAATCACTTCCACGCCTGGACTTGCCGCAACAAAATCATCACCTTTTTAAATGGGATGCACTGCTTCAGCATATGAAGTTAATACCTTGTAAACGACCACCTCCACTTCTTAGGAAGCCAAATGCAAAAGAGGGGGTCGGCGCTTATAAGGCACTTGATGGTTTAGTGTTGTCTCAAAGTAACTAGGATATGTATGTACGGAGTGGCATAAATAAGTGTCTTGCCAACCTCTTAAAAGAAAAGAAGAGGCAGAGGCAGGACTCATGCGTGAGGGAGATGAGGAAGGGAGGTGGGCAGGTGGAATGGGGACGTGGCGGGCTATTTTGGTGGGGAGATCGATAGAGATGGACACTGAGGACAGAGTATTAATGCACAGTTTATTCTCTCTCTCTCTCTCTCTCTCTCTCTCTCTCTCTCTCCTCTCTCTCTCTCTCTCTCTCTCCTTGATAAAGCATCAACATCTCTAGGGCTTAAAGTGAACTTAAAGAAAACAAAAGTTATGGTTTGTAGAAAAAGGGGGACATGTATCAAAAGCAGAAAAATGGTTTTATCAGGGAAAACAGATTGAAGTTGTTAACAGTTACAAGTATTTGCGATTTACTTTAACCACAAAGCTATCATATGACATTGCACTCGAAGAATATGCTGGCAGGGTTAAAGCCAAAATTATAGAAATTATGAAAACAATGTGTAGTTTAGGAACAATGGACAGAAGTCTGTTGTTTTTTTAAAAAACTTGTTGGCGCGCAAGTGAAACCTATACTTTTATATGCAGCAGAAGTCTGGGGACAGTCTCATCTACATGTAATTGAATTACCTCATTTGTTTGCATGCAAACGCTTTTTAAATGTACGCCCGAATGCCCCAAATGCATGGTATACGGTGAGCTAGGAAGGTATCCATTTATGTAGATGGTGCAATAAAATCAATGCGCTACTGGTCCAAATTGCAAAAGCTGTCACTCGCTAGACCACCAAAACAAGCGTATGAAATGGAAAAGTCAAAATTATTTCAATCTACTAGAAATCAGAGTGTACAAATTGGGTATCTTCATTAACACATTGTTTGGATACTTATGGCTTTTCTTCTGTTTGGTTAAATGGTGGAGTGAATTATAAAAAAAAAACCCTGTTTTAACGTGAACTTAAACAACTCATGATTGACTGTTGTAGACAAAATTGGGATAGTAAAATACTTAATAGTGACAGATATTCAACATATCATTCCTTCAATTCCTTATGGCAGCTTGAGAAATATTTAACTGATATTACAATTCCTAAATTTCACAAAGTGTTCGTGAGATTTCGACTTGGTATTAGTGATTTGAATGTCCATCAAAGATATACACTAAACCCCAAAAACTGTCCATTCTGTAATCAAATTGAGGACGAAATACATTTTTTTTTTAATTGTTTGTCCATCCTATAAAGATTTAAGAGATAAATACATTTTGCCTCATACTAGAAATGTTCATCAAGTGTCATTGCTTCTTACACTGCAAAATAAATAGAGAATTGTAATTTGCTCTGCAGCTATGTTCATTTTCAAAGCACTAAAACGAAGAGAGGAACTGTTATCAGGTAACGCACAAATGTCAGAGTAATTTCAGGAAGAACATTTTGTTATGTTTTCTTTCATAATTTTCAGTATATGCACCGAGCGCGTGTGTGTTCTACTTTTGTTCTTGACCTCATTGCAGATAGTCTGTGGCCTTTGCAATTAAAACTATTTGAGTTTGAGTTCTCTCTCTCTCTCTCTCTCCCCTTCTCTCTCACACACACACACACACACACACGCGCGCGCGCGCGCGCGCGCGCGCACACACACACACACACACACACACACACACACGTACTTACGCATGCACGCACGCACGCACGCATGTATGCATGCACACACACACACACACACACACACACACACACACACATATATATAATATATATATATATATATATGTGTGTGTGTGTGTGTGTGTGTGTGTGTGTGTGTGTGTGTGCAAACTTGTATGCATGAACTTCGGAGCACATTTAATTTACAGTTAGCTAATTACATAGAAATTAATACCCTCTCTCAGAATGCTAGAGCCAGCACTAAACAAAAATGGTAGATAAATGACCGCATTTTCATGAAAAAATGTATACAAGATGTAACAAGCAGAAACAGTTACCACTGTAAGACAGATACACTATACATGCGTGTAACTGATGAGTAGAATAAAACAATGTGACAAATGCTATAGATCTTATCTGTACGACTTGTAGATACAGTATGGGTGGAAAAAGGACGAGTTCTGAATGCTTAGTATTATGTCAAATGCTTTATGGAAACTTCGAATGACATTTGTGTCACCTAATATGGCATTACTCTCATTAACACTGTCGCGACACATATTTTGTCTTGGCTCTATGTTAGATATGGGAGAGTTTTCATAGCGCTGTGTGTGTGTTGTGCTGAGTAGCGTGCCACCGGTTTAGTGTACTGTTTGAAATTTTGTGCAGCGCGCGCCGTGTTCATCCCGCAGCGGCGCTCTGTGTGTGTTGAACTGGGGAGGCCCCTGGATTTGTCAGATGCAATGATGAGCTCGGACGTGTGACATCCTGTTGGATGTACCGTATAGTAGTAACTGTTTTGTTACCCAAAATCTTTGCCGCACTTTTGTGTGGGGTTTGCACAGTCATCAGGGGAAGTGGTGTCTTCCATATAAGAAATTTTTGTAGTATAAAAGGTTGTTGTTGTTTTTGTGATAGTGATAGTTGTTCGTGCGTTCTGTGCAGTTTGTGTTTTGTGGTAAGGGGTGGGTGGGGGAAAACTTGGATGGAAAAGGGAGGGGGGAAGGTGTTGGTGGGGTTTGATATATTTTTTTATGCTCATTTTTCATTTGCCTTTAATTTCGATCATCCTTTCATTCATTATTTTACAGTCATGTTGCATCTATTTTGTCATTTAGATCTGCATAACTGATTTGGTACTGGAATGTGAGATGTAACCCTTGGATGGGGGGCACTCGATAGATCCCCGTCTCGATAGATCCCCGTCTCGATGGATCCCCATCTCGATAGATCCCCGTCTCGATGGATCCCCGTCTTGATAGATCCCCGTCTCGATAGATCCCCATCTTGATGGATCCCCGTTACTGTTTTTGGATCTACCGAGACGGGGATCTATCGAGATGGGGATCTACCGAGATGGGGATCTACCGAGACGGGGATCTATCGAGACGGAAATTCGTCCACATGTAGTGGGGGATCTATCGAGACGGGGATCTACCGAGACGGGGATCTACCGAGACGGAAATTCGTCCACATGTAGTGGGGGATCTATTGAGACGGGGATCTACCGAGACGGGGATCTATCGAGACGGGGATCTACCGAGACGGGGATCTACCAAGATGTAACCGTCCCGACCAGCTTTTTGCTTTGTCGCATGTACACAAAAAAAAACGGCCGGCCGGTCCATCGCTCATGACCTGGCACATTAAATGATGGTATTCTCCATGTTCACTGCGATTCCGGTGAATGGGATGAACACCGTATTGTCGAGAATTCCGTTTCAATAATCTATTGTGTAAAATCCACCACAATAACATGCGCTTCTTCCGTCTGGAGGGCGCCTTGTTGTTCCCAGTGTGGTGGCAGATATTTGCCGGACAGAAACTTGGCGGTGTAACCGTGAACAGTTTTGCTGTGACAAGCTGACGGCAACTGGCCGGCAGCAACGTGCCGGGCTTAGCGTGAACGTAGCCTACCCCTCCTCTACTCCCAATGTTACTGTCTTACTCACCTAGAAAACAACAAAACAACGAAACAAAGAAAGTTTAACAGTTTCATTTTCTAACTTTTGAAAAAGTAAAAGTAACCTCATAAATCATGATAGTCAAGTAAGTCTGAGAAGGAAAGCAGAGCGCACATCACTTATTCGCTCATTGATTTATGTGCACAAATGCGTACGTAGTGTGTCTGTGTGCCAGCCTGCATGCTTAGTGTGTGTGTGACTGCGTGCTCTCTCTCTCTCTCTCTCTCTCTCTCTCTCTCTCTCTCTCTCTCTCTCTCTGCGTGCGTTTGTGGGTTTGTGCGTGTGTTTGTGAGTGCGTGCGTGCGTGCGCGCACACGCGTGTATGTGTGTGTGTGCGTGTGTGTGTGTGTGTGTGTGTGTGTGTGTGTGTGTGTGTGTGTGTGTGTGTGTGTGTTCGTTCGTTCGTTCGTACTTCTGTTTAACGTCTGTTCACTTTGAGTGATATTAGACGTGAATGAAAGAAGAGAGTGACTGAGTGACAGAATGATTATAATGAATAAGCCTGTGTGTTGTGTAAGCATGAATGTAGGCCTTTGTATGTGAGTGTGTACGTGTATGTATCTGTATATGTGTCTAAACTGAACAATAAACAGATCAATAATCTTAAATACAACAGTTAGTGGAGAAAAAAAAAATATATATATAGCAAGAAAACAAAAATCCTTCACTATCTTAAACAAAATGAGTTAGCTCAAAACTATCTAAATAAAAACCCCAATCGGACTATGTATTAAGTATTCAGCAATTTCGATCAGCAGAGAATGATTCGAAAGTAGATCTTGCAAGTTTTTTTCAGAAAAAGTATTGGATCGTAATGATGTTGGTAAGAAAGTAGTCAACTTGTGACAATTGAACAAAATGTGGTTCAGTGTTATCTCTTCACCACAAATACAGTTAGTACTCTTACTAAACTTTGTTTTCAAAGCATTTAGCTTTAATCGAATTATAAGGGAAAATATTTGTCTGGAATAATAAACTGGGAGATCAGGCATTTTTCTTAATACAAGGTCTATTGGAAAAGCTTCCCATTGGTTGGATGAAATCTCTGTAGACGTATCAACATTTGTTTGAGCTCTCTTCCGTGCAGTCGATTCAAGGGTATGATAACATTCTACTACTGACGGTTTTATTTTCAACTCAGAAAATGACCCTGCTTTTTTAGCACCTTTTTTCGCAGCCCTATCAGCCAAATCATTTCCAAGTATACCAGTATGCGAAGGAATCCAGCAAAATTCTATAATAATGCCTTTAGACACCAGACAGTATAAAAGATATTTAATTTCAAACACAAGGTCGGGTCGTGTCGATATATTAGAGGAGTCAAGGGCAAGTAGGACTGATTTTGAATCTACAAAGAAAACTATCTGAGCGATGTTAATGGGAAGATCTGTTAGAAATTCCATTGCCATCATTATAGCTACTAATTCGGCTGTGAATATAGATAAATTGCTACCCAGAAAGAACGATCTTTGAGTTTTAAGGGAAGGTATAACAAATGCTGCACCAACATTTCCATCATCTAAAACGGAACCATCAGTAAACACCTGAAAATGATTTTGATATCGTTCGTATACATGTGATTTTGCTAAATTTGTGATGATATTGATATTTACCCTTTTTTTTGATATCAGAATAACCAGTATCAAGAACAGGTTTTGGTATCTCCCATGATGGAATAGATGAAGAAGATGGTTTTTTAGCCACTTCTTTAATATCTATTTTTGAACATTTAATCAAATCAGAAGTATATGTAGCTATTGTTTCTTGCGATTTAATCGTAATTGCCCTTTTGGGAAAGTCAGTGTCCGATCTAATTTTTAAATCTTCTTGAATGTAATTATCACCAGCACTCGATTTTATGACAAATTTTGATGCAGCTAGTTCACGATAATCATCAAGGGGCAAAATTCCAGCTTCTCTATATGTCTTTGCGTTTGAGGCATGAATAGGGATACCGAGAGCAATTTTAATGGCTTTGCAATCCAAACTTTATAACTTTTTTAGAAGAAATTTTGGAGCGCTAAAGTACACTTCTTGACCATATGTAAGTTTTGATCTAATAAGAGCAATAGAAAGATGAAGTAGAGTTTTTGAATCCATTCCCCAGGGTAGTCTGCTTATGATCTTTAGTAAATTCAGACTTTTCCTAGCCTTTGTTAATATATATTCAAAATGAATATTCCAAGATAATTTTGGAGTAAAGAAAAGTCCTAAAAATTTAATACTTTGTTTATATTCTAAAGGTTCCCCTAGAGGTTTGAAGACCGGTAAATTTTCTGGATTGCTTCCTGCGTTAAACAACATCATATTTGTTTTTTCAGTGGACAAGGACAGACCATTTTCTCTCATATAGTTCCCTATGCTATCTAAATCTCTTTGATATAGTCTTCTAACATAATTCTGTGCTCTTTGTGGGGTTGACTTTTTCAGAGTTACTTCCATCCACATACAGATAACATCTGCGTATTGCACTAGAACAACATTTTTGGAAACTGCTTTTGGGAGATCGTGAATAAGGATGTTAAAAAGAATAGGTGATAATACTGAACCTTGCGGAATTCCCATGTCTAGTTTTCTGAGTGTTAAGTGTCTTCTTCCTACTCTGGCTAACATGCTTCTATTATTTAAAAATGATTTAATATAATTGTACATGTTTCCAGATATTCCAATCAGTGTGTGTGTGTGTGTGTGTGTGTGTGTGTGTGTGGTGTGTTTGTCAGTACAACACTATGTTAATCTGACAGTAAATGGTTTCAGTCAGTCAGTTATGTATGTGTGTGTGTGCGAGCCTGGGTTTCGAGTGTATGTGTGACCATGAGTGAACTTTCTCTCTCTCTCTCTCTCTCTCTCTCTCTCTCTCTCTCTGCAGGTATGTGTGTGTGTGTGTGTGTGTGTGTGTGTGTGTGTGTGTGTGTGTGTGTGTGTGCGTACGTGCTAGCGTGCGTGCGTGCAGGCGTGTGCACGCCCTAGTGTGTGTCTATATGTCTGTCTGTGCGTGTGATAAACAGTTTAACACAATAATTCTTGGAAACTGAATGAATATACAGGACATTTTGAACACATTTCCTGTAGTTTTAAATTCTAAATGAAGCGATGGATTAACAAGCCTTTTCAAACGTGTCTTACCGGTGCCTCGATTTATGTATGTCACCGCAACAGCCATACGTCAACTCACTTTAAACAGTGGTTTGGCTTGGTCTTTTTTGAGAGGTCTTAGTATCTTATGCATGTTTCGTGATTTCCAACTCACTGATTCGAACGCATTTTTCAAATTCAGGCAAAACAAGGAGTCCTGGTAAGATTTTTTTTTCTTTCTCAAGATAGTGCATTGAGTCATACATGATTCTCAAATTATCCCCAGTCAATCTCCCGGTAAGATATTCTGACTGGTCCTCTTCCTCTTGAGTCAGTATTCGTTCAGTCATGAAACTCAACTCCCGATGAAGGTTAGGTAAAGGAACATCAGATATGCTTGACAGATCACCCAGAATCAGTGATGGGGTCGACGATGACACTGTGCCTGAAAAGAACGGGGAGCAAACTTGCACTTCAACAAATGGTAAAATGTTGGTTTTGCCACAGAAAGAAAAAGAACGCAAGGTTTCACCAATGTACTGGCCATAACGAACCAGACTTCCGAACTCCAGCCCCTAATTCGACCAGTATCTCGAAGAACTGAGGCCCAGTCATCGTTTCAAAACCCTGGCATACATTCAGCTTACTCATCGACACCGGTCAAAAAAAAAAAACAAAAAAAAAAACAACAAAACAACAACCCACGGATCCTTGCATGCCATAGAAGGACACTGAAACATAATGACCAATACCACCGCATTAATGGCAAAATACTGACCATTAACAACTTATATGTTCAATCTGGTGGCTTTGATCTGAACAATCATCACCACGAGACCTCTGCCAATTCCCACAGACATGAGAAAAAAGTACCTTTGTTGTGAAAGCTGATGGAAGGAGGAGAGACAGAATGAGGAGAAGAAGGGGAGGAGAAAGGAGTCGACTGGCCTCAGTAATGTCTTCCAGAATTGGAAGTCGCTTGTTTAGCAGAGTCATCATGGTCCCCGAAATTGGGCCGAACACTGTCTTGTTCCTGGGGCTATGAGGAGGCCTGCGACGGGCTTGATCTCACCTGTGCAGCATTGCAGGTTACGATGTAGTGTCGTCCCTACACGCGACACGTTTTCGAGGAGTAGCTTCTCTGTAAATTTCGTTCTAAGTGGTTATCGCTTGCGCATTAGGTAGTTTTTGTTCCTCCAGCAAAACTACAGACACATTTTTCGATATTGAATGTAGAAACTGCTTCCTCATGATAAGGTTTTGATAAAAGTCTCTGGAAATCCCGAATACTGAAGCCTAGACTGACAGTAAATGATTCGCATGAGTCCAGGTCAGCTTGTCTAAATCGTTTACGAAATGCACGAGTTGTGCAACGCGACTTTGTAAGGAGGTGTTGCTTAAGGAAACCATAGGAGACAGGACCAGTGGTACAAAGAGAGCGGTGAAAGGAAAGGGCTGGGCCTTGGGGACAGGAATGAAAACGGATGGACCACTGATCTTGCTGCTACTTACACAAAATAGAGACGAAGAAAGGGCATAACCGGGACCAGGGGCCATTGTTCTGTAATTCGACTTTTTCAACTCAAGTTCATGTTCTACTCTTAATTAATGTTTTTTTTTATTTATTTTTTTATTTATTTTTTTTTTTGGCTTTACACTCTTCTCTTCAACTTTGTTGTTCAGATTCATGCTCTTCTCTTAATCTTTGATGTTTGTGGTCAAACTCAATCTTTTATTTTCCAAGTGCGATTTTCGCTGCATGTCGCTCAGTATGTGTTCTTTATCAGCTGCATTATAAACATAAGTTTTAACCTCAACAGGGTCTTCAAATCCCTCGCTTTTTCGCCTGTGATAGCCAAGGATAAAAGGATTTCCACTTTTTAGAGGGAAAAAGTAGAAATTAAAAAAAAAAGAATTTTACACACTATTCTCTACACTGTCTCGAGAAATGGAATGCCACCAGACAACTGAAATAACAGCTATTGCCACGGTAGTGTCAGAATGATATCAGCATACAAGATTTCGCTTTTAGATGTTAGGATGACGAACAGGATCTTTGGCAGTTTAAACTCATGCAAGCTCTTTTTTGTGCCAAAAAAATTACATTACATATAACATAATCATTCATATAGCAAATGAAACAAACTGCAGCGTTACCGGAACCAGACGAAAAAGCAGAAGAGCACACAAAACAAAGTGTGAAGTAACGCAGTTTTAATGAACGACACAAAACAGGACAAGAAATTTTCGGCAATATGCCTTCCTCAGCGAGAAAAAAATAAAAACAGTAGAGACATTAACATGTGCAATACTCCCCTTGTGAAGCCAAAGTGGTGAATGAAGTTGACAGAGTGACAGTGGGAGAGAGAGTGTGTTGAGTTCGGGGAATAGGGCACGAGGAAAGAGGGTAGAGTTAAGAGAGGAGGAGGAAAAGGAGAGAGAGAGAGAGAGAGAGAGAGAGAGAGAGAGAGAGAGAGAGAGAGAGAGAGAGAGAGAGAATGGAAGTAGAGGAAGAGTGGAGAGTGAGAGAGAGAAGAGGATGGGGAGGGGAAGGAGAGTGAGAGGAGGGAGAGGGTGTGATTGTATGTAGTGGGTATGTTGCGTATGAATGAAATGAACAAGAGAAAACACAATACATAGAATATAATATGCACAAAGAAGCATTGTGAATGACAAGGGGAGGGGAGGGGGAGAAGGGGGTCAGCCGCCTAAAGCGCCCGATCCAAGTCTGACCCTAGGGTAGGTTGCCCTACCCAAGCACCAAGGGGTGAGAGGGAAAACGGGAGAACCCCGAGAAAAAAAAAAACCCTAGCCAGACGCAGCTAAGAGCTGCAGGGCTCGCCCCCCCCCCCCCTCCCCCGTCCACGAAAAAAGCTCTTGCGCGTGGGCACAACCACACAGAAACAAACACACACACACATACACACACACACACACGCGCGCGCGCGCGCGCACACACACACACACACACACACACAACCACACACACACATACATACAAGTGCGCGCGCACGAACACACACACACACACACACACACACACACACACACACACACACACACACACACACACACACGCCCATAGGCACACACACAACCACACAAACACACACATACCAAAGGGAAAAAAAAAGGGGGGGGGGGGTTACAGTGGAGAGTAAATGAGTAAATGTACAAACAAGGCATAATTAAGACATTTGGGTACAGAATAGGGAGGTAGGTGGTGCTATGGTGGCGCAACAGAAAAAGGCAAAAATAAGAGAATTACCGCAAAAGATAGATATGAGGTCATGATAAGAGGCGCTAACAACACTCCCAATGACCAAAAAAAAAAAAAAAAAAAAAGGGGGGGGGGGGGGGGGGGAAAGGGGGGGGGGGAGTAGGAAGAGACGTAAAGAGAGGACCCATAAGAGGGCCCTAAAAGAGAGATGCCTGAGAAAAGTGCTAAGGGGAGAAGGAGGAAGAGAAGCCTCGAGAGGTCCCGTAGAAGGGTCCTACTAAGGGGGCGACCAGACAAAAGTAGAGAGACAGGAAGTAAGAAGGAATGTCAAGAGAAGGAACGCACAGGAAGAAGGAGCCTACTGGGAGACGACTGAAAAGGAACCAGGACAGAGGAGGGAAGGGAGCGAGAGGGAAAGGGGGGAGGGGGTAGGGAGGGGTTGAAGGGGGGTGAAAGGGGGGAGATGGGAAAAAGGAAGAAGGGAAGAAAGAGAAGAGGAGGGGAGGGGGGGGGGGGGAAGAAGGGGGCCAAGGTGGGTAGGAAGGAGAGGGATAGATACAAAAGTAAGTAAAAAGAAAAAAAAATAATTAAAATAGAATTTTAAAAAAAAGACAGGAGAGTGGGGAGCTAACCCTACTCAGAAACTCCTGGCAAAAGATATAGGCTCTCAAACGATCATCCCAGTAGGCGCTAGGCTCTAAGGTCACGAAGAGGCCACTGATGCAGACCAACCATGCACAGGTAAGTAGTAAAGGGGAAAGGAAAAATAGGGCATTGTCCACCTGATTTGGCTCGGGAAAAGGAAGTACAGAGAATTGCTACGCTTTTTCATTGATACCAGCTGGATTTCTGGTGCCCAGTTTTTGAATCAGGTGAGACTCCATATCCTTCCTGTCTCTGGAGCCACTTGTGTTCATGAGCCATAAGCCCTTCACTCTTGCATTGTGTGTGGAATGGCTGGGGAGGTTGAAGTGTTTGGCTACTGGTTTGTCCCTGTTGTATTTAATGTCAGCGAGGTGTTCCTTGAATCTGACAGTCAAAGTGCGTCCGGTCTCGCCAATGTAAAGTTTAGAGCAAACGGTGCAGTGGATGATGTAGATCAGGTTAGTGGGTTTGGCAGTTGAAGAATTTGGAGACAGTCATGCGTGAACTGGATCCTTTCACTTCAATGGCAGTACAGATGAAGGGTCAGGTCTTGCATTTGGGTAGATTGCACGGGCTTGTGCCTACAGAAGATTTACGTCTGTGAGGCTGGAGACTGGAACGCACAAGCATGTCACGGATATTCTTGTCCCGTTTGTAGGCAACTAGAGGGGGCTGGGAAAAATTTTTAGCCGAGTGAGCACAAGACTGAAGGATGTTCCAGTTGGTTTGGAGAATTTTGCGCACCTGGTGGACAGAAGGGTGGTAGAGCAGGCTGGCAACAGGTCTGTCTCTGGTTGATTCCTGGGGTTTCGGTTCCAGAGCCTGTAGGCGGGTGATGAGCTGGGCTTTCTGGAGAGCACGATCAATGATGTCTTCGGGGTAGTGGCGTTTGAGGAAGAACTGTTTCATTTCAAGGGCTTTTACATCAAAGACAGAGTTCTCAGAGCAGAGTCTGTGGAGTCTCAAGACCAGTACCAAAACCAGCATACCCTACTCTCAGTTCTTGAGACTCCGCAGACTCTGCTCTGAGAACTCTGTCCTGGTTCCTTTTCAGTCGTCTCCCAGTAGGGCTCCTTCTTCCTGTGCGTTCCTTCTCTTGACATTCCTTCTTACTTCCTGTCTCTCTACTTTTGTCTGGTCGCCCCTTAGTAGGGCCCTTCTACGGGACCTCTCGAGGCTTCTCTTCCTCCTTCTCTCCTTAGCACTTTTCTCAGGCATCTCTCTTTTAGGGCCCTCTTATGGGTCCTCTCTTTACGTCTCTTCCTACTTTCCCCCTCCCCCTCCCTCCCCCCCCTTTTTTTTATTTGTCTGGTCATTGGGAGTGTTGTTAGCGCCTCTTATCATGACCTCATATCTATCTTGTGCGTTACTGCTCTTATTTTTGCCTTTTTCTGTTGCGCCACCATAGCACCACCTACCTCCCTATTCTGTACCCAAATGTCTTAATGTATGTCTTGTTTGTACATTTGAGCCCTGCAGCTTTTAACTGCGTCTGGCTAGGGTTTTCTTTTTCTTTGGGTTCTTCCGTTTTCCCTCTCACCCCTTGGTGCTTGGGTAGGACAACCTACCCTAGGGTCAGACTTGGATTGGGTGCTTTAGGCAGCTGACCCCCTTCTCCCCCCTCCCCTTGTCATTCACAATGCTTCTTTGTGCATATTGTATTCTATTTATTGTGTTTTCTCTTGTTCATTTCATTCATATGCAACACACCCACTACATACAATCACACCCTCCCCCTCCTCTCACTCTCCTTCCCTCCCCATCCCCTTCTCTCTCTCTCTCTCTCTCTCTCTCTCTCTCTCCACTCTTCCTCTGCTTCCATTCTCTCTCTCTCTCCTCTCTCTCTCTCTCTCTCTCTCTCTCTCTCTCTCCTTTTCCTCCTCCTCTCTTAACTCTACCCCTCTTTCCTCGTGCCCTATTCCTCGTACTCAACTCATTCTCTCCCCCGCTGTCCCTCTGTCAGCTTCATTCACCACTTTGGCGCATGGTAATGTCTGTACTGTTTTGTTTTTTTTTGTCGCCGAGGAAGGCATATTGCCGGAAATTTCTTGTCCTGTTTTGTGTCGTTCATTAAAACTGCGTTACTTCACACCTTGTTTTGTGTGCTCTTCTGCTTTTTCGTCTCATTCATATAGCAATTCAAATGCAATAATAATACAAATGTATGAATTTCGCAGAAAGAATAAAAAAGGGGGGTGGGGGTGGGGAACGTAAACCTATTTTCACACGAAAGAAAATGGAATTCACTTAAGACTACAGAAAATGAATAAGATGGAGAATGACGGGCAAAATCAAACACTGCTGTCAACACAATGTTTAGTCTCAGGGAAGTGGGGATTCCAATCGAAGATGAAAAGAGACAAAGGTGGAATGGGTAAAGTTCGCAGGTATACAGGTGTAAAGAACTCGGTCATTGGTGCTTCTGGGGAAAACGTTTTACAGTAAGGCACCCTCGCACACCCAGAGGCGGGAAAAGAAAGTGGGAACAACAAAACAACGCATCCATCAACAGGCTAAAAGTTAAACGTTTACATATACTCAGAGGCATAAAAAACGCGAAAACAAACTGTATAGAAATTTTGATGTAATTTGGCCAACGATTCCTTTGAACTGGTAATAGAAAGTGAGAAAAAGCAATCAAACACCGCATAAGTGTCCTTTCAAAGTTCATTCTGGTAGAAAATAAGGTCACATGAACTTGATCTTGACCCTGTGTTAACAGCAGAATGTCAGTATCTGGTGTGACCACCTCGAGCATTGATCACAGCTGTGCACCTGCGGTACATCGAGCGCACCAGAGTGTTGGTCTGCCTCTGGGGGACTTGCCACCACACCTGGCCCACAGCGACAGCAAGCTGAGCTGCTGTCTGAGGTCTGGGGTTGAGCTGGTTCAACTGCCTCTGAAGGGCATCCCAGAAATGCTCTATTGGGTCAAGGTCGGGAGAACGGGCTGGGTGAGGCAGCAGATTGATGTTGTTCTGCCTCAGGAAGTTCTGCGTAGCACGGGCAGTGTGCGGCCTTGCGTTGTCCTGCTGAAACAGGTTCTGTGGATGCTGCTGGAAATGCGGCAGGATGTGGGGCCTCAGAACTTGGTCGATGTAATGAACAGCAGTGACCCTGTTACCACGTCCTGGACCCACATTCTGGAAGATGACTGGCCCAATACGGCGATTCATGCTGATAGCCCCCCCAGATCATGATGCTTTCACCACCCCATGGGTCCCTTTCGGTGATGTTGGCATCTGTGAAGCGTTCCCCCGCCCTTCTCCAGATCCGGATGCGGCCATCGCCTGGGTCGATGCAGAACCGGCTTTCATCACTGAAGAGGACTCGGCCCCAGTCCCGATGGCGCCAATGCACGTGGATCTGTGCCCACTGCAGACGGTTCTGGCGATGCTGGAGTGTCAGGATAGGTCGCCGGGCTGGACGCCTGCATTGGAGACGAACTGTGCTCAGTCGGCGACGCACGGTCCTGCTGCTGATTGGCCTTCCATGGTTGCCGACGGTGTTCCTGGCTGTGTTGGCAGCGGTTTGGTAAGGCTCCCGTCGATGCTGACGCAGAAGATGGCGGTCTTGGGCTGCTGTGGTGACCCTCGGTCTGCCGCTCGTCGGTCTGTCATCAGTGGTGTTTCTTGCTTGAAAGCGGTCCAGAAGGCGATAGACGTGGAAATGTGGACTCCGAATGCGATAGCGACCTGCCTCATTGGAACCCCGGCCTGCAGTTGCCCTATTGCTATGCAACGATCTTGACGAGAAAGTCTCGGCATTATGTTGGCGCCGCTGGAAGGGATAATTTGAACTTTTTGGGGTTTGGAAATTTATAGCCCCACAATCGGGGCCACGTTGAGTTGCAATTCACATTGATGCACGTGGCGTAGGTAGTCCACATGGCAAATGCACTCCTCGTGCCAAAAACGCTGACCCGGCAACATTCACCCACTGTTACGAGGTTACAACCGGCCAAGACACCACGTACTGCTAATGTTGCACGTGCCAACGACATTGCTTACGTCCTGTTCACAATGTGAACAGTCGTGCACTGTCTCCGTTTTTCGCGTTTTTTTTATGCCTCTGAGTATATTACAGAGACAACGAGAGGTGAGGCCAAATGAGAGAGAGAGAGAGAGAGAGAGAAGAGAGAGAGAGAGACTCAAGACTCAAGATGATTTATTCATATTAGGCCTCAGCCCATCATGAAGGGGAATGTGAACATTTAACTGGATGAGGATATACAACAGATTCAGATTAAAACTGAAGATGATATTAATTGTAATCATGTACACTTCAGTCAGTCATAACACCTCTTAGTTTAAATCCTTTATACAAAAACAAAGAAAGGTTACGTACATCTTCGGGTATAGTCGATGACATCAACAGACTCAATTTAAATAGTGAAGGATGTCTATAATATTTGGGCTTAATTAGCGTTTCACGTATATGTCCAAGTGCTGGGCAACAGAGAACAAAATGCACCTCGTTTTCTTGGCTCTCAGTGCATAACGGACAACTGAGGTCATTAGACATAAACATTTTATATCGATATGGATGTACTGCCAGCTCAGAGATCCCCAGCCTAAATCTAGTGGTAATATATTTCAGATGCTTATCAATATCAAAATGTAAGTAAGGTTTTAAACTGTAATCACTGCAAAAAGTTCTATACAAGGTGAATCTATCACTGGTTTGGATATGATCGGACCAGGTTTGCCACCAACAGTCAATAAGCCTTTGTCGGAAGCAACATATAAAGTCATGAACACTGCCGACACCTTGACTGGTCCAAACAAAACCAAATCCATATTTAAACAAGCATAAGCGAACATTTGTGGCCCAGTTTTTCTTACCTCTTACATCCAGGTCATACAACATATCATATGCTTTACGTGGAATCCTGTAACTCTCCATTTGAATCAACTTAAGCCAGTAACGAATACACTGAACAGCAGAATTTATATATAATGGATATCGATTCGTTTCACCATAAATAAGATCATTCGGTGTTCGCCTGTCCACCCCTAAAATTTTCTTCAAAGCAAATAAATGGACTGATTCACAGTGAATAACAGCATTATCTAGACCCCACAGTTCAGAGCCATACTGCACAATTGGCTGTATCTGAGAATCAAATAATTTCATGAACAAATTAAAAGAATTGTTATTTAACACATACAACCTTTTCAGAAGATAAATCAGAGCACTTTTAGCTCTGCTTGCAAGGTCTTTGCATGCAGCGGTAAAACTCAAGCGCGTGGAGAAGAATATTCCTAAGTATTTATACACATTTACTACAGGCAAAGTCACGCCATTATATAGCCATCTTTCTCTCACACTCAAATAGCCACCCTTCCTAAATACTATAATATTGCTCTTAATCATATTAACTTTAAGCTGAAGAGATGTTGCGGCACGCTGTAAACTATTCAACTGAGTCTGCAAACCTGTAACTGTTTCAGCCATCAAAACAACATCGTCGGCCAACAACAGAATAAACAATTCAAATGCATCTAGCGAAAATCGAGCACCATGTCTTCCATTGTTCATTACTTCAACTGCTAGCTCATTAATGAAAAGAGAAAACAGAACAGGACTGCACACATCTCCCTGTCTTACACCAGATGTGCAGGCAATGTAATCTGTTGTCAAAGAACCACATCGAACTCTAGCTTTAACATCATTGTACATGCTCTTAATGCATCTAAATAATTTACCTTTTATGCCATTTTTAAAGAGAACTGGCCAGAGAAGATTTCGATTAATTGTGTCAAATGCTTTTTCGAAATCAATAAATGCAACATAAAATTTCCGGTTGTAACAAAACTGTTTCTGAATGAGAGCTAGTAAAGAAAACATGTGGTCGACTGTTGAGTATCCTTTCTTAAATCCGGCTTGACACTCACCTGTGATGTTGTTTTCTTCCACCCATTCTTGCAATCTGTTATTTATTACTATACCAAATACTTTACCGCCAACATCGCTCAAAGAAATCCCTCTATAATTGTTTGGATTATTAATATCACCTTTCTTGAAAATAGGTTGAATAACAGATTCAGACCAACTGTCAGGGAATTCACCGTTATCAAACAATTTGTTAAATAATTTGAAGAAAAAATGAACTACTTGATCGTTTGAATTCTTATAGAACTCCGCAATAATACCATCAGGACCAGCTGCTTTACGGTTTTTTAGTTTTCTAAAAGCAAGCAGAATTTCTTTAGAAATTGGACGATTCATGTAGCCTTCCGTTTCATCCTCTACCGAGTCCTCATTTACCATATTGTCAGTATCCGTATCCAGCAATGCTTTAAAATGTTGAAACCAGGAATCAATAGATATGTTATTTCTAGGCTGTTTTCTTTTGAAAGATGCAATATGGATAACGTCCCAAAATTCTTTTTGGTTTTTCACTGACAATATAAGTTTGTCTAGCAATGCTTGGTTGAACTGTTTTCTCTTCCGCTTTAATAAATTTTTGTACTCACGTCTTGAAATAACATATTCATCTTTCTTTTTAGTTACTGAATCTACTTTTTCTTGAGATTTCACTGCACGCCAAAATACCCACAACAATCTTCTAGTGTTTCTTTTTACAAAGTTTACATTCTAAATCGAACCATTTACCTGAAGTTCCATTGTTATTAAATGATGTTCGTTTTTTCATGGATTCAGCACTCTCTCTGATACAATCATTAAAAAAATTCAAAGCATCATTCACATTAACGTCAAGTAAATCAGTTGCAAGACCAATTTTGGTGTGAATTTCTCCACTGCTCAAAATACTGGTATATATATCTGCACACTTCTAATCCCACACAAATTTGTGCATGACATAATCCTTTTCTTGCATACAAAGATCAGGAGATTGAACCTTCGGAAAAGCAACATATGCTGTCACTGGCATATGGTCAGAATCAATACGATCAACAACTGATAATTCACAATAGTCAAACAATATCATAAAAAGTTCACGTGAAAAAACAAAATAGTCTGTGACACTGCTCCCAGAATCAGATATAAATGTGTAGCAACCTTCATAGTCGCCTTTGCACATGCCATTCAAAATGCTCAGATCTAATGCAGTGCACATATTCAACAATGATTTCCCATAGTTATTCAGAGTATGGTCATTTGATCGTCGAGTCAAACCATGAGACAAATTATTGAACTGTGGATGAAAATAATTTTTTACAGAATAGTCATGAGAAATATCAGAAGTTCTGCTGTTCAAATCACCATTTACAATAACATGCACGTCATTCTGCAACAGAAAGTCAGTTAAGCATTCTTCAAGCATGCTTATTCCATTGTCAATATCAAAATGAGTGTAGAAAGGAGATCCTTCTGGAGGTATATATGTACAAACATACAAAATATCTTTGTCTAACCCAAATAACCCTTTATCAATCAAAAAGATGCAGCAATTGATATGGTTCAGATTAATACTTTTGATGTAAGGAAGAAGATCATTTCTTATTAAACAAACAAGTCCTCCAGACCGTCTACCATGTTTAGTGAATTTTACAGCAGGTTTACAAAACAATTTGTATCCGGTAAATATGTCAAACTGACATTCCTCAAGGAATGTCTCAACTAAACAAACAAAATCAAATTCACAAACAAAAGAAACGAAACTAGAATCACATAATTTTGATAACAATCCATTTACGTTCCACAGCAAGAAAGAGAAACGATTTCGTTTTGCAAGCAGCGAATGCTGCACGTGCTTGCTCACTCTGTCACCTGATGGCACGACCTTACTGTCCTGGTCAACACCGCGGCGCTCAAGTGTGTCAGTTACATGTGGGTCAGGTGAACGCACAAACGGTGCTCGGGGAATTTTGTTCCCTCTCTTGCTGCTTTCAAAGGGAAAAGTACATCTATGAAATGGCCGGCCAATGTCCTATCTAGACTCGCGCAAACTGTCCTCATCACCAAGGAAGTACTTCTTGCCATCTATAAGCAGGTGGTCAAAAACCATTGTGGCTCTCTTCCCATCACTTCTGGCTTTTTTCAGATGGGGTGACAGTTTGCGCCTGATTTCCCTCACACGTAATGAGAAGTCCTCCCCAACAAAAACATTGGTTCCTTGCAGCCTCTTTTTTACTTTAAGGATTTGAACTTTGTTTTTGTAAAAGGAGCATCTCACAATGATTGGGGAATCCTGTCTGCCATTCAAGCGGTGAACTCTGTCAAATTCTATATCAGTTGTTATATCCAACTTATTAGTAATGACACCACGTAGTTTGGCTTCACAGTCTTCACTAGACTCGTTTTGATCCCTAGGTATTCCATAAAAAATCAGGTTGTTTCGTTTAGATCTGCCCTCAAGGTCGTCAGTCTTTTTTTCCAACTGTTCTACACGAGAGAGCAGATCAGAGTTTTCTTTTGACAGATTCAGATTTTCTTGTTCCAGATTTTCAACTTTATCTTTTAAGTCCATCATATTGTTTTGCAAGTCAACGTACTGTTCTCTCAGCCCTTTCATACACCGTTCCACCTCATCAAGCTTACTGTTTGTTTCGGCGTTCTGGACCTTCATAGACTGCAGCATGTCCATGACATCAGTAAGAGTAGGCTGCCGGCGAGGTGGAGGAGTAGACTGCCCGCTGCCCTGGGATATCGCGGTCCTGTCCATGCTCGTTCGTCCGCTGCTGCCCAGTCGTGACTGCCTCAGGCTGTCCTTGGGTCCGGGGTTCTGCTCCACATCTCCGCACCTCAACAGCAAACTGCCCCAGAACAGCAGGGTGAGGAGCAGGCCAAGGGTGACACCGTCCATTCTGCCGCGAGGTGTTAACATGGCGACTCGCGCGGCTTTCTTCTCCATGGCTCTCTTCAACATGAAAGATGTGAAGACTGGCAAGAAGGAGCCGCATGTCGCTCGGAAAGCGAGAGGGGTCGACGGCATGGTACAGGAGAAGGCTGCTGGTAAAAAATGGCGACTTGGATCCACTTCGTTCTTCTTCAAATGCAAGAATTAGCAGAGCGACATGACATGCGACTTGCCCGCTCCACTGTCAGGTCACGACCCCCGAGAGAGAGAGAGAGAGAGAGAGAGAGAGAGAGAGAGATGGACAGACAGACAGACAGTCAGACAGATAGACAGACAGACAGATAGACAGATAGACAGACAGACAGATAGACAGACAGACAGACAGACAGAAGTCTATAAGTGAGAAAGCACGAGAGAGAACATGGTTGTTTTTTTTTTAATGTCACGGGCTTTCTGTCTGGAAGAATGCGTACGTGTAGGGTAATGGAAACGGGTGAGCAAAAGACCAGAATACAGAGATAGTTCTGATTGTGTATAACTCACTCAAAGACAGCAAGTCACGAAACAAAATTAACGGTTCAATATTTTCATAAGTAATGCAAGCGGATAACTCTTTTACATATGGAAAATTTGAAGAATAGATTTATGTCCATTGCTTAACAAAAATCACTTGTTTGTTATGTTGCTGTATAAATTTCACAGACCACCGATCCACACACACACACACGCACACACACACACACACACACACACACACACACATATATATATATATATATATCTATATATATATATATCTATACATATAAAATTAGAGTTAAAAAGCCACTCAAAATTCTAAAAGTGCTCAACCAAGTAGGGAGCGACATAACAGTTTAAAATAGGATTTTAAAATGGAAAAATAAAACCACCTACAAAATTGTTTCGAGCCAAGTGCTCTCCTCACGTTGAGCACTGTGGCCTAGCAGAATCTAAACTTAAAATGGAGAAAATTAACTTTGGGCAGTCCACCAAAAATATACCTTTTTCTAACCCACAACTCTACATTAAAAAACTCATAGAGCAGACTGAAATATTTGTGCGTAATATGAGATGGAAAGCGTTTTTCTTTTTGAATCCAGATGCTAAAAAGGAAGATAAAAAACAACTTATGGTTTTAAGTCATGGAGATCGCCACCTGTAATAGAGGAAATGAAACCTTTTGAGGAAAGTATGAAAAAACTAATAGCTAATATTGAATTTAGAAAAGCACATAATAACTTCCAAACAACATTGAATAATAACATAAAACAAATCCAAAATCACAAAAAAAATATTTATAAAGGCTGACAAGACAAACAATTTCTATAAAATGGAACCTAATGAGTACTCCCAACTCCTCAACAAAAATATTCAGAAAAATTATAAAAAAAAGCTGATAAGACTACATATGACAACATCTGCAAAAAAGAAAAAGAACTTGTGCACCAGATGGATTTAGGTGATAGGATAGAAGCAACAGCAATAAAAGAAGCTTTTATAACTCTCAAAGACCACAAACCTAACTTTCACAACAATCCTACTTGTAGACTAATAAACCCATCAAAATCTGAATTACGCAAAATTAGTAAAAAAAAATCCTGGAAAAAGCAATAGAGGACATAAAGACAAACATTGAATACAATCTCTGGAAAAATAGTTATGAAATTATCCAATGGTTTAAAGAATTGAACAAACAGAAAAATACAGTGTTCATTACTTTTGACATAGTGGATTTCTATCCTATCGATGAGGAATTACTTACTAAAGCACTAAAATTCGCCAACAAATATACAAATATAACAGATTCTGAGATGGAAATCATTTTCCACACTAAGAAAACTCTTCTCCATAGCAACAATGAAACTTGGATAAAAAACGACAAAAAAAAAAAACAGCAGAAATTCCACGATCGATGTCACGATGGGATCTTATGATGGAGCTGAAACTTGTGAATTAGTTGGACTTTTCATGTTGTCTCATATACAGAAAATACTTGGTAAACAGGTTGGCTTATACAGAGATGACGGCCTTGCCACGTTAAACAATAAACCAAAAATCATTGAAAACAAGAAAAAAGAACTTTGTAAAATTTTTCAAAGCCACAACCTAAAAATCACAGTAGAAGCCAACAAAAAAAAATAGTAAATTATTTAGACATAGCATTAGACCTTAAGGACCATACATACAAACCATACAAAAAACCTAATGACACACCTGTCTACGTAGACATCAAAAGTAACCATCCACCCTCCATTTTAAAAACCATACCTAATGGCATAAACAAAAGATTATCTAAACTGTCATGCAATGCGAAAGAATTTAACAGTGCAGCAGCCGAATACCAAGAGGCGCTGAAAAAAGTGGCTACAACTACAAATTACAATATAACCCAGATAATAACATGAACAGCAATAAGAAAAACAGGAAAAGAAAAATTATATGGTATAACCCTCCATATGATGGAAGAACAAAAACTAACATAGGAAAAGAATTCCTCAGAATCCTTAAAACATCATTCCCAAAAGAACATGTACTATCTAAAATATTCAATAAAAACACCATCAAGCTATTGTACTCGTGTATGCCCAACCTTAAAAATATAATTGATTCTTCCAATAAAACCAAAAACAATACAACCAAAGAGGGTGACGAAAGGATATCTTGTAATTGCACAAAAAAAGACCAGTGCCCTCTGAATAACAAATGTCTCTACAGCAACATTGTGTACGAAGCTACGGTAACAACAGACAGTGATAAAGAAACATACATGGGGATCACGGCAAACCATTTTAAAACCAGATATGCAAATCATAAACAGTCCTTCAAAAATGAAAAATATAAAAACCAAACAGAACTAAGTAAATATATTTGGAAGCTTAAAGATAAGAAAATAGATTACAACATATCATGGAAAATTATAAAAAGAGCAACACCATACAACAACATTTTTTAAAAATGCAACTTATGTACCACAGAAAAGTGGCTGATATTATGTAAACCCCATCTAGCATCCCTGAACTCTAAAGTAGAAATGATTAATAATTGCACGCACAAATGGAAATCTTTGTCAATGCACCATTCCTTGGCACGTCCCCCCTGAACGCGCCCGTCGTCAGATAAATCATGGGTAAAAAAACAACTTGATCATCTTGCAAGTTTATTAAAAAAATTAGCCAGTAAAGCAATAGACTCTTTACCTGGCATATTAGGGGGGATCGTTAGCTGGCTTTTGTCTGCCGCAAGTAAAGTAGTTGGCTTTATGGCTGAGCACTTATGGTCATTAGTTGTCTTAATAGTTGGGTTACTTTATAGTAAGATAAAGACCAAGTAATCCTAGGGCAGTTAATCCAATAACAAGTGCTGTCTTTTCATATTCATGGGGGTCGCTTTTATTCACCATGGGGATTGGTTGGGGGTGGGGTTTTGAGGGGAGTATTGGATGGGGTTTTGGGGCCTTGGGGATTGGTGGGGATTCTTTTTTTATTGCTATTGCTGGCTTAGAATTTATGTCGTTTTTTCCGACCTTCTCTTCTTTACCAGCCACAAGGATTTCATTATTATAGTTTATTATTGTTCCTATCTGGAGTCTGAGGTCAGAAGGCAGCATGTATAAACCAGTGCCGACAGCAAAGTCTACTTTCGATCTTGCAAATTGTAAAACATTTTGGTACCTTTTAATACTTGAAGGCAAATCAATTGCAGAATTAATAGAATCCTCTAAATTTGCTAAATACTGTTTTTGTGCGTCAAAGCCAGTAGAAGGATCAATTATGTTTGATCTCGTTTGTGCTTGCGAACCTAGCAAACACCAAACATAAGTACGAATAGAGTCGTTTATTCGTTCTATTCCCGCTTTTGTTAGGCCCTTAGATGTATCCAAAATAAATGTTGTCCAAGCTTTTTTATGCTCTTGCTCTATGGACCCGAGGTGAACAGTTGTGCCTGAAGAGAAAGATGTGTAAGGAGGATTCCAATCATAGTTATACTTTCTGTGCACTCCCCAATAATAAAGAGTGCCTAAACCATGATTAAGATCCAACTTTTGTCTAAAGTCTGTCTTTGGGTCAATATCAAATTCGTTACAGATCCTTTCAAAAGCCTTGTAATCTATTCTGTTGCTGAATGGATTAAACGTTTTGTCATTTGGTAATGGCGCTTGCAGTTCAGACAAAATACGTCTGAAGGTGTAATAAAAATGAAATCTATACACTGACCTCACCAAAGGAACAGGATGATTTAAATGATCAGCATACGACACTCCACATCCAGTTGAAGCACAAAACACAGCAAAGTTTAACTGGTTCTGATAAAACTGCATCGGATGACTGAACCACACTTTCGGGATGTAGTCGTTTTTAATAGGAGGGTTAAGATAACGATCCAATGGAGTACTAACCTTTACTTGAAAGGCGTCAGACTGAGTCACAGAAATGTCAAGGGTGTCAGTTGTTATATTTTTAGGACTGTAGTGCGGCCCAACAGAATATTTTGCATTAGTATATTTGAATGCACTCATTTTTAAATTTGTTTTAAAAATGTTTGTAACAATAACAACTCAAGACAGTCCTTCGTTTTTAGAATATGCTATTGATAATAACTGCGGAACCCAAAGGGTCGCACTCCATGAAATTTTTTACAAAGTCGTATGGTTTAATATAACTAAATCCAAGAAAAATAATAAGATTACAAAATTTGACAATAGAGGAAACTTAGTTAGCCAGTTAACCATACCTGATGGTTATTACGGGTTTTGCTCGCTAAAAGAAGCAATGAGTAACTTCGACATTACTCTCAAACTTAACAATGCAAATTTGAAAATAATGTTGACATTCAAACCTGAAGAAGAAGAAGTACGTTACTATTTTGATAGAGAGCTAGCTAAAATGTTAGGCTTTGCAACTAGCGATAATGTCATTTATGATTTTATAGTTACATCAGACAAAACTACTTATGAGGGAGAATATCCGCTCGATCTTGCATTACATTCATTACTCTATGTTCATTTGGACGAGCTGAGCACTGATGAAAACTTATATGATGGAAGGCCCTCAACTGTTTTAAGAGCTCTTCCATCAGGGAAAGCTGCATATTGCGATTATGAATTTATACAATTCCCTAATTTACAGTTTAAAAGATTAGCTTGTGGGAGGGTCAGATCATTTAATATAAAAATCAAAGACCAAACAGGAAAAGTCGTCAAATGTGACAGCCTGTACATTGTTTTGGAAATAAAATAATACGTTGTTTTAAAAAATGTCACGTGGGCCAGACGATTCGGGGGTCACATTAGCGCCTGAGAGGTGTGTAACTTTAGAATTAAAAGACCTTGCAGACGTTGAGGACTTTGAACAAAACGGTGAGATAGGCACTTTGTATGGTTTTGAGTACACTAAAGATGGTTATTATAAGCGCAAAGAGGTTGACGACAACAAAAGGTTTCCTAAACTAGAACAACTACGCAATGTAGAAGCAAATAATGCGGGTCAGTATGAATATAAAATAGTTCGAAAAACTGACAACAAATGGCACTTAGAACCATATTTAGAATGGGACATAAAATTTGAATTCTTAAGCCCATTTACATTTTTTGACCGTCAAAAAAGTTTCAGAAAAGCATTGAACTCTGGCCCTTTACATGTAAGTCTTATGCCAGAGGACAACAGTCGGAAAGAGATCGAAATAAAGCCGTTTGGGGACAAACAGTACATCCTCCACAGAAGAGAATCGGTTTTAAAGAAAGCTTCTACAAAATTACAGTTCATTCCACGCACAAAATTAGGAGACACGTTCACAATGATATTTAAAATTTCTGTCTTAAAAGATGAGGCGAGAAATGGAGCTCTGGGCGTCAGTGACAATCTTATGAAAGGAATTCTTATTAGCTGGCAAAACTTAGACGTTGACAAACTTAAAGTTACTGTCGTTGTTCTTTACAATGGCGAGGATATTAAGGTCATAACAACAAGCAACAAAATTGATATTAGTTTAAATAGAAACGATCTTACAGAACTGAACTGGATTAATCTTACACATTTGGGCCTTATAGGGTTTTATTATACTGAACAAGTTTTGACAGAGAGTATGATAAAAACAATAACTGGATTAGATTAAATTCTGTTTTAAAACTATGGAGCAGTTAAACTTTATGACAAAAACCCCTCATTGTTCATTGATTTGTGGACAGACTGGTTGTGGAAAAACAATATTTGTCCTCGACCTA
The DNA here is from genome assembly GCA_033310375.1 of Conus canariensis. NCBI lineage: Eukaryota > Metazoa > Mollusca > Gastropoda > Neogastropoda > Conidae > Conus > Conus canariensis. The sequence goes on from CM065732.1 coordinate 59,246,184, forward strand.
TTACAAACAGTTTATAGTTATAATTTTGATCATATTGTAATTTTCTGTCCGACACTTAAATGGAACAAAGCATATCACGATAGAAGGTTTATATGGACGGATGATGAAATCTATTTAGTTGACCCTAGCAATAAACTGAGTGAGTGTTTAGAACACTTTTATAGACAGTTTGAGGGAACGCAGACACTATTTATTATAGATGATTGTTCAGCAGAAAAGGATATAGTTAGAAAAAGAAATACTTTATCAAAACTGGCTTTTAGTGGAAGACATGCTGGGATAAGTGTGTGGATTTTATGTCAAAAATATAACTCAGTTTTAAAAGACTTTAGAGAACAGTTAAAGACAGTGGTTTTATTCCACATGAAAGATAGAGACGCATTTGATGAATGTATGCGTGAAAATGATGTTATTGAAGACGATCAAGAAAAACGAAGGATTAAGCAAAAACTAAAGTCTCAAAAGTTTTCTAAATTAGTGTTAAAAACAGATAATCCTACACATTATGTATGTTTGTAAAGTGTTTACTATTAGAGAACTATAAAATAGGCATTCTGGGTAAGCCGGCGGAGCAACAGCGAAACCGGCTTTAGCCGGTTGGAGCTGGCGGAGGTGGGTGAGCCAGAATGCCTATTTTATAGTTCTCTAGCTGGAATGCGATCAAAGGGGACAAGGAAGATTTAAAAAAAAAAACAGGAATGCTTGCCAAAATCTGATCCCCCCCCCAAAAAAATTAGGGGTGATCAGAGTTGCCAAGCAATAAATCGAAGACAACAGCCTGTGGGATGAGACGGGATTACGGTTCAGAAGGAGAAATTTTAGCACCGGATCATTAAATAAGAAAGGCCAAAAAAAAAAAAAAAAAAAACAAAACCCAAAGGGGAGCGTCTTGGGCAATACCCTAAGAATGAGGTAGTGTACTGGGGGAGTTCAACTGCTAAGGACTGTAATTAAACATCCCACATTAATTTCACCCTTTTTTTTTACCGCCAACAGACAAAGGAACAGTTCACTACAGAAAAGTAGATAAACAGTGCATGGTTAAACTTGGCGTGATAGATAAACTGGAACCCTGCACAAAAAAACGCACCATACAGTGGCGACAACCCTGGAAAGCAAATATCCTTTATACGTGGAAATACAAAACAAAACATTCATGTTAGGCAAGCATAACTATAATAGAATTATAAAGCGCTCTGCTTAAAAAAAATTGATGTAATGCCTGTCCTTTATCTCTGCAATAATTAAAATACGTGGATGCCAGACTTACGGACCGACCCCCCAAAGCCTCAACCATGAGACAGTCCTGCGTGGGTCCGGCAAAGGGAGAGCGCGTCCGCCCCGTCGGATACACACCAAGTCGCGGACAGGATAGCGTCCTATCTCCTTCCAAGGAGATACAGTTACACACAACGACGAGGGCACGAGGGTTTGAGGGTGAAGGTGAGATGCACTCAAATCAGGCACACAGGTGTGGTGGCCGTCCAACACCTGTATGCAGCAGGTAGGGCAGTGGCACCAGCGACCCACGAAGCTGTAGGGGTAGAGAGTGGGGTCGCTGGCTGTCACACTGTGCATAAATGCATGCCCGCACTCAGCCCAGCATTCACTCCGTGCACACGCAATCTCTCCAAACAAACAGAAGGCGCACTACGATACTCTTCTTCTCCCCCTCCTCTCCGGGGAATAATTTACTAAACAATAATCGACTCTTCAATCTTTTCAATCTTATGTTCCTCCACTCCAGTGGAGGTACAGACATTCCACAGATCCACTAGCTGGGACCAAATTTCATCTCATTATACATAGCAATACATACATATATCGTCTAACGGTTTCTCCTTCTCACTGGAGATACAATATTTATATTTTCAAGAAAGAATCAAAATGATGGCTTAAAATATAGGTATATCAAGTGAGTTCCAATCTAAGGGGGGACAATTAAAAGTCATTATGGGTCAACATGACAAATGCTTTGTTTTCTCACGACTGGTGCAGTCGTTGTCTTCTACAGCTCGATTCTCCAACCCTGGAGACGATTAGGTGCTGCCGCAGCACTGTAGCCCAAATATTTGTTCGACTGCCTCAGTCACCTAACTGGTGCTGCCACAGCACTGGGAAGGGCTGAAACACGAATGAAGTCCGTGTAAGTAATCTATTTCAAAATCTGAATAATGATAAATTCTTTTCCCTTTTCTTAACTCTCTCTTTTTTTCTCTCCCCATCTGTCTATACCTCACCTGGTAATGGTGAATTGAAGGTGGAACTCCTTCTTCAAACAACCTGTCCGGTCAGTGTCCCCAAGCCATCTCCTTCCTATTCCTTATTTTTCCCTCCTGCGCTCTTTTTGTGAGTACATGTTCAGTGAGTACTCGTCTAACTCTACGCATTACCAGCCCATGTTTGCTGACCAATGGACAACGTCTGTCCATTCACTGAACTGTTTTAATAGCCACCAGTGACACCGATCACACTGGTCAGGCCATACAAATTATTGTTTCTTTTACCTTTTCTCTTCCCTACCTAGGGAAATGCTTTATAACAAATAAGGGCGTACGCGATGGAACGTCACATGTCGCCATGTGAGGCTACATCACATGACACCGGCGCAACACAAAATGAAGAGATCAGAGTGGAGGTCCTCTCTCCAAAGATGGCGCACGGCAGACTGATGTGTCCTCGTTCCGACCCAGGGGCGAGGTCCTTGCGGGTACCCGGGAGAGGGGCGAGGAGGAGAAAGGGCTGAAGGTTGCGAGAGGAATGGGGAGGGATGATGGGCGCGGCAAAGAAGATGCAGGAGGCAGCGCGGTCAAGCCGTGGTCGCAGCAGCAGCAGCAGTACTGATGGCGGCAACAGCAGAAACCGGAAAGGCGGCGAGACCGGCAACAGCTGCAAGGTCGGCGGCAGCAGCGGCGGCACACAGGTAAGTCAGCCACTGGTGAGGGAAAGGAGGAAAAAAAACAAGTCCTGGAAAACACACAAAGGATGGTTTCCCATATAAAACAGGTGCAAAGCAAAGACCCGTAAGCACAGACATCCATTACAGAGAGTAACAAGGACAGGCACGGAACGCACTGGCAGAGCGCTTGCTAATTTCAGTCCTCAAATAGTATTAAATACAAAATTTCCCTGGTTCAGACACTTTGCCTACATACATATACCCAAATAACGTTCCCAACCGTTTATGTCAAACACCCCGGGGTTGGCTCTCTTGAGCTATAAAAAAAAAACGAATCATCTCCCTCGGGACGACTCTCCTTTTCGGAAACAAAAGCTGGAAGCGTTAACAGCGCCATAAAACTTATGGGCGCCCTAAATATTTACAAAAATGACAACAACAAAAATGGAAAAGAAAAAGCCCCAGTCTTGACCAAGCGCATTTACAAGTAACGAACACCAACACACAAAAACACGTGTGGCAAGACACTTGACCCGGAATGTGGTACAGGCACGTGACAACACGCCGAACACAACAACACTACATATTTGGAGGGGAAAATGAATAACATGCCCTACTGCTGTAAATGTAAAAAAAATGGCCTAGAAGTAAATGAATAATTAAAAGTTGGTGTAAACGAAATGGTACTAAAATGATAAACGAAAATAATTCTCAAACACAACAAAAAAATAATGTAAGAATTAAAGTAATAGCTGGGAGGAAAACCAATTCTTTAAAACAGATTTGGAAATAAATAAATTAAAAAGAAAAACACATATGAAGGTTCAATATTTTCATAAGTAATGCAAGCGGATAACTCTTTTACATATGGAAAATTTGAAGAATAGATTTATGTCCATTGCTTAACAAAAATCACTTGTTTGTTATGTTGCTGTATAAATTTCACAGACCACCGATCCACACACACACACACACGCACACACACACACACACACACACACACACACACACACACATATATATATATATATATATATCTATATATATATATATATATCTATACATATAAAATTAGAGTTAAAAAGCCACTCAAAATTCTAAAAGTGCTCAACCAAGTAGGGAGCGACATAACAGTTTAAAATAGGATTTTAAAATGGAAAAATAAAACCACCTACAAAATTGTTTCGAGCCAAGTGCTCTCCTCACGTTGAGCACTGTGGCCTAGCAGAATCTAAACTTAAAATGGAGAAAATTAACTTTGGGCAGTCCACCAAAAATATACCTTTTTCTAACCCACAACTCTACATTAAAAAACTCATAGAGCAGACTGAAATATTTGTGCGTAATATGAGATGGAAAGCGTTTTTCTTTTTGAATCCAGATGCTAAAAAGGAAGATAAAAAACAACTTATGGTTTTAAGTCATGGAGATCGCCACCTGTAATAGAGGAAATGAAACCTTTTGAGGAAAGTATGAAAAAACTAATAGCTAATATTGAATTTAGAAAAGCACATAATAACTTCCAAACAACATTGAATAATAACATAAAACAAATCCAAAATCACAAAAAAAATATTTATAAAGGCTGACAAGACAAACAATTTCTATAAAATGGAACCTAATGAGTACTCCCAACTCCTCAACAAAAATATTCAGAAAAATTATAAAAAAAAAGCTGATAAGACTACATATGACAACATCTGCAAAAAAGAAAAAGAACTTGTGCACCAGATGGATTTAGGTGATAGGATAGAAGCAACAGCAATAAAAGAAGCTTTTATAACTCTCAAAGACCACAAACCTAACTTTCACAACAATCCTACTTGTAGACTAATAAACCCATCAAAATCTGAATTACGCAAAATTAGTAAAAAAAAATCCTGGAAAAAGCAATAGAGGACATAAAGACAAACATTGAATACAATCTCTGGAAAAATAGTTATGAAATTATCCAATGGTTTAAAGAATTGAACAAACAGAAAAATACAGTGTTCATTACTTTTGACATAGTGGATTTCTATCCTATCGATGAGGAATTACTTACTAAAGCACTAAAATTCGCCAACAAATATACAAATATAACAGATTCTGAGATGGAAATCATTTTCCACACTAAGAAAACTCTTCTCCATAGCAACAATGAAACTTGGATAAAAAACGACAAAAAAAAAAAACAGCAGAAATTCCACGATCGATGTCACGATGGGATCTTATGATGGAGCTGAAACTTGTGAATTAGTTGGACTTTTCATGTTGTCTCATATACAGAAAATACTTGGTAAACAGGTTGGCTTATACAGAGATGACGGCCTTGCCACGTTAAACAATAAACCAAAAATCATTGAAAACAAGAAAAAAGAACTTTGTAAAATTTTTCAAAGCCACAACCTAAAAATCACAGTAGAAGCCAACAAAAAAAAATAGTAAATTATTTAGACATAGCATTAGACCTTAAGGACCATACATACAAACCATACAAAAAACCTAATGACACACCTGTCTACGTAGACATCAAAAGTAACCATCCACCCTCCATTTTAAAAACCATACCTAATGGCATAAACAAAAGATTATCTAAACTGTCATGCAATGCGAAAGAATTTAACAGTGCAGCAGCCGAATACCAAGAGGCGCTGAAAAAAGTGGCTACAACTACAAATTACAATATAACCCAGATAATAACATGAACAGCAATAAGAAAAACAGGAAAAGAAAAATTATATGGTATAACCCTCCATATGATGGAAGAACAAAAACTAACATAGGAAAAGAATTCCTCAGAATCCTTAAAACATCATTCCCAAAAGAACATGTACTATCTAAAATATTCAATAAAAACACCATCAAGCTATTGTACTCGTGTATGCCCAACCTTAAAAATATAATTGATTCTTCCAATAAAACCAAAAACAATACAACCAAAGAGGGTGACGAAAGGATATCTTGTAATTGCACAAAAAAAGACCAGTGCCCTCTGAATAACAAATGTCTCTACAGCAACATTGTGTACGAAGCTACGGTAACAACAGACAGTGATAAAGAAACATACATGGGGATCACGGCAAACCATTTTAAAACCAGATATGCAAATCATAAACAGTCCTTCAAAAATGAAAAATATAAAAACCAAACAGAACTAAGTAAATATATTTGGAAGCTTAAAGATAAGAAAATAGATTACAACATATCATGGAAAATTATAAAAAGAGCAACACCATACAACAACATTTTTTAAAAATGCAACTTATGTACCACAGAAAAGTGGCTGATATTATGTAAACCCCATCTAGCATCCCTGAACTCTAAAGTAGAAATGATTAATAATTGCACGCACAAATGGAAATCTTTGTCAATGCACCATTCCTTGGCACGTCCCCCCTGAACGCGCCCCCAAAAAGAAAAAAATCTACAGGCCACGTGCCACACGCGCAGAGCTCACACGCACACACACCACACTATATAACACCGGTGGCGTGCCCAGATTATATATACCCTGAGGAGAGCACTTGGCTCGAAACAATTTTGTAGGTGGTTTTATTTTTCCATTTTAAAATCCTATTTTCAACTTAGATCGATCTATCTCTCTCTCTCTCTCTCTCTCTCTCTCTCTCTCTCTATATATATATATATATATACTGCTGTATTAAAAGCAAGTTAAAATCAAGCTTAAAACCTACAGATCTGTTTCGCGTTGTCAGTGCGGTCGTCAGGGTGTAGAGAGCTTGTATTGCCAGTGTTGTGTGTATATATAGCTTGCTGCTGTTTTTCCCCGTGCTACATGTGTTTCAGGTGTTTTTGTTCACTGTTAGGAACTTCCATCTGTGTCTGCAATTGTTAACCATTTCTGTTCTGATATTTAAAGTTGCTAATTGTGGTTTACATAGTATGATCATAGATTACATCTTTTTGAAGTGTTGTTGTATGGTGCTGCTCTTTTTAAGATTTTCCAAGATATGTTGTAGTCTGTGTTTTTGTCTTTAAGTTTCCAGATATATTTACTCAGTTCTGTTTGGTTTTTATATTTTTCTTTGTTGAATGATTGTTTACGGTTTGCGTATCTAGTTTTGAATTGGTTACCAGTGATACCTACATATGTTTCTTCTGCGTTCTCTGATGTTACAGTGGCTTGGTACACAATGTTGCTGTAAAGGCATTTGTTGCTTAGAGGGCACTGTTCTTTTTTGGTACAGTTACAAGATTTCCTTTTGTCACCCTCATTTTTCTCTGTGTTATTTTTCATTTTATTTGCCGAATCAATGGCATTTTTGAGATTCGGCATACATGAATATGATAATTTGATGTTATTTTTTATTGAATATCTTAAATAATTTATGGTCTTTTGGGAAGGATGATGTCAAAATGTTAAAGAATTCTTTCCCTACATTTGTTTTGGCTCTTGCATCATATGGGGGGTTGTACCATATGATGTTCCTTTTCCTGTTCTTTCTGCATCTTTTTGTATCGTTGTCTGGATCGTATTGTAGTTTATAATTGTAGCCACTTTTATGTAACGCCTCTTGGTACTCAGCTGTAGCATTGTTGAATACTGTTTCGTTACATGACAAATTAGACGGTCTTTTGTTTATGCTTTTGGGTATTGTTTTCAGTATGGAGGGTGGGTGATTGCTTTTGATGTTTACATAAACAGGCGTGTCATTTGGTTTCTTGTATGGTTTTATATGTATGTTGGTTGAGGTCTAACGTTATGTTTAAATAGTTCACTATCTTTTTGTTTGCTTCTGTGGTGATTTTTAAGTTTTGGTTGTGGAAAATTTTACACAATTCTTTTTTCTTATTTTCGATATTCCTAGGGTTGTCATTCAGAGCTGCAAGGCCGTCATCCCTGTACAGTCCAGTTTGTTTTCCAAGTTTTTTTGGAATATGGGATAACATGAATAGTCCTACAAGTTCGCAAGTTTCGGCACCATCATATGATCCCATCGTGACATCAAAAGTTGAATTCCTGTTTGTGTTTTTAATCCAGGTTTCATTTTTACTGTGCAGTAAAGTTTTCTTTGTATGGAAAATGATTTCCATTTCTGACCCTGATATTTCTGTGTACTTGTTGGCAAATCTTATGGCTTTAGTTAGTAGTTTTTCATCTATAGATGGGTAGAAATCTACTATGTCGAATGTTATAAAAACTGTATTTTCTTGTTTGTTGAGTTTTTTTTTAACTATTGTATGACTTCATATGTGTTTTTCCAGAGATTGAATTCAGTGTTTTCTTTTATGCTTTTTATGGTTTTCTCTAAGATTTTTTTTTACTAATTTTCCCTAGCTCAGATTTGGAAGGGTTTATCAATCTACATGTTGGATTGTTCAAGAAATTGGGTTTGTGGTCTTTAAGTGTAATAAAGGCTTCTCTAGCTGCTGTGATCTCTACTCTGTCACTTAGGTCCATTTGGTGTACAAGTTCCTTTTCTTTCTTTCTGATGTGGTCATATGTGGCCTTGTCAGCCTTTCTGTAATTTTTTTGAATATTTTTGTCGAGTAGTTTTGAGTACTCTTCAGGTTCTATTTTGTAAAAGTTGTTGGTTTTATCCGCCTTCACAAATATTTTATTATCATTTTGAATTTGTTTAATTTCCTTTTCTAACGTTGATTGGAATTTGTTATTGGATTTTTTTAATTCTATGTTGGCTAACATTCTTTTCATTTTATCTTCAAATGTTCTCATTTCTTCAATGGCTGGTGGTACTCGCCATGATTTGAAGTCATATGTATTTTTATCTTCTTTCTTAGCGTTGGGGTTTAAGAAGAAAAATGCTTTCCATCTCATATTTTTTATGAATTTTTCGGTCTGTTCTATCATTTTCTTCATGTAGCACTGGGGTTTAGCAAACGGAATGTTTTTGGTGGATTGTTTAAAGTAATTTTTTCCATTCTAAAATCTGCTGATTCAAAGTGCTCACGTAGTACTGAGGATCAGCGTTATATTAAAAAGAGTGCTCGACCAGAGTGGGAGCGGCATTTGCTGTATTAAAAGCAAGTTAAAATCAAGCTTAAAACCTACAGATCTGTTTCACGCTGTCTAAAAATCACCATAGAAGCAAACAAAAAGATAGTGAACTATTTAGACATAACGTTAGACCTCAACCAACATACATATAAACCATACAAGAAACCAAATGACACGCCTGTTTTAAGCTTGATTTTAACTTGCTTTTAATACAGCAAATGCCGCTCCCACTCTGGTCGAGCACTCTTTTTAATATAACGCTGATCCTCAGTACTACCCTATATATATGTACTACCCTACATTATATATATATATACACGTACATACATACATGTATACATGCATACATACATACAGAGAGAGAGAGAGAGAGTCGCTGACAGCAGTCACAGATCTTCCTGTTTCGCTGTCAGGGGATTTCTGCTTTCTCTCAGCTGTATCTTGCTTTGCAGTTGTGACAATGATCCAGTACGTAACGGGCTAAACATTCCTATAAAACCAAGGAACGTATTGTTTGATTGTAACTGCCAGGTCCAGAATGGGTAGCATCATGCAGGTCCAATCGGAACAACGTCATACAGATCCAGTCTGAGCAGCGTCATACAGATCCAGTCTGAGCAGCGTCGTACAGATCCAGTCCGAGCAGCGTCATACAGATCCAGTCTCAGCAGCGTCATACAGATCCAACCTGAGCAGCGTCATACAGATCCAATCTGAGCAGCGTCATACAGATCCAGTCTCAGCAGCGTCATACAGATCCAGTCTGAGCAGCGTCGTACAGATCCAGTCTGAGCAGCGTCATACAGATCCAGTCTGAGCAGCGTCATACAGATCCAGTCTCAGCAGCATCATACAGATCCAGTCTCAGCAGCGTCATACAGATCCAGTCTGAGCAGCGTCGTACAGATCCAGTTTGAGCAGCGTCATACAGATCCAGTCTGAATAACGTCACACAGATCCAGTCTGAGCAGCGTCGTACAGATCCAGTTTGGGCAGTGTCATACAGATCCAGTCTGAATAACGTCACACAGATCCAATCTGAATAGCGTCACACAGATCCAGTCTTGCTGGAGGATTGTCCTGGTGCAAGGTTGGAGTGTGTGTCTGCATTGATCTGCAAGCGTCGGATCCACCTCCGGAGGAGGAATCACGTCCTCGTGAACTGTGGTTGTCGGCCAGAGGCTCAGCCAGGGTCATTTCCTGGACCCGGGCTGTTGAGCAAGTTTTTGAATTTGTGTCTGCACTTTGTCTGTGAAAATCAGCCAGCCAGTCACGTGACTGTACGTGTCCGATGAAGGAAGGACTGGTACTTGAGTGTATACCCCTGCCTCAAAATTGGTGCAATAGGTAATCCACAGACTGTTTCATTTGATTATTCCAGTCTTTTCTAAACTGTAGTATGTCTCATTAGACGTATTCATAGCTTGTGAGCTTTGATACTATGGGCTTTTGTATGTGCAACTGATTTGAAATGACATGTGCTATCTGTACCTTGTGAAGACCCTCACAGTCAAAGGAGGAAAAGATGTTTGTGAGAGGGCCAGTATTGGGTCTAGGCTGTGACCCCATGTATAACTTGCTAGACACATAATCAGTGTATACGTAATTGTGAGTGTCAGGCGTTTTTTTGTTGTTTGAGGTTTGTTTTCTTTGGGTTTGTTGTGTTTTGTGGTTCATATTTTTATTTGGGAACCGGGTGGTGGGGAGGTACATCAGGCTTAATGTCTATGACACTTTTATGATTTCCGGGGCATAAGAGTGACAATTACAATTGATTTCAAAGAAAGGGAAGCCATCCTTTTTAGTTACAAACTTTTGCAAACGTGTAAAACAGCATATCTGGATGGTGCAGCCATCTTGTTTCTTGTTGAGTGATGCTGAAAAGATAGGTTTGGGTTCAGGAGTCAGGGTCATACTTAGAACAGATCATCAAAATAGCTGTATGTGCCCCAACAATCTGATCTATGTGCGATGGGCACATAGGTAGCAAAACATTGAATGGATTGATTGAGCAGATAGTCTGGTCATGCGTTTCTTTCCTAGGAAGTGGAGTACAGAAATCGTACCGTCATGGCAACAGCATAAAGGATTACTGGCGAGGTTGGACCCCACTGCATGCATACCATTTCGTTCTGTGTTCGGAGCAGACGGAAATGCTGTGGATCACATGATTACTATACTAAACCACCATTCAGCTTGATCGAAAACAGCCTGCGAGTTACAAGAACGAAAACACTTCACTTTTCATTGCTGTTGACTTGTGTTGTTTGGGGTTAACATTGATGCCTGCCTGCGGCTTGGTGAATTCATTGTTTACTTCGGTCTGTCGGTTTCTCCTTAGCTATCAGTTTGTTTCGTTTATTCGCATGCTTGTATGTGTGATTAGACTATGGTGATTTCATGGATATTGCCAGTTTATAGCAATGCCTTTAATTCAATATTATGTGTGTGTTTTAGCAGATGTCGATAAGCGTAATGGGTCAGCGTATTTGGCTCAGGTTATGATGTCTTCCTCTTTTGGGTATATTACAATGAAAAGAGGAAATCTTAATGAAAAAAAATCAAGGTACTTAAAAGCGTATGTAACTGTGCCTAACAAAACGTCGGTCATGGTCAGTTTTAAACAGATAGCACGGAGCCGGCCATATGTCGAACTATATAAGCTCGATTACGATGTCTCGGAATACAATGGACGGCTGGTGTGGGGAGATATAAGCTACTTAAAAAGGTTCTATTTTGCTAAGATAATCAAGGACAGAAAACTCCGTGTGTTCATTCCAAAATCTTATTCTTTTAAGGTATGCGGCTTTCAGATTTTCTTTTCCTTTCTTCCTACGTGGAAGTTACCTCAACCATTATCAAGCAGTTTATGGAATTGTTCTGTGGATTATTACCCCAGTTTTCAGCATCATGTGGAGTGTAACCTGAAGACAGAATGCGAAGGTGGGCAGGATGAAACAGAACACTGTCCCTTCAGCAGTGCAGACTGTCAGGGTTTGATAGCTTTCTGTAACCGGTGTTACAAGCTGGTCGGTGGTCTGCGTGCATATGACAGTAATCAAACAGACGCCAACAGAAGAGCTGATGAGTACTGTAGTTCACATGGAGGCAGGCTGGGTATTCCACAGTGTATCCCTGACTGGTGCAGTAGGCTTCTTATTGCCAGCCACGTGCACCTCGGTGTGCTGGAACGAGCCATGGTTGGCTTGTACTACAGAGGCATTCTCTGGAATAGGATGTATATCCATAGTTTTATTTGTAAGAACACAGTTGTCTTTCATCATTCTACTAGTAGTGAGGGTCACAGAATTCATTCTGATGAAAGACAGTGCTTAACTGTAAAAACGTGTCAAACATCAAACTTATTTCAATGTTTTCTAGATAGTGAGAGACTCCCCACGGGCGACACATCTATATGTGAAATTAAAATGAACAAGACAGAGAATTATTTTCATCATTTACAGTCTATTACCCTGTCCAGCACACAGCTCACGTCGTTCAAAAGGCAAGGATCCATGGCAACATGCAGTGATGGTCATGTGACGTTTGCCTTTTTCTTATATGGATCCAGTCTGCATTCAGAGCATAGCTCCTGCCATCTTCCACATCCACAGTCACACACTGACTGGTTTTCACTTGCAGGTCTTCACCCCACATTTGCATGTGACGATAGTTTCAGCACCATAGCATTCACCTTGGTCTGTGACTTCCTCTATGACTGTCAGGATAACAGTGATGAATCATTCTGTGATTATCCTCCATGTGCGAGTACATTTACCTGCCCTGACCATCAGTGTGTTTCCTATGGTAAGGTGTGTGATCTAATGCCGCATTGTTCGGATCAGTCAGATGAACAAAACTGTAAGGCGTTCAAAACTCTACATCTTAAAACACGTTTCATATCATCTTCAGTGCTGATTGATTTTGATGGCGTCAGTCAGTTTGTTTCCACCCTCATGAATCCCAATGACTCCTGCCCCGACAGCCACTACCGTTGTCCTGGAGACTATGACGACTGTCTGCCTGTCTACCTACGATGCAATGGGATGCACGACTGTATCGATCTCCAGGACGAAGAGCGATGTGAAGAAATAACATGCCCGGGATTGTTCAGATGCAGAGCTTCAAAGATCTGTGTTCACAGCGATCACCTGTGTGACGGCTGGTCGTACTGTCCACAGCGTGATGATGAATTATTGTGTGACATGACCTGTCCTGCTGGTTGTCAGTGTCAAGGTCACTCTTTCCTGTGCTCTCAGCCTTTCTCTGCAGCACAGTCCCCTGGAGTCCGTTATTTGGACGGCACGGGTTCCGGTATGACGCTCTCTGACATGAATGGCAACGCCTATCTGATCCATCTTGTTCTTGCTCAGTGTTTATTGACCATCTTGCCTTCAAGTAAGTTGCTAAATCTCAGAGTACTTGACCTCTCTGGAAACAGACTGCAGCTAGTCAACATGACTTCTTTCCTTGGTTTGAAAAACTTACAAACACTATCTCTGTCCAACAATCCTCTCACCCAGCTGCACACTGACCTCTCCTCTGTCACCATGCACAGTGCCCTGACCCAGATAGACCTGTCCTTCACCAAGCTGACCCTGCTGGATACCACAGTCTTCTCTCAGTTTCCTGGGGTCCAGGTACTGAACGTGACTTCCACTTACATACACACAATCAGTCCAGCTGGGTTTCAGTACACGCCAGCACTGAGTGAATTATATTTAGACAATAGCCCAGTGGACGAGTTTCCAAATGATGTGTTCAAAAGTCTTGTTCAGTTGTCTGTAATACATACAGACAACTATAAACTATGTTGCAGTGAAATAGTCCCTCATTATCTTGATGAGTCATCTTGCTATGCTCCAAAGGATGAAATATCTTCCTGTGAAGATTTGTTACAGTCATGGGCTTACCGAGGGTTTCTGTGGCTCATCACCTGTCTGTCTCTCACTGGCAATGTCTTTTGTTTCTGTGCACGGTTGATTGGCAGATCCATGACCTCTTCCAGTGGCTTTAGTGTGTTCCTCATCAACCTGACCATGGCCGACTTTCTGATGGGGGTCTACATAGCTATGATTGGAGTGGCTGATGAACGGTACCGTGGTAGATATCTCCATTATGATGACACGTGGAAAAGCAGTGTCACCTGTAAGGTGGCTGGGTTTCTGTCCCTACTGTCCAGTGAGGTGTCAGCTCTGGTCATCTTCCTCATCACTCTGGACCGTTTTATTGTTCTTCGGTTTCCGTTCAGCACTCTGCGGTTTGAGAGAACCTCAGCGACACTTACTTGTCTGGTATCATGGTTGGCTGGTTGGTTTCTAGCCACGATACCTTTACTGCCAATGTCCGCTTACTGGGAGTTTTACGGACAGACAGGTATCTGCATTCCATTGCCAGTGACTAGACGGGATTTTAAAGGAAGACTGTATTCATTCAGTGTAATGATTGTCTTTAATTTCATGTTATTTTTGCTCATTTCTTTTGGCCAAGTCTTTGTGTACTGGTCAGTACAGAGTAATGCCTTACAAACCAACACAACTAAAGTGTCACGTGACATGACCATAGCACGGCGTTTGATCAGTGTTGCAGTTTCAGATTTCCTATGCTGGTTTCCTATTGGACTCTGTGGAATGTTAGCACTGACTGATACTCCAATCCCAGGAGAAGTGAATGTTGCGCTGGCTATATTTATACTGCCCTTAAACTCCGCTATTAACCCTTTCATGTATACCTTTAACACCTGGGCGGAAAAACGAAGAAAATCATATGAAGCAAACCTCATAAACTGGCTAGAAACTAATCCTGATACACTACACAGTTCAGAGCATAAGTGATGCATTTGATCTTACACGCGATTAAGGCACATTCGTTCTGTTTATACCATCCATTACGAGTAAATATATATGAACAGAATAAAGGATTTTGCAAAATAAGTGTCCCAGCTTATGTACATCTATTTAACTATGAAAAGTAAACAGTGAGAGTCAAAATCATATTTACCCAAACAAAACCTCATTGAAAAGAAAATGAGTGGTCGACAAAGGAACTGAGCATAATGGGTGCTGGGTGAACTCAAAATATGAAAATAATTTAGAAAGAAAAGGGGTTAGTTACCGCCAAGGACACAGACAAACGGATTACAGGACAAACCACAATGCATTTCGACCTCTTGGGTCTTCGTCAGGCAAAAACAAACAACAAATAAGACAGTGAAAACGAAGAACGAGAAACCACTTATCTTCTCATATTCAGCGCAAAATGGCTGTTGAAAATAATGAAAATAATTGTTGAAGTACTAAGCAGCAAATGAACAAATCATGCGTCAGACTCTTGGTTGCTTTGGGGTAAATCAATGGGAAAAAACATTCATGCAAACAAACAATGGAGATAAATAAACAACAGAAGGAACCCCTTCGCCCCCTGACTCCCGCACCCACCCCCTTAATCATCCTGTCCCCTCCACCCCCTCCACCCCAAAAATGCTTGGTCATTAGCTATTATCATGATGATGGAGGCAGCTTTAACCTAAACCTGTTTCACTCACTACTATGCAAATATATGATAACATTTCTATATATGATGTTTAAACAAGATCTTTGATTTATCTAGAGGTGGGACATTGATCGCACTCATCTTTGACAAACCAAACCCTGAGGATAGAATGTTAATTGAAGACAACGTGGATGACCAGTAGCTGCAAAACATGTCCTTTTTCGTCTACAGAAGAGCCTTCTATCCCCCCCCCCCCCCCCCACCCAACCCTAGCTTCTTGCTGACCTTTTCCTATCACTCCCCAGCAGCGGCATTGCTACACAGCGCAAGCGATCATCTTTGTGCACATGCGCATTCATCCTGCTGTGTCGTGTTAAGGATCCTTATGTTTTGTTGACGTAACGACGTGTCTGCATGTTTATGTGTCATCCATTTTTCATTCATCTGCTCATGCATGAGTTTGTTTCTGTCACCACAAACCATATTCATGCATTCGTTTGGAGTGATGGTCGTGTGTTTCTGTCACCACAAACCATATTCATGCTTTCGTTTGGAGTGATGGTCGTGTGTTTATGTCATCACGGGAGCAAGAGTTACCCTACTTGTTTATTATTTACTGTTTACTGTTCCCTGTCTCATTTAAGATTTCATTTCACTACAGGTACACTCACGCAAATTTCCTACATAGCCTAACAATTAACATCGGTCTTCTTTCTCACGAATGGACACGGAGATTCACCGCAGTTAGATCAGTCACCTTCTTGTCTTGGATCTCTCCCCCTCTCCCATCTCCTTGGAACCAGATCTAGTGCTGGAAATGTCACTCCAAATGTGGTCGATATATGTGACGGACAAAGGGCAGTATGTGTGTGTGTGCTTGTTCGAAAGCGGTCCTACGTGCAAAATGCCAATGCCATTTTTTTGGTGCCGCATTCGTATTGATCCTAGAAAGGCAAACATAGCCTTGTGCCGCCAGTATAATGCTCACTACGCACAGACCCACAGTGGACTCTTGAATACCGATAATGATGACACCACGGACACAGAATAAACCGATTTTCCATACCGGGCAAAGCAAGATGGGGTTGAGGTGGGGTGGGGTGCGGTGGAGGTGGGCTGAGGTGGGGAGAGGTGGGAATGACGGCTGGGGTGGGATGTTCGGGTTTTGACCAGTTTGAGGATGATGCATGTAAAGATCCGTACAAATCAATCAGCTCTCTTTCGTTCACGCGAGGAAGGGAAGCTCAGAAAAACTGATGCTTTTACAAAAGCTTGTTGAAGGAGGCATTGTCTCCTTCCTGACGGCCTCGTTTTCATTCGACGCCCATCTTGCGCCTGATCATGTCAAGCTGATGAGGCCGTTCTTCTCCAGAGGGCACTGGAGCCGCCTGTGGACCGTTCACCCCATGGTCACTGGAGGCGCCTGTGGACCGTTCACCCCATGGGCACTGGAGGCGCCTGTGGACCGTTCACCCCATGGGCACTGGAGGCGCCTGTGGACAATTCACCCCATGGGCACTGGAGCTGCCTGTGGACAGTTCACCCCATAGTCACTGGAGCCGCCTGTGGACCGTTCACCCCATGGTCACTGGAGGCGCCTGTGGACAGTTCATCCCATGGTCACTGGAGGCGCCTGTGGACAGTTCACCCCATGGGCACTGGAGGCGCCTGTGGACCGTTCACCCCATGGGCACTGGAGCCGTCTGTGGACCGTTCACCCCATGGTCACTGGAGGCGCCTGTGGACAGTTCACCCCATAGTCACTGGAGGCGGCTGTGGACCGTTCACCCCATAGTCACTGGAGGCGCCTGTGGGCAATTCACCCCATAGTCACTGGAGGCGCCCGTGGGCAGTTCACCCCATAGTCACTGGAGGCCCCTGTGGACCGTTCACCCCATTGTCACTGGAGGCGCCTGTGGACAGTTCACCCCATGGTCACTGGAGGCGCCTGTGGGCAGTTCACCCCATAGTCACTGGAGGCGCCTGTGGACCGTTCACCCCATAGTCACTGGAGGCGCCTGTGGAGAGTTCACCCCATGGGCACTGGAGGCGCCTGTGGACAGTTCACCCCATTGTCACTGGAGGCGCCTGTGGAGAGTTTACCCCATGGTCACTGGAGGCGCCTGTCGAGAGTTCACCCCATGGTCACTGGAGGCGCCGGTGGACAATTCACCCCATGGTCACTGGAGGCGCCTGTGGACAGCTCACCCCATAGTCACTGGAGGCGCCTGTGGAGAGTTCACCCCATGGGCACTGGAGGCGCCTGTGGAGAGTTCACCCCATGGGCACTGGAGCCGCCTG
>CM065732.1:59268837-59271337 GCA_033310375.1 Conus canariensis
GGCTTGTATGCGAATTGATTTGGATCTTGATACGGAGCAGTTTCTAGAGTTATTTGTTTTAGAATGAGTCCTTCAAAACATTTCATAACAATAGAAGTGAGAACAACGGGGCGGTAATCATTGAGAGAGACAGGTTTGGTTTTCTTAGGCACTGGACAAATAAAAGATTTTTTCCACAAGTCAGGCACACAACAATCTTTTACAGACCATGAAAACAATACACTAAACATATTGCACAACTGTGACGCACAGGATTTTAAAAGCCGTCCACCAATATTATCAGGACCTACATCTTTGTTTTTAGCTTAAGAAACAGTCTCTACTTCTTGTGCCTCAGTCTTCACACTTTCATTATCAGTTTCTTTAGAAACATTACAAGAATCATTATGTAACTGTTCGTACAAGTTTCTGTTACATTCTGTAGTTAATCTTCAAAGCGGCAATAAAACTTGTTTAGCTTTTCAAAAAACTCTGTCTGTTCTTCTAAAGCCATGACTGATGCGGGATTGTTTGTTTTTTGTTTGACCTGTGAGAGTTTTTAACCTTTTCCATGCATCAGCCATCTTTCCTTGTAGAAATTGAGATTCTACTTTCTCTCTATAAACGTTCCGCTGTTCTTTAATTTCGTTAACAAGTGCTTTTTGAACCGATTTTTTGTCTGGTTTATTACCAGTCTGAAAAGCAGTTTTCTTTTTATTGAGAATCGCTTTAAGGGATTTTGTAATCCAAGGCTTATTGTTTGGATATATTTTTTACTGTCTTTTGGGGGATGATCAGATCTTCACAAAAAGATATGTAACTCGACACGACGTCGGTAGCTTCACTAACTGTGTCACATGAATTTATAAAAACTTCCCATTCAGTACATTCAAAGCATCCTCTCAATTCTTCTACACTTTCAGGCGTCCACACTTTCACACATTTAGTAATGATAGGGCCAGTGTGTATTTTAGGTCTATATTGAGGCAAAAGGAAAATAGTATCATGGTGTGAATTTCCAAAGGGAGGAAGTGCTATGGATTTGTAGGCGTGAGGTATGTTGCCATAATACAGATCAATAGTTTTGTTTTGGCGGGTGGCACATGTAACATATTGATATAGGGCAGGAAGAGAAGTACATAAGCCACAGTGATTAAAATCACCCAGCACAAGATTCGGTGCATCAGGATTGATCAGCTGCAAAGAACAGATAACGTCAGCGATGTCAGCGGCAGCACGTGCAGCACAGGCGGAGGGGTGGGCATAACACACTGTCACAAACAGCTGGCCGAACTCACGCGGTAAGTATCGAGGTCGCAGCGACACAGGTAGCAGTTCAAAATCCGGCGTGCAAAGCTGCTTTCGCACTGTCACATGACACCTGTCACACCACTTCTCGTTTATGTACGGGCTCACGCCGCCACCACTGTTTTACCTGTTACTGTTTTATCTCTATCTGTCCTGTAGGGCACACCAAAACCATCAATTCTAATACTGTCGTCGGTGATATTGTCACAAAACCAGGTCTCTGTAAAGGCCATTAAACAAGTGTCTCTGAAATCTCTCATAAAACGGGTACATGCTAAAAGTTCATCAAAGTTGAGATTTCTTCCGTTAGGTCTTAGTGATCGCACATTGGATAGAATCATGGAGGGAAGGGGTGGTCTGTTCTTGTTTCGTCTCGGTCTTCTTCTCACTCCTCCTCTACATCCTCTCTGCTTCGTCTGTGTTGTCTGTCAGTGTTGTGGTCAGTGTTATGGTCAGTGTCCTCTTCTATCGTCTGTGTTGTCTGTCAGTGTTGTGGTCAGTGTTATGGTCAGTGTCCTCTTCTATCATCTGTGTTGTCTGTCAGTGTTGTGGTCAGTGTCCTCTTCTATCATCTGTGGTGTTTGTCAGTGTTATGGTCAGTGTTGTCTGTCAGTGTTGTGGTCAGTGTCCTCTTCTATCGTCTGTGTTGTCTGTCAGTGTTGTGGTCAGTGTCCTCTTCTATCGTCTGTGTTGTCTGTCAGTGTTATGGTCAGTGTCCTCTTCTATCGTCTGTGTTGTCTGTCAGTGTTGTGGTCAGTGTCCTCTTCTATCGTCTGTGTTGTCTGTCAGTGTTGTGGTCAGTGTCCTCTTCTATCGTCTGTGTTGTCTGTCAGTGTTGTGGTCAGTGTCATCTTCTATCGTCTGTGTTGTCTGTCAGTGTTATGGTCAGTGTCCTCTTCTATCGTCTGTGTTGTCTGTCAGTGTTGTGGTCAGTGTCCTCTTCTATCGTGTGTGTTGTTTGTCAGTGTTGTGGTCAGTGTCCTCTTCTATCGTCTGTGTTGTCTGTCAGTGTTATGGTCAGTGTCCTCTTCTATCGTCTGTGTTGTCTGTCAGTGTTATGGTCAGTGTCCTCTTCTATCGTCTGTGTTGTCTGTCAGTGTTGTGGTCAGTGTTATGGTCAGTGTCCTCTTCTATCGTCTGTGTTGTCTGTCAGTGTTATGGTCAGTGTCCTCTTCTATCGTCTGTGTTGTCTGTCAGTATTGTCTGTCAGTGT
>CM065732.1:59273837-59276337 GCA_033310375.1 Conus canariensis
CAGTTTTTTTTTTTTTTTTTTTTTTCCTGTCCCATCATCTGTGCCACCTCAGTGGCTGTGTACCCACGCCGCTCACTCCGGCACCCCGTCCACAGCCACAGCCCGGTCAGTCCCGCCGCAGCCCCGGCATCGGCAATCCACAGGGAGCAGTCAATTCAAGTCGTCAGAAGGCTACCCACCGGAGGAGACACTGCACTGCTGCCGAGTCACTTCGGTGGTGTTCAGTGGTGCCTGTTCTGGTCCAACACATGCAGGACTCCACCTACTATAGCCCCATACTGAAGACAATAATTGCTTAGTCGCGGAGCCGGCGTGAGTGAGCTCTCCCTCCGCAGGGCGCCACCACGTCCGTCCAACGACAGCCCCCATGGACTCGCCGATACCGGTGACCCCGACGGAACCAAACCAAGGCCACAGACGAGGAGAGGACATCGAAATTGAGGTCACCATGAGAGTAGGGCATGAAGGGCCACATAATTTGAGACATTTTTTTTTAATGCTGATCGATGAGAATGAGGATGATTAAGGTGATACTACGGATTTCCATTTCGGTCTGAGACTACATGACAGGGCTGTACTCTACGCTTCCTTTCATAATATATCCCGGCGTCAACCAGGCCCGAGAGATACAGGCACCTGCAGTGTTGGTCAAGAAATTTGAGCAACACTCTCAGAAACGCATCCATTAAGTGGATGAGACTCGACTGTGTGGTCCCAGTCTTCCCAACTGAGTCCGCAGCAAACTCAACTCTGGGTAGGAGCCGGTCGGGGCAGAAAAACCCACATGACTCTGATGGGGTTCGGACCCACGACCTCCCAGCGGTGGACTGTGATTTTGTACCACGGTAAGGAGACTACCTCTATTTTAGAATTAAAGGCGGTGGACTTGATTTTGTACCACGGTAAGGAGACTACCTCTATTTTAGAATTAAAGGTACTCTGGATCCTGAATCTGCTCTTTGAGTCAGCTCATGAATAATGTTTTTTTTCGCTAAGGGATGTAATAGCTGATACGACAGAAAGAGTTATTTCTATGAAAAAGAAGAAGAAGAAGAAGAAAAAAACAAGAAAAAAAACAAAACAAAACAAAACAAAGAAAACGTGAAGCTTTATGACACTATAGAGTTATAACATTCCATGAAAATATATCATATAGCAGACACTTATCAATTTAACAGTAAAAGTATATAGTTCGTAAAGAGCCATCACGTTTTAACTGTAATTCAGTGTTTCATGTTCGGTAGAAAATTTGTAATGATTTGTGTGTGTGTGTGTGTGTGTGTGTGTGTGTGTGTGTGTGTGTGTGTGTGTGTGTGTGTGTGTGTGTGTGTGTGTGAACGGATTCTAGGCCCTCCATTAGATCAACATCCACACACACAAAATCTAATGGGTTTGTACTTGACTTTACTATCTCTTCAACAAGACTTCGATAACATTACCAACCGACATGGCGAAGTGTTTAGCGTCGCGGACTACCAGCTTGGAGGTCTTGGACTGGATTCCTATCAGAGCCATTTATTTGCAGGATTTTTTCTTCCTCAACTGGTTCCTCTCCGGAGCTGAGTTTACTATGGGCTCAGTTAGGAAGACTGGGACCACGCAGTCGAATTTCATCTACGTAATGGATACGTCTCTGAGAGCATTGCTCAAAGTTCATGACCAGCACTGCAGGTAACTATTTCTCGGGGCTAGTTGACGCCGGGAAACGATGCAACAAAAGATTCAGACATTCTTCAACACCTGTCTGTGGCGCACCTACAAAATCCGATGGCAGGAGAAGATCCGAAACGAAGATCTGTGGGAGCGTGCGGGACAGGAACAGTGGCCAAGCAGATACTGCGAAGGAAGTGGGGCTGGATCGGACACACCCTCAGGAAGCCAGCGTCCAGCACCCCACGCCAAGCCCTGACCTGGAACCCGCAGGGAAAGAGGAAGAGAGGCCGGCAGCAACAGCTGGAAGCGAGACACTGAGGCGGAGCTGAAACAACAAGGGACCAACTGGACTGGAATGACCAGAACAGCCCAGAACGGAGTGCGATGGCGAAGGGTCGTCGATGGCCTATGCTCCACCGGGAGCGATGGGCATAATGAAATGAATGAGTGGACGCCGGGATACATGATGAAAGCAAGCAGAGAGTACAGCCCTACCATGCAGCCACGGACCGGAGGGAAATCCATAACGTTATCCTCATCGATCATCATCAGTTCTGCAGCCTTTCATGCCTTTGCCGTCACGGAGACCTCAGTGTCGATTCCCTCTCCGGCTCCATGCCCTTGGTTTCATTGTGTCGGGATCGCCGGTTTTACAACGCCTGTCATCATGAGTTTAGAGGAGCTCTCTAGAGGGAGAGCTCACTCATGCTGGCTCCGCGATGAAGGAATTGTTGTCGTCCGAAGGGGGCTCAGTGGGTGGTGTCCTGCGTATGTTGGATCAGAACAAGCGCCCCTGAACACCACCGAGGTGACTCGACAGCAGTGCAGCGTCTCCTCAGGTGGGTTG
>CM065732.1:59286337-59293837 GCA_033310375.1 Conus canariensis
CAGTGGTAACACTTTGTCACACGTCACTTTTCCCCAGCGGTAACACTTTGTCACGCGTCACTTTCCCCAGCGGTAACACTTTGTCACACGTCACTTTCCCACAGCGGTAACACTTTGTCACACGTCACTTTCCCCCAGTGGTAACACTTTGTCACACGTCACTTTCCCCAGCGGTAACACTTCGTCACACGTCACTTTTCCCCAGCGGTAACACTTTGTCAGACGTCACTTTTCCCCAGCGGTAACACTTTGTCACACGTCACTTTTCCCCAGCGGTAACACTTTGTCACATGTCACTTTTCCCCCCAGCGGTAACACTTTGTCACACGTCACTTTCCCCAGCGGTAACACTTTGTCACACGTCACTTTTCCCCAGTGGTAACACTTTGTCACACGTTACTTTTCCCCAGCGGTAACACTTTGTCACACGTCACTTTTCCTCAGCGGTAACACTTTGTCACACGTCACTTTGTCACACGTCACTTTTCCCCAGCGGTAACACTTTGTCACACGTCACTTTTCCCCAGCGGTAACACTTTGTCACACGTCACTTTGTCACACGCTACTTTTCCCCAGCAGTAACACTTTGTCACACGTCACATTGTCACACGTCACTTTTCCCCAGCAGTAACACTTTGTCACACTCACTTTTCCCCAGCGGTAACACTTTGTCACACGTCACTTTTCCCCAGTGGTAACACTTTGTCACACGTTACTTTTCCCCAGCAGTAACACTTTGTCACACATCACTTTTCCCCAGCGGTAACATTTTTTCACACGTCACTTTTCCCCAGCGGTAACACTTTGTCACACGTCACTTTTCCCCAGCGGTAACATTTTTTCACACGTCACTTTTCCCCAGCGGTAACACTTTGTCACACGTCACTTTCCCCCCAGCGTTAACACTTTGTCACACGTTACTTTCCCCCCAGCGATAACACTTTGTCACACGTTACTTTTCCCCCAGTGTTAACACTTTGTCACACGTTACTTTCCCCCCAGCGGTAACACTTTGTCAGACGTCACTCTTCCCCAGCAGTAACACTTTGCCACACGTCACTTTGTCACACGTCACTTTCCCCAGCGGTAACACTTTGTCACACGTCACTTTTCCCCAGCGGTAACACTTTGTCACATGTCACTTTGTCACACGTCACTTTTCCCCAGCGGTAACACTTTGTCACACATCACTTTGTCACACGTCACTTTTCCCCAGCGGTAACACTTTGTCACACGTCACTTTTCCCCAGCAGTAACACTTTGTCACATGTCACTTTTCCCCAGTGGTAACACTTTGTCACACGTCACTTTTCCCCAGCGGTAACACTTTGTCACACGTCACTTTGTCACACGTTACATTTCCCCAGCGGTAACACTTTGTCACACGTCACTTTCCCCCCAGTGGTAACACTTTGTCACACGTCACTTTTCCCCAGCGGTAACACTTTGTCACACGTCACTTTGTCACACGTCACTTTGCCACACGTTACTTTTCCCCAGCGGTAACACTTTGTCACACGTCACTTTGTCACACGCTACTTTTCCTCAGCAGTACATTTTGTCACACGTCACTTTGTCACACGTCACTTTCCCACACGTTACTTTTCCCCAGCGGTAACACTTTGCCACACGTCACTTTTCCCCAGCGGTAACACTTTGTCACACGTCACTTTCCCCCCAGCGATAACACTTTGTCACACGTCACTTTCCCCCCGGCGGTAACACTTTGTCACACGTCACTTTCCCCCCAGCGGTAACACTTTGTCACACGTCACTTTCCCCCCAGCGGTAACACTTTGTCACACGTCACTTTTCCCCCAGCGGTAACACTTTGTCAGACGTCACTTTTCCCCAGCGGTAACACTTTTTCATACGTCACTTTTCCCCTGGCGGTTAACTTGGCTCACCTTTGGGTGGATCTGGGGGCAAGTCGTGATGGCGGTGCTTCCTTTTTTCCATGTCACCGGTGTGAAGGTGAATGTGCACGTGCGTTCCGTGACCTTCGTGGTGGTCCTCGTGGTCCTCGTGATCATGGTGCTCGTCGTGGTCATGATGGCAGTGATGGTCGTGGTCGTGGTCGTGGTCTTCATGCTTATGGTCGTCGTCGTGTTTGTGATCTTTATGGTCGTGTTTGTCGTGATGGTCGTGGTCCTTCTCGTGGTCGTGGTCATGGTCATGGTCATCGTGGTGTTTCTTATGCTTGTGCTCGTGCTTGTGATGCTTGTGGTCATGCTCATCATCATCATCATCATCATCATCAATCATGGGCGTGTTTGCCGTGGCGCTTGTGGTCGCGGGGCTTTTTGTGTCTGTCGTTCATAGGCTGGTCGCCATGCATACGCTTCATCATCATCTGCTTCCCCATCATCATCATCATGGGGCGGTCGTCATCTTTCATCTTGTCCTTCTCGTCGTCGTCGTCTTCTTCCTCGGAGGACGAGGAATCGCGGTCTGGATCACAGGGATGATCATGGTGGTGGTGGTGGTGGTGGTGATCGTGATGGTGAACATCGTAGTCATGATCTCCATGGTGATCATGGTGATCGTGATGATCGTGGTGGTCGTCGTGGTCGTCGTGGTCGTCGTGGTGGCCATGATGGTCGTGATGGTCCATCAGATGACTGTCGCCGTGGATGTGCACGTGCACCGGCTGGCTGAGCATCTCCACCTTCCCCCACAAGGCTGTCACGTTCTTCTGCAGACCCTTCACTGTAGTCAGACACAGGTCCATGAGCATGAATCATGTTTTAAGAGACCACCCTAAGGAAGTGGAAGGCTCTGCAGCAAAGAGCGAACATGAACACAGCTTGATTCAACATAACATTAGTATCAAAGAAAGTAACACAAGTACGGTCAATAACTTTTAACAATGCCAACACATTGTACACAAAAATTCCGATCAAGGAACTTAACCCTTTGAACACGCATGTCGCAAACAGCACAAAACGAGACTCAGCGTCCAGACAATATTTCTGCACCAAACCAAAATGATATCACCGCACGAGTGACTGGCCTTTACTGTCGGTCCGAGAGAGCCCAGTATAGGTTTTGCACTACAAATAGGCTACCTCTTCAGTAGTTTTCTTTCTCTTCAAAGTTGCGAAAGATATCCTACAGGCAAAGTTTCGAGCAACAAGAAAGAGTGATTGCAACGTCTGATGGTTGTGGAATGCGCTGACATCCAGAGCAGCTGGTACCGAATGAGTTAACCGAGCCTTTATTTTGTTGTCTGAGGGGTACAGGTTACAAAGCGAGAAGACAATACGGTAGACCACTCTGCAGCGTCCCACTTTTATGCTCGCCTCGTCTTGCCATCAATTCTAACCGTCAGGGAGGTTATGTTTTCCTCCTTGTCTCCTTTGTTTGCCAGTAAGGTGGCACAAAACCTGCAGAACCGATGTCACCGAAGCCTATTGTGGGAAAATGGAATGTGGCCCGAGGACAAACCCGTTTGATTTTTGGTGCGGGTGCAGAGGTACGGCTCCTGATCAAGGAACGGATCCAGAATCCGTTCGATCTGGGTAGAGGCCTTCGCTCTCCCGTGTATCGATCGAGTTATTGCTATCATTAGTATTTAAAAATAATTATCAATAACTATTGCTTTTGTTATTGTACACTTTCAACGTAAAATGACGCCCCCCCCCCCTTCCTCCCCATCCTTCTTTTTCTTCACCCTCTATCTCTCCTCCTTCATCCCCTCTTCAATCTTTCTCTTTTGCTCGTGGCTTCCTCGTCGATTGCAGGTTTAGACCCCTCATGGACAATCTGAAATCCTCCTCCATCCCGAACGCGCCCTCCTAACATGTACCTTCATTAAGAATTCCGATCATTTCGTCCACCAATAAGAGGACGTTACTATTTATGCTGCGTGAAAGGAAAGGAAAAGAAAGAAAAAAAAGAAAAGGTAATGGGCGGTACGTGATTAGAACTGATTTTCGCTCTGACTTCTGACCTTCAAAGACAATACTGATCTTGTTTATATCGAAGCTGATTGAAAAATTAGGTTACTAAAAAAGAAATATCTATCTGTCTGTATGTCTGTCTGTCTCCCTCTTTAGATATATGTGCGTGGCTCTCATTCATATCTATCTGTCTGAAGGTGTGTGTGTGTGTGTGTGTGTGTGTGTGTGTGTGTGTGGTGTGTGTGTGTGCGCGCACGCGCGCGCGCGTGTGTGTCGGGTCACGCGATTCACCAAATTCCACAAACTTACTTCCGATTGGTACCTGATATGATCGCAATTCACTTGTTGGTATTTCGACGAGACACCCCCACCCACCCTCTCCCCCATCCACCCCTACCCCCCACATATCAATTAGGGTCACACGCGTTTCTGTTGATTAATTCAACCAATGTCTTGGGGCCGGCAACCCAAAATTGGACCAGTCGATCGAGCCCAGTGCTGAAGGGGTGGAGACTGGGCTGGGATGGGTCTTCTTCAGTCGCCTTGTGCTGATGATAACACTTGGACAATACAGCCACGTCCACAGCAGTGGCTGATAAGCGTTTCGTGTTGTTCTCATTGTTGCTCAATGCCTTATCAGTGTGTTGGGTAAACGGGCAGGTCAGCCGTACGCTGAGCGTTGTTCAGGGGACTCGCTTCTTCCTCTAGGCATTTTCTCTCTTTTATTTATTTTATTTGATTTTTTTTTCATTTCATTTTTTTAATTTTAATTTCTTTATTTTTTTGTATTTTTTATTTTTTTAATTAATTAATTTTTGTTCATTTACTTTTTTTTTTTTTTTTTTCTCTCTCTGATTGACCTGTTAAACAGACTAATGGGGGAAAAGCTGCGTTGGAAGTGCCGGCCAGCCGCATCTGTCCCACGAAAACGGCAGGGTCACTCTCCGCTAGGCGCGAGCTCTAATACAAATTACCTCCCATGCAGGTTTCCGAACATCGTCAATCGTTTTCTTATGCATTTGTCGACTTATTCAGTTACCGAGCTTTATGTCCCCTGCGTCACAGGCGTCTCACAGCTCAGCAGATGTTCTGTGGCGTATGGAACCGTCGGTGATGCCTTTTGGGTGAAAATGAAACAGAATGTATTGTTGTCGTTGTTGTTGCTTGGTGGTGGTGGTTGTGGTAGGCTGTCGTTTTGGGTTCCACCTAACTTTATTCGAAATCATATTATTATGAATTTACTCATCAAAAGAGCAACAACAAGGTTTTTGCCTATACCATTTTCTGAGATTCATATGCATTACACACATACAGTTTACACAACAATCAGTAGCTAAGACATTGATCTACTACGTAAAAATCGATTGGAATCGGACATCAATATGGGTAGGTCGCAAAAATAAGCATATCTGTACCTGCATGGAAATCTCCTTTTAAGAAACTCTGAACGTTTGTATACTTCTGAGTGAGATGTAGATTGGTGTTAGCGCACTGATTAAAAATAATAATAAATAGTGGTCAGCTGTTTTTCTCTCATGACCTCAGGCACAACCTGGTCATTCACTGAGTGGCAGAAGAATATACTGTCATTTGAATCTCTGATCTCAAGGCGATGACGTTAATGGATCATTTGTTCGTTTCTTTGTTGTTGTTGTTGTTTTTTCTGTCACCGACGTAAAAGTATAACGGTAAAATAGGATCATTCAACAGAGAGGAATTGTTTGAATACACATAAGGAATGACAGGTTTTAATCTGATCCACTTGTTGGTTTTGTTGCTGTTTTTGCTGCTTCTAAAGTTTGTTGTTATCCATAACGCGCGCGCGCGCGTGTGCGTGTGTGCGTGCGCGTGGGCGCCTGTGTGCCTGCATCCCTGTGTGTGTGTGTGTGTGTGTGTGTGGTGTGTGTGTGTGTGTGTGTGTGTCGTGTGTGTGTGTGTGTGTGTGTGTGTGTGTGGTGTGTGTGTGTGTGTGGGTGTGAACGCGTCTGTCAGTACACTTGAGTTCATCCGACAATAATTGACTTCGCCAGTCAGTGTAACGCGGTACCTTTGAGATGGAAGTGTTTTGAGAGAGGACGGGGGGGGGGGGCTTGATGTCAAACAAATACTGTCAAGATTCCAAATCCATATTGATTGGTGAAAATATGACAAGGTATAGCGAGAAATTAGTTTGAGTCTGTCTTCTATTACATCATTTATGCAAATCGGATGACATTTTTCTTTCTTATGAAGAAATGCGATTTAGAATTTTGGGAGGCACGTATCAATACCCCACAACGCAAAGGATACAGGCAAGCATGTCATTAGATTCAGTATATCGATTTTGACGGAAATAGCCTCTTACAGGTAGACAGGGTGCGAAGCAACTTTCCATGCAAGCCCTCCAACGTTCAAAACTTCCATGCAAGCCTCCAACGTTCAACCTTTCCATGCAAGCCTCCAACGTTCAAACCTTTCCTGCAAGCCTCCAACGTTCAAACCTTCCATGCAAGGCCCACCAACGTTCAAAACCTTTCCATGCAAGCCCTCACGTTCAAATACCTTTCCATGCAAGCCCTCCAACGTTCAAAACCTTTCCATGCAAGCCCTCCAACGTTCAAAACCTTTCCATGCAAGCCCTCCAACGTTCAAAACCTTTCCATGCAAGCCCTCCAACGTTCAAAGCCTTTCCATGCAAGCCCTCCAACGTTCAAAACCTTTCCATGCAAGCCCTCCAACGTTCAAAACCTTTCCATGCAAGCCCTCCAACGTTCAAAACCTTTCCATGCAAGCCCTCCAACGTTCAAAACCTTTCCATGCAAGCCCTCCAACGTTCAAAACCTTTCCATGCAAGCCCTCCAACGTTCAAAGCCTTTCCATGCAAGCCCTCCAACGTTCAAAGCCTTTCCATGCAAGCCCTCCAACGTCAAAGCCTTTCCATGCAAGCCCTCCAACGTTCAAAGCCTTTCCATGCAAGCCCTCCAACGGTCAAAACCTTTCCATGCAAGCCCCCAACGTTCAAAACCTTTCCATGCAAGCCCTCCAACGTTCAAAACCTTTCCATGCAAGCCCTCCAACGTTCAAAACCTTTCCATGCAAGCCCTCCAACGGTCAAAGCCTTTCCATGCAAGCCCTCCAACGTTCAAAACCTTTCCATGCAAGCCCTCCAACGTTCAAAACCTTTCCATGCAAGCCCTCCAACGTTCAAAGCCTTTCCATGCAAGCCCTCCAACGTTCAAAACCTTTCCATGCAAGCCCTCCAACGTTCAAAGCCTTTCCATGCAAGCCCTCCAACGTTCAAAGCCTTTCCATGCAAGCCCTCCCAACGGTCAAAACCTTTCCATGCAAGCCCTCCAACGTTCAAAACCTTTCCATGCAAGCCCTCCAACGGTCAAAACCTTTCCATGCAAGCCCTCCAACGTTCAAAACCTTTCCATGCAAGCCCTCCAACGTTCAAACCTTTCATGCAAGCCCTCCAACGTTCAAAACCTTTCCATGCAAGCCCTCCAACGGTCAAAACCTTTCCATGCAAGCCCTCCAACGTTCAAAACCTTTCCATGCAAGCCCTCCAACGGTCAAAACCTTTCCATGCAAGCCCTCCAACGTTCAAAACCTTTCC
>CM065732.1:59296337-59298837 GCA_033310375.1 Conus canariensis
AAAGCATTTTTGTTTTCATTAAAAGGGAAAAAAGATTCAGTTTCAGGTGTGATATGGCCATGGTTTTGCATGTTGTAGTTACAGGTTTTTATTCTGGGATTTATGTTCCTTTAAAAATAAAGCCCAAACCCCGACAAATATAAGAAACCATAGTAAAGAAAGAAGCCAATTTATGTTGCTTGACTTCTTTTACTCTCATCTGGTTTGATGCATTCATAAAGACAGGAGGAATCGGAGAAACACTTGGCAGAGCTCAACAGCAGAGGGTCCTCTGAGAAATAGTTACCCTAATAAAAAAATAATGTTTCAGCTCTGCACTCATTTCACCCTAAAGGGGCCAGGCCGCATCGAAGTCATGACTCTTTGACGCCCTTCTACTGACAGAATTTTGCGCTGCCAGGATTCGAACCTGCACCACCTGGATGGCCGGGCACCACAAGGCCAAGTGGCCCCGTGGTGGAAGTCGTACTCACATAGCTGTCGAGCACTTGTCGGAAGTTGGGAAAATTTTAGCCTTACAAAAGTTCACTTTTTTCTTCTTCTTCAACCAGATCCAGCTAGACCTTTATTCAGCTAATTCTGTCATTGTCTGTAGGGCTCTGTTTCATGAGGTCATAGACAGGTGAGCCAACAAACGCTTTTGCTCCAACAATCTCAAAGGTGAGGACTTTCGCTTGGTAGCCAAATTCCCCCAGAGCTGCTGGCTAGACGTAATTTTCAGTGGTGCAAAATGTGGGCTGTTCCGTTCTGCTTTCATACGAAACAATCAATTATATCAGAATCATATGTTTTGATGAAACTGAGCTCCTTACACCCCAAGCACTCAACTCCTTACACCCGGAAAGGAAGTTCTACATCTGACCTCATATCACTCGTCCTGTTGATCTTTGCGTGGCTTTCCCATTTTTGAAGGCGAAAAAAAAAAAGAACATAGCAAACCCGGGCTGTCACAAAATCGACTGAGATATTCTGGAATATACACCATTCTTCCTTACTTTGCATGTCAGACACTGTGCCTAAACTCCTGGAGGTTTCCTATATTTATTTGTGAGGGGGAGTATGACAACAGAGACATGGACTGCATGTGCAGGCTATCGGAAAAGAAAAGGAAAAATGCAAAATGGTGTGCCTGCGCTAATCTGATCACATAAACCGTGCAGCATGCATGTTTGAGCGGTGAACAAGACAGCTCAGGATGATTGAATTGTTTACTTGTAGGACAGGAAGTTGAAGCAGAAAGGGAAGGTCGGACAATTGCGCCGTAGTGACAGCGAGGCTTCGCAAGGATGCACACCTCATAGGTTTGTTTGTTTTTTGACTCCATTCCCCATACAGTCCTTCGAATGAGACTCTAAACAGAGGTTCCGTGTGTGAACGCACGCATAACATCTTGCACACACGTAAAATCCCATCACCAACTTGCGGAAGAGAAGGCCAGGTTGGCCGTTGGTATGAATGACACGTTACAGATAGCTTGCACCTTCCCCGAAGTTGGAGAATGGCTGCCTTAATGGCGGGATGAAAAAATGGTCATACATACAAAACTCCACTCCCTTTGTTGGGTAGATGGGATTACTCCTTACCTGTCTATACAGGGAGTGTCCGCATGAGTATCAGCCTGCGTACCCGGAGTTTTTTCTTTTTTTTAAGGCATGGGAGGGACTGGAAGCTTGTGTGATCGTACATTAAAAGCCATAATTGGCCTGGATCAGAACCATCCAGGAACCCCCCCCCCCACCCTCCGGATAGAGCAGGGGCATGATCTGTTTATTTGTTGAGAGGGGCACGAGCACAGTTTGTGATTTGTAAGTGGACCAGAGGTCGCAAGGACTGGACACTGGGCAAGAACTGTCATGGGCCTGAGTGGACCAGAGGTCGCAAGGACTGGACACTGGGCAAGAATTGTCATGGGCCTGTGAGGACCGGGAAACTTTGAACGAATCGAATATTTGGTGTGGCACTGTGGGTCTGAACACTGATAGAAAATAGTGGGGTGTGTGTGTGTTGTGTGTGTGTGTGTGTGTGTGTGTGTGTGTGTGTGTGGTGTTGTGTGTCTGTGTTGTGTCTGTGTGTGTCTGTGTGTCTGTGGTGTGTGTGTGTGTGTGTGTGTGTGTGTGTGTGTGTGTGTGTGTGTGTGTGTGTGTGTGTGTGTGTGTGTGTGTGTGTGTGTGTGTGTGTGTGTGTGGTGTGTGGTGGTGTGTGTGTGTGTGTGTGTGTGGTGTGTGTGTGTGTGTGTGTGTGTGTGTGTGTGTGTGTGTATGTGTGTGTGTGTGGTGTGTGTGTGTGTGTGTAGAGGAGAGAGAGAGAGAGAGAGAGAGAGAGAGAGAGAGAGAGAGAGAGAATCCATGAAGACGTGTTAACGTGTTTAATTCAGTAGGATTGATATTGTGAAAACAAAGTGGAAAGAGTTGTTACGTAAATAATGTAAAAAACAAAAAAACACAACAGCAACAACAAAACTTTAGTTGTCTATTTAAAGGGGTGAACTCTCTTTTGTTTT
>CM065732.1:59313837-59323837 GCA_033310375.1 Conus canariensis
GTTAACACAAGGTACCTGGTTAAAATGTAAAATGGTTGGCTGTTAAAACATATGTGGTGTTAATGGTATGCTGATGTGAAGTGAAAAAAAAAAAGTTTTCATATAATTCTTCACTTAGCACTCAAGAAATGCACGTTTATGCTGAGTATTCTTTCTTTCTTTCTTTCTGTGTACGCAGGCTGATACTCCTGCGGACACTGCCTGTATAGACAGGCAGTGGAGTTTTGTGTGTATGACCGTTTTTTTTTTTCATCCCACCATTAAGGCAGCCATACTCCATCTTCGGGGAAGGGCATGCTATGTGTAACGTGTCATCCATAACAACGGCCAAACTGGCCTTCTCTTCCGAAAGTTGGTGATGGGATTTTACGTGTGTGCAAGATGTGCGTGCGTTCACACACGGAACCTCGGTTTAGAGTCTCATTCGAAGGACTGTATGGGGAATGGAGTCAGAACCAATGTTAACTCCGAGGGAAAAATCCCCCTGTACCGAAATTCGAACCCGCAACCCCAGGATCAAGAGCCCGCTGAGTATTCTATCTGCGCCCCCTCACACACCCAGTAACAAGATAAACAGGATTCAGGTAGGAGTGGTCGGGACGAGGGTTGCACACTATCCTGTATAATTCTGCCTCTTCATGATTTTTTTTTTCTTTTTGAGCCATAGCGGGTGTGATCAGTTTCAACACACTGCGTATATTATACGAAGAGCTGCGTGCGACTAATCAGTACAGTGACCAGATCAGCAACAGGTAAGGTAGACTTTATTTCACTCGGTAGCCTATGTGCTTGTACTGTATCTAATCTTCTCGATTTGTTGTCGGTCATTGTAGCTCTATGTATGCGTAAATGCAAGAGATTCATGTCTGTAGGCTGTGTTTATCTTGTTGTGTCCATCTTTCTGAGCTGTATCTTTTCTCTGTCTGTCATCTTTGTCTGTCTGTTCGTCTGTTTGTGTGTGTCTCTCTGTCTGTCTGTCTCTCTCTCTACATATGTATGTACATATATATATATATATATATATATATATATTATATATATATATATATCAATCTCTCTCCGTCCGTCTGTCTTTCTGTTTCTCCCGTCCGTCTGTCTGTCTGTCTATCTGTCTGTCTGTCTGTCTGTCTCTCACTTCTCTCTCTCTCTCTTCCTTCTCCCGCTTTTCTCTCTTCCTCCTCCTCCTCCTCTCTCTCTCTCTCTTTCTCCTCCCATCTCCTCTCTCTCTCTCTCTCTCTTCTCTCTCTCTCTCTCTCTCTCTCTCTCTCTCTCTCTCTCAGAGCAAGGTGATAGCAACGTTGAAAAGAAAAGTCGTTTGAGCATGTGTTATGCCCATGTTAATAAGATCTTTTTTGTTGTTGTTGTTTTTGTTCATACCTCGTTTAGTCTCAACGTGTGTCTGCCTGCCTACCTGCTCTGTGTACGTGTGTCTGTCTCTCTGTCTCTCTGTGCATCTTGAATGTGTGAGTCCAATATGTATACGTGTTCCCAGACATGCTTTACCATTTTGCCGATGATACAGTTAGAAGGGGGAAGACGGATGATATTGAAAGATACAATGGATGTTTAACAACGCGCAGGGTTTTCTCTTTTTCTTTCTTTTTTGTTTTGTTTTTTGGTTGTTTTTTTTTTGGTTTTTGTTTGTTTGTTTATGCATCAGCTCTCTGGAATTCGCAGCCTGTGGATTTTGTTTGTTTGTTTGTTTTTTTTGTGGTCACATCGGAAATACTGCTACCCCTTCCAATTCAACAAATGTTAGTTAGTAATCTTCTTTTCATTGCCATCCTGTGGTTTTCATGCCATTTGAGATTGTTAAAAAAAAAACCCTAGGGATTCAAAATGCATGTGTGTGTCCGATTGTATGAGACCGTTGCTAACTCCGTTCAATGTGATATTCTGCTGCCCGTGAGACAGGTTTTCATGTATATGTAATAAGTTTACACATGTACATGAAGACTTTATATTTGTTCATGCGTGTGTACATACTGCCTTTCCTTTCTAATTCCCTGGGATTGTAGAGCGCTGTGGGCCAAATTATTGCGATATAAATGTATTTCTTTATCTTTGTCATCAAAACAATAAATCATTACATCAATTTAAAAAAGTGACCTTTATCTTTATCATCAAATTAATCAATCATGAAATCAATATATAAGCATCTGCGTGTCCATAATCTCTTTGGAGGGTCTCGAGCCGATCCGCGAAGCCGGATCAAGTCAGTCACATGGAAAACTTCGACAGCATGAAATTCGATTAATTGTGACACATGCGTTGAGTTTGTCCAACATCTATTTCAAAACATTTTTTGATCATTCGAAATGCAAATAAAGGTAACCTAGCTACATAAACTATCCGCATACATATGGCATATTATTTATATTTCATGAGCTGGTTTGGCAGGCTATATAATGCATTATCCTTATGATTTATGAACAACGACCCTGTGTAATGCGTTGCTTATTTACCATGGTTTATTCAGGGCCTACGTATAGAATGTACTATCTAGAGGCTATAACTTATATCTAAGATGCTGCTCATTGTTTATCACTAACGTTTATTTCAAATTTTCGTAACCATCGTTTGTGAAATAAGTTTTGGACAAACATTTCCCATTGCGAAAGGAGAACTCATCATGACCTCAGATTGTCTTATCTGACCTGATTAGAGACGATAGGACAGAGTGAGCCCTAACAATAACAACGCCAACTGATAATTATATTCATCGAACAATTGTTGTTGAACAAATTAGTGTACTTGTGACCTCGTCGAGTCAACTAACGATACGAAGTTTGTAAGATTAACGGGCCAGATACCGTTCACCAAAGTAGACAAACATTGTACATTTACAGTGTGTGTGTGTGTGTGTATGTGTGTGTGTGTGTGTGTGTGTGTGTGTGTGCGCGCGCGCGCGCGCGCGCGTGTGTGTGTGTGTGTGTGTTTGAAGGAGAGAGAGAGAGAGAGAGAGAGAGAGAGAGAGAGAGAATGCGCGTACGCAAGCGTGTGTGTGTGTGTGTGTGTGTGTGTGTGTGTGGGCGCGCGCGCGCGCGCGCGCGCGCGGTGTGTGTGTGTGTGTGTTCAGAACTCAGATACTACTTTATTCTTTGATATTCTTTACCCAACTTTTTACAGATCCTCGAAAATTCCTACAGAATTTTCGATCTGGTTCAATCTCTTTATTGTTAATTCATCTATGCATTTATCATTTACTTAATAAAACATTTACTGTTTATTCTATTTTACACGGAGGAGTCGGTTTCAGTTTCAGTTTCTTACGACTGAAATAATTAGATTACGATTATCACCAGTTTATTAGTTCAGAAGTAATGTTGAGGCTATCTCATGTCAGAAAGTGACACCATTTTCACCAAAATTATGGCCGAACTGGCATCACAGCAGAAATAATCAAAGAGAACACTCATCATTCGCGAAATCTTAGAGAGGCTATCCCTCGAATTCTTGAATTACTGGACAGCATTGAAGGTTGACATGTTGTGTTAAACACACACACACACACACACACACACACACACACACACACACACACACACACACACACAACAGGATATAGGTCTACGAGCCAGGAAAACTCTCCGTCTGTCTGTCTGTCTGTCTGTCTGTCTCTGTCCTCCCACACACACACACACACACACACACACACACACACACACACACACCACACGCCTCGGCGCGCGCGCACAGAGACAGACAGAGAGAGTCAGACAGACAGACAGACACACACACACACAGACGCACGCACGCACGCGCGCGCGCGCCCCCACACCACACACACACACACACTCACACACACACACACACCACGCACGCACGCACGCACGCACGCACACACACACACACACACGCACGACCCCACCACACACACACCCCACACGACCACACACACACACACCACGCCGCACGCGCGCGCGCGCGCGCGCAATGTGGGCCCATTTGAAAACCAGAAAATGTTGCAGTGGTAGCAAACACACAAAAATGCCGTGCTTGATTGTCTGTTTGGTTTTGCTTACTTGTTTGTTTTCCCCAGTTAAACAAACACATCAATACATTTTGCGTTGGATCTTCTGAGCATACGCTCTCACCGATTCGAACCGTCTAGCGGCCCCCACGAGCTCTTCGTGCTGGTGGTTTCCGATTATAATTGAACAGTCACTCAGTGGAAAGAAACTGTGAGATGATTGTCTGGTTTTATGTTTCACAAGATGCAAAGCAAATAAACGTACTCCCAGTTTACATCTATCTTGAGTACACGTATAAAAAATAAATAAATAAATAAATAAAATTTAAAAAAAAGCACACTCAAACTTGCGTCAATATTAAAACAAAACAAAACAAAACAAAACGTCACAATCAAACATGCGTCATAATGTATTTTGTCACTGAGACAAGAAATCGGCGAAGTACTTTCAGAAATATTCCATAAAGAAGAAAAACCGTTTTGGGCCGTTATAGCCGTTAGTAACGGCTATTCTGGTAAAATAAAACATCGGGCATCATCCGTGACCCATAATGAACATAACTACAAATGTTCAGAAAGATCGGCCCAGAAGTTTTGTCTGGAGCGAGTGGAACACATTTTGACCATGGACAGACAGACGGACACACAGACAGCATTTCTTCGTTCCCATTCTAAAGTACTCCCTGTTCTATAAGAACTGGGAGTACAAAAAGGCTGTTGACTGCAAATGGCAGGTCGTCAGCGTTTTAGCTTGAAAAAGGTTTTGAATAAACCGAAAGTTTGAAGTTTACACAGCGTTGCTTGCTTTTACTGTTCAATCGAGTTTTGCAATTTACAGAGCGTTGTTTGTTTTCACTATTCAATCGATTATAACTGATTAGGTCCATTATTCAGCCAACACGAAGTAGGCTACATCGCCAGCTCGTCTTCTAAGTCATATCCATGAAAGCCTTGGAACGAAAAGAAAAAGTACACAATGAATTGTAGCGATAGTATTCTGCTGAAAAGAAAAAAGATGACTGGAAATAGGAACGAAATGAATAGAACGCGATACATTATGGCGATAGTATTCCGTCAAAAAAGACGACTGGAAACTGGAACGAAATAAAAAGGACGCGATACAATTCTAGCGGTTGTACTCTATCCAAAAAGACGACTGGAAAATGATAGAGACGAATAAAAAGGATGCGATACATTGTAGCCATAGCATTCTGTCAAAAAAGACGATTGGAAATAGATTATGATAAAAATTTATAAAATATTATGAAATAAATCATCTTCTTATGTATAAATGCTACACATAGATTGTTCCCTGTAGCACAATGTTGACGTCTGAAAAATGCATATCACTCTAAGTTAATGAAGGCTATAGTACTTTTTATTGCCTCTTTTAAGAAAACAATGTTTCTTTAAATGAAAATATGCCTGAAATGCTGTTTGAAAAAAAAAAAAGAAGAAAAAAATAGAAAGGAACTCTTATAGACGAAGAACAACCAAAGCCATACCTAATACATACACATGGAAAACTCCGATGTACGACCGATAACATGATATAAGCAAAACTATACACACACCATGCAGCTACCGCCCCCCCCCCCCCCCCCACACACACACACACTCCCCTCCTTATTTACTGATTGATTTACTTCTTTCGTTCTTTCTTTGTTTCCTTTTTGTATTCTTTATTCTTTTGCCCTCTCTTACTTCCTTTCTTTCTTTTTCTTTCTTCCTTTCTTTATTTCTTTCTTTCATCCTTCCTTTCTCTTTTTTTTCCCTTTTCTTTCTTTTGTTCTTTCTGTCTCTTTCTCTTTCTTTCTTCCTTCCTTCCTTCCTTCCTGTCTTTCTGCCTTTCTTTCTTTCTTCCCTCTTTCTTTCTTTCTTTCTGTCTTCCTTCGTTTCTTTCTCTGTTTCTTTCTTTCATTCATCCTTTCTCTCTCTCTCTCTCTCTCTCTCTCTCTCTCTCTCTCTCTCTCTCTCTCTCTCTCTCTCTCTTCCATTTGTTTCTTTCTTTCTGTTTTAAGCAACAAACCTGTGTGAAGAAAGAAAGAAAGAAAAAAACCCCAACAACTTCGAGGCACAACATATCATCAGAGACATGACCATCCCCAGCGCTCTCTCCGCTTCCTCCAAGAAACCTGCAGCTTCGTCCAGCCCTCCCTCCGTCTCCAAGACGGTCGACGCCAAACGTGGCCGAAGCGGTCTCGGCCCAACAGGGCCAAGGCAGCTCCGGCTGCTGCGGATGCCTCACGGGGTTGATCCTGATCGGGTTCATGATCCCAGCGTTCATGGTTTACATGGGCTACCGGCCCGAGTTCAATTATCATGTGTACTCCGGCTATCATGATGGAGATCAGATTGTGGTCAGTCGGTGAGTTGGGGGGTCGTGCGTCTGTATGTATGTATGTATGTATGTATGTATGTGTGTATGTATGTGTGTATGTATGTATGTACGTATGTGTGTGTGTGTGTGTGTGTGTGTGTGTGTGTGTGTGTGTGTGTGTGTGTGTGTGTGTGTGTTTTGCACAGGGGCGGATTTAGAGAGGGGGGTGTCATAGGGATTGGGACCCGTTCTCACCCAACCCCCACCCCTCTTCTCCCCGAAAAAATACTTACAAATAGGTAGTAGCTAACGTGTTTTCTGCATGTTATTGACAAAGATGAAAACCCTTTCCTCCCTCCCCTCCCCCCCCCCCCCCCCCCCCCCCGCGATCTGCACACAACACACAGGCACACACACACACACACAACACAAAACACACCACACGCACGCACGCACGCACGCACGCACACTTTCAGCTATTGTTGCTGTTGCTGTGGTGATGGTGGTGGTGGTAGTGTGTGTATATGTGGGTTTCAGGTAATACTTCCCCACTTATCCCCACTCTCTCTCTCTCTCTCTCTCTCTCTCTCTCTCTCTCTCTCTCTCTCTCTCTCTCTCTCTCAATCTTTCAGACTGCCGCGCCTCCTTCTCCATATTCCCTATCTCCCCAAAATAGATCTGCACAGTATCATGTCCATCGTAGCTCATACCCCCATTGAACGTCTCTCTGGTGCCCTCCACGCCTGTCCACCCCCCACCCCCCCTCCCCCCGTCCCCCCGCTCCCCCCTTTCTTTCTAGGTCTTCTTCTTCTTCCTTCGCCCCGTCCTTCATTCCAGTGTCTCTTTCCAACTGTTCCGTTTGTTTTTTTCTTTACTGTTTTGTTTTCAATCCTTTCTCATGACCACATGGGTTCTCGGCGCCCCTTCCCCATATTCGCGTTCCCTTCTCTCTCTCTCTGTCTCTGTCTGTCTGTCTGTCTGTCTGTCTGTCTGTCCTGTCTGTCTCTCTCTCTCTCTCTCTCTCTCTCTCTCTCTCTCTCTCTCTCTCTCTTCTCATGTCAATCACTGCTGTCCTTCAAATCAGCAATACTTAAACATTTACTTGAACAATAAATCTAACCTTTTGGTCATAGTCTCAACGCCCTACTTTTATGCTTGCCTCTATATTAGCTAATGAAAATGTGTGTGTGTGTGTGTGGGGGGGGGGGGGGGGTAGGTAGTGTGGATGTGGGTGTGCGCGTGTGGGCGTGTGCATGCATGTGAGCGCGCGTGCGTACGTGTCTGATTGTGTTTGTGTAATTTTGTAATGGGATTTTTTTTTTTCTTAAATTCTATAATTATTATTCTTATTACTATTGTTATTGTTAATATTATAATGTTGCTATATTTTTCATTGTTTCTGTCATTATTAATATGTGCAGTCTGTTTAGTTGAATGTTGTAGAATAGCAAGGACAGATTGGAAGAATAGGCACTGCCTAAAATCTCTATCCTTGAGTAATAAAGTTTTTGAGTCTTGAGTCTTGAGTCTTGAGTTCTCTCTCTCCCCTCTCTCTCTCTCTCTCTCTCTCTCTCTCTCTCTCTCTCTCTCTCTCTCTCTCTCTCATGCTTATCTGTTATCCTTGGATATAAAGATTATCATCATCATTATATCTCTCTCTTCTTCCCCCCCCCTCTCCCCCTCTCCCCTTCCCTCTCTTTCCTCTCCTCTCTCTCTCTCTCTCTCTCCTCTCTCTCTCTCTCTCTCCTCTCTTCTCTCTCTCTCCTCTCTCTCTCTCTCTCTCTCCTCTCCCTCTCTCTCTCTCTCTCCCTCTCTCTCTCTCCTCTCTCTCTCTCTCTCTTCTCTCTCCTCTCTCCTCTCTCTCTCTCTGTCCCAACCCCAACCGAGGCTTCTCCCCGTCTCTCTTCTTTCTCCTCCCAGCATTTACACGCTCCCCCCCCCCCTCCTCTTCCTCCTCCCCCCCCCTCCCACCCGCTCCAGGCTCTTTGCCTCCGTCGCCTTCTTCCCACCCCACCCCACCCCCCTTTGCCCCAAACCCCTTCCCACCTTACCATACACGGACGAACCCAGTCCAGCAAGGTTCTCCTCACTCACTGCCACTCGTGTGTGTGTCTACCTCCAGAGTGGCCGACAGCTTCAGCAGCGTGTTCTGCCAGACCTTTAAGGTGGCGGCCTGGGCGGACAGTGAGAAAGGGGCTTCGTTCTACCTGACGGACGGTCCGGCCGCCCTTAG
The DNA here is from genome assembly GCA_033310375.1 of Conus canariensis. Taxonomy (NCBI): domain Eukaryota; kingdom Metazoa; phylum Mollusca; class Gastropoda; order Neogastropoda; family Conidae; genus Conus; species Conus canariensis. The sequence goes on from CM065732.1 coordinate 59,322,364, forward strand.
CCCCGACGCGCGGGAGCTGGTGGTAGTCCGAAATTCCGGCCTGCAGTCTGAGCAGGAGTTCGATTACAGGGCGTTCTACCTTCTTCCTGGTGAGATGGTTTGACTGGAGGCGGTGATGATGTTGGTGATAGTGATGGCGGTGGTACTGGTGGTGGTGGTGACGATGATAGTGTTGATGATAGTGATGATGATGATGATGATGATGATGATGATGATGATGATGATGATGACAACGTTGATTATGATGGTGGTGGTGGTGACGATGGTGGTGTTGATGATGGTGATGATGATGATGATGATGATGATGATGATGATGACGACGTTGATGATGATGGTGGTGGTGGTGACGATGATGGTGTTATGATGATAGTGATGGTGTTGATGATGATGATGATGATGACTGAAGATGATGATGATGATGATGACTGATGATGATGATGATGACAACGATGATAGTGGTGGTGCTGATGACGATGGTGGTGTGTGGTGATGTGATGATGATGATGATGATGATGATGATGATGATGATCCGCCTCTTAGAATCGCTGCAAACGAACTTTGTTGTTGAATGCGCAAAGGTATAGTTCACGATACAGAATCTATGACTAACGCAAAAGCCAGCGATTCTTGGGGCGCTAAAACAAACGAAACAACCAACAAACCAAAATAAACACACACACACACACACACACACACACACACACACACACACACACACACACACACACACACACACACACACACACACACACACACACACTTACCGTCTACACTTGCTCTGAGAACCGTTTAGTATGTGCAAGGGAATACAAATCATGTAGATCCTCAGAGCTCATTTGTGGCGGCAAAGAAACTGATGATTGGTCCAGTAGTACGTATTTCCTGAGCCAGAGAGAAACAGCCGAAGACAGGAGCTTCACCATTCTCTCTCTCTCTCTCTCTCTCTCTCTCTCTCTCTCTCTCTCTCTCTCTCTCTCTCTCAACAAATTCACTAAAATAAATACTGAAATAAAAAAAGGGCACGGTAAATGTTTCGCAAAGAAAACAAATATCAAAAGAAGTTGTATAAAGCAAAATCAGGATCTGTCAGTTTTGAAAGTAAAGGACGAATTATATTTTTTGGATTGTTTGTCCATCCTATAAAGATTTAAGAGATAAATACATTTTGCCTCATGCTAGAAATGTTCATCAAGTATCATTGCTTCTTTTACTGCAAAATGAAAAGAGAATTGTATCTCGCTCTGTAGCTATGTGTTCATTTTCAAAGCACTGAAACGAAGTGAAGAACTGCTATCAGTTAATGCACAAATGCCAGAGTAATTTCAGGAAGAACATAAATTTTTGTTATGCAAAATTTTCTTTAGTAATTTTCAGTATATGCGCCGAGCGCGTGTGAGTTCCACTTTTGTTTTTGACCTCATTGCAGATAGGTCGGCGGCCTTTGCAATTAAACTATTTGAGTTTGAGTTTGAGT
>CM065732.1:59333837-59381337 GCA_033310375.1 Conus canariensis
ATCTTCTTCGCCATCTTCTTCTCATCTTCTTCAACATCTTCTCTTTTGATGTTCTGCAAGGTTCAATTTTCAGCCGAATTCATTTGTAATGTATACTTCACCACTCTCATCTGTCATTAATCTGCGCACAGATGGTCACCGCAAATTTGCAGATGACATTCAATCTGAAATATAAGAAATTCACTCACCGACATATTCTCCTGGTCTACAAAAAAAAAAAAAAAAAAAAAAAAAAACCTATGTGTTTGATGTAAAGCCATGAATGTCAAACAAAATGCTGACATTCAGTGGTGACAAGATTGAAGCACTCCTGTTATCTGGATCTGTTGTTCCAAAGTGTTCTGTGCTTCCTTCCGTCACCATAGGTACTAATCATATTTCGTTTTTTGACAATGCAGAACAATAGCAGCAACAATAATGAACAAACAAACAAATAACACACAAATTATGCAAACATGTTGATGCATTGATGATTATTAAGCACGAATCTTTTCATATTCTGGCATCTAATCCATGCAAATGATGTGTACCTGATTGTTTTAAAAGTGAGAAAGATTTACTCATGAACAAAGCAGTCACTTGTAAAGCAAATGAAAAAGCGACAATTCACTATTATTACAACAACAAGATTATCATCGTGATTATAACTATTATTATTATTATTATTGTTATCATTGTTGTTGTTACTGTTGTTGTTGTTAAGAGTACTTATAGAGCGCCTATCCACAGCTAAAGATCAAGCTCTCAGCGCTTTACGATCCAGACTCTTGTTTACACAACGGGCTGCCTACCAGGGTAGAGCAGGCTGAAGCCGGAACTGCCTGCTGGCCCTACAGTCAGTAGCGTCCCTTGTTATTCAGCCAGTATCAGTCAGTTCCATCACTTGGCATGATCTAATCATCAACAATACTTGCCAAATGGTTGTCTAACTGATGTGCTGATGTATCCGATGTTTTGATGATTTCTTAAACCTGCTGATTACCCGTCTTTCCAGGCTTCCTATGAGTCTTTGGAAGAAATTAACAATTAAACAAACAAACAAACAAACAATAACATGCTTCGATTAATGTTTCAGGGACGTTACTTTTTTAATGTCTCATGAATTTCTTATTTCTTCCAGAGTTTGTGAAATTCTTCTACTTCTTCTTCTTCTTCTTCTTGTTATTATCATTGTTAATATTATCATCGTCATCATCATCATCATCAAAATCGATTTAGATGTCAATTTCTTCTGTCATACATGGTAGTGTTATTTCTCGTCTGACCCCTTAATTTTTTTTTAACCAAATATGTTTGTCACACATGGGAGTAAATGCACTAATCCAGAACTCAACCGCTTCATAAGGATTCCCCGTCACCACAGAAGTGTAGTCTAATGGTGTTTTTAACAAATCGGAAGAAAATTGTATCTTATAATCTCTCTCTCTCTCTCTCTCTCTCTCTCTCTCTCTCTCTCTCTCTCTGTGCGTGCGTGTGTGTGTGTGTGTGTGTGTGTGTGTGTGTGTGTGTGTGTGTGTGTGCAAGCGCGCGCGCACGCGCGTGTGTGTGTGCGTGTGTGGTTTGCAGGCATCCAATCATGCGCTGAACGACTGTAGGCCTACTTATGTGTAGATCTTTACAGCTGTGGGACACTCTTTAGGTGTGCATCCGAAAGTGAAAACGATGAAAGTATGAACATAATGATACGAGAGTGATGATCATTATTATCATTATTAGTTTAGAAATTTATCATTCGTTTGAGCATCGGTTTTTATCGACTCCTTTTATGCCAGTTTTTTGTCTTACATTTTACTTCTATATCTTGTCTTTATCCATTTATTTCATTTTTCGTTCAAACATGCGGACTAGAAATGGGATCCCTTCTCTAAATCACCCGCAGATGTCAACTTTATATTGTATTTGTCATGTATTAGAATTGTCTAGGGTCTTCATTCGACCAGGTGTATTTTGAAGTTGCACACCGAAGCCTTTCTGCCGAAGATTGTGATTGGCCAAAACTTGCCCGCACTTGTAGCTACCTTGGAAAACATGGTGGAAAGCGCATGATGTGAAAGTTGACTCGATCTCCACAAGATAAAGGACTGATCGCGACGATGCATTCTCTTTGGCGTCAGGTTTGACGTGAAGAACGAGACCATGAGTTGCAAATGTTGCAAATTCGAATCACGCTGGCACTCGACATCCAGTAAACTGTTGATTAATTTCCTTCATCAGTATGATGAGAAATTGTTTACAATGAAACTTAAAGCTACAGTAGTATCAGCTATGGAGTAAGACTAAGGGGTAAACTATTAGGTTAGATTAGAGATTTTCTGAAAAAAACCATAAAGCAGTCAGTCAGAGTCGGAGAAGCATACTTCGAGAGTGCTGATTTCATTTGTGGAATACCACAGGTGAGGATATTTGACCAATTTCATTTTTAAACGATATGTTGCAAATGATAAACAGTGTATACATGTAAACTGTTTGCAGATCGAATACTAGAATACATTTAGAGATCTTGTAATCATAACATTGAAAAAATTGGGAATCATATTTGATAAAGTTTTGACGTTTGATCATCATATTTATAATGCAGTCAACAAATCATATAATATGCTTGGTATTATAATTATTGTAAGAAGAACCTTGTCATTCATAGACCGGACTTCTCAGAATTTTTACAAAGGACTAGTGAGATCACATTTCGAGTATTGTAATATCAGTTGGTATCCTTATATACATTTTGAGTATTGTAATATCATTTGGTATCCTTATTTGAAAAGACAGACTGTTCATTTAGAGGGTGTAAAGAAGGTTACAAAATTTGTACGGAGGATCAAAAAATTTTGCTGATAGAGAAAGGCTGAAATACCAAAACTTACCCAATTTAAAGGCAAGAAGAATCAGAGGTGACCTTATCCAGACCTTCAAGATTTTCAAGGATGTTGATGATTTAAACATAGTATATATATATATACATTTAGAAAGAGAGGGGTTAGTTACCATCAAGAAGGTAGACAAACAAAGCACAGGACAAGACACAATGCATTTCGACCTCTTGGGTCTTCTTCAGGCAAAAACAAATAACATTTAGCTTTAGGACAGTACGAACGAAGAACTTAAAGTCACTTATCTTCCCATGTGTATATATATATATATATATTTCCTCATAATATCAAGTTGTGACATAACAAGAAGCAGTGCAGACAAAGGTGTTTTTTTTTTTTAAATTGAATATAGCCCTATCAACAAAAGAAAATTTATTTACTTACCAACAGAATTACATCTTTAGGGAATGCAGTACTCATTAACACCAAACAAGCACAAAATATTAACACGCTATCAGATCTTGTAAACAAAATGGAAGTATTTTAAAACCATAAGGTATGAGTATGACAAATAAGTGTCAAAAAACCCTGGGATTATTCACTAATTACCTATCATATCGCAATCAGTCATGAATTTAAGATGGAATATTTTAAAAATCTTATAGCTGAATGTAATTAGATGCTATTTTTCAGATTCCTGACATCAAAATTGCCACTTTGATTTTCACTACCATCTTCAGGTCTACTGAATACATAATGTCATGAACTTAGACTAAGCAGTAAGCCATTTCTGTATGGTTGGCAGTACAGCTGTGTAGACTGATTACAACTGTAAGTAAAAGTTGGTGGTTCAAGTAGGAGGGGGGGGGGGGGGGGGGGGGGGGGTATTGGGGAAGGTGTGGATAGTAAGAGGGAAATCCACAATTTGACTAATTTGACTGAATTGATTTGACTTACCTGAATCTAACAGGCTTCAAATCATCTGGGATCTGCCAGCCTCACTCAGTCCATGATGATGATGATGATGATGATGTGATGTATTCCAACAGCTGGTGTGGGTCCACTGTGCACCAGTTGTAAGAGTTACAACCTGTAATTAACCCATAGCTGTCACTAAAATCAAAGCAGGTTTACAAGGTTAGACTGTGTTCATGTTGTTAATCTAGTCACTTGCTGAGACTGGTACTCCTGCACACACAACTACAAAAACCTTTGGACGAGTGACAGATTAAAATTTTCTGTGAAGGAAAATTTTCAATGCGGTCCGTTATGTTGCCCGTCAGAACTTAAAACTACCCTAACCATTGATATGTATATTTACTCTAGACTGTGTATTTTTTTTTAATGTAAGATTGAAGGTTGGCCAATGCAGTTTATTTCTTTTTTATGACTAACATACTTGAACTGGAAGTGTGTACAATGTAAATAGTACTAGAGATCAGTTATCTGTCAAAATCTTAAATGTCTTGGCTCTGTCAAGTGTGCATGCTGGCGCAGTGTTAGAAATTACAGTTGCTATTTTCAGTTGCACATTCATTACTGTGATTCCTTGTAGTGTAAAAACAAACTGTTACTTTTCTTTTACACTCAAAATATCTAAACGCCTATTGAAGTTGTAGAGATCTTAATATTACTTTTACAGAAGTAAGCAGTGTACTACCATCCAAGCGGATGATTAAATCAGAGAGAGGGATGGCCGTGGTACCAACAATGATGGTTCTGTACACAAACGATGCTGTGGATGTACGTTACTCCGATGGGTCTCTGCTGCAGCTGTCACCTTGTGGGTCTTCCATGTTCCATCAGGACCCTCCCTCACCTCTGCCCAAACATCCTTTGGCAGGTAAACAGTGTCATGAGAGAGAGAGAGAGAGAGAGAGAGAGAGAGAGAGAGAGAACAAACGAAGGAACGAACGAACAAAACGTTATTTTACCAGGGTAATGAGATAAGCAATACAAATGCTTTTTTCCACCCAGCCCTGGGGCAAAAGGAAAGAAAAACAAATTAAAGATCAAATTAATGCATTTAAAGATCAAATTAATGGGAATACATATAAAAAGAACAAGATCTTGTACAGTTCAGTCCAAATTAGCTATTGTCCACACCATTGACAAACGAACGCGATAGAAAAACGCGTGAACATAGCGAACAAGGGGAAGGAAACGGGGAAGGAAAAGGCCAAGGGGTAGGTTTGGGGTAAATGGAGAGAGAGAGAGAGAGAGAGAGAAAACGAACGAACGAACGAACAAATTCCACTTCAAGAGGGCAGTGGACCAAGCATGGATGCCTTCCACATCCAGCCCCCTGGGCAAGGAAAAATCCATATATAGTAAAAAGCAAATCAAACAAACACACATGAAAAAATGCAACATTTGCTTGCATGAAAACCTTTGACCAAAGAAGTAAGAAGAAAAAGAACCAATAAACACCACCAACCACTACCAACAACCACAAGAAGAAAACAAAATGATTAGGGCAAAGGGGGGGGGGGGGGGGGGGGGTGAATGGAGAGAGAGAGAATACGAATATTCTATTGAGGGTAAACAGATAAGCTGACAAGCTTCTTTACACCATGCCCTCAGCACAAAAAGAAAAACATCAAAAAACAAAAAACTTACAACCATGTTTTATTGAGCGGAAAATGGCCATTTGACTTGGACTGGGGAAAAGGTCCTTAGAAATCGAAACCATGCCGGCATTTTAAAGATGTTTCCATAACGTATTGTGGTAAGCCTTTTTGAAAGATATCAAACTACAGCTGTTCTTAAGATGATCGGACAATTCATTCCAAAGTCTAGCATCCGAGTAAGTAAGGGATGTCATGAAGAGATTAGTCCTAGGTCGTGGGGTGAAAATAGTATGTTTGCTACGAATATCGTTTACGATGAATTTTCTATGGAGATAAGACGGCGTTAAATTATTTATAATTTTGTACATAAAATTAGCTTTATTAAAACGGCATTTAAACCCAAAGGGAAGAATACCTAAGTATTTGTAATCACTGGGTAGGAGGGACGATGATTTGAACAGAATAAGTTTGAGAGAACGTCTGTATAAGCTCTCAAGAGGTCTTAAGGAGTTTTTACTTGCCAAATCCCAGCAAGTTGAAGCATAGTCTATGTCCGGTTGGATGTATGCATGGAAAAATATCTTTCGAGTATGCTTATCAAGAAAATGCTTTATTCTATTTAGCTGAAACACTTTCTTGGACAGTTTTTTACAAAGTAAAGATACGTGGCTAGACCAAGATATGTTATTATCAAGTGTAAGTCCTAGCAATTTGTGCGATTCGACTTCTTCCAATGCTTTGTCATAAATTTTAAGGCTTGGCAGGCTGGTTTTAATGTTTTGTCTTTTCTGTCTGGTGGTAACTAACATGAACTTTGACTTGAGAGGGTGAAGAGCCATATGATTTGCTTCGGTCCAGCTAACTAATTTATCTAAATCTTTCTGCATGTTGCAGCACACTATTTCCGGACTTTTATCTTTATTATAAAGGGTAGTATCATCAGCAAACAGTTCAGTAGACGACGTTACATGAAGGGGTAAATCGTTAACATAAATAGAAAACAAAATAGGACCTAAAATAGATCCTTGAGGAATACCATATTTCACCGTCATAAGAGGTGACATAATGGAATCTTGAAATACTGCTTGTCTTCTATTGTTCAAAAAAGATGAAAGGAGATTTACTGAGTCTGAGGTAAGTCCATATAAAATACATTTTCTAGATAAAAGATCATGATCAATGGTATCAAATGCTTTTGCAAAATCAACAAAGACAGCAGCAGTGAATAAATCATTGTTTATGTTCAAATGCCATTCTTCTGTTAAGTTTGTGAGCATGGTGTGGCAGGAATGACTGGCTCTAAATCCACTCTGATTGGGGTGAAATAGAGAGAGAGAGAGAGAGAGAGAGAGAGAGAGGAGTCTGTGTATCATGTAAAACATGTACAATGTGTGAGTGTAGTTGTATTTGTTCATGGTTATGGCTGTATGTGTGCATGTGTTTGCATACGTGCAGATGTTGTGTGTGTGTGTTTTGTGTGTGTGTGTTGTGTGTGTGTGTGTGTGTATTATGTGTGTGTGTATGTGTGTTTGTGTGTGTGTGTGTGTGTGTGTGTGTGTGTGTGTGTGTGTGTGTGTGTGTTGCAGTTTACAATCCTGTAGGCTAAGTGAGAAATTAAGCCATCAGGTATGATACATTTATTATAAATTTTAATTTAAAAACAGTTCATATGGAAACATTCATAACAACAATTCTTTGCATTTATCAGCTGCTGTATTTCCATATCCAAAAAGGAAAACAAAAATGCTGAAGCAAACTGACAAGAAAACATGTTTTTTTCTTCTTTTTGTGTGTGCGTGTGGTCATTGAGTGTCCTATGATGAATCATTATGATGTTATCATGTTTTTACTTTTAAATCTACCTGTCACCTCTGGAGCATCTTGATTCTCTGTCCTTGGAGGTTGGTTAAAAGATGTGATGCAGGGTTACAATTCAACTGCAGTATAAGTGTTTTGCATGTAAAGATGTGTGCACAGCAATTACATTTTGACTGTGTAAGAGGTTGTTGACTCTTTCCACCCCTCCTCTATACCCCCCCAGTGCACACACCATTCACACTCTTGCACACATGTGTACACTCGTTGACTCGCTTGCTTGCATTCGCACATGCATACAAACATGCACACTCACACACTGTGTAATTCCCAAAGCAGTGGTGGTGTGGACTGTTTGTGAAATTCTCACACTCCAGAGATCACCATGCAAATTCTAGAGCATTGTGTGGAATATACAGCCTGTCCATATTCTTAGTCCTGGACAACTCCCAGTGACACATTCACGCCTGAACTGCCCACAGGCGTGCAAGGAGTGCTGAAGTGGACGCAGTTCGTGACCAGTGCTCACAAGAGCAAGGTGCTGCAGGCGGTGGACTTCCGGAACCGCTTTGCTTGCAGACCGTTTCTGTGCCCCGCCCTGATGCCTGCAGAAGACATTGTGGTCAGAGAACTAGTTTTTGTGCTTTTTTATACCCGCAAAGGAATCTAAGGAAAGCAATTCATCATTTTGAGTGTGAGGCTGTGGTGTCATGGATGCAGTTGATCTCATGCATATATATAGATAATGTTGAAGAAAGGAATTGTCAGGTTATTTTGGCAATGCATATACACAGACATACAGACAGGCACGCACATACACGCACACACACACACGAACACATACACACACAAACACACATACATGCACGCACACATACACACAGACACACACAGATGCACACAGACACACACACACACACGCACACACACACGCACACACACACACACACACACACACACACACACACACACATGCACACACACACACGCAGCTGAAAAAAAAAACACCAATCACATGTGCAACACACACACACACACACACACACACACACACACACACACACACACACGCAAACACACAACACACATACACACACTAACCACATTCACACACACAACACACACACACACACACACACACACACACACACACACACACACTCACACTCACACACTTCCCAGCCAAGTAAGAAATTAAGCCATCTAGGTATGTGTGGCATGCTTGTGTGTATTATAGATACATCCAGGTTTGGAGGAAAAAATTCAGTGGCTTACAGAGAGCATGAATGAAAATACTCGTTGTGGGATTTGCTGAGTGTGGAAAAAGGAACAAATTCTGCCTATGAACAGCCGCTATGGCATTGAGCCTAGTGTTGCAGATTCCTAGTCAGGAGGTTGTGGGTTTGATTCCCAACAGAACCAGTTGTGCTTGTGGCAATGTTTCTGTCCATGACCGGCTCCTACTCAGAGTCAGAGTCATGCTTGCTAAGGGGTCCAGCTGGAAGACCTAGTGGAGTTTCACCTGATTAATGGATGCATCTCGAGAGTGTCGCTCAGATTTCTCGACCAGCACTGCAGGTGTCTGTATCTTTTGGGCCTGGTTGATGTCAGATGTATTGTGAAAAGAAACATAGAGTACAGCGCTGTCATGCAGATTCAGACCTGAATGGTCTGAATAGTATCAACTTCATGACCTTAATCCTTGTCAGTCAGCATAAAAAAAAGGCCCTTCATACCTTCCTCTCATGATGATCTTCTTTTTGATTTTCTCTCTGTGTGTATGTCCTTGTGAGTTCAGGTAAAAATTGCCAGGTGTTAGTGAGTTCATGGGAACTGTCATTGGATGGCCGTAGTGGCGCCCTCTTGAAGGGGATTTAACACATGCTGGCTCAATTACTAGGCAGTTGACATCATGAAATGAAGCCTAGTTGGTGGTGTCCTGCGTATGTTGGATCAGAACAGGCACCAGAGAACACCACCGAAGTGACTCTGCTGCAGTGCAGTCTCCTCTGGTGGGTTGGTTCTTGAGTACTTGACATTGACTCTCCCTGTGGATTGCCAGTGCCTGAGATGTGACTGTGGAGGGAGACGTGGAGTGAACAGCATGGAGGTGATGCCAGTGGAGTGGCATAGAAGATGGGACAGCAAAAGAAAATACAAGATGCAAAGCATATAAACGTACTCCCAGCACAGTGACAGACAGGGGAGACAATTTCCAGTTAGTGGAAGAAAAAAAAATAGTGCGGTGGTTATTTTCCTTATCGGACTTGATTTTTAAAAATTATCATTTATAGCCGTTAGTAACGGCTATTCTGGTGAAATAAAACATCGGGCATCATCCGTTACCCATAATGAACATACCTACAAATTTTCAGAAAGATCAGACCAGAAGTTTTGTCTGGAGCGAGTAGAACACATTTTGACCACGGACGGACAGACAGACAGACACACAGACAGCATTTCTTCATTCCCATTCTAAAGTACTCCCTGTTCTATAAGAAATGGGAGTACAAAAAAAGGTAAAACTGTGTATGTTAACTTGCTATGTACTGTTAATTGTTGACAGTAGTCTGTGTATGTGTTTTTCTTTTCAAACAGTCTCTGTACGCCAAGATAGATCAGGTTGCTTGGGGCAGGTCAGCAGAGGAGTCTCACATTGAAGTGTTTGAAGATGGGAGTCGCCGTGCTGTGTCCCTTGACGAGTATGCCAGCTTGGTCCTGTCCCCTCACGGGCAGGACTTCACTGTCTGCTATCTTTCTCGCATCAGTCCAGACACGGTCGGCACTGGCAGTGCACATCACTCACAGCACTCTTCACCACAGGGGCATGGAGTCAGCTTTACCGATAGTTCCACACCCAGTGATTCACCACGGATGCCTGAAAACCATGGAGAAAAGATGGAAGATCAGAAACCAGTGGACTCAGAACCTGTAACATTTCATGGTGTTTCCAAAGTGAGTGATGAGGCTGCATCAAATTCTGACTGCCCGCATAGCAATGAGGCAGTTCTGAACAGAAACTGCAACAATAGCACCCCTGTGAATGAGATCTCTGTGTCTGGAGAAATCACTGCCAATGCATCAGGCCTGATCCTGTCAGATGGGACTGTGTCAACACCAGGCAGGACAGGGCAGCAAGGAGACCTGCAGTCTTCAGCCTTTTCAGTTCAGCATGACATTTCCAGCATCAGTCGCGTGTCCACGCCAGATGGACTCCGTGGTATGGTGGATTGCGATGACACTCTCAATGAGGAGACCAGGGTGAACCCTCCACCTTCGTCCACAGACATCTTGCACAGCTCTCCTCTCAATCAGGTGAACACTTGGTCACGTACTGACCAGGCAGGCACTTGCACTGACTCGGTTGGTACAAGTAACACACTGAAGGAAACAGAGGCAGCAGTTCAAAAATCCAAATCCATGAACACCACTCCACAACAGGTCTTGAGAGTTGTGCCAACTGTCCGAGATGAAGACGGTTCACGCCATTCAAGCCTGAATAGGGAAGACAGAGGCATGATTCCTGCACAATCCACAAGGAGTGTTGGTGCTGAGAAAGCAGACCAGAAGTCGCAGTCTATAAAAGATGCAGCTCTGGAACAAGTGTGCATGATGCAAAGTTTTCCTGGCCACCCACAGCCTCACAGTGTCCCCCTGGCAGGTGGGGAAAAGACCGGCAGTCTCTGTCAAGACAAAGCACCTCAAACAGTTGTGAAGAACCAGGATAGACACAGTGCAGGTGGTAGCCGAGGTGCTTACAGAGAAGAGATGTGGTCCAGCAGTCGTCACCACTACACTTGGGTGACTCAGCACATTTCCTGCAACAGCTGCCCCCCTGCCTGGAGACATCCCCTGAGACTGCTGCAGCAGACGGACCCCACAGATTCTATCTTGGGTAAGTCTTCTCTTAGATCTTTCATAGAACCAGCACCAGTGTTTCTGGTAATGTGATTGCATAACTATTCATCCGGTACCAGAATTTCTTTTTCATCTTCATGTGCGTGTGTGTGTATGTGTGTGTGTGTGTGTGTGTGTGTGTGTGTGTGTGTGTGTGTGTGTGTGTGTGTGCTTTGAATTAGAATGAGTATTTTATCATGTTTTTTCTGTAATATGAGCTTTGGGCTCTTGCGAGGTAAAGCGCTCTGTAAATATCCTTTTAGTTTTACATTACATTACATTACATTTGAGCAGAACATGCTCGCTGTCGCATGATGCAAGCAAAAACAATGAAGTAGGTTAGAGAAAAACGTTCCTTCAGTGCAAGTATTTATAATTAAACTGCAATATCAATAACAGAAGTAAAGAATACATCGCTTGCAAAAATTATTATGAAGATTTCGCTTCCAAATGGCTTCCATACAAGATACTGTTTGCAGACACAGGTATAAATTGTGAGTGTATCGTATGCTGTTTTTCACATTACACTACTGTTATGAATATATCTTTAGGGTCAAGTTCATGAATAGTCTCTACATAGGCTGATTACAAATTGCACCTAGTGTTTGTTAACTTGACAGTGCATTGTGAATCAACCATAGTCTGATTGAAAAACCTTGGCTTGCCTCACGTTTTTGTGCCTTGACCTGATCTGCCTCTTTCTGCATCTTTGTCTGTCTGTCTCTTTTGTTCATATTCTTTTTTTTTTTCTTGAATTGTTGAACGTAAATTTTGTTACGATTGCGATTGATGTTTGACACTTGCACCGCTTATTATGTATCAGTTTATCCTATCCAGAATAAGATGAGTTTTCTGGAAAAAAAAACCCAGTGAAGTAAGAATTAGACTGATGATGCACTTGTGAACCCCAGTTTTTTTTTTTTTCTATTTGAATTTACCACACTGTTTCCTCCTCCTCTACCTCCCTGCCCCTGCTTTCAAATCATGATTTAAGCTAGTATTTTAGTTTTAATCCTGTACTCTCCACAGCTTCGGAGTGCAGTTTGACGGTGTCGTCCAACATCGCCAAAGGTTTGCAGAAAAGGGGCATTACGGATGCTAGGAAGTGTGTGGCGTCTTCGCTGGTGTCCCCTTTGCCCCTCTCCTGCCCCTTCCAGCACCTCCACGAGTGGCAGAGTCCCCATGGACCAGACAGGGAGTCATCGGCAGAGTCCGTCAGCGAGGTCAAGCAGGGTCAGCTCAAAGTCCTCATGATGGAGGGAGTGATATACAGGTGAGACTGGATGGGGATGGGCAGTGTTCCCTGTCTGTTGCCGTCAAACAGTATGCTGCATGTGTGTGACGTTCATCAGTGTTGCACAGAGTTTGCCTCCCTTTTTACCTTTATGCTGCCAATAGAATTTGAAGTATATATATATAATATATATATATATATATATATGAATCATTTTTCCCTATTATATGTCCTTTAGCATTTTGATTTAATGAATGTTTGAAATCAGTTCTCAATGAATGTGTGTATCCTGTGTTTACGTGTGCTTTCATATGTAATTCACAGTGCTATTTTGTACCTTAATTTAAAAGCGTTAAAAGAAATTGCTCTGCTTATATATACTCTCTAATTGATAAGATATTGTGGTATGTTGTGATGACACACTTGTTATGAAATGTTTGTTCCTTTTAAGTAGTTTATTTTGATTGTCTCTGTCAAAACACATGGGTTGTTTTGCTCCTGGTCTGTGTGTGTTGGATATATAATGATGCATTCTTGTAGTCTTTATTTGTTTTTTTTGTTTTTTGTAGATGATATATCTTCACCCAAAATATTTCTATTTGTGACAAAGATGTTTTTGTTAAAACTGCTTATTGCCATTCCCCCTTCCCACTCCTGTATACATGAAGAAAATGACCATAGAAAGTAAATTACCTGTGGGCTTTGAAGAATGTTTCATACAATTCTGTTCAAGTATGATAGGCTTCTTGTTTTGGAGATTTTCTTTCTTTGTTTTTTTATGTGTCAGGAACAAGTAAATCGAATGAAAAGGAAGGCTGAAATGAATGTAAAAAGTCTGAATGTTGATAGTAAAATACCTGTCTTGAGTATACAGGCAGTTATTGCCCTCTCCCCCCTTCACCTCCATGCTGAAAGAATTTGGGAGAAATTTATAAATCTTCATCAAGCCAAGTTGTTTGCCCACAGTCTTCTAAAATTTTATGCTATTTTCAGACGCATGTATGTGTCGCAGGTTTGTGGATGTCGCCAACATGAAGATTGTTGAGATTTACCCGGGCGACGGCAGTGTCTTGATCTCGCAAGGGACCACCGCTAGCTTCTTTTCTCATCTCATGTGGAAAGACGGCAAGGTGACTTTTCCCCATTTGGAGTCATATCTGTTCATCCTGAAAGAAAGCAAAGAAGAAAAACCAAAAAGACCCAGGGTACTTCATTGGTGTATTTTTCTCATATTTGACTGATGAGCTCAGCAGATTTTTTTTTCAGTGCCGTAAAAAAGAAAATGAAATGACTGGCATGGTTGCCATGATCACTGTTTTTTTTTCTCAGTCGGTGTGTAATTATGAGTAATATGCATGGAGAAGATAAGTTGGAAACTAACTGTTCACTGAATGTAAATGACCTGTAAATCGAAGGAACCTTGCTCTGGGAGTTTAGCATCATTGAAGCAAAATTGAGGGATGGATCCAGCTCACATCTTATCCAACAACTTAAAAGGGTATCCTGATTAGGAATAAAGCACTGGTTAAGAGAGGTAAATAGTTCTAAAACTATTTTTTAGTTGGAAAATTCCTTTCATCTGTTCAATGTTCTTTTTAACTGTTTTATTAATTTGTGAGGTTGGAAACATATTGTATTTGGCCCTTCCAAGAATCTGGCTTTGTCGCAAATCTTTTTGGTTATTGGAGGGGGGTGGGGGGGGGGGGGGGGGGGGGGTACTCATTCCGCTGATGATTTCAGTAGCTTTTTTTTTTTCACCCTGTCTACAGAAGGACATAATACATTGAAGTTAATTCAACATCCTCACCTCTGTGTGATCTGCAACATGGCCTCCTGGGTCTGTGTTGGTTTAGGCATGTATTTTCCTGTTTCATGTGTATTTACACACACACACACACTCTCACGCAGACTCACACGCACATGCACACACACACACACACACACACACACACACACACACACACACACACACACACACACACACTCACACTCAGTTACTCACGCACAGATGCTTTCAGAAACATGCACATACACAGTTACACACATCCACATCTGCAAACATGCACATTTGTAAACACACACACTCAATTATCCACTCACAGACGCACACAGACATGCAAATGCCTATGCACACGCACACACACCCACACACACACACACACACTCACACACTCTCATACACACACACATACACACACACACACACACACACACACACACACACACACACACACACACACACACACACACACAGAGGCGCACACACACACACACACACACACAAAGATTCAAAGATTTTAATCCTGCGACCCCTTTTGGGGCATGGAGGACTTGAAACAAATCAAACAAATAGAAATGAAACAAATCAAACATCAAAATTTTCCCTATAATTAACATACTGAATGTAATGTTACACAACTTTACTAAGTTTCAAAAACTTCGCTAAGTTTAGCAACACTTTCTTACTACCACAAAGCAAACGACAATAGTTAAATACGGACTTTGTATATGTAAATTTTCTAGGTATAAACTGATTTCTAATGTCGTTATATTTGTTACATTTCATTACAAAATGAAATTCATCACCAAGGTCATTCTGGTCACAGTCCCGACAGAATCGTTCATCGTGAGGTATTCCAAATCGTCTGCCAATTTCTATCATGAGTTTATGATTGCCACAGCGAAACCGAATCAGTGGGTATATATAAACATCAGGTAACATCTTAATATATTTTTCACGGCGAAACTCTGTTTTAAAATTTCTGTAAAATAAACACTTATTACTAGATTCTAAAGCATCATTCCATGCACGTTTGTAAATGTCTTCTAATGAATTACGAACATTTCTACAGAGACTGTGAACAGACGAAAACTTTTGTGTCTCCCACACACAGTCGAATCCTGTTTCTATTAGGATATCCCGTATACACATCAACCACCTGGATGTAAAACCCTGATTTCTGTATAAATCATATAATACCTGATACAATCTAGATGAATATTTGTTTGTTTGTGGAGAAAGTAAGGATGACCAGAATTTTATCATTCGTGCATGTACTTGAACTGACACAGGATACATTCCTAGTTCTCCATATATCAATTCTGTTTTGGTAGAACGATTTAAATGAAAAAGATGCTTAAAGAATTTAAGCTGAAAACTTTCCATTAGCTTTAAATCACTATATCCCCAAATTTCACAGCCATATAAAAGCACAGGCAGTACCATTGACTGGTATAAGTCCAGTACAATGTTTATAGGCAAATCTTGAAATCTTGCCATCTTTAATAAAGAAAACATTGCACATTGCGCTTGGTCATACAAATGCTTCTTACATTTATAAAAATTTCCTGTTCTGCTAAAGATTATACCTAAATATTTGAAAGTCACACACACACACACACACACACACACACACACACACACACACAGAGGTGCGCACATGCACACACACACACACACACACACACACACACACACACACAAACACTTGCTGTCTTTCTTGCCCATTTGACACATATTCCTTTTGGGTGGAAGTAGTATTTGAATGTTTAATACATGACATAATAGCTCATACTAGAGTCATGGGATGATAATTACGAGCTGGTATGTTTTCCAGTTGGAAGAAAAGAGCTACTCTGTGAAAATGCTCCCGCCCCACTCAACATCAGCTCTCTATTCTGTGCAAAACCTCATCAAAAGAGGACACAGGTGGGTTACAGTGTGTATTTGAAAGCCTGAAAAATAGCTGACCCATTATCAGCTAGTGTCTGTGGCTTGTGGTTATCATCTTTGTTGTATTGTGTGTTGCGTGGTGTTATTCAGGTTTTGTGTGTGACATCATTTTGTGTAGTAATGTTGAGGGATATTATACCTGTTCATGACTGCATCTTGTGCAGCATTCTGAGTGAGATGGCGTTGTTCAGGATTCTTATGACATCGTCATTTTTCGTAGCATTGAGTGTTGTTCTTTAAGCCGTTTGTAGTTTATTTGTGTGTGTGTGATGTGGGGCACTGGATGTTATAATCCGGTATTAATATTGTAAATGATTTGTCTTGTAAAGTGTGTGGGGAGATGTTTATTCAGGCTTTGTATGTCATCTGTTTTGAATAGTGTATGGAGAGTTGTTGGAAAGTTATGGAACGTCTCATGATTTTTGTAGCTTTGGATATTGGATACAGGCTTCTTCTGATATTATCTTGTATAGCATAATGTGTTGGGTATCGTTGGCTCCTTGTGAATCATCTTTTGCAGCACTGGACGTTAGGGGCTTTTATTCAGGCTTCTTGAATCACCTTTTCTAGCATTAGAGGCATGTTGTTATTCAGGCTTTTTATATTACCTTTTCTAGCATCGGAGGCATGCTGTTATTCAGGCTTCTCATGAATTCACCTTTCCTAGCACTGAATGCTGGGAATTGCTATTCAGACTTCTTGTGATTTCGTCTTTAGTGGTGTTGGATGTTCGGTGTGCTTCGTGGTACTTTTTTTATTTATTTATTTTTTTGTATAACAAAATATGTATAGCATTGTGTGTATTCCATGTATCTTATGGAATCATTTGTGCAACAGTGTGTGCTGGGTATTACATTTAAGGATCTTTATGATATTATCATCTTGTGTTACAGTGTACATTTGGTTTTATTCAGGCTCCGTATAGTATCATCAATTTGTGTAGCAATGTTTGGGTTTGTTCACACCCCTTAATATATCATCATCTTGTATAACAGTGTCATGAGTATGTCTGAGGTGTTAATCAGTTTTGTTAAGATATCAACAGCTTGTTTTCTGGGTGTTGTTATTCAGGCTCTTTAAATCATCATTTTTGTGTAACACCCTGTGCTGGTTGTTGTTTTTCAGGCATCGTGTGATATTATCCAGCACTCCAGAATTTTACTGGAATTACATAAACAAGTCGAGAATTTCACAATTTTGTTTTAAAATACATTGGCCTTGAGAGTCAGTTTTGAATAGGGCTGATATAATATTGCAGAATAAAGCCGAAATGATGTGATGTGAATGTCAGCAAGAACATGCACTGGAAAATGCAATTGTTTTAAACCTGGCAATTGTCAATTGAAGCAGTTGGGGTTAAAATGCCTTCAGTCAAAAATGAAACTGCTTCCCGTAAGACCACCATACCCCACCCCCACCCCCTCATATCCTGATTCTGCATTTTGACTTTAGTTGGTTGGCAACTCTGCATCTTGTTTAACAGAATGTGTTGATATTTATGCGCCTTATGATAACATCAGCTTGAGAACTATGTATTAGATGTTTATATTCATGATTATATATTTTTTGTGCAACCATGGTTTGAATGTTACTATTCAGGCGTCTTATGATCACATCATCTTGTGTTACTATGTGTTGGATGTTGTTATTCAGGCTCCATATGATGTCAGCATGTTGTGTAACAGTGTGTGGTGGTGTTCAGGCTCCTTATGATGTCAACATGTTGTGTAACAGAGTGTGGTGGTGGTGTTCAGGCTCCTTATGATGTCAGCATGTTGTGTAACAGTGTGTGGTGGTGTTCAGGCTCCTTATGATGTCAGCATGTTGTGTAACAGAGTGTGGTGGTGTTCAGGCTCCTTATGATGTCAGCATGTTGTGTAACAGAGTGTGGTGGTGGTGTTCAGGCTCCTTATGATGTCAACATGTTGTGTAACAATGTGTGGTGGTGGTGTTCAGGCTCCTTATGATGTCAACATGTTGTGTAACAATGTGTGGTGGTGGTGTTCAGGCTCCTTATGATGTCAACATGTTGTGTAACAGTGTGTGGTGGTGGTGTTCAGGCTCCTTATGATGTCAACATGTTGTGTAACAATGTGTGGTGGTGGTGTTCAGGCTCCTTATGATGTCAACATGTTGTGTAACAGAGTGTGGTGGTGGTGTTCAGGCTCCTTATGATGTCAACATGTTGTGTAACAGAGTGTGGTGGTGGTGTTCAGGCTCCTTATGATGTCAGCATGTTGTGTAACAATGTGTGGTGGTGTTCAGGCTCCTTATGATGTCAGCATGTTGTGTAACAATGTGTGGTGGTGTTCAGGCTCCTTATGATGTCAACATGTTGTGTAACAGAGTGTGGTGGTGGTGTTCAGGCTCCTTATGATGTCAGCATGTTGTGTAACAATGTGTGGTGGTGTTCAGGCTCCTTATGATGTCAACATGTTGTGTAACAGAGTGTGGTGGTGGTGTTCAGGCTCCTTATGATGTCAGCATGTTGTGTAACAATGTGTGGTGGTGTTCAGGCTCCTTATGATGTCAGCATGTTGTGTAACAGTGTGTGGTGGTGGTGTTCAGGCTCCTTATGATGTCAACATGTTGTGTAACAATGTGTGGTGGTGTTCAGGCTCCTTATGATGTCAGCATGTTGTGTAACAGTGTGTGATGGTGGTGTTCAGGCTCCTTATGATGTCAACATGTTGTGTAACAGAGTGTGGTGGTGGTGTTCAGGCTCCTTATGATGTCAACATGTTGTGTAACAGAGTGTGGTGGTGGTGTTCAGGCTCCTTATGATGTCAGCATGTTGTGTAACAATGTGTGGTGGTGGTGTTCAGGCTCCTTATGATGTCAACATGTTGTGTAACAGAGTGTGGTGGTGGTGTTCAGGCTCCTTATGATGTCAGCATGTTGTGTAACAATGTGTGGTGGTGTTCAGGCTCCTTATGATGTCAACATGTTGTGTAACAGAGTGTGGTGGTGGTGTTCAGGCTCCTTATGATGTCAACATGTTGTGTAACAGAGTGTGGTGGTGGTGTTCAGGCTCCTTATGATGTCAGCATGTTGTGTAACAGTGTGTGGTGGTGTTCAGGCTCCTTATGATGTCAGCATGTTGTGTAACAGTGTGTGGTGGTGTTCAGGCTCCTTATGATGTCAGCATGTTGTGTAACAATGTGTGGTGGTGGTGTTCAGGCTCCTTATGATGTCAACATGTTGTGTAACAGAGTGTGGTGGTGGTGTTCAGGCTCCTTATGATGTCAACATGTTGTGTAACAGAGTGTGGTGGTGGTGTTCAGGCTCCTTATGATGTCAGCATGTTGTGTAACAATGTGTGGTGGTGTTCAGGCTCCTTATGATGTCAGCATGTTGTGTAACAATGTGTGGTGGTGTTCAGGCTCCTTATGATGTCAGCATGTTGTGTAACAGTGTGTGTGGTGGTGTTTCAGGCTCCTTATGATGTCAGCATGTTGTGTAACAATGTGTGGTGGTGTTCAGGCTCCTTATGATGTCAGCATGTTGTGTAACAATGTGTGGTGGTGTTCAGGCTCCTTATGATGTCAACATGTTGTGTAACAGAGTGTGGTGGTGGTGTTCAGGCTCCTTATGATGTCAGCATGTTGTGTAACAATGTGTGGTGGTGTTCAGGCTCCTTATGATGTCAACATGTTGTGTAACAGAGTGTGGTGGTGGTGTTCAGGCTCCTTATGATGTCAGCATGTTGTGTAACAATGTGTGGTGGTGTTCAGGCTCCTTATGATGTCAGCATGTTGTGTAACAGTGTGTGGTGGTGGTGTTCAGGCTCCTTATGATGTCAACATGTTGTGTAACAATGTGTGGTGGTGTTCAGGCTCCTTATGATGTCAGCATGTTGTGTAACAGTGTGTGATGGTGGTGTTCAGGCTCCTTATGATGTCAACATGTTGTGTAACAGAGTGTGGTGGTGGTGTTCAGGCTCCTTATGATGTCAACATGTTGTGTAACAGAGTGTGGTGGTGGTGTTCAGGCTCCTTATGATGTCAGCATGTTGTGTAACAATGTGTGGTGGTGGTGTTCAGGCTCCTTATGATGTCAACATGTTGTGTAACAGAGTGTGGTGGTGGTGTTCAGGCTCCTTATGATGTCAGCATGTTGTGTAACAATGTGTGGTGGTGTTCAGGCTCCTTATGATGTCAACATGTTGTGTAACAGAGTGTGGTGGTGGTGTTCAGGCTCCTTATGATGTCAACATGTTGTGTAACAGAGTGTGGTGGTGGTGTTCAGGCTCCTTATGATGTCAGCATGTTGTGTAACAGTGTGTGGTGGTGTTCAGGCTCCTTATGATGTCAGCATGTTGTGTAACAGTGTGTGGTGGTGTTCAGGCTCCTTATGATGTCAGCATGTTGTGTAACAATGTGTGGTGGTGGTGTTCAGGCTCCTTATGATGTCAACATGTTGTGTAACAGAGTGTGGTGGTGGTGTTCAGGCTCCTTATGATGTCAACATGTTGTGTAACAGAGTGTGGTGGTGGTGTTCAGGCTCCTTATGATGTCAGCATGTTGTGTAACAATGTGTGGTGGTGTTCAGGCTCCTTATGATGTCAGCATGTTGTGTAACAATGTGTGGTGGTGTTCAGGCTCCTTATGATGTCAGCATGTTGTGTAACAGTGTGTGGTGGTGGTGTTCAGGCTCCTTATGATGTCAGCATGTTGTGTAACAATGTGTGGTGGTGTTCAGGCTCCTTATGATGTCAACATGTTGTGTAACAATGTGTGGTGGTGTTCAGGCTCCTTATGATGTCAGCATGTTGTGTAACAGTGTGTGGTGGTGGTGTTCAGGCTCCTTATGATGTCAACATGTTGTGTAACAATGTGTGGTGGTGGTGTTCAGGCTCCTTATGATGTCAACATGTTGTGTAACAGAGTGTGGTGGTGGTGTTCAGGCTCCTTATGATGTCAGCATGTTGTGTAACAGTGTGTGATGGTGGTGTTCAGGCTCCTTATGATGTCAACATGTTGTGTAACAATGTGTGGTGGTGTTCAGGCTCCTTATGATGTCAGCATGTTGTGTAACAGTGTGTGGTGGTGGTGTTCAGGCTCCTTATGATGTCAACATGTTGTGTAACAATGTGTGGTGGTGTTCAGGCTCCTTATGATGTCAGCATGTTGTGTAACAATGTGTGGTGGTGTTCAGGCTCCTTATGATGTCAACATGTTGTGTAACAGAGTGTGGTGGTGGTGTTCAGGCTCCTTATGATGTCAACATGTTGTGTAACAATGTGTGGTGGTGTTCAGGCTCCTTATGATGTCAACATGTTGTGTAACAATGTGTGGTGGTGTTCAGGCTCCTTATGATGTCAACATGTTGTGTAACAGAGTGTGGTGGTGGTGTTCAGGCTCCTTATGATGTCAGCATGTTGTGTAACAATGTGTGGTGGTGGTGTTCAGGCTCCTTATGATGTCAACATGTTGTGTAACAGAGTGTGGTGGTGGTGTTCAGGCTCCTTATGATGTCAGCATGTTGTGTAACAATGTGTGGTGGTGTTCAGGCTCCTTATGATGTCAACATGTTGTGTAACAGAGTGTGGTGGTGGTGTTCAGGCTCCTTATGATGTCAACATGTTGTGTAACAGAGTGTGGTGGTGGTGTTCAGGCTCCTTATGATGTCAGCATGTTGTGTAACAGTGTGTGGTGGTGTTCAGGCTCCTTATGATGTCAGCATGTTGTGTAACAGTGTGTGGTGGTGTTCAGGCTCCTTATGATGTCAGCATGTTGTGTAACAATGTGTGGTGGTGGTGTTCAGGCTCCTTATGATGTCAACATGTTGTGTAACAGAGTGTGGTGGTGGTTTCAGGCTCCTTATGATGTCAACATGTTGTGTAACAATGTGTGGTGGTGGTGTTCAGGCTCCTTATGATGTCAACATGTTGTGTAACAGAGTGTGGTGGTGGTGTTCAGGCTCCTTATGATGTCAGCATGTTGTGTAACAATGTGTGGTGGTGTTCAGGCTCCTTATGATGTCAGCATGTTGTGTAACAATGTGTGGTGGTTTCAGGCTCCTTATGATGTCAGCATGTTGTGTAACAGTGTGTGGTGGTGGTGTTCAGGCTCCTTATGATGTCAGCATGTTGTGTAACAATGTGTGGTGGTGGTGTTCAGGCTCCTTATGATGTCAACATGTTGTGTAACAATGTGTGGTGGTGTTCAGGCTCCTTATGATGTCAACATGTTGTGTAACAGAGTGTGGTGGTGGTGTTCAGGCTCCTTATGATGTCAGCATGTTGTGTAACAATGTGTGGTGGTGTTCAGGCTCCTTATGATGTCAGCATGTTGTGTAACAATGTGTGGTGGTGTTCAGGCTCCTTATGATGTCAGCATGTTGTGTAACAATGTGTGGTGGTGTTCAGGCTCCTTATGATGTCAACATGTTGTGTAACAGAGTGTGGTGGTGGTGTTCAGGCTCCTTATGATGTCAACATGTTGTGTAACAATGTGTGGTGGTGTTCAGGCTCCTTATGATGTCAGCATGTTGTGTAACAATGTGTGGTGGTGTTCAGGCTTCTTATGATGTCAACATGTTGTGTAACAGTGTGTGGTGGTGGTGTTCAGGCTCCTTATGATGTCAACATGTTGTGTAACAATGTGTGGTGGTGTTCAGGCTTCATACAGGCTGCATTCACAATGGCCAACTTTCTCAGAGAGAGGACCTACCTTGCTGGAAGGTGCGTGGTGAGAATGTCAATCGATGGTTATTTGAATGGCCAGAGTGTGTCTGCCAGAGTTGTGTTGGTGTTATAGACACTGTGTTTTGTCTTCAGTGTGTTGTTTAGTTTGAATGCATCGTGTATGTACTTTGTTAATGATTTCTGCTTGATTCCTTATTTGTTTTGAATCATAACTGAACAGTGTTTCTGTTGAGTGAATTATGGATCTAGAGTGATGTATGTCTCTAAATACAGACAGAGGTGAAATGATACCTATTTATTGGTCCCATGTTTGTTTCCAAAGTGATACTAAAGTAATGATGATAGTAATGGGGCTATTTTGAGATAATAGAAATGGGGCTATTTTGAGTGCCATATCAAAAATGAGTTCAGAGTGCCTAAAATTAAATAAATGAATGAAGAGAGAAAATGTTTTAGTGTTGTATATGACACCAAGCATGCAGTTGGAAGGTAGTAGTACACTCATTAACCCTGTAATTGCCAATGTTTTTCACATGATGTTTTTGCAGCTACCAAGTGAATTTCTCAGAGCACCAAATGAAACTGAATGGAATTTTTGAAACTCAGGTGCTTTAGGAGTGAAAAGCTAATACCAATGAAAATGAAGTTGTGGATGTACCTTGCTGTACAAGTTTCTGGGTTGTATGCAAATATTTGTAATAACCTCCATTCTGAAAATCTGGAATCCGGTCATAATCCCACTACTTGATCATCTCAATCACAGTCACTGAGGATTCAGGCAAGTGCAGACATGGCACACAGTTTACAGGGTTGTCTGAGGCATCATTGATCTAGCGGCACCTGGACTGCTGGTCCACCATTGTGTTGGATGGACAGTTACCTGTCACTGTCATTCACAGCTGCACATGACATTGCGTGAAACGAACAGAAGCACTTTGCAAATGGAAGCCACTTTCGCATCAGCCATTCTCAAACAGCGCATCATAGCGCTCAAAGCTTCCTAGATACCCCTTTGGGAATAAAATGTAGGGTCACCCTCAAAGGGCAGTGGATGATGGAGGATATGAGGCAGAACAGTTGTAAAAAGATGAATGCATGAACGTAATGGACAAGCACCCACCCACCCACGTGAGATATGCGAGCACACTGGCACAGCTGTACAGTCAGGGAGGAAATGGTCAGATGTTCATGGCAGAAAGAACTAACAGCAGCGATAATAAGAGGGGAGTTTTGAATGCAGACTTTAGGGATGACAGAGAGAGATGCATGACAGACAAAAAGAAAGGGAAATTAGTAACTGCTGACAGAACCAGTATAACAACATATATGGCACCCCTGGAGTCTTTTACATCTGATAAGAAGATGAAAGGTGAAGTATAGGTGAGAGAATGGGTGACTTGTGATGATAACTTGTGTTCACCCACAGATGCATGATTTCAGCGTGCGGTGACACAAGTGGTGGAGCCTCTGTCATCGTCCTTGCTGGAGGAGTGCTCTGTTCCTGCTTACGGGCGATTCCAGGCCTACTCCAATGGAAGAGTCCGTGTGGTTTTTGAGGACCGCACCACCCTTGACATGATGGCCGACTTTTCTCAGCGCTTGCAGGGCTGTGTGAAACACTCTTCTGACAGTCTGGTATGGGAACAATGGGGAGCACGTATGTGTGTGTGTGTGTGTGTGCGTATGTGTCTTTGGCTCTGTTGTTTGCAGGGAGTAGGGGCATGCAGTGTGGGAGTGGGGGTGGCAGAGGGGGGGTGGGGGGGGGGGTGCAAGTGGGAGATGATAGAAAAATAGACAAAAAGGATCCAGGTGATTAAAAAGACAAAGAGGGACAGTGAGAGAGAGGGAGTTGGAGGGAGAATAATTTTCCAAAGATTATTTTGTTATCTTAATAAAAAAAAATGTTTAAATATTTAATCTACATTTGGCATTAATTCAGTTCTGTAGCATAAGATTTTGTTTTCTATTTATCATCATTTTGGTTAAAATTGTCGGTATAGCCTAAAGTTAATTTGATAGTAATTCTAGTCAAGCAAGCAGTGTATTTTTTGTACAAGATGGCTTATATCTGAATGTGGGCGTGTGCTAATGTAAGCATTTGCTAGAAAGACAGCTGTAATGTATTTTGTTTTCCTATTTGCAACAGCTGTTTTGCTCAGTTGAAAGGTGGGCGTCAGCAAGTGTTTATCATTTCTTAGTCGACTGGGGGGGTTTATGAATTATTTGGTGCATTTTCATTTATATTCTTATTAGCAGTTTATTATAGTTCCACCTGATTTTTCATTCTGTCTGCCTGTCTCAGTTCACAACATTGCCAGAAACTATACTAATGAAAAGAAGGAAGGGAAGAGAGAGATAAGGTACCCATGTCTCTTTGAGAGGAAGAGAGAGAGAGAGAGAGAGAGAGAGAGAGAGAGAGAGAGATGAATTTATGAAGGCTCTTACTAAGATGAACATTTTAGGCTTTTTCATGACTTAGTGACAGTGATGGGGAGGGAGAAGATGAAGCTAGAATGGTTCAGAGGGTTGGTGAGAGTGGGGGAACTCCACCCCAGCCAATCAATAGCTTAGCTTCTTGCATGGAAATGCAGTGCTGGCTCACGCAGTGTCATTGGAGTCTGTTGGCTGGTTTCTCACTGTCACACATGTGGTTCGCTGTGAAGGGCTGTATGTTGGCTGGTTTCTCACTGTCACACATGTGGTTCGCTGTGAAGGGCTGTATGTTGGCTGGTTTCTCACTGTCACACATGTGGTTCGCTGTGAAGGGCTGTATGTTGGCTGGTTTCTCACAGTCACACATGTGGTTCGCTGTGAAGGGCTGTATGTTGGCTGGTTTCTCACAGTCACACGTGTGGTTCGCTGTGAAGGGCTGTATGTTGGCTGGTTTCTCACAGTCACACATGTGATTCGTTGTGAAGGGCTGTATGTTGGCTGGTTTCTCACAGTCACACATGTGATTCGTTGTGAAGGGCTGTATGTTGGCTGGTTTCTCACAGTCACAATGTGGTTCGTTGTGAAGGCTGTATGTTGGCTGGCTTCTCACAGTCACACGTGTGGTTCGCTGTGAAGGGCTGTATGTTGGCTGGTTTCTCACAGTCACACATGTGGTTCGTTGTGAAGGGCTGTATGTTGGCTGGTTTCTCACAGTCACACATGTGGTTCGTTGTGAAGGGCTGTATGTTGGCTGGCTTCTCACAGTCACACGTGTGGTTCGCTGTGAAGGCTGTATGTTGGCTGGTTCTCACAGTCACACGTGTGGTTCGTTGTGAAGGGCTGTATGTGCTGGTTTCACGTCACACATGGGTTCGTTGTGAAGGCTGTATGTTGGCTGGCTTCTCACAGTCACACGTGTGGTTCGCTTGAAGGGCTCTATGTTTGCTCAATGTTTCCATGTAGTGCAACAGTTGGCTTACTCATAAGGCCAATAATTCTAGTTTGGAAATTGTTGATACTTGAAGTCATTTTGAACCAGTGGAGTTGCAAAAATCAGTGCACTTAAATGCAGGCCAATCTGCACAGCTGTTTTTCCATCATGCTGTCACAATAAAAAAACAAACAAAACAAACCAGTAATTTTTACATGTTCTCTGCAAAAGAAGTCCAGCTTGTTTGAATATTTCTGTTCCATATGTACAGTTGCGGGTGGTTAAGGATGTGTTGGTCTTGGGCGGTTAAAAAGAAAAATGGTGTTTCATGGCCAAAAAAAAGGTAGACAAACGAATCACAAGACAAAACATGATGCGTTTTGACCTCTTAGGTCTTCTTCAGGCAAGATACAAAACGCTCATGACAACGAAAGTGAACGAGCAATCACTTCCTTTCCCATTAAACCCATGGCTAACTCAGTTCTGTATTGGAGCAGGTTGGGGTTGAAAAAATAGCGCAGTGGTAATGGGTGTAGAGGGAACTGAACCAGCAACCTCCCAGTAGGGCAGTGAGTGATGGAAACCACGTGCCCAAGCAGCTGGTCTACTTTATATGTAAAAGAAAAGTTTTCAAAATCTTGCGGTTCCATGTTAAAGGTCATCATTAGAGAAGATTAATGAGGTGGATTTTCACACCATGGATGCATTTGTGTGTGTGCGTGTGTGTGTGTGTGAGAGAGAGAGAGAGAGAGTGTGTGTGTGTGTGGTTTGTGTGTGTGTGTGTGTGTACATACTTGTGTGTGTGTGTGTGTGTGTGTGTGTGTTCCAGAACAGCATGGAGGAGAACCTGGCGGCTGTCAAACTGACCAGCAGGCAGGGTCAGTTGCAATGTTCTCAGTGTCGACTGCTTCTACCAAGTGGAAAGTATATCATGGTTGAAGCCCTCAAACCGGGCCAGTACAGGAGGTGTGTATTAAAAGATTATAATCAGTACTTGTAATGATGATAATTAACATTGAAGAGAATGCACACCTTCCTACTGAACGCACTTAGGGAACACAAGGTTTGTACAGAAACCGTGAATCTTTTCAGAAACAAGAGCAAAAACAGAAATGACTGGACCACCAGGCAAAGGAACACACAAATTACGTGTTTCAACCAGTTGATTCTTCTTCATTATCATTCTTCTTGTAAAAATGTTATGTTTAATTATCATTTTAATCTGTGTCTTTTCTCCTTCAACCTCATTTCGCTTCGCAATTTTAGTTTTGACTGTAAGACTAAATTTTGCACTCAGATCGAAGAGAAAAGTGACTGTTGGTCCTGTGTTTTCGTCATGTTTTATGCTATTTTTCCTGCCTGACGAAGAACCAGTGGGTCAAAACGCAGTCTGTTTGTTTTGTGATGTGTTTGTTCTTTCATTTGGCAACCCAGCAACTCTGTTTTTGCTCTTGTTTTTAATTTCTACCTGCGGTCACCCCCTTTTTGAAACCATTAAAAAAAATCAAGAAGTAACATCCTTGTTTAAATTACAAATCACCATTAGTTGTGTCTTATTGTTCCAATTACTATTCTTCAGCGTTCTTCTATCAGTTGCTCACACACACACACACACACACTCTCTCACAAAGGTAAGGACTATACAAGGTCTTGGGACTCTCACATTGGCATCACAGGAATGAAAATTGGGGTATGTCATCTGGAAAAAAACAAACTTGGTCTTGTATACTGTACCTATGTATTGCCAAAATGTTTGCTGTGCAGGCCCACTTTTGTGGCTATTGCTTGCTAATAGTACCTGAAAGGAGGAGGAGAAATAAAATGTATTCTAGAATGAAGCTAAAGTTTTAGTGGTTTTCTGCTCGTAACCATATTCTAGAATAGAGAAGTAAGTAAGAAAGCTAAAGTTTTGTTGCTGTTGAGACATTCATTTCAAACAGAATTAAATTCATTCAGATCTGTTTCTTTTCTCTTTGATTTCCCAGTCTTCAACATGCTAAAGCCATGACTAAAAGCATGCACTGGAGTTGGACATAAATAGTTTGACATGAATGGTATGTTTACATATTTGAGGCCTGATGAAATGAAGATGGCTGATTTGTTGTTTTTACCATAGCTTTGTTTCTTTTATACAAATATCTATCAATCTGTCTGTCTGTCTATCTATCTATGTGAGTGTGTTTATTCATTTATTAACTTATTTCATATATACAGGTATGTGGATGCAGCGAAAGAGTGGATACATTGGGTTCAATCCTCTCCAACAGAAAGGCGTCAGTTTTATCACAACAAGGCAACCCCTCATTCTGCTCGGGTGTAAGTATGACCGTTGGTAACAATGCAAGTTTCACGTTTCTAAATCATGATGATAATGAAAGTTAACATAGTGTACAGCCTTTTCAGCTTGTTTATACATCAGACCACAGGGAGTGTGTTGTGCTTGCTGTAAACAGTAGGATTCAGAATCATGTAAATGAAAGCAGGCCTATGGGAAAGGTACCTTGCTTGCAAAAGGTATAGATATTTGATGAACCAAAAAAGAAAACAAGATCTGTTGGGGAAATTTAGTTTGAAATACACAAGCAGTTTGAATGCTAGAAATGGTTTATGACAGCATCAAGTTGTGACTGATGCCTGATGAATTAAAATCAAACAAATGGGAACTTACAAAGTAAATGAGAGACAAATGCGCAATTAAGTTGTAGGATTTATGAGGTAGCCAGTGACCATGTAGAGTTTGGAAAAAAAAAGAAATTGGATGTACAGTTGTCACCATGTTACATCAGTTAACAAAATTTTCAACTCCATCTTTCAGTGAATTTGGCACCTTCCATGCAAGGTTGAGTCTCTGATATATACTTGTAATGATGGAAATCCTTTGACTTATTTGTTATCTGTAAATATACTCCCGTAATTAAGAAATGGAATCAGTTGCCTTGCTTTTTGAAGCATATGCAAAGATCATGTATACTTTTAGATCTCCTTGTGCTGTAATGCTTTCAATCATAGACTGACTTTTAAGTCTTGAGCTTTGACACATTATTTTGTGACCTTTCGGGTTTACTTTTCTTTTAATGGAAAAAAAAATTCTGTCGGTATGCACTGATTGACTTTGATTGATTGATTACAGGTCTGCAGAAGTGGAGCTGAAGAAAATTGAATGCTTCAATTGTATCCTTTAAGTTTTTTTTATTTGTTAACCTTTCACTCACTGGCATAATCAATGTTAAGAAAGATACTAGATACAAGGGTGGATGTACGGCAGATCGATGTAAAATCACTGGCATAATCAGTGTTAAGAAAGATACTAGATACAAGGGTGGATGTACGGCAGATCGATGTAAAATCACTGGCATAATCAGTGTTAAGAAAGATACTAGATACAAGGGTGGATGTACGGCAGATCGATGTAAAATCACTGGCATAATCAGTGTTAAGAAAGATACTAGATACAAGGGTGGATGTACGGCAGATCGATGTAAAATCACTGGCATAATCAATGTTAAGAAAGATACTAGATACAAGGGTGGATGTACGGCAGATCGATGTAAAATCACTGGCATAATCAATGTTAAGAAAGATACTAGATACAAGGGTGGATGTACGGCAGATCGATGTAAAATCACTGGCATAATCAATGTTAAGAAAGATACTAGATACAAGGGTGGATGTACGGCAGATCGATGTAAAATCAGTTTTCCATTTTGTGATCTAATGGCCAGGACAGGTCTACATAGGACACGAGTCACGATGAACAACATGCACAACTTTTGCCCCTGCAAGTAATGGCCTCCTCATCGAGTTGGTAGCATACTGTAGACTTAAGAATTCATTTTACCTGCAAGGCAACAGAAGTTTTTTGCTGTAAATTTGCTTCTTTCTTATTTACTTGGACAAACATTTTTCTTTGCAAAATTGCCTTTTTTTTTTTTTTTGATAGAATCATGCATTCCTGTTCAATTTAACTTTGAAACAACTTGGTGATTCGTGAAACTGCATAAAAATCTTTTTTTTTATTTTTTTTAAGGATAAAATGAAAATTGAGCAGGCACGATTTGTATTTAATTCATGTCATGGTATATGGTCTGCAATAGTATTCTGACTCGGTTCTTTTGCTGTTCATTTTTGATGATTTATATTACTGGAAACTTTGGGTTATCACAGATTGTGAAAATGTTCATTTTAGTGTTAATGATGACTTGCATTAAGGAGTGTGTATAGCTTGTTCTTGCTTGTTCTTGTAACTAAAGCTTCTTCAGTTTACAGACGACAGCTTGGATAGGGCTTCCCCATCTCCTTTCTTCATATCAAAAAACTTAAAAACCTTACATTATGCAGACCTTCAGTCATGTTGTTGTGCACATGGTAAACCAGATTAACTAAGACCATACAGAAAATGGTTCAGCTTGCTTGCACCGAGGAATATCTCGAAAAATTCATCATTGTTTTTCCTGCTAATCTTCCATAAGGGACTTAACTCACACCAGACATTGTGGATCATTCGTCCATCACCAATAGTGCAGCCCACACTGCATCATCTCCCTTGGTCTCGCAGCCAGACGTTGCAGCGCTTCAGCCACCAGTCTCTCAGCACGCTGCAGCCTACACCTCCTCTGGTCACGCTGTTCCTCTTGGTGCTGCTTCCGCCTCCCTCCAGTATCCCACCACCTATCAGTGGGTTCCGTATCACGCTCATACTTTGGGTCAAGGTATCAAAGATGATGCATCCCTTGGCTTGAGTGCCAGCAGCAACTTTTTCACATGGGATCCTAAAGATCAGGACATGATTCAGGGGTTCAGCTCGGTGAGAGAGGCATTGCTGCGGACATCGAAGATGATTCAGGAGATTGATGACATTGTCAAGGACTGTAAAGAGAGCAGTTCTTCCGCTCATTGGCATTAAGTTATTGCCAGACTGGAACACAAAGCTGGTCATTGTTTTGATGATCTTCACACAGTGTTGCTTTTTTCAGCTGAGAAAAATCCACATACATTGACTAAAGAGTATCTGTAGGAATGCTAGAATTGGTGAAAATAGGTTGTGCCATAATTACTGTTGAAATTGTTGTTCATATTTATTTTAGAAAAACACCAGCATTTACAAAAAAATCTTATGATATTAACTAGTTGCTGGGACTTTATGTGTGTGTGTGTGTGTGTGTGTGTGTGTGTGTGTAAGAAGTGAAGCATATTGATTGTTTCCTCTCTTGGCCAGTAGCATGAGAGCAAAGAACTTACAGTATCTTTCAGAAATCAAGAGATTTAAAATGCTTTCATACAGCGTTTGAATATACCGTACATTCTTATCATTCAGATTCTGTGTAGAGTGTGAATGTGAGAATGTGACAGACCTGATATGGCCCTCTGCTGTCGGCCGGGCTATATATAAACATGACTTCAATTGAATTCTCATGCAGATTAAAAATGTTTATCTGCACATCAAAGATTCAAGATCATGTGCTGTCAGGGCTTCAGATTTTTCTCAGTCAGCATGGAACACACGTCTCCTGACCTTTTAAAGTGAGAGGACAAAAAGGCAAGGCATAAGACAAGCTGAAGTCAGTACTTCCGAGCTCTCATGTAATTTTAACCAGTCATTAACAGTAAGAACCATGAACTGCTGTTTAGGACAAGAAGATTGTATTTTTTTCAGTAATGTTGATTGATATGTAATTTGATAATAAATTACAGAAAATAAAGTAAATACCTCATACCTTACTGTTGATTGCTTTTTGATTGATCATGGTGCTCTCCATGGTTTTGATTGATCATTTGTGCTTTCCACATCTTGTATATGTGTGTCTTAATGTGTATGCATGTGTGTTTTGATACGCAGGGAGTGCATCTGCATATGTTCATTTCAGTAGAAGCATAATCATGTGTATGGTTACCTTGTGCATTTGTGAATGTAAGTCTTGAACCACAACATAATATTTTTCAAAAGATAAACTGCATATGATATACATAAAAACAGTTTGAACAATACGCAGGAAGAGATAAAATCTATGCATAGCACCACAGGCACCTGCTTACCACAGATCAGAAAAACAAAACATGTAAATTAGGCTAAACAACAACCACAAGATATGATATTGCACACAAGCATAACTCAATTTCCTCACATCTAAACATCACAGATTTGTTTCATTCAAGTATCGCACAATACCCAGAGACATAGGCACACAATTAAAACTCAAACATGGTACAAACTACTTATTAAATCACTAT
Organism: Conus canariensis; assembly: GCA_033310375.1. Classification (NCBI taxonomy): domain Eukaryota; kingdom Metazoa; phylum Mollusca; class Gastropoda; order Neogastropoda; family Conidae; genus Conus; species Conus canariensis. The sequence continues at coordinate 59,366,138 of CM065732.1, forward strand.
TACAACTTTATGTACATTGCAATTAGTAGCATTTAAATTGCTATATATTCCTCAGCAGTTGGTTTACTTTGTTAAGTTTTGGGAAATTGCGATGATTTCTTTCTTTATTCAACTGGTGACATATAGGGTTTTTCTTCTTTTTTTTCTTTTTTTCTTTTTTTTAGAAACTATTTCATTTCACCCCTAATCAAAGTCAGTGACAAACTGACAATTTCATTCAAGAAAGGACTCCAACACCTGCCACTTAAGTCACAAACAGAAACGACAATATTTCATTCTGGAAGACAGAATGTGGCTGTAGTTAATGGTTGGATAACCCTGGTCACAGAATGTGGCTGTAGTTGATGGTTGGATAACCCTAGCGACAGAATGTGGCTGTAGTTAATGGTTGGATAACCCTGGTCACAGAGGCAAACATCTCACCAATGGTCAACTTCACGCTTCCAGCTGAGGAAGACCGATTTCAATCTCAGACAGAATATGTACCTGTTAATAAACAAATATTATGTAATTTTGTTGGTTTCGAGCACTCAAGAGCGTGCTAGAGGCTTTCTTAGTATGTACTACTTTCTCTGTCTTTGGAAAGTCCAAGCTAGTATTTCTTCTTTTCTATTACTCTGTTAAACTGTCTCTGAAAACACACACACATTTCTGTACAGCTTCCCAAGGCTCCTGCAAGTGCTTCTCTCCCTTGACTCTTTTCATCCCTTTTGGGCTCCCTCCTCCTCTCTTCAAAACAAATCAAGCTTACTCCATGTATCATGGGCTGTTCATGCCAAATGCCGCAACCTTCTAGCATCACATTAAAGGGAGAATATCTGGGCTTGCTTGCTCGTCTCTCTTTGTATGCTTGTGGAAACATTTATTCATCAACCTCTCTTAAATGAGCCTCTTTACCTGAAAGTCTGTGTGTGTGTGTGTGGGGTGTGTGTGTGTGAACATTCTAACACCATGTTGAAAGGAAGTATAAAGTAGTTTGCATGCTCGTCTCTTTTTGTATGCTTCGTGAAATGCTTATTGATTAACATCTCCCAAATGATCCTACTTCTCTGGCTGTTCACCTGAAAGTGCGTATGATTGTATGCATGCATACGTACGTGTGTGTGTGTGTGCTTGCGTGCATGTGTGGGTGACTCCTTAGGTTGAAAAATGTATGAAGAAGCAGTAGTGGCCAAAGGCTTATCTCAGTTCTGTTTCAACACATCCTTCAACAAAATGGAGTCCTTGACCCTGGAGGGCAAAGGCAAGAGAGGCACGACCTTGTGGAGCCGCTGACCCAGAGAGTGGCGCAGATTGTAGACCACCAGTTCACGCAAGCTAGGGGGCTGGAGATGCGGTCCATCAGCCACTGGTGGAGACCTGGGTCCATGTTGGACTGGTCTGCTGTCAGCTTCTCCAGAAGCTGGAAAAATGTAGATTACATAGTCTTGTTAAAAAAAAAGTAATAAATATGGGAATGAAGGCAACAAAGAGACACAATGAAACTAACAGTAAACAATGAAAATAGATGTAGACAAAGAATGAGAGTCAATAATTTCTCATTCTTTCATCAAAACATTTTCAAGGTTTAATGACTACTGCAGACAACATGCTTTGCTGCATGATATAGATTTGTCTAAGCAGTTATAATGAAGCAAATTAACATTCTGCCCATACACCTTTGCCAGTTACTGATCTGACTGTCGAGGGTTACCCAACATTTTGTTCCCATACAGATTATTTTGGAAGCTCTGAGTGTTTAGACCAAGCACCTGAACACATCTGCTAAGATGAAAATGGATGTTATTTGCAAAGTGCTATGATTCAACAGATCTGCACAGGCCTTAACTTTTATTAATTGTTTCTTTTTTAACATTTTTAGTTGCTTTTCTTATTGTTTAACAGGCCATAAAATACTTTTTGGTTGTATATTCATAATTTTCAGTGGTATGACGGACATTTTCAGTAGTATGCATGTAGCGGCATTTCCACAAATGAACTCTTCAGGTCCTCATTTTCCCTGTACTTGTCAAGACAAGGTTTACAGTCAACTGACGTACTCTTTGTCTGAATGTGTACAAATGCCTATTTTAACACAAATGAAACAAGTCATAAGTGATAGATACTGATATTTCGTGACTGTAATCACATCTGTTCTGTTTTGTGAATATCATTATCAACAAGGGAAGAAAAAAAAGCAAAAATGAGCAATTAGAAGGTTGAGAACGAAGATGGGGAGGAGGAGAGAAAACTAAAAATTTAACAAAAGTGTCCACATACAAAGCCTTTGATAAGGTGGTGGTCTGCAGGGACAGATCATCTCGGGTATCGACGGACTGGAATCTGCCTCAAATGTGTAACAGTTTCTAAGCCGACAATCATCAACCCCCCCTATATCCTCCCCTGATTGAAATATCTGTCAAACACAGCTCCCTGTACTTGTCTTTAGCACAGGATGTTTTTTCTCTATGTACTTTGACATACTGTTGGCAAGTGACTGCCGATATTTTTGTTTTCTTGTTTTTAGCGCCCATGTCGGTGAGCTTTCCCACTTGGGCCTCTCGTCTATTGCTGGCTTCTGATTTAGAAAGAGTTTTGCGCTGTTTCTTTGAAGCCATTTCACTGCATGAGTGATGACACATCTGCCACCTGTAACACATGATTGCTGTCTTGCCAGTCTTGAAGTGGACAGACACCTGCGGTGAACGAAAACAATGTGAAAGGAAGTCATAGGCTGCAAGATTGTCAAGCTCATATATTTTTTTTTTAACTGGCTCATAGTGCTGTCATCTAACGCTTGAAATGTAGAAACTGGATGAATCGCAGCACTAGCAGGCCTGATTTAAGCCCCAAAAGTTTAAAACATCAATAAATATGATAAATAGCAACGGTGATACGAGGCTGTCCTTTTTACTCAAATGTAGATAGTGGACAATTGAGGTTCTCAAGCACCACTGACGTAATAACAATGGCTGACAAACTGCATTGGTTTGTCAACACCTCCTTCAGACCTGAATGGCAGAGAGTGAGATGACCAAGAAGTGGGGAGTTGGCATCAATGTACGGACTGGTATCTTTTCTGACCCAAGGTGTGTGACTGGTTGTTGGTTGTAAACATCCATAACACAAAACCAGATCAGGGCTGCAAAGTACAACCAATTCCAGATTTTTATACCAAATTTGGTGCAATTTGGACTCATATTTGTGTGTGTGTGTGTGATATTTTTAAAATGTTAACTCTGTTTCCTAAAGTTCCTCTTCTGGTCAAAGAAATAATTTGGAAATTCTGTGAATGTCAGGTTAAAAAAGGAGAAAAACATGGAAGTTGAAAGGTTAAATACGCACTCAAGTCAAGTTGGATAATGCTGTTCATAGCCCAGTCAACCATGAAAGCCCCATCAGGGATGAAACATACCACTTAAATGGGAAAACTGAACCCATATGGTTGAGCATTGTCAGTCTCATGTATTCCATGTATTCGACCTTGCTGTCCAGATTTCTTGACCAGCACTTCTCAAGTCTATGTATCTCTTGGGCTTGCTGAACCTGGGGTATATAAAAGAAGGATACTATCACACTGCAGAGGTTTACATATCTCTTGAATCTGGCTGAACTTGGAGGAAGGATAGTACAACACTGCACAGCTTTGCAGAACTCTTAGGTCTGGCTGAACTTGGGATATTTATATTTTGTGAAAGGAAAGATAGTCCCGAAACAGAAGTCCTAAGCTTCACCGACATTCTCCTCAACAATAGCCATCAAGTACAGAAATACTCTTATAACATTTGAAGATGACTTCACTTATTTCTCCTTCACATGTATGTCTCTGGTTGATTTGTGTGGAAAATCTGTGGTGTTGGCAGACTCGCTGACAGGATGCAAAGGCGAACTGCCCCCTCCCATGACAACGATAATTTGATCTCAGTCACAGTCTCAGCCATTATTGTCAAAATGGGCGGTGTCCCGCATACAGTAAATCAAAATAACCATTCATGAATGCCACCAAAGTGGCAACAGCAGCAATGTAAGGTCTCCCTCACTACCAGTGGTGGAAGACCTTTTTTCATATCTGATTTTTTTAAGACTGTCTCATCCTCAATGTCTTCTCAAAAGCATTCCTCCCACACTGATCATTCCGGCTGTCTCATACACGGCCACATCCATGTTCCTCTCCTTGTAGTCTCAAACAACACAGTCAATATTGGGTCATGAGGCAATTGCCTAACAGAGACACTGTACAGCTGCTGACTTGTTTCTGCAGTGTACAGTGGTGCCCGCTCAGAAACAGCATATGCAGGATGTCTACTAAGCCCCTTACTGACAGCAGATACTGCTTAATCGCGGAAATGGCAAGGGAGAAGGATAACTCTAGAATGCGAATGGTGGATGACCTAACTACCTGAAACCAATAAAGCAGGATGAACCTAAATGCAGTTGCGTACAGGAAAAGGCTGCAGAAGAAAAACGGAAACAAAAGCAACTATGAAACTGTCAACACCCTCCCCTCCCTCCACCCACTGGAGAAAACTTGACCAGCTTGCAAGTCAGTCATTTGGTTCATCCAAAAATGCACACAGCAGCTTAACTTCAACTTCCGAGTATTTCTTTTATGACAATTCATCACACACCTTATCACTTTACCTGAGTGCGAATACTGAAGGCATTGTAACCTGCAGCCAGGAAGACCTGAATCAGCACATAACTCCCATCATCCAGGGCCATTTCGATGGGGTCAAAAGTGTACTCTGTGTCGCGTCTTGTGCGGAAGACTCGGCCCTTCGTGGTCATGCAGCAGTTGTAGCTTAGCAGGATCTTGACACAGTCCAAGTCTTTCTTGCTGGTAGCGATCAGCAGAGGAGTTACTCCAGAACTGACTGTTAACACAGAATCAAGTTAGTACAGTTTAACGCGTGTTACTCTGGAGCTGACTTGACACAGATTTCATGTTAATACAGTATTTAATATGTGTGATCCCATGTTTACTAAACCTACAAAAGTTTATAAGAAAAAGTTGATCTTATGTCTATTGCGCTGATGATCCCAAGTCTCTGGTATCAATTATTTCATTCTAATTACAAAGGTGACCCATATCCATGATCCCGTACCTGCTACCTACGAGATTCTAACCTGATAGCTCTTGTGGTTCTATGCCTACCATACAGATGTTTCCATGCTGTATGGGTTGGCTAGATTGACCAGTGTGAGAGTAATGCTTTAGGGATGGGGGTGGGGGTGGTGGTGGAGTAGGAGTGATGAGAAGGGTGTTGAAGGGTGAGGGAGGGAAGCGTTGAAGATAAGAAAAGAAAAGGCAACCCCATACCTATTACAGATGATCCTGTGCCTACACAAATGTTACCCTAGCCATCACACTGACATTACCCTAGCCATCACATTGACATTAACCTGTCCATCACACTGACATTACCCTAGCCATCACATTGACATTACCCTGGCCATCACATTGACATTACCCTAGCCATCACATAATCGACATTGATAACCTGTCCATCACACCGACATTACCCTAGCCATCACATTGACATTACCCTAGCCATCACACTGACATTACCCTAGCCATCACATTGACATTAACCTGTCCATCACACTGACACTACCATAGCCATCACATTGACATTGCCCTAGCCATCACGTTGACATTACCTTAGCCATCACACTGACATTACCTTAGCCATCACATTGACATTACCCTAGCCATCACATAGACATTACCTTAGCCATCACATTGACATTGCCCTAGCCATCACGTTGACATTACCTTAGCCATCACACTGACATTACCTTAGCCATCACATTGACATTACCCTAGCCATCACATGACATTACCTTAGCCATCACACTGACATTACCCTAGCCATCACATTGACAATACCCTAGCCATCACATTGACATTACCTTAGCCATCACATTGACATTACCCTAACCATCACACTGACATTACCCTGTCCATCACACTGACATTACCCTAGCCATCACATTGACATTACCCTAGCCATCACACTGACATTACCTTAGCCATCACACTGACATTACCCTGTCCATCATACTGACATTACCCTGTCCATCACACTGACATTACCCTAGCCATCACACTGATATTACCTTAGCCATCACATGACATTACCCTAGCCATCACACTGACATTACCCTAGCCATCACATTGACAATACCTTAGCCATCACACTAACATTACCTTAGCCATCACACTGACATTACCCTAGCCATCACACTAACATTACCTTAGCCATCACACTAACATTACCTTAGCCATCACACTGACATTACCCTAGCCATCACAATGACATTACCCTAGCCATCACACTGACATTACCCTAGCCATCACATTGACATTACCCTAGCCATCACACTGACATTACCCAAGCCATCACATTGACATTACCCTAGCCATCACATTGACATTACCCTAACCATCACATTGACATTACCCTAGCCATCACACTGACGATTCCATGCCATCTATGCATACAAGGACTTAAAACAAATAAAGTCAACAACATGCCAACCCACAGATGGGTTAAATTTCAGCTTTGAGTCTGATTTCCTAATTAGATGACGTCAAAAACATCGCTTTCTTCACATCTGACAAAACAGCAACTGGTAGTAGCCCTTGCGCTGCAGGAAAGAAAGAATGTTGAAAATTTTAAAAAGTGATGGCTTTCTAAAAAAACAAAAAAAAAAACAACCCAAAAAACAAAAACTGAATACAAGCGTAAGATCAATAAACTGAACATCAAGAATCTGCACTTCACATGAATCAGAACGACTGAACGACCCCCCCAGTTTGAATCACTTCTGCAATAGCTGAGACAGTACACTTCAGATTTAGCCCCATTGCTCACAGTATCCCTGCAGCACTCATGCCAGACTTGACGCTCACATGTGATGTTGGGGTGTGCTCCTTGGTCCAGGAAGAAGTGGACAAGAGGTGCTGCCTGCAGAAAGGAGGCGGTGATCAGAGGGTTGCTGTACTCGCAGACTGCCAGGTTCAAGTCGGTGCCGCCTTGGGTCAGCAGCACTATGATTGTCATGACATCAGGGTCTATGTTGCACACTCCCTGAAACCACATGCAGTAGCTGTAGGTTTACCACCACACAAACAAGTGTCATTAGCGGCGTAAATGAGTAACAAGGAAACGCCGTTCCCTAGCTTCGAAATACACCTCACTTCTCCCTAGCCTTGAAATGAACTTCAGTCATTCCTGGTTTTGAAATGAATCTCAGTTTTTCTTGGCCCTATTTCTTAGCCTTGAAATGAACTTAAGTTCTTGCTAGTCTTGACATGAACCACATTTCACAGCCTTTTAGACTTAAAATCAACCTCAGTTCTTCCCAGTTTTAAAACAAACCTCAGTTCTCCCTAGCCTTGCACTACTCTGCCTTTATTTTTTTCCTGGGCTTAAAATGAACCTTGATTCTTCTTGGCCATACTTCTTAGCCTTAAAAATGAACCTAGGTTCTTGGTATTCTTAAAATGAACTGCATTTTGTAGCCTTCTTTGTCTTGAAATTAACCTTATTTCTTCCCAGTTTTCAAATGAACCTCAGTTCTTCCTAGTCTTGCACTAATCTGCCCTCATTTCTTCCTGGAATTGAAATGAACCTGCTATTCTTAGCCTTGAAGACATTTCAAGGTTTTCAAGTTCATGCATGAACCTTAGTTCTTCGTGGTCTTGAAATGAATCACAGATCTTTCCAGTCTTCAAGTAGTCCTCAGTTCTTCCTAGTCTTAAAACGAACATATCTTGAAATGAACATAAGGTTTTCACAGTCTTCAAATAAACCTCAGTTCTTCCAGGTCTGGGTGTAAGCCTCAGTTCTCCCTAGTCTTGAAGTAAACCTCACTTCTTTATTACCATAAAATGAAACCCAGCACACCTAGTACTGGAATAAAGCTTGTCCTTGAAATGAAACTCAATTCTTCAAAGTTTCAAATACAACCAAGCTCTTGCAAACCCTTACATGGGACCTAGTTCTTCAGAGTTTTGATATAAAAGCCAGTCCTTCCAACCTTTGAAGTGAATCCCACCTCTCTTCCTAGTCTTGAAATGAAACTTCATTCATCCTAGTCATCTCATATATAGTCATACATGTCTGTGAAATGAGTTTAAGAGATCGTAAACCGAGGTCTTTCAAAAGCAAACCAACTGAAGGCTTTCTTGCCTTAACTGAACATTCAACATGGTATTACAAGGGCACATCAAGCAAGTCCTTTCCCTTGACTAGCTGAAGAGAGAGAGAGAGAGAGAGAGAGAGAGAGAGAGAGAGAGAGAGAGACAGACAGACAGCCAGCCAGCCAGACAGCCAGCCAGTCAGCCAGGCAGGCAGGCAGAGAGCAGAGATAGACAAAGACACCAAGACAAAGAGAAGATGAGATGATAACTGCACCTGTCTGTTCCTGACATGGTCCCACATGATGTTGGTGAGGGCTGTCCTACGTGTGACGTCCAGTGTGTCCACCTTGGCTCCTACTGACAGAAGGAGTTCCACCCCCTTCACGTTCTTGGCCAACGCTGCCCGCTGGTGAAGACACAGAGGCGATTTACACTTAAACCCATTTTTTGGAATGGCTGGAACAACTTGAATATTAGAACCATTTGAAACTGCTTCAGCCTGTTTACACTACTCTCAGTTGACCCAAGACTGACCCCTGAAAGTGCGTGTGAAATGGCAGCATCAAAGTCAGCAGCTGTTTAGTTCAGTCTAATTAGTAGCACCAAATGCAGACCATGCTGATGCATTGTTTCAGTACATGTCAGTGGCTGTTCCAAGGTGAAAAGCACATGTAAAGTTTGCAAACATGAAAGGCGTTTTTAGTTTCTTTCGAAGGGTTTAGTCTATCCAAACTTGAATAACCAGTTTTGTTCTGTCTTTGCTTCATTATGCCTAGTAACATCACACAACTACTGTGCCACAAATTTGTGGGAAAACCAGCAGCTGGCAATGGGAAAGTAGATTACAGACGTTACAGCACTGCCCTGCTGAAATAGGGAATGCCTCAGGTCACATGATGAGGCAGACTGAGTCTGAAATGGTTGGGAATGGTTCCGCACAAACTAGCTTGTAGTGTAAATGCATAAAAACCCTTGAGAACTGTTAAGACTCATTTAGTTTTGCCATGTGTAAATCGCCTTTTAAGTTTTTTTTTGTTACTGTAGCTGTTGTCTCATCTTCCTAGCCACTCCAGTGGCATCATCCCCACATGGGGATGGAATTCAGAAGTTTTCCAGCAGCTAAAATCCACCACAACACAACGGCTGGTGGTGAAGACATAATTTCAGACATGTCAATTGCGCTTTTCTATCAGCTAATTTTCTCTTTTCTGTCTGCTGAATTTCTGCTTCTTTTTTTCCCCACCTGATTTCCCCCTTTTAGCTGCTGGAAATCCTCATAAAGCCATCCCAACTCCCTTATTATTTTTTCCATTTGTAATCATAAATACTACGGAATTGAAATGAAAACTTGTTGAAAATATATTCAAAAGCAGCAAATCTGTTCATAGGTGATATGGAACAGGTGTTTCAGAGCACTGCCTGCTTTTTCCATACCTTCCATTGTACCATCCACTCTTCCTCTTTACAGTTCTGATTTTCTACACACCCAAAATTCTTTTCTTTTCTCAGACAGAAAAAAATCCCCACAGAATCAGTTTATTCTGAAATTGTTATATTATGATTCAGATCAAATAAAACAAAGCAGATACACATCTCAGAGATCAAATAAAACAAAGCAGACATACATTTTAAGAACATCTAATTACCCAAATCACAACAATGGTGTCGAAATCAGGACCTTCAAGAAAAAAAAGTGGGAGAGAAAAGTTGATATAGATCCCTCTTCCCCCCATCCCTTCTTCCCCCTCTTAGAACGTATTTTCATGTGAAATATGACAGCTTCATAAACACGCAAAAGTGCCACAAGAAATGAAATTAAGCACTAAAAAGAATCCCTGAATGAACTAAATATGAACTCAATACCTGCAAAGCCGTCCTCTTTGATCGGTAATCCACTAGATCAATCAAGGCCCCAGCCTCAATCAACATTTCCATTGCTTCAGTCGATGTGTTCTTCCCGCAGCTCGCGGCACAAATCATGAGCGGCGTGACCCCATCAAAGTTGCGGATGTTGACCTGGGCACCATACTCTAGCAGCAGGCAGATGGCTTCCTTATGACTTTGTTCAGCGGCAGCATGCAGACTGGATTTGCCGAAGCAGTCTTGGTTGTCGATGATGTCTGACACACGATGTCCAAGATGGTCAATGATAGTCTTGGCACACTCCAGAAACTGCATGCTGATGCAGTAGTGGAAGGGAGTCTGGCCCCAGCTGTCATGACAATCTGGGATGGCTCCAGCCTGTAGCAGCTCTCTGAAAGTGCATATACATGATTTTGTACCTTCAACGTCCAAAACTTCATGACAAATGTCGCTGTACTCTTGAGTCCAAACACAATAAAATCATATGAACAACATTCATACAGCTATGATATACCTATTCCAGACAGAAATCAGGGGAAGATAACACCTGTCTTTCCATTGCAAACACAATTCCCTTTACTCTGTTTAGGGGTTAAGATCACTATACAATTTGTGCATGTGTCACTTAATAAACAAAGGTCAAAACAAACCCTAAACATGTAGATCTAAATTGATTGAAGATAACAATAATAAGTGAAGTCAAAGTGTTTGTAACACAGTTTCTACATCATAAGTGCACTGTTCCACACACATGTTTAGACCTTTTCTCTCTCCAGTTGAACTGTTCAGCTGACTGATGGGACAAAACAGACTTGTTCCAGAAAACAAACAAATAAACAAACAAACAAATAAACAGGTGAAGATAACACAAGTCTTTTGATTGCAAATGAATTGACCTTTTCTCAGTTTACAGGCCAAGCAAAAAGATCTAAACAGTCCTTTTTTTTTTTTTTTTTTTTTTTTTGGAAGTGCATGCAAGGATAATGACTAGGATATCAACTGTCCGCATTACAGGTACACTGTTTCACACTCACTTTTGGCATGTTTTCTCTCTATCTGAACTATCAAGCTAACTGATGTGACTAAATTGCTTTGGGCATGCTCACTAGCGCCATTTGTCCTGTGAAAAACTGGCTGGGTCAATCTCACTGAATGTGAGCTCTAACACAAATTACCTCCCTTGCATATTTCCAACCATAGCCTATTTCAAACTATGTAAAACTGTACATACATGCCAACATCTTAAAACTAAATAAACTGCTGGTTAACAAAAATAAAAAGAACATTATAATTGTTGCAGCTCATCAGAAATCTTCTCATATTTATAATCATTTCATCAAAATCACCTTTGTTGTCAGACAGAAAGCATTGAAAAATACCTTTCATAAGCAATGGCAATAATATATTCTCACAACTGCTAAGAACTCTTCTTTAAAAAACAAAAAGAAAAACAAATGAGGAAGTCAACAGAAGGTATTCCTCTGTTTCATTCACCAACTATAAATCATGGTTTTCTGGAACTCATTCAATGCAGTTAAAAAAAAAAAAAAAATTTTTTTTTCATGTTTCTGCATGCCTTTAAACAAAACCAGTTTTGATTCTAAATGCATAAGTCCACACATGTGTGCACATACATATACTATCTGTCCCAGATGCATATCATTTATGAATTCTTAAGAGACAGACTCACTCAATACTCTCACTGTGTCCCTTCCCACAAGCAATGTGGAGGATGTACTTGGAGCTGATGTTGTGGTCGTCATCGTAGAATGTGTCTGGAGACGCCCCCTGGGATAGAAGCTGCCGTAAGCTGGTCACATCGTTGCTTGTGACTGCCCGGTACAAAGCCTCGGAGTGATCCACCTCAGCTGCTTCACCCTGATGCGCTTGTCCATCCTCCATCTGCATGGATAGCAAACAAAACGCTGGCAAGTCACAATCAGCAATGGTGCAGTGGTTGTACACCATTAAGTCTACAGACTAGGCGGTTGATTCCCATTTATTTGTGGGCTTTTTTTTCAGCCATGACTAGGCTCCTGTCCAGATTCCAATGTACCATCGGGTCAAATGGGAAAGACCAGTTTTATCCACATTATAGATGCCTTTGTGAGTTCCTCAGATTTTCTAAACAACATAGCAGGTATTTACCAACCTCTTGGGCCTGGTTAACACCGGGACATATTATAGATGAAAACACAAGTCTTGTCATATAGTCTCAGAGCAGAATGGGACATGATAGCAGCATCCTCATGCTCACTGATCACTATGACAAAAGTATCATATTCATGGCACCGTATGGTATGCTCTCACTGTGATTTTGTTTACGCTCCACATTTATGCTCCTGATGTGTTCGTGTCAAGATTCTTGGTATCAGCTTTGCATCGAGATTGTTATGGGATTGATATGGAAATGCTCAGTCCTCCTGGTTTTGAGCTATTACTGTTGTTAATAAGAGGTTCAATGGATACACTGTTACTGACCTGCATATGATGGGTCAGAAAAGGCACCACCGAACACCACCACTGTAACTTGGCAGCATTGCAATGTCTCTTCTGCTGTTGTCACATGACATCCTAATTCTGACTGATACCTGGACACTCCACTTTCTTCTAAAAATGAATCTTTCTAAAATATGAAAAAAAAATCAGTAAACATATGTATATTAAGGTTGTCTAAGTATTATAGTACAATAAGTCGTCTAAGAGATCATATAATTTTGTTGTCATTAAGTGTTTAAATGGTATGATGATATAAACAGATAATCTACCATTAAAATATTAACATAACAGACACCCAAAACAACCAACCAACAAAAACAAACATACAGAAAACAAAACACACACACACACACACATACATTATTTTTATCATGAATACTTATATGGCACCTATCCTCGGTAAGAGACCAAGCTCTAAGCACTTTACAATCCACACTCGTTTACACAATGGGCTGCCTACCTGGGTAGTGCTGACTGAAGAGCTGCCAGATGGCACTTCATTCAGACAATTCCCATGTCATCCAGTCAATATCGTTCAATATTGTTCAATATTGTTTACTCAATTTCCTAACTTCCTTCATTCTTTCCATTTCTTATGCAGGGTGCATGCTATGTATGTGTAACATGTCATCCATACCAACAGCCAAACTGGCCTTCTCTTCCGAAAGTTGGTGATGGGATTTTCAGTATGCAAGATGTTATGCGTGCGTTCACACACGGAACCTCAGTTTATAGTCTCATTTGAAAGACTGTGTGGGAAATGGAATCAGAACCAATGTTAACTCAAAGGGAAAAATTCCCCTGTACTGAAATGGCCCGGCGGTGATTCAAACCCGCAACCCCAGGATCTCCAAGATTACAAGTCTGGCGCTCTACCACTGAGCTATTCCGGCCCATAACACATACATACACACACACTAACCTCCCCCCCCCCCACACACACATAAATGCAACACAAGCACATACATACTGTGAGTTTGAATCACTTAAGGCCCATTTGTTATTTTTTTCTGTCCCATAGTCTAAGGCTAATTAACATTTCTTCCAAAACAAAAGCTTTTTTTAATCAGTTACTAAGATCAGTTTTGCCATAATCAACTCTTTTTGACATTCCTTTCATGCACATAAACACCTTCACCGGTTCATGCGCAAAGTCAGACAAATATTAAAAACTCCAAAGCACAGACCAGCCCAGCAAATAGTTTTACACACTGTCTGCATTGGCTCAACCAAAAGAAGGGTTTTAACCTGTCGTTGACAGCCCGAGGAAAACCAACATTTACTTCCCTTGACCGCCTTATCTAAAACGCTACAAGAATGCGTCACTGAATCAGTGTTGATGGAGTGATTCATTGCTTTTGACAATACATAAAAACAAATAAATGTAAGAAACAGTCCTTTATCAATGTCGTCAACAGGAAGACATAATCTGCATATGTTCGTACAGCGAGAAACTGCGCATTGAAAATGCAACAAAACAGTTGCACAACTTCATCTACTGCAGCCGAATGATTTTCTAAGTTTCAATAAGACTCAATAGACTCATTCGTCGTTTCTGAGTTAGCTGCCACATCTAAAGTTTAGAATGAAGATCGTCGAACGGAAACTGCTGAACAGACAACCCGAAAGAAAAGCCGTGGATCACATATCTCTCAATACTCACAGCGCTGCGGAGTCTTGAAGTTTAGGCTACTCCATCTTCCTTGGCTGCAGATGCTGGCACTGGATTAGTACACAAAGGGCAGAGCACCAAAATAGCAGACATGTATGCTGTACGAATCGACCCAGTGTCACGGTAGGAGTTCTCCCCCCTTCAAAAATGCTTTTGATGATTTTAGCTGGTTCTCTCTGATAATACGCTATCAACATTACCAGAAGAATGAACAACTCGAATGTGATGTGTGAGAGAAAAGCATCACTCTTTCCGTTACTTTAATAACTTGTGGCGCAAACGTTTCAGCGAAAACAGAACGGAACAGGGTTTCACCACATTTTGTTAAAGACCAAAGCTATGGTTCATTTTGTTGTAAAGTATTTGAAACTGAATTATAACCGAAGTATAAACATTTCCGAAAAGAGTGATTTCCTGACAAGCAATATAGATGCCCATCATTGTTCGAACTGTCTTTGGTCGTAGCTAATAAAAACAGAATAAAAATTATGACAGCGTCATTGTTTATTCGCAAACAGCTTGTCTTGTTAAAATTTGTGAGTATATTTTTTGTTGTTGCCCTTGAGGAAACTGAAGTCCCTTCCCTTTCTATCTGTCTCTCAGTCCTCTGTTTGTCTGTCTCTCAGTCCTCTGTCTCTCTCTCAGTCTTCTGTCTGTCTCTCTGTCAGTCCTCTGACTGTCTCTCTCTCGTCTTCTGTCTGTCTCTCTCTCAGTCTTCTGTCTGTCTCTCTCTCTCTGTCCTCTGTCTGTCTGTCTCTCAGTCTTCTGTCTCTCTCTCTCTCTCTCAGTCTTCTATCTGTCTCCCTCTCAGTCCTCTGTCTGTTTTCTCTCTCTCAGTCTTCTGTCTGTCTCTCTCTCAGTCTTCTGTCTGTCTCTCTCTCAGTCCTCTGTCTCTCTCTCTCAGTCCTCTGTCTGTCTCTCTCTCAGTCTTCTGTCTGTCTCTCTCTCAGTCCTCTGTCTGTCTCTCTCTCTGTCCTCTGTCTGTCTGTCCTCTCTCTCTCTCTCTCTCTCTTAGTCCTCTGTCTGTCTTTCTCTCAA
>CM065732.1:59388837-59393837 GCA_033310375.1 Conus canariensis
AAAGAACATCCGCGACATGCTCAAGAAGTACTTCAATGGCTTCTCAATGCGGTTCTCTACCAAGGAGTACACAACAGACTGGATCAACTTGGAAGTGGGTATTGCAATGGGCTGTGCAATTTCCCCGATACTGTTCGTGCTGGCAATGGAACTCATCTTGAAAGCAGCAACAAACAACGCGAGACAAACAGACCTTGGCGATGGATACAAGATGCCTCCTCTCAAGGCCTTCATGGATGACACTACAGTGATTTCATCCAGAGAAGACGAGACACGTCATGTGCTGGAGAGGCTGGACGACATAGTTGCCTCATCCAGAATGAAGTTCAAGCCAAAGAAATCACGGAGTCTCTCACTGAGGAAAGGAAAAGTGGCCGGATCTGTGGTCTTCAGTGTTGCCAACCAGGCCATTCCAACAGTCACAGAAGAACCAGTCAAGAGCCTTGGAAGATGGTATGATGATACGCTGAAAGACACACAAAGAGCAAAAGAAACCAAGCAGATGGCGGAGGAAGGCTTGGAGACCATTGACCAGTGTGGGCTCCCTGGCAAATACAAGGTCTGGTGTCTGCAGTTCATGCTGATACCAAAGCTGCTATGGCCTCTGATGATATACGACATCTGCACCAGCATAGTGGAGGCAATGGAAGCCAAAATCAACAAGTTCACAAGGAAATGGCTTGGTGTCCCACCCTGTCTGACTGACATAGCGCTGTACTGTCGCCAAGCAAAGCTGAAACTACCACTGAAATCCATCCTGGAGGAATACAAAGCAGGGAAGATCAGACTTCAAAGCATGCTGGAGGACTCAGGAGACAAGGTGGTAGAAGCAATCAAGCCCCAGCTGAAGACAGGCAGAAAATGGAAAGTTCAAGAGGCGATGGATTCTGCAAAAGAAAGTCTCAAGATCAGAGAAATAACAGGACACACACAGACCAACAGACAAGGACTGGGGGTGACCAAAACTGAATGGTGGTCAAAGGCCAAAGGAAAAGCCAAAAGAGACATGATGATTCAGGAGATGAGAAAAGAAGAAGACCAAAAAAAGACTCCAAAAAGCAGTCCAGCAGAGCCAGCAAGGGCAATGGACAACGTGGGAGAATGCACTCCAAAGAAGTCTCACTTGGAATGACATTTGGCACATGGCCCCTCTCAGGATCAGCTTCATTCTCAGATCTGCATATGACCTTCTGCCCTCAAATGCAAACCTGGTGAAGTGGGGGAAAACAGACGATCCTGCATGCCCCCTCTGCCATGAAAAACAAACAGTGGAGCATGTCCTAAGCTCATGTAAAGTAGCCCTGGCTCAAGGAAGGTACACATGGAGGCACAACCAAGTGCTCAAAGAGATTGTACAAGTAGTCTGGGCCACAAAAGGGAAAATCAGGACTCCAAAAGCACCCGCAACATTCTTCACGGCAGGAGGCAGCAAATCATGGCCAAGAACAACAGTACCACTCGAAACATGCAGGCAGAGTCTGCTGGATGGGGCAGATGACTGGGAGTGCACTGCAGACCTCCCAGAATGGAAGAGTCACCCAGAGATCATCAGCAAGAGTGGCATGAGACCAGACATAGTAGTCCACTCTAAGTCAGCCAAGCAGCTGATCATGATCGAGCTCACGGTGCCATATGAGAACAGAATGGAGGCAGCTCAAATCTACAAGACTGAAAAGTATGCTGATCTGGCAAACAGCCTGAGGAGAGAAGGCTATCAGGTCAAAGTCCTCACTGCAGAAATTGGAGCTAGGGGGTTTGTAGGAACGTCTGCATACAGCCTCATGAAACAGCTCTCAGTTGCAGGAAGGAAAAAACCAGAGCCCTGAAAGCAATGGCAGAAGCGGCAGAGGGGTGTTCAAGCTGGATCTGGTCAAGGAGAAACAAAAGTGAACTTCATAAGGCTTAATTTCCCTACAAATATCAGGTGTCCCTGTGGCTCAGTGGTTAAAGCGCGAGTCATTAAGTGGAAAATGAGCATGTCCAGAGGGTCATGGGTTCGAATCCCAGCCATGGCTCGTCCCAAGATGGGAAAAAAAAGGGGCAGCAGAGGGACATCCGGAGTCATGAACCGGGTGTGGCCCAACCCCCCTAGAGTGTCAGGAGATAAGGGCCGAAACACTTGCTTGAAGGGGGCTTCTCTTCTGAGGACTCTCTGCTGCCACGCTCTCCACGAGTTTCTTTCTGCTTATACAATTTACCACGAACACAAAATATGCCAAAGGATACCTTACTTATATTTACAGAATCAAAAGCTTTCTCAAAATCTATAAAGTTTACATATAATTTACGATTCAGTCCAAAATGCTTTTCAACAAACGACATTAAAGTGAACACGTGATCAAATGTTGAATAATTCTGCTTAAATCCTGCTTGAAATTCACCAGTTAGCTTATTTTCCTCGACCCATTCCTGAAGTCTATTAATGACAGTGCTATATATTTTACTGCATATATTGCTAAAAGATATTCCTCGATAGTTGTTTGGATTATTAGCATCACCTTTTTTTTATATATATAATGAAAGGATAATTGAATCTGACCAAATTTGTGGAAAAAAGATCCCTGTCAAACAAAGCATTAAAAAAAAATCATTAAAAAAAGCAAACAACCAGTTCAGAACTGCGGGCATTTTTATGTATCTCTTCAATTATTCCATCAAGGCCAGCAGCTTTGAGATTTTTTAAATTTTGTTAACGCCAGCAGAATTTGAGAGAGAGAGAGAGAGAGAGAGAGAGAGAGAGAGAGAGAGAGAGAGAGAGAGAGAGAGAGAGAGAGAGAGACAGACAGACAGACAGACAGACAGACAGAGACAGACAGACAGAGTGAAGTGGAGCACATCTGAATCGCTATGAGTCAAGCTGTGGGTGGGGAGTGGGGGGGGGGGAGGGGGGGGGAGGGAACAGGGATGAGGGTAGTGGGGAGTGTCTAGCAGCTGGCTCGTTTCCTAGTCCGATCAAATACCTCACTACGTAGAACACAAAAGCGAGCATCGATCGAGGTTTGTGTGTGTGTGTGTGTGTGTGTGTGTGTGTGTGTGTGTGTGTGTGTGTGAGAGAGAGAGAGAGAGAGAGAGAGAGAGAGAGAGAGAGACAGACAGACAGACAGACAGACAGACAGATATACATATATATATATATATATATATATATATACAGAGACAGAGACAAATAGAGAGAGAGAGAGAGAGAGAGAGGGGGGGGGGAGACAGACAGACAGAGGAGAAGGAGGAGGGAGGGAGGCATCTGTGTGTGTGTGTGTGCGTGCGTGCGTGCGTGCGCGTTTGTGTATGTGTGTGTGCGTGCGCGCGCGCGCGCGCGCGCGCGCGTGTGTGTGTGTGTGTCTTTGACGGAGAGTGAAAGAGGGAGGGGACATAGTTGTGGTGATGGTGGCATGTGGTGCACCTGAGGGCATTATGATGGCTATGTGAGTCATGTTATCAGTGTGTGTGTGTGTGTGTGTGTGTGTGTGTGTGTGTGTGTGTGTGTGTGTGTGTGTGTGTGCGTGCGTGTGTGTATGCTTTTCCGACATCTAAAGCTATAAAGTAGGTTCTTCTTGTAAACCACCATTTTTTTTTTCGTAAACATGTATTTCTTCCCAGACTTCCAGGCATATTTTCGTCATTGGAATTATTTCAAAATTACACATCATAAATAGGTTTAGGAAGTGGGCCTTTTGTAATGTGGAGGGTTAAGAAGAATGACGCACCGATCTATGCAACCGATGACTAGCCTTTTTTGATAGAAAACATTTTAAAATGGAATTGTTTTAAAACAGTTTAACATCCGCAACCCGCAACACATTTTCTGTCACTGCCACAGTAAAAGAAGAAAACATTACCTATGCACAATAAAGTAAAGTGTGTTCAATTATCAGTTTGCAAAACATTCCCAAATCATTTGTCTCCGGTTTTTTTTTTTTTTTTTTTTTTTTTTTTTTTTTTTTTTTTTTGCTGATGGGGAATTTTCTGAACGATACACTTTAAATAATCTAACTAGGATCTCTAAAATTGAACAAGAATAGATCAGATCGGAAAAGAAATCTCCCAAAGAGTTTTTGATTTTTTGTTTTAAATCTCTGTTATGTTGCACATTTCTGTTAGCGATTACAAAACGAGGCAATGCAACTGCGCTTGAGTTAAGACAATCACAATGTTCAATACAAATCATCTCAATCGACAAAGGAAACCAACAAAAAGTAAGGTTCGTTCCTTTCGTTCGAATACAATGAGTTAAATGTCTATTTTAATAATGATATTAGATTCATGATGAAATACAGGGCAAAACAGATTTAAGGTCCATACAGCATTTTACGTTGAGGATGTTTTAGGCTGGGTATTTTCATAGACAACATTTCCCTTAACATACGCCATTCCTCCATCACTTTCTGCCTGCATTCCTTTTAAACTGGGAATTTTGATCGTTAACAATTTTGTATAATTGCTCATTTACTGCCCCCCCCCCCTCCCCCCTCTCTCTCTCTCTCTCTGTCTCAAAGTTCAGGGGTTAAATATCTGCTATTCAGGTAATTTCCGTTGGTGTTTTGTTTCATTGTTGACCGGTTTTCTTTCCTTGTTTCATTCTTCCTATTCAACATTTCGTGCGCTACATATTTCTTGTGCGCGCAGTCTCAACTGTTACGTCGTTTGCTAGTTTCGTTTCATTCTAATTTTTCTTTCTTTCTTTCTTTCTTTGCTGTTTGTTTGTTTGTTTCTTTCTTTCTTCCTTTTTCTCTTTTTAACTATCCTCTTCACACCATCTCAGTCATTCGTTTGGTATATCGTATGTTGGTTCTCTCTCTTACTTTCTTTTCTTTTCTTTTTTGTACTCCCAGTTCTTATAGAACAGGGAGTACTTTGCAATGGGAACGAAGAAATGCTGTCTGTGTGTCCGTCTGTGGTCAAAATGTGTTCCACTCGCTCCAGACAAAACTTCAGGGCCGATCTTTCTGAAAATTTGTAGGTATGTTCATTATGGGTCACGGATGATGCATGATGTTTTAGTT
>CM065732.1:59398837-59421337 GCA_033310375.1 Conus canariensis
ATGATGAATCACTTTGCAGGCAAAACATACATACAGACAGAGAGGGCCGTTCAACAGCAGACAAGAGGAAGTGGGCGTATCTGCTCTGAGAGGACAACCCACTGATGCATCCCCTCAGCCAGAAGAGGTCAGTTACTAGCGCGGGCGAATGGGACTCCGACGACAAAGTGTAGTGGTGGAAAGCAAGGCGAGATACTGGGCCTGTCGTTTCTGACTCTTTGGCCTTTCCTATTGTATATGTCAGTGAGTAAACACATGCGAACTGAAGTGACAGTCTCTGAATCTGTCATGATCCCTGCTTCGTTTTCTGAAGGTGTGTGTGTGTGTGTGTGTGTGTGTGTGTGTGTGTGTGTGTGTGTGTGTGTGTGTGTGTGTGTGTGTTGATGAGCGTGCACTAGTTGGTGACTTAAGCGTATCACCTGCAGCACCACATGCATTCCCCCTCCCCCCCCTACTCTGTTGGCACCATCTACAGTCACCTGTCCACCCTATATACATTATAGTGATTATTATGATTGCTGTTATTACTATTCATCATTAACATCATCTTCATCAAATTAAGTATTGTTATATCGTTATCGTTATCAGAACAATAATGATGATGATGATAATGATTATCATCAGTCGTGGCAGTAGTAGTGCAGTGGTGGAGGTAGTAGTAGTAGTAGTAGTAGTAGTAGTGGTAGTAGTTGTTGTTGTGTTATGGTTATAGTACCCTTTTTTCAAATCAGTCATGAGTTAAACTACCACCCACTAAACAATCATTCCACATGCACGTCCACGTTCACAGAGGCAGGTGTGGATATATGCATACACACACACACACAATTATCTGCAAGCACAATCGTACGCACACACATACACACACAGGCACATTTACGCGTACACCTGCACACACACACACACACACACACACACACACACACACACACACACACACACACACACACAAGTAGTATAGCAGACACTGTTAGCTGGGCATTTAAAGCTTAACCAGCCATCTGGTAAGTCATGGTCCATAAAACCATCTCTTCCCCGCGGAAAAAAAACAAATTAGTCATCTAGCTATTAACCCTTCACACCATGGTCTTACGTCTTCACAGACATGGTGTAGCGTATGTGGACTAGCCAGCATGCAGTTACACCTCGTGAAACTGAAGTTGTTGCTTGTTATCTGGCATTCAAAAATGTTTCCAGAGTTTCTCCCTAACTGCACGGTTTTGTTCCAGATCGTATTGCATTCCTGAAGACGCCTCAAGCATATGCTTGGTGACGTAGATCAAAGAGGCAGATGGAACAGGATTCGTATCTCGCATCGTCTTCTCTCTCTCTGTTCGTCTTTGTTGGAATCCCGTTCACCCGCGTAGGTAACTTAAGCATGTCCTGGAACTGTTCAATGACTGGAGTGCCCTCACAGGCTACCACGTATGCCAGCTTCCTCTGCTGCACTGTTCAGCAAGGTCGGCCTACTGCCTGCACGTAACCCTTGCCTGCACGTAAACCACCCTGGGTGTGTTTTACACTGAACAAATGCGAAGTGTGGCGAACTGACAGCCAAACCCGTGAACTGGGGGAAGACACAAAGGCGATACACATAGGGCCAAACTAAACGGGTGTGAACGGCTCTCAAGCGATTTCTGGCGTTTACACTTTTAACCGATTCGTGCAGGACTTTGACTCAGACCAACGCGTCATGTGGTCTGAAGCGTTCTGTAATATGTTCAAGTGAGGCAGTGCTGCGATGTCTGGAATTTGCTTTCCCACTCCCAGCAACTGGTTTCCCTGCAAATTTGCACATCTGTCACGTGCTACTGTTAGAGATAATAGCTGCTGCCTAATGGAGAGCCAGAACAAAACTGCTTGTTCCAGCCTGGGTGTACAATGCCTGGACACGGCTTTAGTCGCCTTTACGACCTTTACATGTGCATGTCAGGACATCACTGCCTTGCCTGAATTCTTCGCGTTGAAATGGCCCCATAAATTCAATTCAATTCAATCAACTTTATTGTCCATCGGAAATTTTTCTTCTGCTCCACATCATTTCACAAGTACACAAGACATTACAAAAAGACATTATAAAACGTTACATAAAAGCCTGTGTTATGGTATATATTTGTACATACATCAACATTCACACACCCCTCCGCACCCCACCCCCACACACATGCACACACCCACACCCACATGGCATAAACATTAAATTTATAGGACATAGAACATTACATAGATGATAAAAACAATACATAAAAACACAAACTCACCCGCACCAATGCCCAAACACTAAAACACACACACACACACACACACACACACACACACACGCGCGGGCGCGCGTGCGCGCGCGTACACACACCCACACACCACACACATACACATTCACACACGCACACACACATACACACTCATAGTCACAGTAAAAGCATAACATTGCAAACTGAATTGTTCATGTCTGAGAGACAAGGGTCATGGCAGTCAATCACAGGCTTTAGAGTTTAAAATGCTAATGGCACTTGGTATAAAAGACTTCTTGAATAAAACAACGCAACAGGATAGTGTGCACGTGGCATGCCATCTTTCTGAATCAAGCAGGTGATGATTTCGCTGAGGCATTCCACACGTATCCCCGCGGGTCAGTCTTACGGTCAAGAGAGCGTCCACGGTGTCCTAAGAGGCATTCCACACGTATCCCCGCGGGTCAGTCTCACGGTCAAGAGAGTGTCCACTGTGTCCTAATCAGCAAGTGCTAACAGACCGAAACGGTTGTTAAGTGGTTCTAATGCTTAAACAGTTTCAACCCTTTTGAATACGGGTTGAAGTGTAAATCGCCTTACACAGCCGATCAGACTGACAGGAAGTGGTAAATGCCTTCAACGTGTGCAACTGAACTCCAACTTCCAAAGGCAAAGGTACTGATCCTGTCGCATCGAAATCTTTGCACAGGCCTAGGCCTACGTAGCTGTGAAACAGCGATTTTCAAGTTTTTGATTACTTTGAGCATGTATGCTACACTTTCTGAATTCTGATTTTTGAGAATGACTGTACTTTTTTTTGTTGTTGAATATTTTATTGGCGTTGGAAATAATAATCATCTCTTAATTGCTAGGAAACGAAAACCGTATAATCGATTTTAAGCGTTATCAGACGAGGGCGCCGCCCGTCTCTCTCTCTCTCTCTCTCTCTTTCATTCAATGTGTCGTCAACTCTTTCTCTCTCTCTCTCTGTTTCTCTCTCTCACACACACACACTCAGTGTGTAGTCATCTCTGTCTGTCTGTCTGTCTGTCTGTCTCTCTTTCAGTGTGTAGTCAAAGAATTTGAACGTTGTTCAGTTTATTGAGTGAAATGTCACCCATTCCATCCGCGGCTATTTTTAACGCTATCCAACATCGAAAGTAATGCAAAAACTGCCCCTATCTCGCACCTTCACCCCTCGCACTCGGACCCCCCCCCCCCCCTCCCCTTCCACCCCACTCTCCTCCTGTCCGTTTAACCCACTTCCCATCGTTCCAGCCATTTTCCAGCCCCCCCCCCCCCTCCCTCTACGGGAGAAATATTCACTCGTCGTGTGTACGAGTCGATGGCCTCGTAACTGTACAAACGTTGTTAGCGTCTGTGCCTCAAGCGATGTGTTGTTGCTGTTGTTCCCCACACGCGCTCGTGTGAGTGTGCTTACATTGTGATCTGTCTGCCTGTCTGCCTGCCTGCCTGCCTGTCTGTCTATCTCCGTCTGTGTGTGTGTTGTGTGTGTGTGTGTGTGTGTGTGTGTGTGTGTGTGTGTGGTGTCGCGCGTGCGTATGTATGTATGTATGTGTGTGTGTGTGTGTGTGTGTGTGTGTGTGTGTGTGTGTGTGTGTGTGTGTGTGAATTTGAGTCTATTTATGACTCTCTCTCTCTCTCTCTCTCTCTCTCTCTCTCTCTCTCTCTCTCTCTTTGCGCGTCTGAGCGGTTTCCGGGCACTTGTGCAAGTTGTATGGTCGAATAGCATTGTCGAGTCAGTGTATGTACATGTGTGGGAGAATAGGCATGTATGTACCCTTGTACATGTATGTGTCTTTGCTTATGAACCATCGTTAGGCATATTCATTCATTTATTTGTATCATAACCCACCTCCCCGTCCCTCCCTCCCTCTCTCTCTCTCTCTTGTACTTTGTTGACCTCTCTCTCTCTTTCTCTGGCCCTTTGCGGTCGGCTGGGCTATAAGCAACATTATCATATCTTATCTCTCTCTCTCTCTCTCTCTCTCTCTCTCTCTCTCCTCTCTCTCTCATACTGTCCTTCTTTCTATGTATTTTCTCTCCCATATATTTTGCTTCTCATTTTACTGTGCTACATGATCTCCTCATTCACAGTGATGTATATCATTTACATAATTTTGAAATCATTAGATTATGGAATTTCTATTTGCGCGCGCGTGTGTGTGTGTGTGTGCGTGCGTGCGTGCTGCGCGCCCGCGTATGTTGTGTGTGTGTGTGTGTGTGCGTGCGTGCGTGGGTGCGTGTATGTGTGCGTGTGTGCGTGCGTGCTTCCGTGTGTATGTATTGTGTGTTGTGTGTGTGTGTGTGTGTGTGTGTGTGTGTGCGCGCGCGCGCGGTACGTGTGTGCGTGCGTGATTCCGTGTTGTGTGTGTGTGTGTGTGTGTGTGTGCGCGCGCGCGCGCGGCGCGCGCGCGTGCGTGTGTGTTGATCGCTTACTTTTCACAAGTTGTAAATGCAAAGACTTTATGTGCTTATTCTTTTCCCTCAATAGAAATGACCCCCCCCCCCCTCTCTTTCTCTCTCTCTGTCTCTGTCTGTCTGTCTGTCTGTCTTCTCTCTCTGTGCGCCAGCGAAAAAAAAAAAGAAAAACCGAAATACCACCGTTTGAACTGCCATTCCACACATATACACATCCATAGCACTCTTAACTGGCACGTGCAAACGTTGGCAAGCAAGAAAATACATGTAAGTGGGAAACGGGCTTGGCGCGCGCGCGCGCACACACACACACACACGCACGCATGCATGCACGCACACACACACACACATACACACACACACACACACACACACACACACACACACACACACACACACATTTACATACGTTCGCACGACACGCCTGGGCATATAAGCGATCATTCTGACAAATACAAACACAAAAAACTCGTGTACGCATGTACAACAACGACAACGACAACAACAACAACAACAACACACACACACACACACACACACACACACACACACACACACACTCGCACACACACGCACACAAACACATGCACGCACGCACGCACACACACACACACACACACGCACGCACGCACGCACGCACGCACGCACGCACGCACACACACACACACACACACACACACACACACACACACACCCCCCCCTACAGCATTGGAGCAGACCGTATGAACAACGCACTCATTTGGTCAAGGCATCATTCAGGCATGTGCACTGTCCAGCCTGACCCCTGCACTGTCCAGCTGTCTTGCAGAATCACTCTTTCTCTATTAAATTCTATTGATCAAGCCGTGTGCCATGCTTGCTTGGGTCTCATGGTTTCACTGACGTGGTATGGCTGTAGATGGACTGGTTCCCACGCGATGACACCCCCTTCATGAAACTGAAACTGGCATCGTTGTCATTGTTGTTGTTGCTGGTTGTGATGGTGGTGGGGGAGGTTGTGACAATGTCGATGTGTGTGTGTGTGGGTGGGTGGGTGAGTGCGCGCGCGCGTGTGTGTGTGCTTGTGTGTTCCAGCGTGCGAGCATATGAGTCTGTGTAGGTAAGAGGGCACCGGGGGTCGTACAAACACACGTGCAGCACGAGTACGTGCGTACGTGTGTGTGTGTGTGTGTGTGTGTGTGTGTGTGTGTGTGTGTGTGTGTGTGTGTGTGTGTGTGTGTGTGTATTGTTATATTAAAAAGAGCAGCACCATACAATAACATTTCAAAAAGATCTAATCTATGCCTTACAGAGAAATACATTATACTATGTAAACCACAGTTGGCAACCTTAAATGTTAGAACAGAAATGGTTAACAATTGCAGACACAGATGGAAGTTCCTATCAGTGAATAAAATCAATAACACCTGAGAAACACATGTAGCACGGGGAAAACAACAGCAAGCTATATATATATATATATATATATATATATATATATATATATATATATATATATATATATATAGCACTGGCAATACAAGCTCATCACATCCTGACGACCGCACAGCGCGAAACAAGCTTGTAGATGTTTTAAGCTTGATTTTAACTTGTTTTTAATATAACAAATGTCGCTCCCATTGTGGTTGAGCACTGTTTTTAAAATTGTGCTGATCCTCAGTACCATTCTCTCTCTCTCTCTCTCTCTCTCTCTCTCTCTCTCTCTTATATATATATATATATATATACTACTAAAAACAATTGAAGTACCACCCCTAATTTTTGTATGCAATTTTTAAAAAGCTCTGATAAACCAATTAATATTGATAATTGAATAAACTCTGCTGGATAAGCTTACCCGGTTCTCAAATACTACTCCTCGTGCATTTTTGTTATGTTAAAGTCGGTCAGCAGTTATCTACCGCGTCGCATCTGAGGCAAAAAAATCCCGAGAAATTATCGAACTTGTGTCGCTCCCAGATTTTGACACAGACACAGTAAGAAAAAAAAATGTGATGCACGTGAAAGCAAGGTCTTTTCTGAGCAGAATTGCAATCAGTTAGCACATTTGACGGGTATAAAAAGTCGCGAAATTTAGGAAGATTTAACCATGCCTGCGAGACAACGACTAAGCAACACCGACAGAGGAAGAGCGATAGCATGGTACCAAGAAGGTATTGGCTTGAGGGAGATTGGTCGACGGCTTGGAGTGAGTCACCCAGTCATTCTGAGGCTCAGAGACCATTGGCTTAACACTGGAAGTGTTGAAGAACAGCAGGGACGTGGACGGACGAGAAGCACCTCCAGACAGCAGGATCGGTTCATTGTTATCGCTTGTCTGAGAGACCGTTCAGCCAGTGCCACAGTACTCCGAGACCAGCTACGACAAGCCAGCAACGTCAACGTCAGTACCCAGACAGTTCGGAACCGGCTCCACGACGCCAACTTGAGGTCAAGGTCCCCAGCAGTGAGATCAATACTGACCCCAGCGCATCGAGCTCATCGTCGGGCCTGGGCAGCATGTCATAGAAGGTGGACAAGAGCTGAATGGGCAACAGTACTCTTCACAGACGAGTCAAGGTTCACCCTCAGGTTCAACGACGGGCGGGTTCTAGTCTGGCGACGTCCTGGAGAACGCTACGTTGACGCTGCCGTCAGGGAGCATGACCGCTATGGAGGTGGGTCCGTGATGGTGTGGGGTGGGTTCAGCCTACGTCACAGGACCCCCCTACACCGTGTTGAAGGCCGCCTGACCGGTGCCACCTACCGCGACACCATCATCCGCCCCCTTGTGATGCCCGCCCTGAGGGCAGTTGGCCAGGGCGCCCAGTTCCAGGACGACAACGCGCCGTGCCACGGCGCCGCCATCGTGAATCAGTTCCTACAAGGGCAGCAGGTGACAAGAATGGACTGGCCTGCCAGGTCACCAGATTTGAACCCCATAGAGCATCTGTGGGACGTGCTGGGGAGGCGAGTGCGGGCCCACAACCCTCCAGCAGACACCGTGGACCAGCTGTTTCAGTTGCTGGAGCAGGAGTGGCAGGCGATCCCCCAGGACACTCTCCGCCGCCTGGTGCACTCCATGAGACGTCGATGTGACGCTTGTTTGAACGCGAACGGTGGTCATACCCGTTATTAACATCATGACATCTACCATAGACTCTTGTTACTTTTCATTTTGGGGGTATGCCTCTTTAATCAAGTGTAAAACAAAGATAATTTTTTGTCACGGTGTTTGAATAAATTTGAATGGATTGAGGAATAATAAAAATAAAATATTCAATCATTAAATTATGTTCAGCTTTGTTTTCTTTCGAATGACAGCAGTTTTCCTAAGTGGTACTTCAATTGTTTTGAGTAGTGTATATATGTGTGTGTGTGTGTGTGTGTGTGTGTGTGTGTGTGTGTGTGTGTGTGTGTGTGTGTTTAATATCACCCGTATTTTAGAATGTGTGTGTGAGTGCATACATGTGTATGTGCGCGCACGAGCGAATGTGTGTGTGTGTGTGTGTGTGTGTGCGTGCGTGCGTGCGTGCGTGCGCGCGCGCGCGCGCGTGTGCGAGCGTGCATGCCTATATGAGTGCGCGCGATCGTGCCTATGTGTCTGCATATGCATATATGTTTCGTCGGTCTGTCTATGCACCTGTCTGACTGCGTGCCTGCGCACCCGAGCGTACGGGCATGTGCTTACGTATCCGTCTGTCTGTCAGACCATCTTGCTGCTGGTATCGATGTAGTGGTGATTACAGCCTTCAACCCCCAAGCAAGCTGTTTCCCCGATAAGCTGTCGAGTGCCAGCTGTCGAGCGCTGGCTGTCGCATAACCTTTCCTCCAACTGTCGACTTCACCACTGTCAGTTTCGGCTGTATTTTTGTTTTATGGTCTCCGTCGCACGTGTTTTTCTCATGGCCGCCACACGGGCTGAGCACGTGCAACACGTTCACACTGCCAGTGTCAGTTCATTTTCTTCGTTATAAAAACACATTTTACCATGTTCATCCTCTGACTGAGGTAAACAGGAGGGAGTCAAGGCCAACATCATATCCGTTTATCGCAGTTCATCGCCCGCAGTTTTTGAAATATTATATTTATTTATTTATTTTCAGATTTAGGACAACCTTTTCCAGATGTCTTTCATGATGTAAAACGTAGTGTAAACTCAGTGTAGACTAATAACAGGAAAGCATGCCCTTGCGGCTTATTTGATTTTTTTTTAAAAGAACGATTTTGCAACGTTTCTGTCCACTTTGGAAGAATGCATGACTGTGTGTTCAGTATCCTGATGGGGCCATTATGACCCTGAGAGAGAGAGAGAGAGAGAGAGAGAGAGAGAGAGAGAGAGAGAGAGATCTTCACTTTTTGAGAAAAAAAAGGCGCTGTCATTCGTCTGCTTCAAAGCACACGGTTGGATCTCAAAATGGATTACTATTATAAACAGAATGGGGCTGTCGGATCTTTTTTTCTTCCTCTGATCAATTCAAGTGGTGTGGCTGTATAATCTGATTACAGTTCTAAACATGAAACAAAAGCAGTTCCCACAATAGGCCCGAGCCGGAGACTGTTTTACAGAGGTCTATTGCAAAAGGCCTTTTGCCAACCAATGTACGTAGCTCGAACAGACAACCGAGGTTTCTTCTACACTTGAAAGAACAGCTGGAAGAGCTAAGAACGCCATACCTGAAGAGGTCAACATTTTTTACATCTGATCTAAGATTATTTGTACGGAAGAAATATGTTAACGAAGTTTCCGGTGTGTTTTTAGAGGGTCTGTATAAATGAGCTGTGTGGATTTTTGTTTGTTTGTTTGTTCGTTGGAATGATATGACTCTAGAGTTAACTTCAACGCGGTGACAGCCCTGATATCACCCTTTGCGGTCGGCTGGGCTGTAAGCAAAATCATATATATATATATATATATATATATATATATATATCCGCTCCCTGGGGGAAACTGGAAACTAGTACTAAAATCTAGCAGAGGATTATGATGATTATAGATACATGAATAAACCAAAGGCAAAAGCAGATGTTTATAATAGCCTACAATGCTATCTTTTAGCTTAAACTGACAACTGGAGAAAAACGATTCCTTATCGCAGAGCTGGGAGACACCTGAGCATGGGCAGTAAGCGAGATTAGATTTCTTTCCCTAGCAGAAAAATCAGTGACTGACGCGGCAGATTGTGATATCATCCCGGGTATCTATCATTAATTTAAAACTCTGATTTGGGTCAAAAGTTAGGTCAAACAATTTCAGGAAATTCACAATGTTTAACCGATATGTGAAAAGATATTTCAGAAACCAGGCAGAGAATGAAATAAGCCAACAAATGTAATGTGCTGCAACTGATCGTGATCAAAGACATGTTGTTAATTATAATTAAGTTTATATCCAGCTAAGTGTGTCATGTTGATTATTTCTTTTTAAGATGTTCTGCTCATAAAAACAAGATACAAATGTATTGGTTTCTCATCTATCAAAAGAAAGAAGACAGAGCGAGAAAACAAAATATCTGTCTATCTATCTATATCTATCTATCCAGCTACCTATCTACTGTCCGTCTGTTCGTCTGCCTATCTGTCTGTCTAACGTTGAAAAGAAAACTGATGAAAAATATGAATAAATACAACAAGGAAACAAATAGTTGCAAAGTAATAGTTTAAAAACAAAACCGAAAACGAATGGAACGAGGCCTTATCGGATCAAAGCAAGACGCATCGCCTTGGAGAAAGGAAAAACTGATTATTCTTGTGGATGTGAAAATCATCATATTCACAAAGAAACGTTAGAACTAGTGACAGAAAAGGGAAAACAAAAACGAAGACTAAAGATATTGCAAATGATATTTACCAGTTTTGCGTGATGACAGCAGAACTGAGGATAGAATCGACGACTTACCAAAACGAACCCGGAAATTCTGTCAACTCTATGAGGGGAAATAACCTGAGGTGAAGCAGACTCAGCTCTGAAGGAATATGAAAAATGGAAAGAGCCCGGGACTGAAGGCATTTCAAGTCAGCTTTCGTTTCGTTTCCTTTCTGTCGTGGCTTCTCTTTCTTTCTTTCTTATTGTCTTTTTTTCTTCTTACTTTCCTTTTCGTCTTTTTTCTTTTTTTTTTTTTTGTCTGTCTTTTTTTCTTATCTTTCTTTTTCTCTCTTCTTTTGAGAGAGTTTAAGAGTTTTGTTTATCAGTTAATTGAAAAACGGATTTGAAAACAAAAATTCACATACACAAAAGGAGAGCATAATATATGTACCTAAAGACGGCAAATCAACGAGTAGATAAACTAGTGGCTTTTTTTTGTTTTTGTTTTTTTTTTTTTAGAAGGCCTGTTTATAAGATTTGATCGTCTTGCTCTGACTTAAATTTGGAAAAAAAATAATATCTACCAAACTCTTTCAAATAAAGGTAATACTGGATTCATGAATAATGTAAGACTTCCTTCCAGTTAAGTATCTTCAAGAAAATGATATGCATGGACCACTGCTTTGTCTTCATTTTGAAAAACCAAACGAAAATTTCGACTCGTTAGATTGGACATTCATGACAAAAGCAACCCATCCCTTTGGCTTTGGGTTATTATATTTCATGAAAACATCCTTCAGCTGTGATTCTTATCGGACAAGCTTTTACAAGTTTTGTTTAGACAAGACGATTCAGATCTTTATTTCATGCTTTATGGTTTTTAGAATAATGGTTAAAGAATACACTGACATAAGGGTATATCATCTAACGACACAGAACATAAACAGCATAAATTGCAGATGACTTCCTGGTAATGTTAAATGATGAGCAACAATTACTTTTTGAAAAGACTCGAAGGAGATTTATCAGGTTTGAGCAAATGTTAGGTTTACAAGTGTGAAAACACAGTAGTATGGAAGAAAATAAGAATCAGCCACTGTTTACATGCTGAAAAAAAAAAGAATCCACCCTGCCCCTTCACCCACACTCTCCCTACAATAGACATCACTTACATAACGTTGAAATTCATAAAGAGCTGATGCAAAAAAAAAAAAAAAGAGTCTGTCGAGTTACTGATATCTTCTACAAGCAAAATGAAGGAGTAATGAAGTATTCTGAATTTCAGAGAGAGAGAGAGAGAGAGAGAGAGAGAGAGAACAACATAAAATGTTCTTGCCAATGCAGGATTATAAAACGCGATCAAAACGTCATATTAAATGAGAACATACAAATAACAAGTGATACAAAGCCACAGTTTTCTGCGCTTTTTGCGAAGACCTTCTAGACTTCCACCATCATAGCCAAGGGAGATGCACAGGGGCTTTTCAGGGGTGTCAGTCTACATGTGGAGGGGAAAAAAGTCCCAACCAACAAAAAATAGCTAAACAATACCCACAGACAGAGAATTTCAAACATAATAATTAATACTGGCAGCTAAATTGCTGACAATTCGAAGTGAATAAGACGGGCTGTGATGAGAGCGGAAGTCACTCTTCTGGATTTATCAATCTCTCATCGACGAAACCAAATTCAAAGTTAAGGGAACTAAATTCAGCACCAAAAAGCAGTCGCTTATGTCATAATTTGATAAATCACATCAAAGTTAAAACTCTCCGAACTTTTTGTTAAGCGTGGACAAGAAATGTAGCGAAACCATTTATGTACTTTTTGATAAGAATACGTAGAAATTATGAAATTAAGATGGTTTCAGATTAGATTATTGCCCCTTGCGCCAATTCAAAAGTGTGGTTTTGAAATGGAAGATATATGCACTTTTTGCAGACGTGGAAAATGCTAAATTCAACCCACACTTTGAAAATGTGAATGTGTAAAGTGTTTCTGGTTACTGTTTGGACGAACTCTTACTGCAAGAACAGAACAACAAAACAAAACTAACGAACGAACAAACAAACAAAACAAACGAATAGCAGCTGGTTTGTAGATCGTAATGAAATGCGACAATTTTATTTTTCAGTTTAGAAAAGAGAGAGATGATGTTCTGGATTCCGTGATCTAACTGGTGCAGGCCCTCTGTGTGCAATCAAAAAGTAGTAAATCTGCTGTAGTCCTGTGCGCCGTTTAAAGCATTTAAAGCAGGTATGAAACAGAACAAAATAATTGGCAATTATCATTTGCATCCAGGCCAAACCGAGCAATAACTGGTCTTTTTACCTATTACCGTTTAATGACTTGGATATTTAAACACAAGGGCAATGTGTGTGAACTGTATGTGGGGGCGTGGGGTGGGGTGGGTGGGTAGGTTCAATGAAATGGACAGTTCTGAATGCACACTTTTTTTTTATGGGGGAACATTTGAAATGAAAATAGAAAGCACTGAATCCACACTTTTCATAGGGAAAAAAAAAAGTTCAATGGAAAAAGCGATCCCTAGATTTACAAGTTGTCCATGTGAAACGTTCACTTGAAATAGGAAGCACTTAGTCTGCACTTCTTGATTGGGGGGGGGGGGGGGGGGGGGGGGGGGGGGGATTTATTGGGAAGAGTAATACTAAATACAAACTTCATCATTGGGGATAATTTCAGTTAAAAAAAAAAGGGAGCACTGGATCTGTACTTGTCTATTGAGGAAAAAAAATCAATGGAAATATGAACAATTAAATCAACACTTCTCCACAAAGGAGCGTTCTGTGGAAGCATGAAGCACTACATGTGCTTTCTACACACGTGACAAATTCAGTGGAGACAGTCAGCACTAAATCTACACTTCTGCATAGGGAAAATATAATAGAAACAGGAAGCGGTATATCTGCACATCTTTATGGAGGAAGAAGTTCAGTGAAAATACGAAGTGCTAAATGTACATTTTTTCATAATGGAAAAAAGCTCAATGGAATAGGGAGCACTTTACTTCTTCATAACTGTAAAACTTCAATGGGATTAGCAAGCACTAAAGCTACGCTTCTTCGTTGGGAAAATATTACTTAAAAGATGAAGCACTTAATCTAATCTATGTTACTTACTTACTTAGACTTGGATGCTCCCGCGTCTTGCGACGCATGAGGCAGTCAAGTCGCTCCACTGCGCACGGTCCTCAGCCAGTCTGCTGATGTCACTCCATCCTCTGCCAACGAGTTTGAGGTCTCTCTCCACTGTCTGTCGCCAGCTCATCCTGGGTCGTCCTCTTTTTCTCTGGCCTGCTGGGGTCCATTTAATGGCCTGGTTTGCGGATCTTGTTGATGAGGGTAATCTCAAGACATGATCCAGCCAGCGGAGGCGCCGTCTGCAGATGATGGTTGACACGGGGAGCTGTTTGGACCTCTTTCTGATCTGTTCATTTTGTATAAAGTCTGACCATTTGATGCCCAAGATCTTACGTAGGCACTTAGTGTCAAAAGCGTCGAGTTTCTTCTCCTGGGTGATCTTTAATTGCCTGTTTCACAGCCACATAGCAGCGTTGAAATCACACTAGAGTCATACAACTTCAACTTGTTTCCAAGGGAGAATTCCTTGGTGTTCCATATTTTGTTCAGCTGATTGAATGCTGATGTTGCCTTCCCAGTACGACACTTAAGTTCATGGTCGAGGTCATTGGCGTAGTTGATGGAGCTGCCTTGGTATATGAAGTTCTCTACTTCTTCTACTTGCTTTTGGTCGATGAGAACATCTGTTGGCGGCTGGTGTTTACCTGTCAGCATGTTTTTAGTCTTTTTGGCACACTAATGAGGCCAGTGTTGTCTGCAAACTTGCTGATATTGTCTACAAGCACCTGTAGATCTTGAGTGGTGCTTGCAAGAACGACAATGTCATCGGCAAAATCCAGAGCTGAGAGGCTGTTTCCTTCTGTCCACTTGATTCCCTTTCCTTGGGTTGCGTGTTTCAAAACCCAGTCAATGGCGAGTACAAAGCGAGGAGTTGAGGGTCACTGGAAACAGGAATCTCGAAATATACAGGACTTCATATGAAAAAAACCTTCGGTAGAAATAGGAAGCCCTAAATCTGCACTTCTTCAGGGGGAAAAAAAAGTTCACTTGAAATACGTAGCACTAGATCTACACTCCTTCATGGGAGAAAGACCATGGAAACAGGGGGTACTAAACCTACACAGCTTCACAAAGGGGGATGGGCCGCGGGGGGGGGGGGGGGGGGGTATTCACAGGAATGAAGTGTTAGATTTATACCTCTTCAAAGGGGGACAAATTCAATGAAAGTAGGAGGCACTAAATGTAAACTTTCTTATGGGAAAACAAATTATTGGACACATGAAGCACTGAATGTACAGTTCGCAATAGTGGAAGACGCTTAATGAAAATAGAAAGTGCTTCATCTACACGCTTTCATTAAAGAAAAAGTGAAATGGAACAGAAAGCACAAAGTTTTTACTTTTTCAGAGTGGGATGCTTCAGGAACAGAAATCCTCTAAATCCACATTTCTTCCTTAGACAATTCCAGTTAAACAGGAAGCTCTAATGTTACATTTGTTCATGGCGGGGAGGGGGGGGGGGGGGGTTCAAAATGGAAAACTGGAGGGCTAAATCTATACTTCTTCATGGCAGAAAAAAAAATTGAATGAAAAATTGGAAGCAGTAAATCTAAATTTCTTCACGAGCGAAAAGTTCAGCGGACATATGAAACAGTAACCCTAAGCATTTTGACAGGGGGAGAAGTTGATGAAAATAGACACAGTAACTCTAAGCATTTTGACAGGGGGAGAAGTTGATGAAAATAGAAACAGTAACTCTAAGCATTTTGACAGAGGGAGAAGTTGATGAAAATAGACACAGTAACTCTAAGCAGTTTGACAGGGGGAGAAGTTGATGAAAATAGACACAGTAACTCTAAGCAGTTTGACAGAGGAAGTTGATGAAAATAGAAACACTAACCCTAAGCATTTTGACAGGGGGAGAAGTTGATGAAAATAGAAACAGTAACTGTAAGCATTCTGACAGAGGAAGTTGATGAAAATAGAAACAGTAACTGTAAGCATTTTGACAGGGAAGTTGATGAAAATAGAAACAGTAACTGTAAGCATTTCGACAGGGGAAGTTGATGAAAATAGAAACAGTAACTCTAAGCATTTTGACAGAGGAAGTTGATGAAAATAGAAACAGTAACTCTAAGCATTTTGACAGAGGAAGTTGATGAAAATAGAAACAGTAACCCTAAGCATTTTGACAGGGGGAGAAGTTGATGAAAATAGAAACAGTAACTCCAAGCATTTTGACAGAGGAAGTTGATGAAAATAGAAACAGTAACTCTAAGCATTTTGGCAGGGGAAGTCGATGAAAATAGAAACAGTAACTCTAAGCATTTTGACAGGGGGAGAAGTTGATGAAATAGAAACAGTAACTCTAAGCATTTTGACAGGGAAGTTGATGAAAATAGAAACAGTAACTCTAAGCATTTTGACAGGGAAGTTGATGAAAATAGACACAGTAACTCTAAGCATTTTGACAGGGGGAGAAGTTAAGTTATAAAATAGAAACCATCAGGTATACACTTTTTCAGGGAAAGGGGTGGGGAGGAGGGGGGTGGGGTGGGGGGGGTGGGGGGGTCAGTAGAAATCGGAAGCACAAAATCTATGTTTCTTCTGACAGGAAAAAACTTCAAAAGAAAATGCAAAGCCCCAAATCTATACTTCATCATAGGAAAAACAAAACAAAAACAAAACAAAAAACTCCTCAATGGAAACAGGACACGCTAAGTCTACACTAATCTGTGCAAAAGAAAGAGAGATCACTGTAGACAATTATATTGTATTGAATAGCTTTGTTTTCTTGACTGATTTTACTGTGTGGAAAAAAATCAGGTCGCTCTCTCCTGGACGGAACACACACACACACAACACACACACAACACACACACACACACACACCACCAACGCAGTCAACATACGGCGTGCACATGCATACACGAACGCATTGAACATCATTTTTATTCCCTCTGGAACTTGGAAGAAGAAATTGAATTGCTTTATTATGGACGAGTTTGGTGAGCAAGGACTGAAGTCTTTCCCCTTGCCCGGCATTCACACAGAGTAAAAAGGCCAGTGTCAGCATCCCTCAGATATGGCCATCAACAGCGTTCATGTAAGGAGATCCGAATTCCATTCAGTGAGAGTTTTCAGTTCCCTCCCTTTGACGTATGTGCAACCACCACCGGAAGTGTTACTACATTACTTTGTATACTTTCCAAGTTATGACTGATGATGACATTTAAATTTTAGCTCATCCAGAGAGAAGAGAGAGAGGAGAGAGAGAGAGAGAGAGAGAGGGAGAGAGCAGTATAAGCATAGCTCAGAGAGGGCTGACAAAAGCCATATTGCAAGAAGACCGAATTCTATTCAACGAGATTTTTCAGTTCCTTCCCTTTGCTGTGCTCGCCACCACCGGAGGTGTTTACTAAATTACTGTAGACGCAAGTTATGGTTTGTAGATGAAGTTTCACTTTTAGCTTGGAGAGAGGAGAGAGAGAGAGAGAGGAGAGAGAGAGAGAGAGAGGTTCTGTGTCGCATTTTTAGACGCTAGGCCCTGAACAAGGTAACTTGACTTGAATCGTTACTGACTTTTCTTTCTTTTTTTTTTTTATTACGTTTGTATTTTTGGACCTTGAACTGGTATTTACACGCTCTTCTTTGTTCCAAAAGGTTCGCAGCATCCACCTCTATTCATGTTCCCTCCCCATTCGCTTTTATGTTGGTTCAACTTTCTCTTCCCTGTACTATGCGCGCTATTTAATCTCACGTTGTTGACCCTACTAGGGCGAGAAGAGGGATGCACACCACACACACACACACACACACACACACACACACACACACACACACACGCGCGCGCGGCGCACACACACACACACACACACACACAGAATACATTACATATTATGAGAACTTCGTAGCTGGTCTTAGGCTACGTGTCGTTGTGACCGCGTGTCGTTGTGACCAAATGTAGTGTTCTTGTCCTTTTGATCTGGTCTTTAACGACACGTGGTCACAGCGACACGTGGTCACAGCAACACGTGGTCACAACGACACGTGGTCACAACAACACTTGGTCACAGCAATACGTGGTCACGACACATGGTCACAACGACACTTGGTCACAACGACACTTGGTCACAACGACACGTGGTTACAAGAACATGTGGTCACAACGACACTTGGTCACAACGACACTTGGTCACAACGACACGTGGTTACAAGAACATGTGGTCACAACGACACTTGGTCACAACGACACTTGGTCACAACGACACGTGGTCACAAGAACGAGCGATCACAAGCCTGGTCAAACGACACTTGGTTATAACATGACCCGCCTTATGTCTCTTTTTTCTTTTTTCTCTTTTTTTTCTTTCTTCAAAACGTTTTTCGTCCGCAATGGTTCGTATATAATTATAATAATCCGGTGAAATGTCCCCCTGGTGGGCTACAAGCGCATGGGCGAAACCGAGAATGTTGGTGAACAGAAACGACTGGTATTGACGCCGTGGGATGCCATAGTTGGAGCCCTTTGTTGATCTAACTATTGTGTTTATGCTGGCCGGAGTGGAAGACTTGGCCACTGGCCAATTTTCGGTCCTCCCAGAAAATTGATTGTTTGTCTTTGCCCCCCCCCCCCCCCCCCCCCCCCCCCCCCCCCCCCGGTTATTATGTTTCCTTTTTTTTTTTTTTTTTAAAATCCTTCCCCCTTCCCCCCCTTGTGTGTTTGTGTGTGTGGTGTGTGTGTTGTGTGTGTGGTGTGGTGGGTGTTGTGTGTGTGTGTGTGAGTGGTGTTAGCGTGCGTGTTGTATGTGTATGGGCGTGTCGTGCGGCTGGTGCGTGGTGTTTTGGGTGTGGTGTGTGTGTGGTGTGTTGTGTGTGTTTGTGTGGTGAGAGGAGAGGAGGAGAGAGGGGGAGGGAGAGAGGAGAAACATGACAATGGGTGGAGTGTTGTGTGTGTGTGTGTGTGTATGTGTGTGTGTGTGTGTGTGGTGTGTGTGGTGTTGTGTGTGTGTGTGTAAATATGTCTTTTGCTTGTTGTTCGCCTGTCTATCGTTTTCTTCCCTTTCTTTCTTTTTCTCTTCTTTGATGGTGGGCGGTGTGTGGTGTTTGTGTTGTGTGTGTATGTGTGGGTGTGGGGAAAAACGTGTCATGGGGGGAGTCGTCGTGACTTCGTGTCATCAAAGAAGGATGAAGAAAAAGAAGGAAAAGGGGGGGAAAGAGGAGGAGGAGGAAAAGAGAGAGAGAGGGGAGGAGAGAGAGAGAGGAGAGGAGAGAGAGAGGAGGGGGGAGAAGAGAGAGAGAGAGAGAGGGAAACGAGAAAAAAAAAAAAATTTTTCTTAGAATTTTTCCCGAAATTTTATTATTTTCTATTTTTTACTCGGTCAAGTCGTTAAAAACACACACCCACACACACACACACACACACACAAAAACAAAAACACAACCACACACCAACACACACACACACACACACACAAACTCAAAACAAAGCAAAACAAAAACAGAAAAACCAGCGCCCAGAAAACGACAAAGAAATCGATCACATTTTGTAGGACAGATAACGCGGCGAATGATCCTCCCCTCTGTCACTTGTTCACGTTCACAAACGGGATTCAAAGGGCCGCCCTTTGTACCCCTCGCCAATGGTTGTCCAAACGTGTAGTGAAGGAAATACGACTTAATTAGGAAAAAAAAAACGTTTTCGTGCTTGCATTTGAGATGCTCCATGGCAATTACACAGACTCGATTTGTTTTGACGAACTTAGGTTTGCAGTTGTCCGTCGGTTGTGTATAGTTCCTGAGAGAGGAGAGAGAGAGAGAGAGAGAGAGAGAGAGAGAGAGGGCATGGAGAAGTATGGAAGTGTGTGTGTGTGTGTGTGTGTGTGGTGTGTTGTGTGTGTGTGTTGTGTGCGTGCGTGCGTGCTTTGCGTGCGTGTGTGTTGTGTGTGTGTGTGTGTGTGTGTGTGTGTGCGTGAACTGACAGAACGCATGGAAATTGTTGTGTGTGTGTGTGTGTGTTGTGGTGGTGTGTGTGTGTGGAGAGAGAGAGAGAGCGAGAGAGAGAGAGAGAGAGAGAGAGAGGGGGGAGAGAGAGGAGAGAGAGCAGTCTATTTACTAAATCAAATTTATTTCGCAGAAATGTTTGCAAAATGGTCAATGATCAGTGATTTTCCGTTTCTCACCCATTTTTTTTAATGACATTTAAACCAGTGTTTAAATATGAAGTATTCCATTTTGATGCCCGTTTAACGAATGCATCTTTTACTAAGCACGTCTTTACCAATATTTCTCATACACCATGTTTTGTTTGGACCTTGAGAATTAGTTTGAAATGTTTGTGAAAATGCACTGCAAAAAAAACAACAACAACAACAAAAAAAAAAACAAAAACAAAAAACAAAAAACCAAAAAAAAAAAAAAAAAGAAGGCAAAAGAAATCACAAGACAAACACGAGCAATTTTGTTCTTTTGTCGTCCTGCGTGTTTTGTAGTTTTGCCGAGAAGACCTAAGAGGTCGAAACGCGTCGTGTTTTGTCTTGTGATTCGTTTTTCTACGTTCTTTGGCGGTGCATTATCACTAACCTTTCAAAATTGTGTATATCTCCCGCCTGCAGTCGTCTCACTTTGCACTGGATATAAGCTTGAAAATTAGTATGTGGGGCATTTTAAAGCCGGATAAATGCGGCATCATCGTTTCAGAACTCGGTGAGGGAGACAACAGTGAACATACAGGGCTCGTTCCCCTAGGAGTTACAGCTCTGGGGATTGTCTTGCTGGAGCGACAGAGAAAGGCAGATGCTGTGCACGACAACGAAGGAGAAACAAGAAGGGGGGGGGGGGGGGGGGGCGCGGGGGGGGGGGGGGGGGGGGGGGAAGGGGGGCGGGGGGGACTGCACGAGGCTTTTCACTTTTTTCGTTTTGACCTTTCTAGGTGGCCATTACATTACTCCGCAAAATACCGATCTCACCGCAGCAGCAGCAGCTGTGTGTTGGCGCTGTCATATTCGGACGGTGATGGAGACAGTAGAGAGTGTTAGTTACGAGCCTCACGTGGGTGTGTGAATGTGTGTGTGTGTGTGTGGGTGTGGGTGTGTGGGTGCGCGCACGCGAGAGGAGAGAGGAGAGAGAGAGAGAGAGCGTGGCGGACCCAGAGAACAACGTATTAGCCTAGTAAAGAGTTCACTCCCCCGTAGGCTTCGTGCTGGGCGGAGGAGGAAGAGCAGGGGGGAGGGGGTATGCAGCAGTTCCACTGAACTTTAGCCGCCGCCCAACTTTTTTTTTTTTTTTTTTTTTTTTTCTGCTCTCGCCTTGATCAGTCCAGCGTGATGGAGCGGGGCGGACGAACGAATTCTGAGAGAACTTTACGCGACAGACGTGAGCTCACGACTTCACGTCACGGCTATTTTTAGACAGGCGTGGCGGGGATGGGGGGGGTTGCTCCGTAAGACATACACCAAAAGCCGAAGGGTTTGTGCTTCGCGGTTTTGGTTGTTAGTTACCCACCACTGACAGCGACCAGCAGCCGTGACTGACAGACATGACGACAGGTGACGGAATCGTAAACAAAGAAAGGCAGGAAATTAGTAAGCCGCGCTTATAAAACGGAGTGGTTCAAGGCCCGCGGCTGATCCCCCTACCTTACATCAAGTCACAGGTTGGTGGTGTTGATTGACGAGTGCGCGTTAGTGCGACGAGTGTTGAGGCAATCGGTGAAGTGGTGTGGTGTGTGTGTGTGTGTGTGTGTGTGTGTGTGGATATATAAATCGTTCAGCTGTGAAGTAGATAGTCATTATCCATGCAGCAGAGCACTTGACTGCTGTACGCAGCTTCGTTGTTTATTGAGAGAGAGAGAGAGAGAGAGAGAGAGAGATGACATTCGGCTGGTAAAGACAGTGTCTTCACAGTTCGAAGTTTATACCGTTCAGTGGAGCTGTGCAGTTTACGGTGAATCTAATAACTTTTTTCGTTAAATGACAACTGTGACGCCGTCCTGACCAGTTTAGGAACAGGCTGTTTCAACATGGTGTGACTAAAAAAAAAGGAAAAAAAAATCTTTGTGGTGTGGAAAAAAATCGATTGTTGTGTGTGCACGTATTGATTTTTTTTTTTCCACGTTGTTTGAAGCGAGTCACAGCCGTTTAATTTTTAAAGTTTATTTTCAGATGTTTGCTTATTTATTCATTTTTTTTGCAAACTGCTGAAACTGCCATCGCAGTTTTTGGCTTGTGATTTGATGTGGCTCTGTGGTTTTGTTATTCGTGGAAGGGAGTCCAGTTTGGTGTGTACATGCGATGTTAACTCATTCAACCTCTGCGCCCCCCCAGTGCTCGGGGCATTTGCGGAACATGACCACCAACCCTGCGATGCTCGGGCGATAGATCTGATGGCATGCTCTCCAAAACTATTTAAGTTACAGCTATCAACTTTGACGCAGTAAACCTGAACGCTTGTTTTTTTTTTTTTTTTTTTTGTTTTTGTCTTACATGTTAACGTATTGAAATCTTTGGGACTAAAATGAGTCCACTGTTTACATTCAAACATGGAGCTGTGTTGGAAAAAAAAAGTATGATAATATTGGAGTTTCTCAAAGCATCGTTAAATCCATAGATACATAATGTGGTATGTACGTTGCAGACACTTAATTTTGATTTAACGGTTTATGGAGTTTTTCCCACGTCTTGACAGGAGCGTTTTACAAATATTCAGAGTTAACATGAAGTGCGTATTCTCTTCGTATAATAATGATTAAAGAAAATGTTATTGTTTCTCAAAACATCAGAAGTCCGAGAGCACTTCATCATATGATGTCACGTGAAATCGTAATACCTTCCATATAATCAATTGGAAACAATCAGAAGGGGGGGGGGGGGGGGGGGGAGTTTGGTTGGTTGGCTGTATTGGAGGTTTTAGGCTCTTGCTTTTTTTTTTTTTTGTTTTGCCTC
>CM065732.1:59423837-59426337 GCA_033310375.1 Conus canariensis
TGCTTCAATGTACACTTTTAGCTCTCATTGAAAAATCCAGTAAATTCATACGAGATATAAAATGGTGAAAACAAGAGCAGCCACAAAGAAAGAAATGAAAAAATGCTCAACAAAAAGTAAGTTCGATTCTTGTGAATGTTCTCGACTTGAATCGCAATCTCAATCTACGACTCAGAACGAGCAGGGATCTAGCCAAACGAACAGCCACAGCACATCAGACCCTGCAACGGCGTGCGAAAACCCTTATAGAAATACTGGTCAGTCTGGAAGTTCCTTAGAATTACTGATGTGCACAATTAAAATGCTCTGCGACAGAATTTCGGTCTTCGAAAAGAAATTAGAGGAGCTGACGAAAGACAGCAGCAAAAAAATGGATCTACAAACAAGCTGAAACTGTAAGTGTTGGTACACAAACAAATAGTTCAACAACAGATCTTCCGACGCAACACAACGCAGCAACATACCAACATATGCAGACAAGCTGAAGTCTCCAGCTCACAAAAAAATTATTTCAGTAAAACTCCCCTCTCAGTCAGTGCCACAAAAGCCCCCAGAAGAAAAACCATCGAAAGCAAAGAAAAAGGAAACAGTTGGCTGACGTCAAATCTATTGGCATCAAGTCCGATGACGCCAAAAAGGTACATTCCGACTCTCTTCCCAATGTTCTTTTTTTGCACGACTCTGTTATGTCAAGAGTCAACGCTAGGCGCCTGGGAGAAGCCTATGGACTTAAAGTTGTCTCCAAAAGAGCTTTCAAGATCTCAGACTGTGAAAAAGAACTTGAAAACATTGGTTCAGAAATTCCGGTTGATTGTGTGATACTGCATACTGGAATAAATGATTTGAAAAGTACTGACCCTGGAGTTACAGCAAAAAAGATGATTAGTGTTGTCAACAAAATCAAACAGCAATCTCCGAAAACAAAAGTCGTGGTAAGCAAAGCAACGCCAGTCAAAGATCAGATTCTGGAGGGGAGACGACAACTATTCAACGCTTTACTGTTCTCCGAATTTCCTCGTCATCAGACATCACTTCTCTCTCATGAGAACCTTGATCCTCTCAACAACCGGCTCATGAGGGATGCCATCCACCCGTCTGACAGAGGTACCAGCATCCTCGCGGGAAATCTGGGGCGGCATGTCCATCGTCTCTTTTGGCAGAGACAACGCCGGAGACATCGCCAGAATCAGACACGCGGGAGAGGCGCCTGGAACCACGAGCCATTCCCCCCACCTCCTGCTGGTCGTGTCGGAGCTCCCGGTCCGTGGCATTTCCATCCTCGTGCAGTGGTCACATGGGACTCTTTCAGCTGGCAATTCGTCCCTTGGTGACTCGTCAACTTCACCTTGCCATTTGACTCTGTTAACTATATCTTATGAAAACTTCCAATGATAATTTATTAATATTTCAATGGAACTGTCGGTCAATATCAACAAATCTCTTACACTTTGAAAATCATATATATCAGCATAATTATTCAGTGCTAGCATTACAATCACTAAATGTAGATGTTCATAAGCTACCGAAAATACGCAATTTTTATTATCCACCTTTGTATAACTATGGGAATGATGGTAAAAAGATTCAAACTGCCATTTATTTGAGAAGGGATCTAAATTATTGTCCCCTGAACCCTCCTACTCCCACTAATGCTGAAGTTTTCGCAACTGGGGTTACTGTAAAACTGAACAAGCAGACAAATTTAAACATCATTTTCTGCTTACTATCCAGTGGCCCAAAGGCAGATAATACAGACTGGATAAAAAACCTTCCTTTGTCAAACAACAAATGGGTAATACTGGGAGATTTCAATGCGCATGCTCCATTTTGGGAATATGGTTGCACCACTATAACTTGCAACCGTTTAGTTGAAAATATTGTTGACTCCAAATTGGTTTTATTAAACGATGGTAGTATTACCAGACTGCCAGACATTTCCACTCATAAACCTACTTCTATTGATTTATCTTTAATTTCTCCGGAGTTGGCAGTAAACTGAAAGCAATGGCAGAAGCGGCAGAGAGGTGTTCAAGCTGGATCTGGTCAAGGAGGAACAAAAGTGAACTTCATAAGGCTTAATTTCCCTACAAATATCAGGTGTCCCTGTGGCT
This sequence comes from Conus canariensis, assembly GCA_033310375.1. Classification (NCBI taxonomy): domain Eukaryota; kingdom Metazoa; phylum Mollusca; class Gastropoda; order Neogastropoda; family Conidae; genus Conus; species Conus canariensis. The sequence continues at coordinate 59,425,949 of CM065732.1, forward strand.
CAGTGGTTAAAGCGCGAGTCATTAAGTGGAAAATGAGCATGTCCAGAGGGTCATGGGTTCGAATCCCAGCCATGGTTCGTCCCAAGATGGGGAAAAAAAAAAGGGGCAGCAGAGGGACATCCGGAGTCATGAACCGGGTGTGGCCCAACCCCCCTAGAGTGTCAGGAGATAAGGGCCGAAACACTTGCTTGAAGGGGGCTTCTCTTCTGAGGACTCTGCTGCCACGCTCTCCACGAGTTTCTTTCTACCGGTTATGGTCAACAGAGGATGATACTTTGGGCAGCGATCATTTCCCAATCGTCATACAGTTAAAGGAGCATATTGAAAATGAAGAAGATGGAAATGAAGATAGCATCCCAAAGTTTTCATATAAAAATGCAAATTGGTCT
>CM065732.1:59431337-59433837 GCA_033310375.1 Conus canariensis
TGTGTGTGTGTGTGTGTGTGTGTGTGTGTGGATAAGAGAGAGAGAGATAGATAGAGAGAGAGAGAGAGAGGGCGTGTGTGTTTGAGTGTGCGTGCGCGCGCATGTGTGTGTGTGTGTGTGTGTGTGTGTGTGTGTGTGTGTGTGTGGATGAGAGAGAGAGGGGAGAGAGAGAGAGAGAGAGAGAGAGAGAGTGTGTGTGTGTGGGCGCGCATGTGTGTGTGTGGTGTGTGTGTGTGTGTGTGTGTGTGTGTGTGTGTGCGCGGTGTTGCGTGCGTGCGTGTGTGCTTGTGTGTGTGTGTGTGTGTGTGTGTGTGTGCACGTGCGCGCGCGTCTATGTGTGTGCGTCTATGAGTGTGGTGTGCATGTGTGTGTGTGTGTGTGTGTGTGTGTGTGTTTGTGTGTGTTTGAGATAGAAAGAGAGAGAGAGAGAGTTCGTGCGAGCGTGTATTTCTAAGCGCATTGCTGGTCATTACTTTATCGCTGTAAAGAGCATGTTTGTTATGATGTGTAAAATAATCATGTAAAATGCCAAGAACTCACATGAGAAGTTATGCTATGTTTATTGTTATTATAACTATCATCATCATCATCATCATCATCATTATATGACAATTATCATTATTGTCATTATTATTACGTTTTCTTTTTCATCTTCGCAGGTAGACAGTACATGCACATACGCGATCTGGTCCGATCACCTGCAAGGAGAGATAAACGCCGAATCTCTGTCGCGGATACTGGAGTTCAGCAGAGAGGTTTGTCGACACAACCCGTGAAACTGAGGCTGTAAACCATGGGCAACAGCCAGCAAACCCAGAACACGGGTAGAATACACTCTCTCGTGCCAGAGGGCTTCATCTTTCCAGAATCGGACCACGAGCGGGACTGTGAGTGGACGGTGTACCACGTGGAAGTGGAGCTGAAGCCATTACCTCCTCCTCACGTTCGTGACGTCACTCACGTGTGTGTCGACGACTATACCCAGGAAATCCTGTCGGAGGAGGAAAAGTGCATGTGCGCATGCGCGTCTACGACGAGCAAAATAGAAAAATGGCGGCGTTTTCGGTGTGAAAGTGACCGGGAATCCGTTTGTGGATGCCCGGAAAATGAGAGTGATAGAGATTTCAGGATGCAACGGGACGAATACCCAAATGATCTGAACACGTCCAACACAGGACAGAATGAAGAAGGTGATTCGAATGACGAACTGCAGCAGAATTGTTGTTTGGAAGAAAACATGACTCCATTCACTGAGAATGATTCGGAAGGGGCCTGCATTCAACAAGACTGTTGCAGGCCAGATAGTGTACATGGTCAAGATGGTGCTGAGGCAAGCACCTTCTGCAACAAGGAGATGGAGACGTCTGTGGCACAGAACACACAGTCTACTGCCAACCAACCAACCTGCCGTAGAAATACCGTTAAAGACACTTCGTTGAGGAAGGATTTGCTTTTGTTAAGGACTTCAACGGCGATTTCATCACCACACAGAAAGCGGAAGTGCTTCCCGGACTGCAAAACTCGCATTTCACACGTTCGGAGAGATCGAAGGTTTAGCACCTCAAGTTTAGGAGCAGAACCAGATACTACGATTTTTGAATCAAACTCTGGTCAGACTCAGTCTCCAGGATGCGCTGGTGGCGCACGTCCACGGCAAAGGTCAAGCTCAATTCCCGTCCCTCAAAATTGCGCGAGAACAATCCGTCCAACCCCCACACACACTTCAAAGAAAAGAAAGGTCAGTCTAAAGGACGAGCCAGGGTGGATCCCGAATCCTCTGGATTCAGACTTTGACAGCAATGACCTGGAAGATTCCGGGGTCTTCTCAGATTTCACAGGGTCTCCCAGCTTGTCCACCAGCCTCTCTCACTACGTGTCTTCCACACCAAAGCCCACGGCCGAAACACGTGCCCTTTTCACAGAGCGAAGGAGATGCAATTCTGAACCAATGGCTGGAGTGTCATCAGCACTCACTGGCAGTTCTGCACAGCTCGGCACTGCTGCTGTCTCCACTCAGAACAGTTCTCAAACAGGTTCAGGTGCCAGATCCAGACGTTGCTGCAGCGGCAGCTGTGCACTTCTGCGCCTGTCAAGGAAAGCCTGTAAAGCCCTGAAACCAGACCCTCCAGATCCAGCGGAAGACTCCCCTCAGGATGACGACGATCTGAGCGAGCTGCTCACATGGTTAACGATGGCGGACTCAGCAACGTCCCAGGACACGGAATCTTCATCAGAGCAAGAGGATGACACACAGTCCTCAGAAACGCCCCCAGACACAGACGAGACCAGTTTCCCTGAGACGTCTGAACCGAGAGAACCGCTGCAGAGTTCCGCCGGAGAAGACGCCAATCAGCAGGGAGGTCGTTTGATCGATGGTGAGCTGGAGCTGGACTGGTTGTGCGAGCCGGAGTGGAACAACCTGGAGCTGGAGCTGTTCTGGAGCGTGCTGAGGCCTCACCTGGAGAACCTGCTGCAGCCCGAGGACAGCGAGCTGCTGCCC
>CM065732.1:59438837-59453837 GCA_033310375.1 Conus canariensis
GTGTGTGTGGGGGGGGGGGGGGGGCGCGGTGTGCGTGTGCGCACGTGTGATATTTCTCAGTCTTAAGGATTTATGATCCAGTGCTGTTCTGTGTCTCAGGTGTCTGCATGCGCTATCACATCCGGTAACTGAAAAGAGTAATATATAATTATTTGTAACAGAGCTGTTTGAAAACACTTCGTTCATATCAGTTATTGCTGTATAAACCGCACAGGAAAACGGTGTTAGGCACAACGACAACCAACAGAAATGATTAACAAACAAATAATATTTTCCAGTGCAGCTGCGTACGACAGTTCTTGATAGACATTCATTTCACGTGAACGATGCACGATATCATGTGTCATTGAGTACGTATCTTTGATATCTGACATATAGGTAATACAGCTGCTAGTCTACTAATAATGCACGAAATCATGTGTCACTATGCAGGTGTTATCAATGTTGATCTATGAACGAATACCATTAGCCTGTCACATCTGTTTCATTCGCTTTGCGGTCGTAAACCAAACTGATACAACGACAGTGAAGTTCAACAATATTTCATTATCTGACATCTCGCAGCAGCAGAATTGTAAACCATTTTTTTCCAGTGAGAATTAATAAAAAGCGAAAAAAAGACACCACGCCTCCTCCCTAAAAGAACTCTTTACAATGATACAGCAGAGAGCACCTGCTGTCTACAGTTTTGGGGCTTAGGGCAGTATTGTGTCATATCTGGTTGGAACAAACTGCCGTGACCCTTTTTCCTCTGGGGTGGTATGCATGACGGCTCCAAAAAACGAACATTGGAATGAGGCGAATAGCTAATCGATGTTCTGAAGTTATTCCCCAATACGTTATTCGGTTCATCATGCATACCACCCAGGTCACTGTTTCTGAACACTGGGTTTCTAAAAGATGGGTAGGACTGTTGTTTGCAAGAAAAATAATTATGTATGCGCCACCATAGTCCCTGAAGCATCTGAACTAACGTTTTGAAATTAAAGGCAGTGCCATTGTCTCGAACAAAATACGTATATGTGATCATTCTGTCTTAGCACTTGAACACTGAAGTTATGGACCATTTTTGGCAGAAAATTGTGTGTAGGACTATTGCTTCTATACCTTTTCAAGACCTGTTGCTAAGCTATGGATAAACAAGTTTTCCTGAAAGAAAAACGTGTGTGTTGTGTGGTGTGTGTGTGTGTGTGTGTGTGTGTGTGTTATCGTTCCTCTAAAGCACTTACACACTGGTTTCTAAGGTATGGACGGGACCATCTTTTGGCAGAAAATATGTCTGGGTGATCAATTGTCTCTATACTTTATGAAAACCTGTTACTAAGCTATGGGTGAAGCAATTTCGCTGAAAGAAAAATATGTCTGTGTGATCATTCGCTCCAGAGAACTGGTTTCTAAGATGTGGACAGGACCATTTGGGGCAGAAAAATATGTCTGTGGCGATTATCTTTAGAACACTTAAAACATCTGTTACTAACCTATGGGTAAACCAGCTTCTCTGGAAGAAAAAGGTGTGTACATGATCGTGACCTCTATAGCACTTGAGGACTTGTTTCTAAGATACTGATGAGACTGTTGTCAAAAAGAAAACTATATAGGTGTGATCATCGTCTCTAAAGCACTTGAAGACTTGTTGTTTTTTTTTTAAGATACTGGTGAGAATGATTTCGGAAAGAAAATTGTGTACGTGTGCTCATCTCTTTAGAGACGAAAACGGGTTTCTAAGATGCGGTTAGGCCCTTTGCCTGAAAAAATGTATTCATAATCATGGTGAAACACTCGAACACCTGTTTTCAGGGTATGGTTGGGACCATCGCCCAAAAGGACAAGTGTTTACTGATCAATGTCTGTTAAGCACTTTAACAGCTGTTTCCAAGACATGGGTAGGAGCATCGTCTGGAATAACAAGAGAGCACTGTCTCTGGAACTCTTGAGCACTGGTGATCTAAGACAAGAGGACGAACCTGTCAGAAAGAAAAACGTGTGTGTATAACGGAACAAGTAGGGTTACTCCTGCTCCGATGACGAAATAATCACACGCCCATAACTTCAAACGACTGCTCTTACGACACCAAACCGCCTAGCAAAATACCGGAACAAACGAGTAGACATCCACACCCCCTCCCCACCTAAAGAATGTTCCAAGCTTGCCCATATATCCCGTACCTGACACATGTACTGTGTACTATTCCGTGCCTCACTTAACATTTTTATTTTTCGATGTGGTGTCGTAAGCGGCATTTGTCTGGAGGGCGTGTAATCATTTCATCATGGGGAGCAAGAGTTACCCCACTTGACTGTTATTCACTGGTATTATTTCTTGCCTCAGTTAAAATTTCCTTTTGTGTGTGCGTGATCATTGTCTTTGAAGCGCTTGAACAGCAGTTTCTAGGCTACGGGTTGGACCATTGTTTGGAAGTAGAAAAACGTATGTGTGATCATTGTGTCTGAAGAGCTTCAGTGCAGGGCTTTAAGATGAGGATAGGAGCAACGTCTAGAAGAAAAATGTGTCATTTGCGTGGATCGTGTCTGAAGCACACGACCTGTGGATTCTAAGAACCATTGTGTGGACTCCCAAAGGTGTATGTGTGACCATTCTGAATGACATGAACATTTTTTTTAAGATATGGGGACATAAACGAGTCGGAAGAAAAATATGCATGTGTGATCATTGCCTTTGATGGAGAATTGGAACACTGCTTTCTGAGTAATGAGCATGACCATGGTCTCGAAAAAAAAAGTGCATGTTTGATCGTTGTCTGTGAGACGCTGAAACATCTGTTTGTCAGATATATTATGGATAGGACTATTGTGTCAAAAAGAGTATGTGTGACAATTAACTTTAATACATGGCCATCGCCTTTTATATAGAATGTAACATACATGTCGAACCATTATCTCCGACACGTTTGTTACCTTTGTCTGAAAATACAATATACCTGTAGTCCATTGTCTCACAGCACGCCCCAGGCGAGACGCCCTTGTTTATCTAAGAAACAGGTGTAACGTTGGGCATAAAGATACGTCTATCTGCAGCCAGTGTTGATACATTTTTAGTTTTTGTTTTCAAAATTTGTGTCTTGATTTGAGTTTTAAGCTTGTCATCCTTTTTTGTAAGCTGGAAGCGAAAATGTGAAGGATATTGTGCTCACAATTTGCCATTGTTAAATTCGTGCTTGTTTGAACAAGTTCTTTTGTTTCACTGAATTTCTGTTTTGTCAACTTTTTTGTGGTTTCATCAAGTTTTGCACGGATACACTTTACTTTCCTTCATTGAGAGAACGTTGTTGGTGATTGTTGTAAGACCTGCTGATCGAGGATTTGTCCTAGAGTTGAGTTTTTTGCTTTGGAATTTAAAAAGTGTAGATTAGTTCCGGTTGTAAATCGCCCGCAGCCCTTTACAGGTCCTCGTGGTCAGCTAGGCGATGAAGAGCATGACAAGTTGATTGATTTACAATGCACACGTATCCTGCTGTCAATCACTTTACAAGAACTGTAAGTTGATTGATTTTACAATGCACACGTATCCTGCTGTCAATCACTTTACAAGAACTGTAAGTTGATTGATTTACAATGCAAACGTATCCTGCTGTCAGTCACTTTACAAGAACTGTAAGTTGATTGATTTACAATGCAAACGTATCCTGCTGTCAATCACTTTACAAGAACTGTAAGTGATTGATTTACGATGCAAACGTATCCTGCTGTCAATCACTTTACAAGAACTGTAAGTTGATTGATTTACGATGCAAACGTATCCTGCTGTCAATCACTTTACAAGAACTGTAAGTTGATTGATTTACGATGCAAACGTATCCTGTGTCATCACTTTACAAGAACTGTAAAGTTGATTGATTTACGATGCAAACGTATCCTGCTGTCAATCACTTTACAAGAACTGTGACTGTTTGTATGATATGAACGTGGGCCAGTTTGATTGACTCTGTCTCTGTCTGCCTGCCTGCCTGTCTGTCTGTCTGTCTGTCTGACTGTATCTCTCTCACTCACGCACGCACGCACGTACGCACGCCGTACACACACACACACACACACACACACACACACACACACACACACACACACACTCGGCTACTTTAAAGGCGTGAATTTGAAAATATCATCCAAACCTGACAGTCGATTTTCATAAATTGATCAATTTATTGATATGTGGATAATTGAATGAATGAAAGAAAGAAAAGAGGATAAAAAGAGAGACAGAGACAGAGGTTAGGACAAAGGAAGAAGGAATGAAAGAACGAAAGAAAGAGAACGAAAGAGAGAGGAAGAAAAAAAAAGTGTCACCAGGCATGCTGTATTTTGTATGTTTTAAAAGACACAGCAACAGCAACTCTGCTTGTGTTTTGTCCATGAAATCCTGTTATTTTTCTTAAAACAAGCAAGCAAAGCAAACACAAACAGTCCTTGTAAGACTGTATAAGAGACACCAATGGCTCCAATGTTAAGAACAATCATTGCCCAACCCGGTACTTTCCATTCGATCGTTTATGTTCATTCACTTTTCGCCAGATATCTCGTGATCGAAAATCATACAGGGACGAGATATAATTATCTCCCCAACCGTTCTGAATTATGAACAAGGGGAGGAAATGTTGGAACCATTTCAGTCCTTCCAGACCTTCGTTCCACAATATCCACCTTTCAGTGTGTCATGTACCGTGGTCTTGTTTTGTTTTGTTCCAAAGGAAATCTGTTGTAATTTTATTTGTTCCCTTTGTTTGGCCGCACAGTAATTCTATGTCGCCCAAGGACAGAAACACAAAGCTGAATTCATGTATGCTATCTCCTGGCGAAGAGAATTTAAGGCGGTGTAGATTACATATGTTTGCAGTTTTCTTAATCATGTTTTTTTAGGTGCTTTTCCCTGTTGCTTTTTTACACCAAAGTGACTTACTTACTTGTTACCACAAAGTGTGTCACTTAAGCCACAATTTTGAACTAGTTTGTTTTGAAAGTGTGCTTCGCTATTTTGGCATGACACGAAAGAAACTTGCAATGTGTTGATGTTTTTGTGTTGTTATAATAAGGTGGTGGTTATTGTTTTTATTTATTTCTTCTGATCTCTCTCTCTCTCTCTCTCTCTCTCTCTCCTCTCTCTCTCTCTCTCTCTCTCAACACACACACACATACATACACACACACGCACGCACACACACTCGCGCGGGCACACACACACACACACACACACCACACACGCACGCACGCACGCACGCACGACGCACGCACGCACGCACGCACGCACGCACGCACGCACGCACCACACACACACACACACACACACACACACACACACACACACACACACACGTGCGCGTGCGTGCGTGCGCTTGATTCCAAATTAGACATTTATCATCAGATGGACTTAAAGTGAGAATTTACATTTTTGCTTCTGAACTGATGCTTTACAATTTTCTAATAAAAAGAACGAAAAGCTTGCAACGTGTTCAGCCTTATTCACTGAGAAAGGATTCTGACGGTCAATGCTTGATTGCAGTTCTCTCTGTATTGGTCTTTGTGTGTCTGCCTGTTCTTGGTCTGTTTCTGGGTCTCTGCATGTTGGTGTGTGTGTGTGTGTTGTGTGTGTGTGTGCGTGTGCGTGCGCGTGTGTGCGTGCGTGCAGTGTTGTGTGTGTGTGTGTGTTGTGTGTGTGTGTGTGTGTGTGTGTGTGTGTGTGTGTGCGTGCGTGTGTGTGTGCGCGCTCGCGACGCGCGGGCGCGAAAAGTACCGGCCACAATCAAGGGTGCCAACTTTATTTATTTATTATTTTTTTTAAACTCCTTCAAGGGATTCAAAGCGGGTCTAGTCGCAAAGCAGTGGTATTTGGTGTTTAGGAGCGGGGAGGGGTAGGTGTTAGAGGATGGGGGATGGGGAGAGAGGGACAAGGAGTCAGGGATGAAATAGGAGGGGAGGAGGAAGGGGATGAGGGGTTTGGGGTTAAGGTGGAGAGGGGACAGAGCAAAGAGCGAAGGGGAGAAAACAATGGGAGCCATGAATGAAGAGGTGACAAAGTAAGGGACACAACTGTAGTCCAACAAGCCATAACCACAAGATTGCAGAGTTATACTTCCTAGCTCCAGATCAACGAAGATGAATGAACCCCAATAAACGTAAGTGAATGAGAATGGCGATTGTTTCATGCACCAATCAGAAGACTTTGATTTGAATGCCTAGAGGAAAAACGAAACAATGACAGTACGCCTTTTGAAAGGAACTCCTTTTAGACCTGTACGTTTACAAGACAACATGTATCTTGCTTGAATTGATGATGATGTTGATTTTCAGCTGAAAGAAGTCGCATCAGATAGAGACTAGGTGGTTTAAACTCCGTGCTTGCCTTTCATCCATGAGAGAGAGAGAGAGAGAGAGAGAGAGAGAGAGAGAGAGAGAGAGAGAGAGAGAGGAGAGAGAGAGAGAGACGCTCCAATATTGCACACACACACACTCACTCACACGTGCGCGCGCGCACATAACACACACACACACACACAACACACACGCACAAAAACAGAAACGCACGCACACAAACAGAAACGCACCGCGCGCACACACACACACACACACACACACACACACACACACACACACACACACACACACCACACACACTCTAAGCAGAGAGAGAAGAGAGTGAGAGAGAGAGAGAGAGAGAGAGAGAGAGAGAGAGAGAGAGATGCTGACAGCAGAGACGCTCCAATATTAACACACACACACACACACGACCGCGCGCGCGCGCGCGCGTGCGCGCGCACAGACAAAAAAAAAACATTCGGGTAATGTCTGGTGGAATGGTATATGTCAGCAGGCAAAACAAGAAAAAAATGGAAAAAGCAAAAGATTACAAAAGAGAAATAAATCCCAAGGAAAAAGCGGAAAAACTTCTTGAGAAAAAAAGAGCAAAAAATCACCGAAATAGAATAATTGCACAAGCAAAAAGGCAGTATTGGTCGTCTATATGTCAAAATGAGGTGTCAAACTTTAAAGATATTCAAAAGTTTGGACACAATTAAAAACGATGAAAAATGGAATTAACCTTCCACATTGTCCAATTAATTTTAAACAATCTGAATTTCCATCAAATTTTGATAAAGCTAAAGCCTTTGCAGACTTATTTGCAAACAACAGTAGCGTTGACAGCTTATCCTTGGACAAGAAAAAACGCCGCGAAACTGAAGAAAAGAAAGACATCTATAATAGCCCTAAACCTACAGAAAATCACTATTTAAATACCGCTATAACATTGCAGGAAGTCCAAGAGTGTATCATAAATCTGAATAAAAAGACATCAGTGGGATTAGATGGCATTTCAAATGAAATGTTAGGTCATTTCCCGCAAAATATAATACATTTTCTACATTTGTTTTTCCAAAAATGTTGGGACAATGGAAAAATGCCCCTGATTTGGAAGGAACTCAGTTATTATACCAATTCATAAACAAGGAAAACCACTGAAAGATATAAATAGTTATCGACCAATATCATTAACATCTAACACATGTAAATTGATGGAAAAGATGTGTTAAAAAGGCTAATTCATCATTGCAACAAAAACAGTATCATTCCTATCAACCAAGCTGCATTCCAAGCAGGCAGATCTACAATTGAACACTTAGTAAAAATTACAACACACGTAAAACATCAATTTGCACGACGTAAGAACATTCTGGCTACTTTTTTGACATTCGTAAAGCATACGAACAAGTGTGGCACAAACGACTAATGTACAAAGTAAAAAATATTGGAATCAGCGGGAACATGTACAATTTTATTCAAGATTTTACTACACTGTAGGCACATTCAAACAAAAATAGGAAATACATATTCCAACCCAATACCTTCACATTCTTTTTCTTCTCACAATAACAATACAAATAAAGAAAAGCTATAAGGAATAGAACATGTTCATGATGCCATGTACAGAACAACTGCGTTATGTGAGTGTTCATAGATAAAGAAGCAGAAGACAAAGCAGAAGAAGAAAGAAGAAGAAGAAGAGGAAGATAGGAAAGAACTATGAGAAAAAAAAAGCAACATGCGAACAAATAAATAATTACTGGCAGAGGGGAAAAAGAAAAACAGTATGCAAAAACCGCTGTGTATGCTACACGTAAACAATCAGCAAACAACCTAACGAATACGTCTACGGACAACATCCAACATAAATAGTAAAGTAATCTACCACATGTACCACAAATGAAAAGAGAACAAATCTGCACAAATGTGCTAGCCAAAAGAGCCTTTAGGACAGCGACAAATCAATATTTCTATGATCTTTACTAATCATGGCCCAAAAATAGAAGCAAATGTTTCAAAATACATCTCACCCATCTTGTACTTAGCACAAAACGGATCTCAAATGGTCTGTTTATGTTAAAGTTGTAAAGTGAGAAGAATCAGAAGAAGAAGATTCAGAAGAAAAAGATTCAGAAGAAGAGAAGAAGATTGCAGAAGAAGAAGTAGATTCAGAAGATTCAGAAGAAGAAGATTCAGAAGAAAGAGAAGAAGAATAGAAGAAGAAGAAGAAGAAGAAGAAGAAGAAGAAGAAGAAGAAGAAGAAGAAGAAGAAAAGAGAAGGAGGAGGAGGAGGAGAAGAGGAGGAGGAGGAGGAGAAGAAGAAGAAGAAGAAGAAGAAGAAGAAGAAGAAGAAGAGAAGGAGAAGGAGGAGGAAGAAAAAGAAGAAGAGGAAGAAGAAGAAGAAGCAGAAGAGGAAGAAGAAGAAGAGGAAGGAGGAGGAGGAGGAGGAGGAGGAGGAAGAAGAAGAAGAAGAAGAAGAAGAAGAAGAAGAAGAAGAAGAAGAAGAAGAAGAGAGAAGAGGAAGAAGAAGAGGAAGAAGAAGACAATTCAGAAGAAGAAGAAGAGGAGGAGGAGGAAGGTTCAGGAGAAGAAGAAGAAGAAGAAGAAGAGGAGGAGGAAGATTCAGGAGGAGAAGAAGAAGAGGAGAAGGAGGAGGAAGAAGAGAAGGAGGAGGAAGAGGAAGAAGAAGAAGAAGAAGAAGAAGAAGAGAGGAGGAGGAGGAGGTGGTGGAGTAGGAGGAAGAAGAAGAAATAGAAGAGGAGGAGGAGGAGGAGGAGGAGGAGGAGGAGGAGGAGAAGGTAGACAATAACAACAAGAAGAACTATCAATCACCAAGAACACCCAGAAGAAGAAAACCAGCACCAAGATCACACAAAATCTTCTGTACAAGCATTTTCCTTTTCTAACGTCGTATCATACCCAACACCGACACAGCGGTGCTTGGAACGATCGTCCTTCATATGACATGGAGAAGAAAAGCCACACCTGGCCTCTCCACTTGTCTGTTCTAGAGTGACACTCTGTCGCTCTCACCCCTCTCCGTTGCCACCTCCCTCCCCACTCCGCCCCTCGCCCCCCCCCCTCCCCCCAACACACACTTTCCCATTTTCTTCATCTTCAACCCTCCCCCCCCCCCTTTTTTTCTTTTCTTTATCAAATTTCAAATCTTTGCCAGGTCATTACTATAATGATGGAAGAATTGTTAACCTGCACTTGTTTTCCCCCACTACTTAATTGTTCAGCATTAATTACAGTTGAAACCCTTAAAATTGTGATGCATACTCCATTAACCCCCACCTCCACCCTCCCTCCTCCTCCTCCCACTTTCCCTTCTTTTTCCCAGAACTGACACGCCCCTTCATACCGCCATCATTTGTTTTGAATCTGAGAATGATTCAGCACAATTCAAAACAAAGTGTATAAAACAAGATTGATTTGACAGGGGCAGAAAGGGTGAGGGGAAAATTAAGGGAACAAAAATCGCCGTGATAATAAAGTCGGCAGTATCCACCAGGAAAGAAGATTCCCGTTTGGAGACTGCATAAACAATGGTAACGAAACCAAACAGAAATAAAGGAAATACACATTGAAAATAACAATAACAACAACTACCACCACAGCAGCAGCAGCAGCGAGATGAGGGACAGAATATATACAAAGCTGTCTCCTACCTCCACCCATCCCCCAAGCCTCCCCCCACCCTACCCCACCACCATTCCCCAGTATATCATAACCCACATAATCATGTTTCAAAACGGAGTGACTGAGGGCGGAAAATGAAGCCAAATTTAGAAAGAGAGGGGGTTTCTCGTTCTTCGTTTTCACTGTCCTAATGCTATTTGTTTTCGCCTGAAGAAGACCCAAGAGGTTGAAATGCATTGTGTCTAGTCCTGTACTCTGTTTGTCTGTGTCCTTGGCGGCAACTAACCCCCATATAATCGTAATATATCACAATCATAATCTCATATTATAATCCAGCAGCAATGTGGACAAGACATTTGACCCGAGGTGACTTGGCCCTGACCAGCCTGGCTGTCCTGGGGGCACGGGTTCGAATCCAGGCGGTAGGAAAGAAAAAGCGATAGCTGAAAGGTTTCCAGCAGTCAGGCCCTGGATGTGGGCGGCCTCAGTGCCTTAGGAATTAAAGGCTGAATATCGAGGGTCTGCTTCTCTGAAAACCTTCTGCTGCCTGCCTCTCCCTAGAATATTTTCTCTCCTAACATCGTTAGGAATGGGTGGAGGTTGAGATGCGTCCGGAGACATTTATTTCATCTACCGTGATTCAACCCGACATTTTTGTCTCCAGACATTTTCGTTTCCGATCTTTTGTTGCACGATAAAAAAAATTTTCGCCTGTTACAATTAGTCTCTTCTCATCTTTACCTCAACAACAGATTGTCTCTCGTGATCCCCCCCCCCCCTCTCCCCCGAACGGTTTTTGTCATCGTCAGTTTACTCCCCACGATATTTGGTCCCCTGTTATTGTTTTCCCGCAATGATTTGTCCCTCATCATTTTTGTGTTTGAGAATTTTTTAAAAATGTGATTAATAGCGCTCCGCCAAAAAAAAAAGAAACGTAGACAGACGAATCACAAGACAAAGCACGATGCGTCTCGACCTCTTAGTCTGAAATTTGTTTAGATTTCCGCCTACAGTCATCTCACTTTGCAACTAGATCGAGAATTTTTGTTCGTCGTCAGTTTTTTTTTCCTGTGACTATTTCTCCCTCGGCATTTTATCCCGGCGATTTCTCCTGACGACTACAAGTCCATTATTTTCCCCTCGACAAATTGTCCCTCATCCCTTTTCCATGCGACAATTGGTCACACGCGATTTTTTCCTTGAAATATCTTGTCTCCCATATTTTTTCCGAACAATACTTCGTTCTTGATCGTTTTCCCCTGCAAGAACATGTCCGTCATTTTGCCCTGCTCGATATTCTGCACGCTCTCCTTTTGGTTCGGTAACATGTTCTACCTGATCATTTTGTCCGCAGACAATTTGCCCCTCATCAATTTTTCCCGCGCCAATTTTGCTGTATTTTCATTTTCTCCCTATCAAATTTCATCCCTCACCATATTCGCCATCGCGAAATTTGACCTTCATTATTTTGACACCGTGGCATTTTCACCCCTCATAAATTAATCACAACAGCATTTTATCCCCGACCATTTTGACCTCACACCCTCCCCCCCCCCCCCCCCAACGTTTTGTCCCTCGTCATTTTGACCTCACACCATTTTGTCCCTCAATATTTTGACCCCCCAACGTTTTGTCCCTTGTCATTTTGACCTCACACCATTTTGTCCCTCAATATTTTGACCTCAACGTTTTGTCCCTCGTCATTTTGACCTCATACCATCATGTCCCTCAATATTCTGACCTCACAATGTTTTGTCTCTCATCATATTGAACCCCCAACGTTTTGTTTCCCCGTCATTTTGACCCCACACCTTTTTGTCCCTCAATATTTTGACCTCACAATGTTTTGTCCCTCATCATTTTGACCTCACACCATTTTGTCCCTCAATATTTTGACCCCACAACGTTTTGTCCCTCATCGTTTTTATTTCCCCAACATTTTGTCCTACATCAATTTTCCCAATGGTGGTTTGTCCCTTGGTCATGTAAGCCCTGCAATAAATTTTCCCTGATCATTTCCCACAGCAACAATTTTCCTCTATGACACACATGATGTCTTCCCTATATTGTATCTCTCAGAGACATAAAATAAAGGGAAGAGATCATGTGTATTCATATCTATATATGACACTCTTCCTGGTTTATCAGAGTGCCGCTTAATATTATGAACTCAGACTGGCGTCGAATGCTCGCAACAAAAGCAAAAAAAAAATGTCTGTTTGTGTTTGTTGTTTTGAAATGGCATTGAGTGAGACGTTATGCTACATGATAACCACATAGCAAGTACGACTTACGGGGCAGTGTCACCATTATTATAAAATGATGTCAAAGGTGATACAGTGACAGAGGAAATCAACTGATGAGATGGTTAAGGAGAGACATATGGAAGAGGAGACGGATGGTGATAGCATCATCGCTGTCCTCTCCTCTCCTCTCTCTCTCTCTCTCCTCTCTCTCTCTCTCTCTCTCTCTCTCTCTCTCTCTCTTTAAAATTCACAGTCATCGCTGGAACTAGCACGGACAATCGATGGAATCTCCTTTCATCTGTCGTTCGATCTGTCTTGCATCTTCTTTTTACGTTGCTGCACACATAATGTTGAAGAATCTCTGTGTCGATGGTCTTCTGGCGTGTTTGAAAATCTAACAAACCAAACAACAACAACAACAACAAGAAAAAGGAGAAAGCGAACTGTTTAATCATCTAAATTATAAAAAGCAGCACATAAAGAACGGTTAAATAATCCCTTGAGAATGAAGCAAGTCAAATAATTTTATCAATCCCTTATGACTTTCCACCGATCCTTCGTTTGCACGGTTCCATTCTCCGAATTCCGCGCACGGCCAAGATTACAACGTACATCAAAAAGCACAAAAAGGGCCCATTTTCACACTAATATTCTTAATGTTGGATTCCGTCTTTGATATTACAGTCAGTGTTATACAGACGGAAATTCTCATCCATTTTGTAACACACACACACACACACACACACACACACACACACACCACACACACACACACACACACACACACACACACACACACATCCTTTCTCCTGCTGAAGTCCATGTGAAACCCAACACCCGGATGTTGGCATGTATATTGTGCTAGCAGTGCGAAGCAGCACGATCTGGTAAAGTTGGAGGCAGAAGAAAAAGATCGATAAACAAATGTATTGAAAAAAAGAAATATAAAAATGTAGACAAAAAAAAAAGATAAATTAAAATCCTTCAAAATGAAGACTCCTCCCACATTTTCTAATAACGCACGGTACACCGTTTTATCTGAATCCGATAATAAAATGCAATCAAGTCGCACATTGTTGTTGTTGTTGTGGTCGTACCCTGGCTAAAAGACTCCAGGGATCATCCGGACAGCCGAAGTCCTTGAACACTATGGTACAAATGCATCAGCTGGGGATGAGAACATTACATGCGTGACCGTTTTTGATTACCCCGCCACGTGGGCAGCCACACTCCGACTTCGAGGGCTTTTGGAGACTGATAATGTTATGCTAGGAGCTTGTCACAACTGAAGACAATCCCGCATAACTATGCAGAGCATAACAACATTTTGATGTAGCCTTGGTGTTCTAGCCAATGTCAGCTGGCCTGACACAGCCTTAAGCCAAGGCGGAAGTCGCACATTCAAAACGGAAAATGAATTGAAGAGGGGAAAGTAGTACATATGTTACGCGATATACGTGTACCTGCGCAGTACGTGTACTACGCAATTTTTGGCGTGTTTCATGAACTGCGCAACCCCGTTGCAGAATTCATGAACTCTGCAACGAGGTTGCGCAGTTCATGAAACACGCAAAATAACATTGTCCAGTACATGAACTACGCACACGGTGCAAACTCGGTTGTAACCTCAAGCTCAGTCTGTGTATGTGGGTGCGTATGACAGATTCATAACTGACTGTATAAAATACTTCATTGACATGAATTCACAATTCACAAGAATGATGAACAGTGAAGTACAAAACAGCGCAGAGAAGGAAAAAAAAATTTTATGATCACGAAATTAATTGCAAATTAATGCAGCATACCCCAAAATAACACACACACACACACACACACACACACACACACACACACACACACACACACGCACGCACGCACGCACGCACGCACACACACACACACACACACACACACACACACACACACACACACACACACACACACACACACACACACACACACACACACACAAAAGAACCCACAAATGCCATACAAAAGATATTCATAATTTGCGACGAAGCATACAGTCATATGTGTGTCCAGGGAAAATTTTTTTGAGAACTCACGGTTCCACGCTCAGATGCCAGTCAAACGATACTCAAATAGTAGATTTTTTTTTTTAATCCTCAAGCGGGAGGACATTGACAACAATAATGCGAAGAAAGGAAGACGAAGAAAACAATTATATTTCACTGTGGAAAGGAAACTCTGCTGCGGAATGTTTTTGCAAGTAATTCGTGGGTGGCATGCACTGGTGCAATCGCTCTTGTTCTTGAAGCATTTGCACCTTATTTCAAGGCATCCTGTCTTGGAAGAGCATCTTATTTTTCCCTGACCCTTACCCACCCATTTCTTCATGTTTTGGAACCATGTCGATTGTAAGTTGTTTGTTTGTTTGTTTGTTTTTTTAATTTTGTCGTTTTCAATTTGATTTCTGGCAAATAATCCAGATAAGACTCCAGCTTTTGTTCCTACCTTGAAGCCTCTATCACTCTTTTCCATGACAACACCAATCAAGTTGGGTGGATCCCCCCGCCCACGATCAAATTCAGAAACTGGTATGAGAACATTATCGCCAACATCGAGCGCCTTCATTTTCGCTTCTGATCGGTCTAGCATTTTTTAAATTTTCGCTTGTCTTTCTAAACCCCGTGCTGCAGCCGCTCTAATACCCTGAAAATGCTCACCCTGACTCTCATCATTTTCTGTTGTGTCACCCTGACTCTCATCATTGTCTGTTGCGTCCATGTTTTCTTCTTCTATCACTCCACTCTCTGCACCAGCAGCACCCTGTTCTCTCTGT
>CM065732.1:59458837-59488837 GCA_033310375.1 Conus canariensis
AAAATGGCTTACTGGAAACAGACTTTGAGATCTTGAAAAACAAAAAGGAAGAGCTGAGTGAGCTAAGGAAAACAAAAATTGACGGAATAATGATTCGATCCAGAGCCAAATGGGCATCCTACGGGGAACAAATAAGCAAATATTTCTGTTCACTGGAGAAAAGGAATTTTGTAAGCAAAAGAATGCTTAAACTTGTCACGGACCAAGGAACAACCGTGACAGAAACGGATGATATGTTAAAAGAGACAAAGAACTATTATGAAAATTTATACACAGAAAAGGAAGTAAGTGATATTGAGATTGGAAATTATGTAGATAACCTGTCAAAACTCAGTCAGCTAGAATCCGAACAATTGGAGGGATTAATCACTTTAGAAGAAGCCACCAAAGTCCTAAAAAATATGGAAAATGATAAGAGTCCTGGAACAGATGGTATGACAGTAAATTTCTTTAAATTCTTTTGGAGACGATTAGGAGATTTTGTTGTCCGTTCTCTAAATGAGGGGTACAGTAACGGAGGAATGTCTATAACACAAAAAGAAGGAATAATTATTGGTCTTCCTAAAGGAGAGAAACCGCGAGAATACTTGAAGAACTGGAGACCTATCTCACTTCTAAATGTAACCTACAAAATTGCTTCAGCCTGTATTGCAAACAGAATGAAAATGGTTTTACCAAAACTCATAAACGAGGACCAGACGGGATTCGTTCCAGGTAGATATATAGGTGATAGTTTACAAACAATATACGATTTAATTTCTTATTTAGAAGTGAATCGCTTACGAGGGTTATTAATTTCTGTCGATTTTGAGAAAGCTTTCGATTCAGTTAACTGGCCATATATGAATAAAATTCTGGCTGCATTTGGATTCAGAAACGGAATACAACGATGGATATCATCTTTTTACGATAAGATAAAGTCTTACGTAATAGTGAACGGGAAAGTGTCATCATGTTTTTCAATTGGAAGAGGTTGCCGCCAAGGGGACCCTATATCTCCATATCTATTTACTTTGTGTGTTGAAGTACTGGCGAACAAAATAAGGCAAGACAACGATATCAAAGGCATAAAGATAGAAAACACAGAATTTAAGATAAATCAGTTTGCAGACGACACCACCTTTACGTTAGAAGGAGATAAGAAATCATATGAAAAGTTATTTACAAACCTTTATGAACTTGAGCAAATAACAGGACTGAAATTGAACTATGAAAAAACGTTTAATGTTTGGTTAGGTATAGATAAAAACTCTACGAAAACATATTTACCCCGCTATAAAATGAAATGGAACCCCTCAAAATTCAAAATTCTAGGACTGTGGTTTACGAATAGGCTATTGGAAATGACGGAAATTAATATGAAAGATAAATTCTCAGAAGTCCAAACCTTGTACAAAATATGGACGAAAAGAATAATAACATCATTAGGTAGAGTAGCTGTGCTCAAATCATTAGTGCTATCAAAATTGGTGTACTTATGGATCCTTTTACCAAATCCTCCTGATTCCCAGACTGCTTTATTCCAGAATATGTGTTTCAAATTTGTTTGGAACAACAAAAATGATAAAATTAAAAGAAAATACTCTGTACATAATATACAGAAGGGAGGGATAGGTATACCCGACCTGAAAATGTACATCAGCTCCTTGAAAATCGCCTGGATAAGGAAAGCATACATGTACAATTGTAAGTGGAAAATAATATTACATTCATTATGTCCCGAAGTAAGTAATCTTGATGCATATGGTCCTAATAGATTTACTGAAAACAATATTATTAACAAATTTTGGAAAGGAGTTTTTCAAGCATATCAAGGTTCTGCAAACAGGTAGAGTTATACGAAAGTACAGATTTAGCCACTGAACCTATTTTTTGTAAAGAAATTTAAAGTGGGAGAAAAACCATTCTTTTACAAGAAATGGATGCAGAAAAAATATTTTTAGTTAAACATTTACTCAATGAGGATGGTGATTTTGTAAGCCACAATGAATTGTCAGAAAAAATGGGATTTCAGTCAATTTTCTAAATTATGTAAGCTGCGTGCGTTCGATCAAAGCTTATGCAAAGAGAAGAAGACTGACATTAGATAGTAACATTAGTAATGATAAAACGTTAGCACTTCAAAAAGTTTGTAGTGTTACTAAGGGAACACGTACTTATTACGATATTATGGTAGAAGCCAATGAAGTTTTTAACATAAGCGCGTTTGTCAAGTGGGAACAACGTCTTGATATGCCTGTTGACTGGATAGAGGTACTGAAAAGGATTAAGAAAATCAAAGAAACAAAACTGAAATGGTTCCAAATTAGAATATGCCACAGAATTTTGGTAACAAATAGTGTGCTGAAAAGTATGCAGATTGTTGATAGCGACAAATGTAATTTCTGTAATAGAGAAAAAGACTCAATTAATCATTACCTGTGGGAATGTGAATTTACACACGCTTTCTGGAAAGACCTTGAAAGAGCTCTAAAAGTTAATTGTTCACACTGTGAAAGATTATCCCTTAATGTGGAGATTATATTATTTGGTACGGATGAGAAAACAAAAACCGATGATATGCTAGAGCTGATAATTTTAATGGGCAAATATTTCATCTATAAATGTAGAATTAACAAAACAAAACCCAATGTAAACATGTTTTTGAAGGAGCTGAACTACAGATATAAAATGGAGAAATATATGTCCTTGATGGAGATGAATCATGCTACCTACCAAGAAAAATGGTCACCATATATTAAACTACTAGAGGACTAATGGTCATATTATGTACTATATATACATGTGTATGTATGTATGATGAATGTATGAATGTATGTTCAAAATAAGCGCTGTATGCTTTTTTTGTTTACTATTTAAAGTCACCCGTGACCTTGGGGCCTCGAGAAAATAATCGTAAATTAAAGTGTGTCTGTACAATTTAATTTCTTCGAATGCCATGCTTCCATGGAGTCGATGATTTAAGTAATACGTTTTATAACCCTGCATTATGTTTGTGTACATTATTCGTTATGTGTGCCCATTTAAAAGATAAATATTCTAGAATAGGGAAAAAAAAACCTACGGTAGCAAGATAGTCGTTACTGTATAATTATTTGAATAGTTGGTGTTAGAGTTCTAATTCAAATGACATGCAGATTTTTTTTTTTTTTTGGGGGGGGGGGGAGGGGGGGGGGGGGGGGGGGGGCGTGGAGGGGATATTTTTGTTGTTTTCGTTTTATGTGATCTTTGTAACTGTTTGAAATGAAATAAAAGAGCTCTTTTCACAAAACAAAACAAAAACAAACAAACAAACAAACAAAAAAATCCTGTTCAGCGATGTTACACTACATGTGACTTTTCCGTTCCAGAGAGAAATAGTTTTCATTTGCTCTAAAAGGCTGTATGGAAGTAAAATAAATTTTTCGTCTTCAACAAAATGAAAAAAAAAAAGTTTGTGAGAATACCAGCACATTGAAGCAATCCAGAAATGGTTGTCTTCCATGATGCCATCTTCCAACAAAAAGTAATGGCAACATTTCGCTTTTTTTTTTGGGGGGGGGGGGGGGGGGGGGTCAAAACTACGGGATTTGAGGGTAATGTTTTGTATTTTACATTTCAGAATATTGAATTTTGTTGACAGAATTATCAGATCTATAATGATATCTGTCTGCAGATGCTGCCTCAACCCAAGCAAAGTGAACATTTCTGAGATATTAAAGTTATAATTACTGTAGCAATGTCATGTGGCCAAGGAGATTAGCTGTTTCCAGTAATTTTGAACTCATGTGCCTTCTCCTCCCCTTCTCCTGAAAAGGAAAAAGCAAAAAAGTGTCTTTGTTTCAGTACTACAAATGTACACATTAGACAGTTTAAGAATTGACGCAAAATTTAGAAAGTATAAGATGGAAGTAGCTGGAACAGAAATTAAGCCGGAACAATGTCATCTAGTAATAAATGGTGGTTTCCACAAGTTTAAATACAGTTATCTTCCAGCCTACGTTGGGCCACTTCTAATTTCTACAAGCAGCAAAACACACACACACACACACACACACACACACACACACACACACACAACACAAGACAAGAGAGAGAGAGAGAGAGAGAGAGAGAGAGAGAGAGAGAGAGAGAGAGAGAGAGAGAGAGAGTTAATGTCAAGATGTAGAGTTTCATCATTTTTCTCTGTTCGTTTACGTTCTGGAAATTAAGGCTGTGCTTTCTCTTTTCTTGCTTATGCTAATAACACAGTTAGATTAGAAAAAAAAATAGTGAAGGCTGTTGGTATCAAGACCTTTTTCAGCAACAGTAGTGACCATACTTACAGCCTGCTGATTAGCATGAGCAACGGCATCAGGATTTTCTTGCAGTTGTCCGTCATCGCGTGAAACGGCCTTTATTATTCTGCCTTCTGAAATCATTTAGGGAATGCAGTATTCTAAAACTTAAACAAAAAATCAAATCAGAAATATTGATTAGTAAGTCCGAAACAACCTGAAAAAGGAGAAAAAACACAGACACACACACACACACACACACACACACACACACACATATTATATATATATATATATATTGTGTGTGTGTGTGTGTGTGTGTGTGTGTGTGTGTGTGTCTGTATATAGCCTATGTATGCATCTCCAATTTTTGCCACGTAAAAAGATAAAAGTTGACTATGGACACAGTGGAGTACCAGTAAGTTGATAACACTTTGAAGGTTGTGCTGCCAGTAACGTGTCACCATTCACAACGCATCACGGCCTTCATGACCTCCCAACAAAATGCACGTGCATCTAGCCATACCACGCGTTCTGGAACACTGAAATTAGGTCATGCTGGACGCAAAATCGCTATTTAAGACGACCGTTTTGTGAAGTTCAATTCGTCACTGCAAAATGGCACTGAAGGAGTATCAGGCTTTAGGGGCGTTGAACTATCAAAGGTTTAACGTGTTCCAGGCACAGCATCATGGAATGCGGAGCCCACCCCTTCCTTCCACCGCTTTTGCCTTCTCTGACTTGAGTCAGGTGCCCATTTATTGCTGAGAGGGAGTTTTCAAACTGAAAAGAAAGGACCTCAACCGTGGTTTGAATTTAGGACCATTAGTTCCGCGGCCAAACGTTCCTTTCTACAGAGAGGATACAAAGGAGCTGTGTGACGTATTGATGAGGTCAGTCACTCATCTTCATCCTCAGTCCCACCTGTGAAAGGAAATCCCCAACACTGCCACGCACCACCCCCGTTGGATCAGCCATGGCAGAAAATAAGGATCAAAGTCAACTTTCCGTCTATTTCTTTGTCCCTGCCTTAAACGTGACTGAATCTCCGGTTTGCGAATGGGTTAGTGGCTTTCACTTAAACTATTTTAGAATCACCTCTCTCTCTCTCTCTCTCTCTCTCTCACTACACACACACACACACACACACACACACACACACACACACACACAGACAGAATCTCCTTGTCCTGCATGTAGACACATTATTGATGACGAAGAACACTTTCTGTTCCACTGTACTGCTTATAATGAAGTGCGGACTAATCGTCCATTTTTCCAGTTAGATATAGAGAAAAGACAAAATGTCGCTGTCGTGTTATCATCAGATGATGAACTCGTAATTAAATCAGTTGCGAAATTCATCGCGGAAGCATTGAAAATTAGACAGATGAAGGAGAGTTAAGTTTAAGATAATGCATTATTAGAAATATATGAATGAATGTTATCATTCATCGCATGTGGAAGAGATCAGTAAGATACAGTGTCATCATTTGATTGAGTGGATGGTCGATTCAGCCTTAAGTTTTTTTTTAAACCTTACTGCATTACTCTTGTGTGTGAGGACATAAGGAAATGTTAAGAATTTATTTGGTTTTGTTAACCTTTGAGTTGATACACACTAGGAATGAATATGTACTATTTGTTTGCAGGAAAGGAAGAGGGAAATGTTATTGTTCTGTTACCCCCTCCCCCTTGTCAAAAGACCTCTTTGGTAATGACAATAAAATATCAAAGTGTCAAAGTGTCTCTCTCTGTCTCGTCTCTCTCTGTCTCTCTCTCTCTCTCTCTATTTTTTTTTTTCCACATCATCGTCCAAATTATGAAAGAAAAAGCGGAAGGTATTAAACAGGGGAGAAGTGAACCAGGTACCGGTATTTGGAGGAAAGTCTTCCGTCGCTTCGTCGGTTCCAGCCGGTTGATTCTGGCTTGCATCCACTGCTCTGCTTGCTGAAATCATCAGTGGATTTTCACTGAGACCACGAGTATAGCATAGTTAATCAGAAAGAAGGTGCAAAAAAAGCCACACCTAAACTTCGAACAAATGATAGGGTACACATCCATAATTTTGTCTTTATTCAAAAAGCCTCTTTGGGGGTGAAACAACGCTGCCAAAATAAACAGTAACATAGTCATGAACGACTAATAAATTACTTTCTCGTTCTATTCCGGAAGGCATTCATGAAAAAAGGGGGTGTTTTGGTTTTTGTTTTCTCTATAGGCATTCTGCTGTCTAGCTCACACTAGAGATTTTTTTCTCTCTTGCCTACCGTGTAGAAATAGAAAGACACCTTGTAGTTTCCTTTGATCATCATTGATGTTCAAAGATCACGGAGTGTAAAGCTTTACCACCTATGATTTTAAAATGTACCCGTCATGAGCGACGCATTGTGCGTGGTGCCGAGCTTACGTTCGCAAGTCGCTCAACAAATTCAGGGCTTTAAACCATCTTTGATTCACGGGCTCCGTCACATTAACACGATGGGAATTGTTGTAGTTGTTTTTCCTTCCTTTTCAACGGCACATGATAAAACCAAAAACAACAACAACAACAACAACGACAACAACAACAACAACACGCGAAGAAACTACAATTGCCTGTGCTTGATAACCTACTAGGAAAGCAATACTTTCAGTGTAAAGGCCATTTTACTTGATATTATTGGTAACTCATCAAACGTCGAGTTGAAAGAGAGAGAGAGAGAGAGAGAGAGAGAGAGAGAGAGAGAGAGAGAGAGAGACAGAGAGAGAGAGAGAGAGAGAGAGACAGACAGAGAGAGAGAGAGAGAGAGAGAGAAGATTTTTATTCAGTAAGGCCATTGGCCCATTTGAAGGGGAATGAGCATAATTATTCACATTAAGTGCAAGAACAAATGATTTATCAGGAAACAAAAACAACAGAACACAACACCTTCTAAAACGTCATTATTTCTCTGATCTTAAACGCCTTAAACAGAAACATACCTAAATTCCTAATAACCTTATAACTGTTAGAGCTAAGTAGCAACTGTAAACGAAACATACATGGGCGCCTATAATATTTCTGTGGGATAAATTTCTGACGAATGTCTTCTAAAGCTGGACAAAGGAACATAAAGTGTATTTCATTTTCCTCACCTTGCATGCACACTGGACATACCAAGTCATTTTGTCTATGCTGTCTGTATCGTAAGTAATGAGTCCTTATGTCCAAAACACCAACTCTGTATTTAGCAATTGATCTTTTCAGATGCATATCCAAATCAAATTTCAAATAAGGCTGAGTACAATGAAAACTAGAGTAATTTCTGTACAAATCATAACGTCCACTACTTTGGATATGATCGTCCCACATTTGCCATCTGCAGTCAGTCAACCTTTGTCGGAAAACACGAATAAACTGGCTTTGATTTCCAACAGAGAGAGAGAGAGAGAGAGAGAGAGAGGAGAGAGAGAGAGAGAGAGAGGCTGAAACACTTGTATAAGAGGGGATGCTCGTAACAAGACCGGCTGCCCAATTCTCCCTGGTGTTTCTTCCCACTTCCACTAAAACATTTATAACGCTACATGTGTCATGGAAGTGTCAACAGAGAGAAGGATGTAGAGAAGGAAAGAAAGGAAGATAGAGACAAACAGATGTTAGACTCCCCGGAGAGAGCAGATAGGTGCACTGCGTCTTCACTGAAAGGGATTCTCTCTCTCTCTCTCTCTCTCTCTCTCTCTCTCTCTCTCTGGGATCAAGGACCGGACACAACACACTGACGCGTTTTTTGTTTTGCTGGAACACCGAGGTAACAAAAAACAATAAAAACGGTATTGCGAGAAAGACAGGCGCTATGTCAGCCTCTCTCCAGCTATTCTGAAAATCTACGAGCACGTTCTTTTTTGTGTGCTGTTGATATTCTTCACTGGAAACACTGCATTAAATATCCTGTCGGTGTTTTAGTGTTGTGGCAACGATGGTAGTGTACACTACCTCTGCTGCGACAACGCTTATGTTTTGTAGCAACACTATCATTTTCAATGCTCTAATTAACCTGCCTACAGGCAGTGTCGTTTAGAGGTGCTGACAGCTTCTGACGTGACCTTAAAGTTCTTCCCCCTGTAATCCTGTTGAGATCTGGAGATCTGGAGTCCAGCTCTGGACCAGACTCACAGGAAGAGAAAAAGACTGAACAGAGCACTGAAGTTGTAACAACCGGTGGCAGACCACAGGGCTTCGTTTTGACTACTGAAAGAAAATCAGTTCAAATGTTGAATGGCTCTGTTTTGAAGAAAGACATGCGTGTAGCATCTTTATATACTGACTTTCTAAACGTTCAAAATTAAAACGAAAAGCATTCTTTCGATTCCTGGACATAGCATGTTTCTGTCATGGGTTTGTGAAGCCTAGAATCGGAGTAGTGCCAGGAAATGGTTCTTCCTTCAGAACAATGCTCAGTGAAAAGAAGCGCTTTCTTCATTTTGCCTGTAGAAGAGCAGAATACAAAAACCAGTTTGATGAACGCGTTTACTCTCTGCATGGTGAAATCAGATCCAAAGATCTGACTGCAGTTGAACAGACCTGTCATTAATTATTATTATTATTATTATGAATACTTATATAGCACCTATCCTCGGCTAGAGACCAGCTCTAAACGCTTTACAATCCACACGGGCTGCCTACCTGGGTAGTGCCGACTGAAGAGCTGCCAGCTGGCACTTCATTCAGTCGTTTCCCGTGTCATCCTGTCCATAGCATTCGATATCGTTCACTCAGTTTCCTTACTTCCTTCATTCTTTCATTTCTTACGCAGGGTGCATGCTATGTGTAACGTGTCATCCATACCAACGGCCAAACTGGCCTTCTCCTCCAAAGTTGGTAATGGGATTTTACGTGTGTGCAAGATGTTAAGCGTGCGTTCACACACGGAACCTCGGTTTGTAGTCTCATTCGAAGGACTGTATGGGAAATGGAGTCAGAACCAATGTTAACTCTGAGGAAAAAATCCCCCTGTACCGAAACAGCCCGGCGGAGATTCAAACCCACAACCCCAGGATCACCCAGATTATGAGTCCGGCGCTCTACCAACTGAGCTATTCTGGCCCCCATTAATATTCTGCATATTGGGTCAGTGACAATGATTCCAAAAACTAGCGGAGCTCTTCATCAGCGAAAAAAAAGTAATTGAGTGTAAGGGGCTTTCTTCTCTTCTCTAAAAACCTACTGCACTTAAGCCACCCTGAAGAGTTTTTTCCTACTTACTATTAAATCAATATAGCATACGAGAGAGAGAGAGAGCGAGAGAGAGAGAGAGAGAGAGAGAGAGAGAGAGAGAGAGAGAGAGAGAGAGGGGCAGACAGAGACAGAGAGACAGACAGAGACAGAGAGAAGGAGACTTGTACCTATGACCAGCAGAACAGCCATCGCAGTAATCGCAATGAACACCAGTGGTCTCATTTTGAATGTCAGAGGTCTTGACTGTTAGCGTTTAGTAGCACGAGAATCCGGCAAGACTGAAATGAGATAAAACAACATTGTCCCAAATTGACCAAAATTGATGTACTAAAAACAACAACAACAATAACAACGGCAACAGCAACAACAAATCACGTCCGATGGTGAGGCACGGCTAGCGATCTAAAATGATTCCATGTGTACATGAAAATATTACATCGCACTGAGTGGTTTCCCTTTGGAAAAAAAAACAACTTGAAATCAGACCATAAAGTCTTTTAAAGGTACGACCTCGCAAATGATCCTGTCAAACTGGATGAAGACCCGCTATTTTTTTTTATTCACTGACTCTAAACTAGCCATATCAAACCGGATGAAGATTCACCAAATTGTTTTCCATCTTCCATGGGAATGGAGTGGTACAACCATGGGAACGCTCCAGTGGAGGTTCAGTCGGGTCACATCCAGGGGCCACTACACAATTGTATCTGCCAGGAAGCAGTTATGTCCCTTGATGTCTTAATGGAATGCCCTGTGCACGCCTGCACCCTATGTGAACACAGCACAGGTTTCCAAGGGTGGTGCAAGATTCTCCTAGCTGGTTGGCGCGGCAGTTGATGACAGCACTTCTGTGGATCCCAGCTGCACGTTGGGGTGTGTCTTTATCTTCTTGTACATTTGAACTTTTGTAATTCTTTCCCCCCATACCCACCTTCCCTTCATTTTGGAAGGTCATTCGATGGTTACTTTGGTAATCAAAGAGAGTAGTAGCGTAACTTACATGGATAATCAATGATATGGTGGGAGAAAGACAAGTGGAGATGACCATTTCTGACAAAGATTCGTTCTTTTGCAACCACAGATTTCATATTCTCAACATACAAGCTATCCTGACTGTGGAAATCATTAACAGCATCTTATCTCTGGCATGAACAATGACGTAGATGTTTGCGATCGTGATATTGAGGATTCAGATAAGCACTAAATTCCTTTTACAGATCTTTCAGGGAACACCCAGGCCATATGTGTTTGAATCGTCAGCTTTACCAATGAATTCTGTGATTTCCCATTGTACAGAGTACGAAGCTGATATGTCTGTCTTTTGTAGCTTTAATACTTTTTACCAACTTTTAAGCAGAAGGATTTCCACCTCTTCTCAGCCAATATTTAAACAGAATGCACATTCGTAACCGTTTTCACGCCAAAACGTTAGTTCTAGTGCCATGGTAAAGTAAATATCTTATAGTTATTTGGTGAATGTTTTCCCTATTGATGTAAAAAAAAAGACTGTCTCGTCTATCTTTCAAAATTCTAAAGATCCCGACATAGGAGAAAAGATACTGTTGATAGATCCGAGGTGTGGGAATTAAAACAGTGCAAATCTGGGCGTGGCTGTCTAGGAGGTGCCAGAATGAACAAAACTAGAAACAAAACAGCAGTAAGAATGATAGCAAATACACAATGTGATAATTCAGTGTTCTGGTCATTTTAAAAAAAAACTCAGCTTGTATTAGCAAATCAAGTTAAATTCATAAATAAATCCACAGGATGTTTGTTTATCAGGTGTACATATTGCATGTTACAATTTAGTGTTAAATGTCATTAACAATTAAGCATGAAACTGCAGAAAAAAAAACCCAAACAAACAATGAAGACCTGAGGAGAGAATCACAGCACAACGCAAAAGTCATGATATAAATAAGAGAGAGAGAGAGAGAGAGAGAGAGAGAGAGAGAGAGAGAGAGAGAGAGAGAGAGAAACAAGTTGTAAGAAAGGTAACACACAACACATATCCTGAACCTTTGACAGAAAAAAGAAAAATCAAAGTCATACAGATAGCTAAGATAGAGAGAATCACGCGAACACTCTCCCTCCCGTCTCCGCCAGGCAAATGAGCTGGTCACACTGGCTAACCTTGACAGCCCCCAAGGCGACTTGCAAACAGCCGTTTTGCCGCAAAGCTGATGATGGCAATCGGGTGCGACCGTTTTTATGGATGTCGCTAATGGTAGGGGGCGTTCCTGTCCACGTGTGAGAAGATATTTGATTGGTGAAGTGATTGTCACTTTGGCCTATTGTTTGCGCAACTCTCTCTCTTTCTCTCTCTCTCTCTCTCTCTCTCTCTCTCTCCACACACACACACACACACACATACAAACACACACACACACTCACGAACGCACGCATGCACGCATGCACGCACGCACACACACACACACACACACACACACACACACACACACACACACACACCACACACATTCACACGCGTGTGCGGCTGAAATAGCTAAGTAAGTAGAGCGCCAAACTCATGATCCTGAGGCTGTTGGTTCGAATCTCCGTCGGGCAGTTTCAATACAAGGAGATTTTTCTCTCAGAGTTAAGATTGGTTCTGATTCCACTTCTTATAAAGTCCTTCGAATGAGACTTCAAACCAAGGTTCCGTGTTGAAGGCACATGCTTAACACCTTGCGCCCGCGTGATTTCCATCACCAACTTTGGGAAAAGAAAGTCACTTTGGCCCGTTGATATGGATGACAGGTGGAGACGTAGGATGCACAGAAGGAATGAAAAAATGAATGAAAAACCGAGTGACTGACAGACTGAATGACACAGGAAACGACTGAACGTAGCGCCAGCAGGCAGGTCTTCAGTAGGCTCTGCCCGGGTAGGCAGCCCATTGTGTAAACGAGAGGGTGGATTGTAAAACGTCTAAAGCTTGGCCTCTACCCAATGATAGGCCCTTTAGAAATACATTATAATACAAGAACAATAACAACAACAACAATAATGATAACATAATAATAACAATAATAGTAATAATAATAATAACAACAATAATAGTAATAATAACAACAATAATAGAAATAATAACAATAATAATAACAATAATGATGATAATAATAATAACAAGAAGAAGAAAAATGAAGATGATGATGTTGACGATGAAAACAACACAAACACACACACGCACGCATGCACGCACGCACGCACGCACGCACGCGCGCGCACGCGCGCGCGCGCGCGCACGTGCTAACTTCGCCATGTTCAGTTTACTATCGTACACATAATACCTGTGCACACAGACGCCTCTAATCCAAAGGGAATGCTGTGTTAAATCATCTGTCAGGCAGATGCTGTGTTGAATCATCTATCAGACAGATGCTGTGTTGAATCATCTATCAGACAGATGCTGTGTTGAATCATCTATCAGGCAGATGCTGTGTCGAATCATCTATCAGGCAGATGGCAGATGCTGTGTTGAATCATCTATCAGACAGATGCTGTGTCGAATCATCTATCAGGCAGATGCTGTGTCGAATCATCTATCAGACAGATGCTGTGTTGAATCATCTATCAGACAGATGCTGTGTCGAATCATCGATCAGACAGATGCTGTGTCGAATCATCTATCAGACAGATGCTGTGTCGAATCATCTATCAGACAGATGCCGTGTCGAATCATCTATCAGACAGATGCTGTGTTTTCCCCTCAAAGTCTGTGAAGCCATTTACCTTCCTCCACCTTGCTGGTCCTGTGTCTGTCCGTGGCACTGTGATCAGCAGAAATACGAATAACAAAACGAAACAAAACCCCTACCAAACCGATTTCGTAACTTTGATCATTAATTTCACGCTGTTGGTGCCATTAGCACTTCAAAAGCAAAACGAATCTACCAGCCCAATATAGTGTTCCCACATCTTTGAAGATAATCGACTGCGCTGACAATAAAGACCGCTAAACAACAACAACAACAACAACAACAACAACAACACACACACACACACACACACACACACACACACACACACACACAACACACACTTGAAAACTCTTTCTGATTTAAATGTTACCTAATATCATTAGCCAAGCTGACATCACGGGCCCACATTGGATTGCGTTCCGGTCTTTCATCTCTGGAGAAGAATATATTACTGCTATTTTAGGAAACGCTGTCCCTGTAGGTTGTCAGTTCAGGAGATTTATACACCACCTGCCGCAGATACAGGCTAATTTGCGACGGTTTGGGCCACGTTTATTTTATTTATTTTTTTTAAGCTCACCCACCCCCCTTCTTCTACCTTACCTCTGCCACCGCTCCTTCATCGCCCCCTTGCCTCTCCCCTCCCCCCACCCTCCCTGTTCCTGCCCCATCCCCTTAAAGGGAAGATATAGATGGAGCGCCAGATTTCTGAGTTCCGGACTCGCCAACTTACCTTGTGTTGATGCTGCCTGTGTTTGGTTTGTCTGTCATTCTGTCATTGAGCATGCAGGTCGTACCTGCTGCCTATGTTTGGTTTGTCTGTCATTGACCAAGAAGGTCATTCCTGCTGCCTGTGTTTGGTTTGTCTGTCATTGACCAAGAAGGTCATACCTGCTGGCTGTGTTTGGTTTGCCTGTCATTGACCAAGAAGGTCATTCCTGCTGCCTGTGTTTGGTTTGTCTGTCATTGAGCATGCAGGTCATACCTGCTGGCTGTGTTTGGTTTGTCTGTCATTCTGATGATGACCATGCAGGTCATACCTGCTGGCTGTGTTTGGTTTGTCTGTCATTCTGATGATGACCATGCAGGTCATACCTGCTGGCTGTGTTTGGTTTGTCTGTCATTCTGATGATGACCATGCAGGTCAGACCTGCTGCCTGTGTTTGGTTTGTCTGTCACTCTGATGATGACCATGTAGGTCATACCTGCTGCCTGTGTTTGGTTTGTCTGTCATTCTCCTGATGACCATGCAGAAGACATATAAAAGCAAGTTCATTTGGAGATAATTGTGCATCTTCTCTCTCTCTCTCTCTCTCTCTCTCTCTCTCTCTTCTGCGTGCGTGCGTGCGTGCTTGTGTGTGTGTGTGTGTGTGTGTGTGTGTGTGTGTGTGTGTGTGTGTGTGTGTGTGTGTGTGTGTGTTGTCGTCGGTTTAATGTCCTTCCACTACAGTGATTCAGACAGTTTAATGTGTGGGTGGATGAAGTATGTAAGTGATTGAGTGTATTAATACGTTAATGATAGAATATGACCCCCCCCCCCCACCTATCCCTCTTCCATTCAATCAAAACAAATGTAATTGAGTAGAGATAAGATATAAAGATAAAGGCCAATTGAACTACTTAACAAACATTTGCAAACTGACTCAAGAACACAAGAACTGTTTAAAATACATGGTAAAGGTAAGGAAGTCGATCCATCAGTGTAACCATCAATACCCGAATTTGTAGAGTTCTCTTGCTCTTGGGCATTGAATTAGTAAATGACTGATACTTAAGGTTTCCCCATACATACATTTAACGTTATGACAATATTTTGTTTTCAGTACGTTCAAACGAAATCTATAGATTAAGCTTTCAATCTCCCTAGACGAGGAGACTTGTTTGTACGTTTTCCCCTTGTACCCATCACTAAACTTTACACAGTTGTGATAATATTGGACGTCTGAGTTCATCAGTAATGTTTTAACTTTTTCTCTTGACGTTGAATTTATAATTGAAAAACATTCATTCAAATCTAAGGGAATGTTAAGTGGTGTTGCGTAATTGATATTTTGAGCTGCTTTTTTTGCAAGTTGATCTACGCGCTCGTTGGGTACAATACCACAATGAGAGGGGATCCAACAAAAAGTGACAGTAATGCCTTTCATGGATAAAAGATGAATGAAATGATGAATTTCTAATACCATTTCAAGTCGAATTGAAGGACATGCAGACTTAATTGAGTGGATTGCTGCTTTAGAATCAACACCTATCATAATTTGGGAATCATTTATTGGAAAATTTAGGATGAAATCTAACGATTTAAGTATAGCAATCAATTCGGCACTAAATATCGATAACTGTTTACCAAGATAGAAGAGCTTTTCTATTTTGAAACTAGGGATTATGAAGGCTGCTCCCGTGTTATCATTATCTATCACTGAGCCATCTGTAAAAATTTTCAAATGGTGATTGTAGTTACTTTCTAAATGAGCATAAACAGATGTTCTTAAGGTATGTGGACAATCCTTTTTTGATACATCTGTATAATCTATATCAAATGAGGCTTTACTTTGTTCCCATTTTGGAATAGGTGAATACGTGGGCTTTTGGGCAATGTTGTTTTTATCTATTTTGGTATCCTTTAGAAGATCGGAGGAAAACGAGTAAATAGACCTTGTTGACAGTATATTTTGGGCACGTTTTCCGAAATCCTCCTCTGATTTTAAACATACTTCTTCTGAGCTAAAATTGTTTTGTGAAAAGCTCTTTAAGATAAATTTTGAAGTAGAACCTTTCCGAGGTTCTGCAAGAGGTAAGATTCCTGCTTCATTATACGTCCCTAAGTTAGATGTATGTGTGGGAACCCCAAGGGCAATTGTATAAGCTTTGCAATCAGTACTCTGAAGTTTATTTAACAGGTATTGAGGAGCATTAAAAAATACTTCTTGAGCATAAGTCAGTCTTGAGCGTATAAGGGCAGTTGCTAAGATGGTTAATGATTTCGAATCCTGTCCCCAAGGTTTCTTGCTAATTATTTTTAGGAAATTCAAGCTCTTTCTTGCTTTGTTTAAAATGTATTCAATATGAGCGTTCCAAGATAACTTACTACTTAAGATAACACCCAAAAATTTGACACTTTTTGCATAGTGTGTGTGTGTGTGAGAGAATGTAAATATCTATGTTCAAGACCACCCATCTTATTTTGCACGAAAACCCCCCTTTTCACATACAAATCACGTCCATCTCATGCTACTTTTTGCCAAAATTAACACCTGTTTTCTAAACAAAATTAACACGCAAAACCTCCAAAAATCGACGTAATCGGTACATTAAAATGGGGGGCTTGCGTGCTAGATAAGATTTGGTGATCGTGAACCTAGATATTTACATTCTCTCTCCATAGCATAAAAATCTAATGGCTCACAGTACTTTCTTCTACTTCCAGCACCATTAATAAATCAGAACAAACAACTAACCTTCCATCTTGATTAGTTATTTTTACATTTAAAGAATTTATGTCTAAATTAACTAATTCTTTAAATTGACTGTCTCCACCAAACCTGTATAACTGATAATCGCAAAACCCCGTCTTAATTGACGGCAGCACTCTTAGAACTGTAGATGGATGGCCATTAAACAAATTAGTATTTGTTTTTAACTCTTCTAAATAGACATACAGCATTGGGTTAATTAGAAAATCAGATGGTCTACTACCTACATACTCATAAAGACCACTTTCTAAGTACATATGTGTTTTAATATGATACGTTTCACCGCTATCATAAAAGCCCAAAATTCGCGCAAGGCTTCTAGGAAAAACGTACGCCCTTCTTTCTTCTGGAAAGTGCATAGTAATTATAAGATTTGCCTCATTAATTTTTAACCGAATGCCAAAATTGCCAAATACTTCTTTTAAAGAACAAAAGTTGTAGTAACCATCAGGTATTTTTAAATGCTTTAATACATTACCTTGTCCGTCCTTAACACCCACCCAGTTATTCTTAGTTTTTTTCAGATATATTAATCCACTTTATTTTAAAACCAATTTCTCTAAGGGCAACCCTATTATTACCGCGCCTATTGTCAATTGGATACGTTAAGAACACACGCTGGTTTTGCTTGGTTATATAAATGTACATCTTTTTTATAACTATTTTAAAACTATTTAAAAATGGAACCTTTTAAATATAACGAAAGTGCCACTTACAATGTAGGAGCGTTTTATAACCCCAAATCTTTGGACTTCAGTTTACTAACCATTGCAGTAGACGAATCATATGGCTTCCAAGTCAGACTTGTAAACCCACTAACTAGATATTTAAATCCGCCAATAAAGAGTGACAGAGTGCCATCAGCATGGTCATCTCACCCCATGGCTTTTTACCAGAATCAGTTAAATTTTGCCATTTACTGCGCAACCACTGGCTGCGGTGTTTTATATGCAAACCATTTAAACCACCCCAACCTCTTAGTAAGGTCAGTATATAACTTTCATGTTTATTATCAGTATAGACGCATACTAACTGAACTACAAGTACGCCTCCCCAATGACAACGCGTTTAATCCATTTCTCAGCCCAATGGACAATAATGCATATGAAAGAATCTGCAATGAATTTAACATTAATCCTTCAACTGACTTTAGACAAAAGTTAGACCGCAATCATGGGCTAGGCACATTGTATTTGTGGGGTACAAAAAGAGAATATACTTATGACTACTGGCCCGGCCACACCTCTTTTAAGTCAAACTCCCAAGTTAGATTGGGGTCAATAGAACAAAAACACCCCAATGCTTGGGCAACATTTATCTTAGATAAAAGTGAAGGCCTAACAATGCCAGGAGTGCAAAGACTTAATGGCTCCATACGGACATACGTTTGGTGCCTTTTAGGAGCGCAAGCACAGACCAAGTCTAGCATAGTGGATCAATCTACAGGTTTTGACGCCAGAAAACAATTTCTAGCCAATTTAGAAGATGCTATTAACTCTGCTGTTGATTTGCCTGCCAGCATACAAAGGTACCAAAACGTTCTTTCACATGCTAGGTCAAAGGTTGACTTTGTTGTAGGCCATGGATTATACATGCTGCCCTCTGACCTTAGACTACAGATTGGCATGATACAGAATTATAATAATGAAATCCTCATAGCCGGAGACGATCAAAACTTAGGACACAATCAAGGCTTAAACACAAGGCCCGCGCCAGCCATTTTTAAAAAAGTATCTAGCCCTGAACCTGCAGAAAGCGACCCACCACCACCAGTTATAAGCAGCCCAGAAAGCGACCCCCCACCTGTTAATGTACCTCGCACTGACAGTCACACTAGCGAAAAGACAGCCCTCGTTGTATTTTTAACTTTTACTGGATTAGCCATACTTTATTTCACTAAAAATTAATCCAGCAGCTAGCACTCCTAACGTCCACAGATGGTCAGCCATATAACCAGCCACTTTGCCTATGGTAGACAAAACCCAACTAACAACACTGCCTATTATGCCAGGCAGAGCATCAAGCGCTTTGGCTGCCAACTTCTTTAATAGGTTTGCTAGATGGCGCAGTTGTTTTCTAATCCAACTTTTACCAGGCTGAGGCGTTGGAGGCGCTACTGGCCCTGTTGGCACACCGCCAGTTAATGCATAAACCAGTGTAGAGATAGCAAACCCAACAGCCGTTAATATACTAACTACTGTAATCCCCTGTTCCCTGAACAGAGTTCTTATTCTTTCTGCTAATGTAGTATTTTCATAAAGTATTCTGTTTATAGTTTCTCTGATTCTGCTTGTTTGTGATGCTAGCTGTGCTCTGTTAGTAGACAGCACTTCTAACCTGGCCGCCCTTTCTAGCATTAACTCCTGTATTTTCGCCTGTATTCTAGCCTTTTCTTCTGCCCCTAAATTGTTATCATCTGCATCAGCCAGTTTATTTTTTTCTTCTCTTATCTCTCTCTCTAACTCGCCAAGTTTTGACAAGTTGTTTTTTAGCTCGCCATTTATTCTCGTAGAGCATCATCAAGGCCCCTGAGTTCACGTATAGCAGCTTTAAGATTCCTGTGTACACTATCAGGCAATGGAGGATCATCAATTGTTTTTAAAGCCGTTTCTTCTTCAGGACTCAGCTCACGTTCTCTTTGACTAGGCGAACCGACAATTGTTTTTAACTGTGTCTCCTCATTAAAACCCGTCTCAAGTTCTGCTATTAGTTCATCTGCTCTTTGACTTAATTCGTGAAGAGAGATGTTTTGCATTTCAGATTGCGCTGGCAAATCTTGCACTATGCTTTGTAAAAGACTAACAGCCTCAGGCCTTAAATCTTTAATAAAGTTTAATCGCCTTCGGTCGGCAACAGGGAGATCTCTAAGAATTGTGCTCCTGCTTAAAAACTGGGTTGGGTCTGGTTTTGTAGTAAGCCGTACAAGGTTTCCTTTACTAGTTCTTACATACAAATGATTATTTTTATCTGTTGAAAAATTGGAAACCTTAAGTGCTTCCGGCTGCTCTCGCCCCATATGGCTATATAATGATTCAATTCTATCTAACATTCGTATTTGTCTTAATCCTACTCCTTGGCCTGCTGCTGCCCCCTCAAGTTCATCTTCTAATGAAGGGCCTAGTTCTGTTTCATCTTCTTCTTCAATAGGATCAATCGCGTCAAAATCTTCATCCATATTTTTTATTTATATTCTTTTTTGTTTTATAAAAAATGAACTCATACGGTTGTGACCTCGATCCATACAGAAAAGAGAAGGAACCCCACGGCGTAAAAGGTATAAGGCAGACTGTAATTAGTGTAAATACTCCATCAACAGTTCAGCCTGGACAAACTTTAATAGTCAAGTTCCCTGATCTTGGCGTTGATGATGTTATAATGCCAGGCACCGCTAAACTATCATTCAAAATAGATATTACATCAGCAGATCCTAATGCTACTGTTGTTGCTAATTTGGGTAGGGCCATCGTTAAACATATGGCAATCAAACTGGAGGGCAGAGAAGTCTTTGTACTAAGCGAGGCAGACATTTTTGCCCTCTATTCTGACCTATGGCTGCCTAAAAAAGAAAGAAAAGAGAAAGTTTATCAGGGAATACAAAGCCCAAACGGTCTCAAGCACAGGTTTAAAGCGGAGGATGCAAAGGATGATGTTAAAGATGAGGCAGTAGCAGAAGCATTTGGCAACAGATTCTGCATCCCTCTAGATTTTGAGCTGTTAAAGACGCATATGCCATATTACCAAGGCGCACTAAAAGAAAAACTTACTTATGGACTGACATTTAATCCTAGCGGTTCTGTTGTTCTGTCTGAAGATCCTGAAGCTAAATACACAGTCAGCGACATTTCTCTTGAGTTTGATGTTGTTACTAACCCTGAACTGGCCAGAACAATCTTAACCCAATATAAAAATGAAACAGTTATTTATTATGAAAGAGTTATACACTCCACTACAGAAAATAGAAACAAGCGAGACACTCTCTGGAACATACATCTAAATCAGTCTCTGAAGTCTTTAAAAGGAATTTTGTTCTTGTTTACTGAAGGAACAACTCCTTTTCATAGAGAATCAGAAGCGTTTTATAATCCAAAAATTGAGAAGGTTGACTGTGCAATAAATGGTAAGTCTGATCAGTTGTATTCGGGTCGCGGGACTTTTACCTCACCAACACTTTGATGAAATAAGAAAGTTGTTCGCTGGAGGTAGGCAAAGAGATCCTGCAGTTGATCGTGTATGTAAAAAACTTCGCCTTTATGATGTAAGACTCGAAGACTACTTAATAACTAAATATGGGCTGTGGCTGGATTTTAGATCCACATTTGACAACAGATTGTTTGGAAGTGGAGAAAGGGTAGGGCAAGATGGTATAAAAATAAATATTCACAAGAAAGCAGACGGAAACGCCCCAATAAAAATTCATGTTTTTATGGTTTGTGATGCTCAGTTAAACATTGAAGAAAACAGGCTAAAAGACGTGGCTTATTAAAATGCAGAAGAAATATTCTAATAAAAACAGATGGATAGTTTGAAGTTTCTGCCCAAAGATCCGCACTGTTCTCTTATCTGCGGGATTACTGGGTGTGGGAAAACTGTCTTCGTACTTGATTTGTTACAAACAATATACAGGTTTCATTACGAGCACATTGTTATATTCTGCACAACCATTAAGCACAACAAGTCTTACAAAGAAAGGAAGTTTATTTGGACAGACGATAATATATTTTTAGTTGATCCTAGCGACAAACTGAGCGACTGTTTAGAACATTACTATAGGCTATTTGAGGGAACTGAAACGCTGTTTATTATTGATGACTGCTCAGCTGAACGAGACATTGTTAAAAAAAGAAAAGCTCTGTCAAAGCTAGCCTTTAGTGGTCGCCACGCCTTAGTTTCTGTGTGGCTCTTAACTCAAAAATACAATGCTGTCTTAAAAGACTTTCGATCGCAGTTAAAATCGGTTGT
Source organism: Conus canariensis (assembly GCA_033310375.1). Taxonomy (NCBI): domain Eukaryota; kingdom Metazoa; phylum Mollusca; class Gastropoda; order Neogastropoda; family Conidae; genus Conus; species Conus canariensis. The sequence continues at coordinate 59,480,427 of CM065732.1, forward strand.
ATTATTTTACACTAAGGACAAAGATAGTTTTGAAGAATGTTTAAGTGAAAATTATATAATAAGGGACAAAGATGAGCTAAAAAAAATAAAAGAGCAGTTAGAAAAATCTAAGCACGCTAAGCTATGCTTACGGACTGACCCCCCAGTTCAATACGTTTGTTTATTGTAGATTGTTTATTATAATTTTAATATTAAAAAGAATGTCTCAAGGGCCAGAATCAAAAGCAGAGTTAGCTCCTAAATGCATTGCAGTAGAGCTAAAAGATCTAGCAGATACAACGGACTTTGATCTAATAGGAGTTCCAGGAAATGTTTATGGATTTGAATACACAGATGATGGGGTTTACAAACGAACAGAAATTGAAGATAAAAAACGACAGCAATATCCTACCCTGGAAGAGATAAGAAATTTAAGGGCAAACGATTTTGGCAAACACGAATACAAACTTCATAAACGAGAGAATGCTTGGGCGTTGCTTCCTGACATTAACTGGGATTTAAAATTTGAACTACGAAGCCCCCATGTATACTTTGATAAGAAATACAATTTTAGAAAAGCTTTGAATGAAGGACGCCTTCTTGCTAGCCTAGTCCCAGGATTACAACAGAAAAAGCAGATTGAAATAACTAAGCAGGGCTCTGTATATATGCTGCGGAGAAAGAAGTCCTTAGCTGAAGTGGGGGGTGACACCGTCGGCTTAGAGTTTAACCCAAAACTAGAATCACTGCCTAGAAAAATGACGATGCTTTTTCGCTTATTTATTACTCCGAGGGAGTCTGATCCTAGTTTGCCAGAGCATACGTTAATCAGAGGTGTACAAATAAAGTCTGAAAACTTGGACGGGCCTCTCAGGCTTGTTATTGCTATTACTAAAAACGGGGATGAAATAAACACTTCTGTATCATCTGACAAAGTCACTGTGATGGTTGACAAAGACAAACTAACAGTACTCGATTTTATTTTTATTAAGTATGTTGATTTTATTGCGTTTTACTCTGTTGATGAAGTGCTGCCAGAAGGGTTAATAAGAAAATATGTACAAGATTAATCTTAATTAAAAAATTAATCTTAATTAAAAAATGGAGGTTCAAGAGTTTAGGTTAAAGCAAATAACCGAACTTCAAAAGGAAATAGAAAGTGACTTGAATAAGTATAGGGTTACTAGAAAGAAATATGCTAAAGCTTTAAATACTCTTTCTTATGTAATTACTGGCTCATCAGCTGTAGCTAGCGTAAGTGCTGGGTCTAGTGTTGCTCTTTTAGCTACTGGGGCCGGGGCGCCAGCCTCTTTAGCATTAGGGGGCCTTGGACTAGGTTTAGGCGCCATGTCTATGATTGTGAGTGCTGTTTTAAAAAAATTAACGCCTAAACTACAAAAGCACACTGCCATTGTTGCCTTAGCATCAGCAAAACTTTGTTCATTAAGACTGAGAATAAGCAAATCATTACAGGATGAAAACATTACAGCGAAGAATTTCAGAAGCTTATGGCTGACGGTGAGGATTACAGGCGACAAAAAATTGAACTTCAAAAGGAGTGGAGAAAGACTTTTACTTCGCGACAGGTAGACACTGATGCAATTAAACAGAACATTGAAAAACAAACACATGATCGGTTAAACCCAAAATAAGCCAAAAAAATAAGTTTAACAAAAAATAAGTTTTAGCAAAAAATAAATACTATTTTTTTTAACTCACTGTGTTTGGTGGGACAACTTGCAGCTCTTCACGAACAAAGGATCTTTTAGGGGCAGGTTTTTTAGACGCAGTAGCACCGCTAGAAGAGAGAGTTTCTCTTAAATAATACACGGGAGGGGTTGTTTTCATAATTCTTTCAACTTCATATACATCTACGCTCCATATGGGGTCTGTGGCTCTAATTCTAACATCACCTTCTGCCTCTCCAGGAGCATACAAGTATCTTACTTTTAATCCAAAAGGCAAGAGTTTTTGATTACCTTGAATGTCTTCAGTAATACTTATTTTTTTTAATTTGATCGCGTTTACTGGTTTAAGGCCTGTTGCTTTAAATTCTTCATTGTTCATGGCACGTAAGACTGCTGGCAATCTCCTAACCCATTCTGTGTTGCGTTTTCTGTCCATAATTTCTCTATGATATTGATAGGTAAACAGGCGTTCGGCTAGATTCTTATTAAAGTTTTCTACTAGGGCTTGTGACCGATGGTTGCCTGGGATCCCTCTCTTAACTGTAACCCGATGTTTTAAAAACAGTTGGTTTACAGAACCTTTAAACTCTTTTCCATCATCAACTTGAATCATCCTAGGATACTTTAATGGGCCTCTCATGTATATTTGTTGTAAAGCCACAGCCACGGCAGTTGAGCTTTTATCCGTTAAAGGTTCGGCGTCTTTGTATCTTGAAGCCATGTCAACAACTGTCAGAGCATACTTAAACTTTTTTCTTCTAACTTTATCATGTGGAAGATACAGCAAGTCCATCTGGTGGGTGTCATTTGGAACTGAATTAACAAATTTAGGCCTTATTATTCTTTTTGGGGCAGGCAGATATATTTGCCAAATTGCTTGTTTTGAAAGCCAGTCTTTTGCCTCTGACTTAGACACCCCAGCAGCTTTACTCAGTTTTTCAATAGCAGTCTTTCCTTTCCAATACCCTCTAGGAGAATAATATATTTTGTCCATATTTTAAATGTATTTTATAGCATTTTTTAAATGTAGTGACTGTATTTTTTAATGGAGTGAGGGCAGTATTCTAATTTTTTTTTTACACAAGAAAGTGAGCAACAAGATAGACTGAGGTTATCCCAACTGCAATAAAAACTATCTCTGAACTCTTCTGTTCCTCAGATAGTTCATAAAAGTCGGACAGTTCTGGCGGCGGCGATGTTAGAAACTTCTTTCCTGTCACTAAGTAATACTCATTCATTGCGTCATCAACGTCTGTAAATGTGTGCTCTGCATGACCCTGTTCTCTTAACTTTTTATTAATAAAGTCTAAGTGAGCAATTCTTCTTTTCTCGTAAGCGTCTCTTGCCTTAGCCAGCTCTTCCATTGCCTTGTTATGCCGTTCTCTCTCTTCATCGGACCGCAATTTACTAAACATATAATTGCTGCCAGAGAAGGCCAAAGCATTAACAATAGCTCCTCCCACCATCAGAACCAATCCAGACATCTTTTTATAAATCAATATTTTCTAGATTAATCTGCCTATGCATTAATATTTTCTGGGATAATCCCCTGCGTAACAAGAAAGTCTTTTGAGGCAATCCCTGCAGTAATTACAACTATAACCTTAACAACATCCTCAATGTCTAACCTTCCTAGATCCGCCAGCTTCATTTTTAACATGTTTTTTGCTAACACGCTATAGCCTATACTAAGACCGCTAATTACAGCAGAATGGTAAATCGTATTGATAATCTTTTTTTCACTCATCTTTTTATTAACTAAAAAAATAATTAAAATAATCATAATACGAAAGACTGTCTATGTGCTTTTTAATCAAATAATCTTTTGTTGTTAAAGCTAAAAATAAGGCTGCAACTAGTCTTGGCGAATCTTCTATCTTTCCCATGTTGGGCGGTTTTATTCCTAACAAACATTTTGCGAGGGTTGAATAGACTATAACACCAACGATAGGCACTGCATAATTAACCAGCGTTAAACTCATGGTTTTAAAAGTATTATATTATTTTTTATTGCTTTTAAAAATGGATTGTGACGAACTATTAAAGTGTGAGGAGCAGGCAGACCACTCCGTAGACCACTGCCATAAAGAAAGATTATACTCTCTGGCTGCATGTGGAAAAACTAAACAGTATTTAGGCACTGAACTAACTATTGAACAAATCCAACAACTGTCTACATCAGACGTTGAGAAGTATTACGCCAGGTACGAAGCACAGCTGGGGTCAAAAATGGTTAGATCGGTGGGACAGACAATGATTAGTTTATATGCTAAGTTAGTAAGTAAGATGGCGCCTGTTGATTCAGAAGAAGATTTAAAATATGACTTATCACAAGATCCGGTTTTAAACAAGTCCCTAGAAACTCTTGCATGTGACATGTATTACAGATTTGGGACGATGTTATGCCCATTCATCATGGGATTAATTACTTTTAATCATATTAATTTTGATCATATTAAATTTAATCGCAATAAAAAAAATGAGCGAGAAGACGCCACAGGACAATCCGCAGGACCCTCCGAAGGAGCAGAATGTACCTCAAGTGAGCCCGCAAGAGCAGAATGTACCACAAGTGAGTGTACCACAAGTGAGTAGTGTTACTAAGTCTAAAAATCCTGGACGCGTTGAGGCTGGGCGTAAACTAGCTGAATGGAACAGACTGAGAAAAGCAAACCAATCAACAAAACAAAAATTGTTAGATAGTAATACAACATCGCCACCGTCAACAACAACACAATTAACAACAACACAATCACAATCAAGCGATAAGATGTATTATTATGTATTTGCTGCTGTTGTTGTTGGTGGGGTTTTTTTAGCATACAAATGTCTAACACCATACTTAGCAGCAAAGTCACAAACCCCCACAAAGCCAGTAAAAGAAGAAGAACCAACTTCTGCAAAAAAAGTACAACCTCCTGCTGTAGACCCATTTTCTATGGAATAGTTTTTAAGAACTAAATAAAGTACAAGTTAAGAACTAGATAAGTACAAGTTAAGTTAGTTATAGAAAGTACTTTTTAAGTTAAGCGCAAGTAAATTACAAGTTAAGTGCAAAAAAATTAAGTACTAGTTAGGTTCTTAAGTAAGTTCTTGTTATGTTCTTAAGTAAGTTCTTATTAGGTTCTTAAGTTAAGTACAAGTCAAGTCAGTCAAGTTAATCTTTTAAAGTTCTCCAATGTCCTACAGCATATGAAAACTCAGGATTGACGTAAGTTCTCTTGTTATTGTTAGAGACTAGTGATTTCTTGTTAACTGCAGTTGTGTTTACTTGATGAAGAGTAGAGCGCAGATTAACATTTGTGTGATAAAATACTTTGTTTTCAAAGAGAGCTTGCTTGTAGTTATCGTGAGTTATATTTTTTTTGACAACTTCTTTACTTATCCCCTTAGCCTTCTTCATTACAGAAGTCTGGCTAGCAACGCTATACATCTTCGACCGCAAACCAACATATTCTTTGATAACTGTCCCATTGAGTTCATCCTTCATCTTTCCAATCACTTTCTTGTTAACAGTTGAATGTAAAGGACTGTCTTTTGGATAGTCGCATGTGTCGTACCACCCATCAACTCCTTTAGCCACTTCTGTTTCTAAGTCTTTGTAAAAGTCTTCAGTTGGGACGTCTAAAATAAAAGAGTCAGTGTCTGTGTAAAGAACTCTTGCTTCTGGGTACAGTGGTTTAAAGTAGTCGTACAGAAATTCTAACATCAATAACTTTGACAACTCTAATACGGTGAAGCCGATAAACACCGGCTTGTCCAACTTAACATCCTTTTTCTTCATCATGATGCCAACCAGGCTGTCGTTAAATCTTCTAAAGTCTTGATAGTTAGGTTTAGAGGCCAACTTAATTGCTTGGTTTTCTTTTGTAACTAATTTCACATCTTTACGTTTGTGTGGGTTCTCCATAGTTTTGCCAAAACAGCTGTTATTCATCAGTTTAAAGAAGTCTTTTTCTGAAGCGTCAGTGGCTTTAGTCCTAAGATCAGTATTCTTCTTGATGTATGGCCTCATAAAGGGCTCTTGGTCGCATATAATTATTCTGTGAACAGCTGCCAGTTTCAACCCGTGTCTTAAGTAAAACTGTAACAGCCGATAATGACAGACATATTTAGTTTTGTTAAAGAGGTTAGGCACGAGTTTAGGCGGTTCTGTGGGACTCATCTTTAATCTTTCTGCGGCTAGGGGGAAATCGTTATGAAGGTCGTGCAACTCTGCTGGATAGTCTAAGTCCACCTCTAAGATTAATCCTATTGGATTATCAGGTGTAAGCTGTGATAGCATACTCAACACGGCAGTAACCTCATGAGGCCCATTTATCATTTCAAAGTTTCTTAGTGGCAGTGCCTGGCTCATGGCCCATCCATACAGATTGTTAGCGTCTAAGTACATTAGATAGTTGGACGGTTTAGTCGGGTCATAATCATCTAAATATTTGTTGTTGGCTTTGCAGTAAGGATGTGAGGCCATGCTAATACCTCCCCTTAAGCCGTCTTCAATCATCTGGAGTGTGGGTAGATCAGAAATTAAGTCAATCTGAATGTTTGTAGACTTTAAGAATGCATCCCAAGAAAGGCCAGGCGCAGAGATGTAATGTGATGAGTCTAAGCTGTAATGTTTCATGCATGTAGATCTGTAATTCTGAAAGACGTCTGCCAATAAACACACGTCAGCCAATAAATATTGATCATGATAATCGCCCATTGTTTGACAGTGTAATTCTGTCCAGGCTTTCTGAGCGTATTCATAGTCAGCATCAGTTATGTCTTTGCCTCTAAGACTAGAAAAGAAAGCGCCTTTAGGAGGAAGCGTGTCTTCGTCAAACCTATCCCACGAGTTCATGTATTCATAAGGATAAACTCCTTTACGCACCAAAGATGGGTCAAAATATTGTTTAGTGATTGGAAAGGCTTGTAGAGATCCCGCTAACTTATCTAAACTTGCCATCAGATGTTGGGCAGAGTCATAAAAGGATAAACAGTCAAGAGTAAAAGTCATGTACTTTTCTGAAGACTGTGCAATGCAGGTAACCCTCTTATATTCAGAAGTCACTGCTTGCATGATAAAATGAGAATCGTAGCCTCGTAGGTTATGAAAGAAGATAGGCAGTTTCCATTTTTGGGGGTCAACCTTAAGTTGAAGATTACAATTGTTGTGCGCAGTCCCTCTGAACTTTCCAGTAATGTGATCGTGGTCTCTTACTGTCGCGTCTTTACTGTTAGGTGTTAGCTCTAAGCCGCAAATCCAGCAGTGAGTGGCTGAGTTATAGCGTTCTTGGTCTTCAGGAGTCATAATAATGTCTGAAAGATTTAGTTGGTTGGAGTAGTAATTGCGAAGTTGTTTCATCTGCTCTAAAAATCTACTAGCTGCGTTGGGACCTCTGTAAATCTCAGGTGTTGTGTGTGCCCCATCTGACCTAACAACAATAAACGCATAAGAACAGATCTGATGGTGGGTTAATAAGGTTGTTTTTTGTTCTTGTTCTTGTTGGGGGCCGTAGTACTGTGGCAAGAGCGATTCAAAGTCAGCATAAACCACATATGGGCTCATCTGCATTTTGTGTACATTCTTAAAACTAACTTTAGACCCGGGTTTAGGTGTGAGGAGTTTGGTTTCACAGTCTACAAAACTTTTACAATGTTTCTTATGACTGGCAGCTGCTTCTATAGTAGGAATTCTGACCAAACACCTTCTACAAATCTCTTGTTTAGCATTATCCTTTGACGTATAAGCCAGAAGTCTACTCATTGTTCTAATTAATACATAATGGCTCTTTGTACTATCCGCAAACAGTATCAAGTCTACATGATTCTTAAGTGAATCGCCTAAAGTAGGAGCATTGGGAGAAATCCTTAGAGGCACTAGATTATCTACTGCAGACCATGTGTATACGTTTACGGTGATTGGGGTGTTTTGCTCTTCAAACTGAGATATGCTTTCTATACTCACTGGAAAGGTTATGTTATCAAAGTTCAGCTCGTTAAGATGAGCCATATAATTAGATACTCTGTTTGCATGATTTTTAACAGGATGTAGATGCGCTAAAACGCACCACATAAAACACATGTTGTCAGAATTATGTATGTTTAAGACTGCTCGTTTTAACTCTAACTCTTTTGGGAGAGGAAGGTAAGAATTGCCAACTATAGGATAGAACTTTGTTTCAATATAATTTGAAGGACTTTCCCTTCAGACCAGCCAGAACCCCTTAACTTAGCCTCCTCACTTGCATGATTAAACTGTGTAAGCATGTAATCAGCCCAGTTAGAATTAAAGTCGTGATAGCTAATAACTTCTTTCTGTCTTGTTGAAACCCAAACTGGCATGATACTATCATCGGGCGTTATATAATCAATCAGAATAGTTAACAGAACTTTTACTGGCGGCTCCATCTGAAGAAACTCTGGGATTTTAGAGATAGCATGTGCTACGGTTTCATGAACGTTTGAGGGGTTAATGATACCCATGTCTACTTCACTAAACATATTGCTTAATTGTTTGTCACTACTAAATATTTCTTCCATCGTATATAGTTTTCCATCCTCGAATTTACTTGTGGTCGTCATTTTTAAAGCCACAATATTTACGTAAATTAAAAAAATAAATGTAAATAAAAGTAAGTAAACCTCGCTTTTTATTCTTCTCCCAAGCGTTGCAACACTTCAAGACACGTTAACCTTACAATAACACCTGCTAATATTTTAGCTTTTTCTGAATCACTACAGTCAATGTTCATCACTTTA
>CM065732.1:59493837-59496337 GCA_033310375.1 Conus canariensis
AAGACACCACGCCTCCTCCCCTAAAAGAACTCTTTACAATGATACAGCAGAGAGCACCTGCTGTCTACAGTTTTGGGGCTTAGGGCAGTATTGTGTCACATCTGGTTGGAACAAACTCCCGTGACCCTTTTTCCTCTGGGGTGGTATGCATGACGGCTCCAAAAAACGAGCATTGGAATAAGGCGAATAGCTAATCGATGTTCTGAAGTTATTCCCCAATACGTTATTCGGTTCATCATGCATACCACCCCAGGTCACTGTTTCTGAACACTGGGTTTCTAAAAGATGGGTAGGACTGTTGTTTGCAAGAAAAATAATTATGTATGCGCCACCATAGTCCCTGAAGCATCTGAACTAATGTTTTGAAATTAAAGGCAGTGCCATTGTCTCGAACAAAATACGTATGAGTGATCATTCTGTCTTAGCACTTGAACACTGAAGATATGGACCATTTTTGGCAGAAAATTTTGTGTAGGACTATTGCTTCTATACCTTTTCAAGACCTGTTGCTAAGCTATGGATAAACAAGTTTTCCTGAAAGAAAAACATGTGTGTGTGTGTGTGTGTGTGTGTGTGTGTGTGTGTGTGTGTGTGTGTGTGTGTGTGTGTTATCGTTCCCTCTAAAGCACTTACACACTGGTTTCTAAGGTATGGACGGGACCATCTTTTGGCAGAAAATATGTCTGGGTGATCAATTGTCTCTATACTTTATGAAAACCTGTTACTAAGCTATGGGTGAAGCAATTTCGCTGAAAGAAAAATATGTCTGTGTGATCATTCGCTCCAGAGAACTGGTTTCTAAGATGTGGACAGGACCATTTGGGGGCAGAAAAATATGTCTGTGGCGATTATCTTTAGAACACTTAAAACATCTGTACTAACCTATGGGTAAACCAGCTTCTCTGGAAGAAAAAGGTGTGTACATGATCGTGACCTCTATAGCACTTGAGGACTTGTTTCTAAGATACTGATGAGACTGTTGTCAAAAAGAAAACTATATAGGTGTGATCATCGTCTCTAAAGCACTTGAAGACTTGTTTGTTTTTTTTTTAAGATACTGGTGAGAATGATTTCGGAAAGAAAATTGTGTACGTGTGCTCATCTCTTTAGAGACGAAAACGGGTTTCTAAGATGCGGTTAGGCCCTTTGCCTGAAAAAAATGTATTCATAATCATGGTGAAACACTCGAACACCTGTTTTCAGGGTATGGTTGGGACCATCGCCCAAAAGGACAAGTGTTTACTGATCAATGTCTGTTAAGCACTTTAACAGCTGTTTCCAAGACATGGGTAGGAGCATCGTCTGGAATAACAAGAGAGCACTGTCTCTGGAACTCTTGAGCACTGGTGATCTAAGACAAGAGGACGAACCTGTCAGAAAGAAAAACGTGTGTGTATAACGGAACAAGTAGGGTTACTCCTGCTCCGATGACGAAATAATCACACGCCCATAACTTCAAACGACTGCTCTTACGACACCAAACCGCCTAGCAGAAATACCGGAACAAACGAGGAGACATCCCCACCCTCTCCCCACCTAAAGAATGTTCCAAGCTTGCCCATATATCCCGTACCTGACACATGTACTGTGTACTATTCCGTGCCTCACTTAACATTTTTATTTTTCGATGTGGTGTCGTAAGCGGCATTTGTCTGGAGGGCGTGTAATCATTTCATCATGGGGAGCAAGAGTTACCCCACTTGACTGTTATTCACTGGTATTATTTCTTGCCTCAGTTAAAATTTCCTTTTGTGTGTGCGTGATCATTGTCTTTGAAGCGCTTGAACAGCAGTTTCTAGGCTACGGGTTGGACCATTGTTTGGAAGTAGAAAAACGTATGTGTGATCATTGTGTCTGAAGAGCTTCAGTGCAGGGCTTTAAGATGAGGATAGGAGCAACGTCTAGAAGAAAAATGTGTCATTTGCGTGGATCGTGTCTGAAGCACACGACCTGTGGATTCTAAGAACCATTGTGTGGACTCCCAAAGGTGTATGTGTGACCATTCTGAATGACATGAACATTTTTTTTAAGATATGGGGACATAAACGAGTCGGAAGAAAAATATGCATGTGTGATCATTGCCTTTGATGGAGAATTGGAACACTGCTTTCTGAGTAATGAGCATGACCATGGTCTCGAAAAAAAAGTGCATGTTTGATCGTTGTCTGTGAGACGCTGAAACATCTGTTTGTCAGATATATTATGGATAGGACTATTGTGTCAAAAAAGAGTATGTGTGACAATTAACTTTAATACATGGCCATCGCCTTTTATATAGAATGTAACATACCATGTCGAACCATTATCTCCAGACACGTTTGTTACCTTTGTCTGAAAATACAATATACCTGTAGTCCATTGTCTCACAGCACGCCCCAGGCGAGACGCCCTTGTTTATCTAAGAAACAGGTGTAACGTTGGGCATAAAGATACGCCTATCTGCAGCCAGTGTTGATACATTTTTAGTTTTTGTTTTCCTAAATTTGTGTCTTGATTTGAG
>CM065732.1:59501337-59566337 GCA_033310375.1 Conus canariensis
TACATCATCAAGATCACTAAATAACATCAAAATAAAATATCAACATGAACTAAATAAGATCAATAACTTTTTAAATGAGAACGGCCTTTCTCTTTCTCCAAAAAAAAAACAAAAAACAAATATGATTCTTTTTAATTCTGGTTACGATCCAGGACAACTTCCTACTTTTACGTTGGATGGCATTGTTTTAAACTATGTAAAAAGTGTTAAATTCTTGGGTGTTATCTTAAGCAATAAGTTAACTTGGAACACTCATATTGAATACATTTTAAACAAAGCAAGGAAAAGCTTCCATTTCCTAAAAATAATTAGCAAACAATCTTGGGGACAGAATTCGAAATCATTACCCATTTTAGCAACTGCCCTTATTCGCTCTAGACTAACTTACGCTCAAGAAGTATTTTTTAATGCACCTCAATACCTTTTAAATAAACTTCAGAACACTGACTGCAAAGCGTATAAAACTGCCCTTGGGGTTCCCACACATACATCTAACTTAGGGACCTTTAATGAAGCAGGGATCTTGCCCCTTTCAGAACTTCGGAAAGCTTCTACTTCAAAATTTGTCTTAAATAGCTTCTCACAAAACAATTTTTGCTCAGAAGAAGTATGTTTAAAATCAGAGAAGGATTTTGGAAAACGTGCCAAAAACATACAGTCAGCAAGGTCTATTTACTCATTTTCCTCTGATCTTCTAAAGGATACCAAAATAGATAAAAATAACATAGCCCAAAAGCCCACGTATTCACCTATTCCAAAATGGGAACACTGTAAAGCCTCCTTTGATATTGATTATACAGATGTTTCAAAAAAGGATTGTCCACATATCTTAAGAACATCTGCTTACACTCATTTAGAAACTAAATACAATCATCATTTGAAAATTTTAGCCTCAAAGTAGAAAAGCTCTTCTATCTTGGTAAACAGTTATCGATATTCAGTGCCGAATTACTTGCTATGCTTAAATCGTTAGATTTTATTCTAAATTTTCCATAAAAAAGTTCACAAATCTTAATAGGTGTTGATTCTAAAGCAGCAATCTACTCGATTAAGTCTGCATGTCCTTCAATCCGACTTGATATGATATTTGAAATTCATCACACTATTCACCTTTTATCCATGCAAGGCATTACTGTCACTTTTTGTTGGATCCCCTCTCATTGTGGTATAGTACCCAACGAGCGTGTAGATCAACTTGCACGAAAAGCAGCTCAAAATGTCAATTACGCAATACCACTCAAAGTTCCCTTAGATTTGAATGAATGTTTTTCAATTATAAAGTCAATGTTAAGAGAAAAAGTTAAAACCTCATTGATGAACTCAGACATTCAATATTATCACAATTGTATAAAATTTAGTGATGGGTACAATGGGAAAACGTTCAAACAAGTCTCCTCCTCGTCTAGGGAGATTGAAAGTTTAATCCGTAGATTCCGTTTGAACGCATTGAAAACAAAACATTGTCATAATGTTAAATGTATGTGTGGGAAATCTTTAAATGTCAGTCATTTGCTGATTCAATGCCCAAGAGCAAGAGAGCTCCTAAGACATTCGGGTATTGATGATTATACCGATGGATCGACTTCACTGCCTTTACCATATATTTTAAACAATTACTCTGTTCTTGACCCAGTTTATAAGTGTTTGTTAAATAGTTCAATTGGCCCTTATCTGTAGATCTTATCACTTCTCACTTAAAATTGTCAAGGTAGAAGAGGGATGGGGGATAGCGGGGGGGGGGGGGGGGGGGGGGGGAGGAGAGGAGGGGATGTCATATTCTATCGTTAATGGAATAATACACTTCATCACTTGCATACTTCATTCACCCACACATAAACTGTCTGAATCCCAATAGTGAAAGGACATTAAACCGACGACCACACACACACACACACACACACACACACACACACACACACACACACACACACACACACAGATACGGATACAGATACGGATATTTTATTCACAAATAGGCCATTGCCCCTCGTGAAGGGGTGCATCTGGAAATCATTCGATATTTTACACGTTCAAAAACTGATTCAATGCTTTACATTAAGAAACAAGAACAGATCGTAACTTAAATGCTTTGTATAGGTAAATGGACACACACACACACACACACACACACACAACACACACACACACACACACACACACACACACACAGAGAGAGAGAGAGAGAGAGAGAGAGAGAGAGAGAGAGAGGAGAGTAGATAGATAGATAGAGAGAGAGAGAGAGAGAGAGAGAGAGAGAGAGAGAGAGAGAGAGATGCAGCAGACAGCAGAGACGTTCCAATATTACGCGCACGCAGACACACACACACACACACACACACACACACACACACACACACACACACACACAGAGAGAGAGAGAGAGAGAGAGAGAGAGAGAGAGATGCAGCAGACAGCAGAGACGCTCCAATGTTACACACACACACACACACACACACACACACACACACACACACACACACACACACACACACGAGAGAGAGAGAGAGAGAGAGAGAGAGAGAGAGAGAGAGAGAGAGATGCAGCAGACAGCAGAGACGCTCCAATGTTACACACACACACACACACACAACACACACACACACACAGAGAGAGAGAGAGAGAGAGAGAGAGGAGAGAGAATGCAGCAGACAGCAAGACGCTCCAATGTACACACACACACACACACACACACACACACACACACACACACACACACACACACACACACAGAGAGAGAGAGAGAGAGAGAGAGAGGAGGGGAGGCAATGGGGACACATTGTGAACGATTTTGTCCTTTCTATTTCAAAACAAAATCAACCATTGGTTACAATTTCCGAACGCATTACTTTCTGCTTCATAGTCTGTTTATCAAAATGATATTTTGTAACAACCAAACAAATACGTTTTCGCTTAATGCCATTGAGAAACACTTCAGTCAAAGTTTTCGCTCGTGTAAAACCCTACAAATAAATGAATAGGATTTCCCGTCTAGTTTTACAAATAAGAGATAATAAAACTTCTTATCAAGTCGTCAATTGTTAATAAGTCATGAAAATGAATGAATAAACCAAACAACAACAACAACAAGGTTGAAAGAAAGACTTCACATTCTTTTTCTTCTCACAATAACAATACAAATAAAGAAAAGCTATAAGGAATAGAACATGTTCATGATGCCATGTACAGAACAACTGCGTTATGTGAGTGTTCATAGATAAAGAAGCAGAAGACAAAATAGAATAAGAAAGAAGAAGAAGAGGAGGAAGATAGGAAAGAACAATGAGAGAAAAAAAGCAACATGCGAACAAATAAATAATTACTGGCAGAGGGGAAAAAGAAAAACAGTATGCAAAAACCGCTGTGTATGCTACACGTAAACAATCAGCAAACAACCTAACGAATACGTCTACGGACAACATCCAACATGAATAGTAAAGTAATCTACCACATGTACCACAAATGAAAAGAGAACAAATCTGCACAAATGTGCTAGCCAAAAGAGCCTTTAGGACAGCGACAAATCAATATTTCTATGATCTTTACTAATCATGGCCCCAAAATAGAAGCAAATGTTTCAAAATACATCTCACCCATCTTGTACTTAGCACAAAACGGATCTCAAATGGTCTGTTTATGCGTAAAGTTGGTAAAGTAGAAGAATCAGAAGAAGAAGATTCAGAAGAAAAAGATTCAGAAGAGGAAGTAGAAGAAGATTCAGAAGAAGAAATAGATTCAGAAGAAGAAGAAGAAGAAGAAGAAGAAGAAGAAGGAGGAGGAGGAGGAGGAGGAGGAGAAGAAGAAGAAGAAGAAGAAGAAGAAGAAGAAGAAGAAGAAGAAGAAGAAGAAGAAGGAGGAGGAGGAGGAGGAGGAGGAGGAGGAGGAGAGAAGAAGAAGAAGAAGAAGAAAGAAGAAGAAGAAGAAGAAGAAGAGAAGGAGAAGGAGGAGGAAGAAAAAGAAGAAGAAGAAGAGAAAGAAGAAGAAGAGGAAGGAGGAGGAGGAGGAGGAGGAGGAGGAGGAGGAGAAGGAGGAGGAGGAGGAGGCGAAGAAGAAAAAGAAGAAGAAGAAGAAGAGGAGGAGGATGAGGAGGAGGAGGAGGAGGAGGAAGATTCAGGAGAAGAAGAAGAAGAAGAGGAGGAGGAGGAGGAGGAGGAGAAGGTGGAGTAGGAGGTAGAAGAAGAAATAGAAGAAGAGGAAGAAGAGGAGAAGGAGGAAGAAGAAGAAATAGAAGAAGAGGAGGAGGAGGAGAAGGAGGAGGAGGAGGAGGAGGAGGAGGAGGAGGAGGAGAAGGAAGACAATAACAACAAGAAGAACTATCCATCACCAAGAACACCAGGAAGAAGAAGAAATAGAAGAAGAGGAAGAAGAGGAGAAGGAGGAAGAAGAAGAGGAGGAGGAGGAAGAGGAGGAGGAGGAGGAAGAGGAGGAGGAGGAGGAGGAGGAGGAGAAGGAAGACAATAATAACAACAAGAAGAACTATCCATCACCAAGAACACCCAGAAGAAGAAAACCAGCACCAAGATCACACAAAATCTTCTGTACAAGCATTTTCCTTTTCTAACGTCGTATCATACCCAACACCGACACAGCGGTGCTTGGAACGATCGTCCTTCATATGACATGGAGAAGAAAAGCCACACCTGGCCTCTCCACTTGTCTGTTCTAGAGTGACACTCTGTCGCTCCCACCCCTCTCCGTTGCCACCTCCCTCCCCACTCCGCCCCTCGCCCCCCCCTCCCCCCAACACACACTTTCCCATTTTCTTCATCTTCAACCCCCCCCCCCCCTTTTTTTTTTTTCTTTTCTTTATCAAATTTCAAATCTTTGCCAAGTCATTACTATAATGATGGAAGAATTGTTAACCTGCACTTGTTTTCCCCCACTACTTAATTGTTCAGCATTAATTACAGTTGAAACCCTTAAAATTGTGATGCATACTCCATTAACCCCCACCTCCCACCTCCCTCCTCCTCCTCCCACTTTCCCTTCTTTTTCCCAGAACTGACACGCCCCTTCATACCGCCATCATTTGTTTTGAATCTGAGAATGATTCAGCACAATTCAAAACAAAGTGTATAAAACAAGATTGATTTGACAGGGGCAGAAAGGGTGAGGGGAAAATCAAGGGAACAAAAATCGCCGTGATAATAAAGTCGGCAGTATCCACCAGGAAAGAAGATTCCCGTTTGGAGACTGCATAAACAATGGTAACGAAACCAAACAGAAATAAAGGAAATACACATTGAAAATAACAATAACAACAACTACCACCACAGCAGCAGCAGCAGCGAGATGAGGGACAGAATATATACAAAGCTGTCTCCTACCTCCACCCATCCCCCAAGCCTCCCCCCCCCCCTTACCCCACCCCCATTCCCCAGTATATCATAACCCACATAATCATGTTTCAAAACGGAGTGACTGAGGGCGGAAAATGAAGCCAAATTTAGAAAGAGAGGGGGTTTCTCGTTCTTCGTTTTCACTGTCCTAATGCTATTTGTTTTCGCCTGAAGAAGACCCAAGAGGTTGAAATGCATTGTGTCTAGTCCTGTACTCTGTTTGTCTGTGTCCTTGGCGGCAACTAACCCCCATATAATCATAATATATCACAATCATGATCACATATTATAATCCAGCAGCAATGTGGACAAGACATTTGACCCGAGGTGACTTGGCCCTGACCAGCCTGGCTATCCTGGAGGCACGGGTTCGAATCCAGGCGGTAGGAAAGAAAAAGCGATAGCTGAAAGGTTTCCAGCAGTCAGGCCCTGGATGTGGGCGGCCTCAGTGCCTTAGGAATTAAAGGCTGAATATCGAGGGTCTGCTTCTGTGAAAACCTTCTGCTGCCTGCCTCTCCCTGGAATATTTTCTCTCCTAACATCGTTAGGAATGGGTGGAGGTTGAGATGCGTCCGGAGACATTTATTTCATCTAACGTGATTCAACCCGACATTTTTTTCTCCAGACATTTTCGTTTCCGATCTTTTGTTCCACGATGACATTTTGTTTCGCCTGTTACAATTAGTCTCTTCTCATCTTTACCTCAACAACAAATTGTCTCTCGTGATCCCCCCCCCCCCCCCCCCCCAAACGGTTTTTGTCATCGTCAGTTTACTCCCCACGATATTTGGTCCCCTGTTATTGTTTTCCCGCAATGATTTGTCCCTCATCATTTTTGTGTTTGAGAATTTTTTTAAATGGGATTAATAGCGCTCCGCCAAAAAAAAAAAAAGAAACGTAGACAGACGAATCATAAGACAAAGCACGATGCGTCTCGACCTCTTAGTCTGAAATTTGTTTAGATTTCCGCTACAGTCATCTCACTTTGCAACTAGATCGAGAATTTTTGTTCGTCGTCAGTTTTTTTTTTCCTGTGACTATTTCTCCCTCGGCATTTTATCCCGGCGATTTCTCCTGACGACTACAAGTCCATTATTTTCCCCTCGACAAATTGTCCCTCATCCCTTTTCCATGCGACAATTGGTCCCACGCGATTTTTTCCTTGAAATATCTCGTCTCCCATATTTTTCCGAACAATACTTCGTTCTTGATCGTTTTCCCCTGCAAGAACATGTCCGTCATTTTGCCCTGCTCGATATTCTGCACGCTCTCCTTTTGGTTCGGTAACATGTTCTACCTGATCATTTTGTCCGCAGACAATTTGCCCCTCATCAATTTTTCCCGCGCCAATTTTGCTGTATTTTCATTTTCTCCCTATCAAATTTCATCCCTCACCATATTCGCCATCGCGAAATTTGACCTTCATTATTTTGACACCGTGGCATTTTCACCCCTCATAAATTAATCACAAGAGCATTTTATCCCCGATTATTTTGACCTCACACCATTTTGTCCCTCAATATTTTGACCCCCCAACGTTTTGTCCCTCGTCATTTTGACCTCATACCATTTTGTCCCTCAATATTTTGACCTCAATGTTTTGCCCCTCGTCATTTTGACCTCACACCATTTTGTCCCTCAATATTTTGACCCCCCAACCTTTTGTCCCTCGTCATTTTGACCTCACACCATTTTGTCCCTCAATATTTTGACCCCCCAACGTTTTGTCCCTCGTCATTTTGACCTCACACCATTTTGTCCCTCAATATTTTGACCTCACAATGTTTTGTCCCTCATCATTTTGACCTCACACCATTTTGTCCCTCAATATTTTGAACCCCCAACGTTTTGTCCCTCGTCATTTTGACCTCACACCATTTTGTCCCTCAATATTTTGACCTCACAACGTTTTGTCCCTCGTCATTTTGACCTCATACCATCATGTCCCTCAATATTTTGACCTCACAATGTTTTGTCTCTCATCATTATGAACCCCCAACGTTTCGTTTCCCCGTCATTTTGACCCCAAACCTTTTTGTCCATCAATATTTTGACCTCACAATGTTTTGTCCCTCATCATTTTGACCTCACACCATTTTGTCCCTCAATATTTTGACCTCACAATGTTTTGTCCCTCATCATTTTGACCTCACACCATTTTGTCCCTCAATATTTTGACCCCACAACGTTTTGTCCCTCATCGTTTTTATTGCCCCAACATTTTGTCCTACATCAATTTTCCCAATGGTGGTTTGTCCCTGGGTCATGTAAGCCCTGCAATAAATTTTCCCTGATCATTTCCCACAGCAACAATTTTCCTCTATGACACACATGATGTCTTCCCTATATTGTATCTCTCAGAGACATAAAATAAAGGGAAGAGATCATGTGTATTCATATGTATAGTATATATATAATATATATATATATATATATATATATAGATGCACGTGTGTGTGTGTGTGTGTGTGTGTGTGTGTGTGTGTGTGTGTGTGTGTGTACGTCTAAGTGTCTCTGTGTGTGTTCGTTCATCATCTTATAGCGTGGTCCCTCTGTCTGTGGGCAAATAAGCACACGCAAGCATCCCCCCTCCCACCCTCTGTGTGGTGTGTGTGCGTGTGCGTGTGTGTGTGTGTGTGTGTGTGTGTGTGTGTGTGTGTGTATGTGCGCGCGTGCGTGCGTGCGTGCCTGTGTGTGTGTGTGTGTGTGTGTGTGTGTGTGTGTGTGCGCGCGCGCGCGCGTGCGTACGTGCGTGTGTGTGTGTGTGTGTGTGTGTGTGTGTGTGTGTGTGTGTGTGTGTGTGTGTGTGTGTGTGTGTGTGCGTGCGAGCGATATCCTAACAAAACTCAGCAGCATCAAAACTACTGGTGGTTTATCAGAGTGCCGCTTAATATTATGAACTTAGACTGGTGTCGTATGCTCGCAACAAAAGAAAAAAAAATGTCTGTTTGTGTTTGTTGTTTTGAAATGGCATTGAGTGAGACGTTATGCTACATGATAACCACATAGCAAGTACGACTTACGGGGCAGTGTCACCATTATTATAAAATGATGTCAAAGGTGATACAGTGACAGAGGAAATCAACTGATGAGATGATTAAGGAGAGACGTACAGAAGTGGAGACGGATGGTGATAGCATCATCGACGTTGCCCTCTCTCTCTCTCTCTCTCTCTCTCTCTCTCTCTCTCTCTTTAAAATTCACAGTCATCGCTGGAACTAGCACGGACAATCGATGGAATCTCCTTTCATCTGTCGTTCGATCTGTCTTGCATCTTCTTTTTACGTTGCTGCACACATAATGTTGAAAATCTCTGTGTCGATGGTCTTCTGGCGTGTTTGAAAATCTAACAAACCAAACAACAACAACAACAACAAGAAAAAGGAGAAAGCGAACTGTTTAATCATCTAAATTATAAACAAGCAGCACATAAAGAACGGTTAAATAATCCCTTGAGAATGAAGCAAGTCAAATAATTTTATCAATCCCTTATGACTTTACAAAGATCCTTCGTTTGCAGGGTTCCCTTCTCCGAATTAAGCGCACGGCCAAGATTACAACGTATATCAAAAAGCACAAAAAGGGCCCATTTTCACACTAATATTCGTAATGTTGGATTCCGTCTTTGATATTACAGTCAGTGTTATACAGACGGAATCTCTCATCCATTTTGTAACACACACACACACATCCTTTCTCCTGCTGACGTCCATGTGAAACCTAGCACCCGGATGTTGGCATGTATATTGTGCTAGCAGTGCGAAGCAGCACGATCTGGTAAAGTTGGAGGCAGAAGAAAAAGATCGATAAATAAATGTATTGAAAAAAAGAAATATAAAAATGTAGACAAAAAAAGATAAATTAAAACCCTTCAAAATGAGGACTCCTCCCACATTCTCTAATAACGCACGGTACACCGTTTTATCTGAATCCGATAAAAAAAATGCAATCAAGTCGCACATTCAAAACGGAAAATAAATTGAAAAGGGGAAAATAGTACATAAATGAAGGAATGAAAGTATATTGAAATGACATTTTAGATTAAGAAAAAGAAGAAAGAATAAACGAAACAATAAAATATAAATGATCTAAAAAGTTTTAAAGATAATATCATGTCGATGGTTAAAATACAAGGCACTAAAAATTGCTATGTCACACTGTATCTTTTAGCCCATATAACGTCCCGCGATTCATCATAACTGACTCTTGACCCCTGACTTAACCCGAACTTTCAAGCGGATGGGAGTGAGTTAGAGGGTGGTGGGGGGTGGTGGTACTAATGCACACATTCACATTCACCAGTAACAAACAATGCACCGTTTTATTCCCATAACACAACAGAATCAAGTCGTACATGACCTGCTTTCAAAAACCATAGATGCATCAGTTATGTGGAATCCCTCCGGCAACCGAATAATACGGAGTTACATGTCATTGCAAATAATCAACTTTCCGATTTTTTGCATCTAACACATAAAGCTGTACAGCACGTATTGCAAAATATCCATACCCCCTTTTTTTCTTTAACTGACTAAAAAGGAGTAATTAGACTTAACTGATAATTATAGTATGGAAACAAATCCTTAAGTGTAAGCCAGACGGGTAGCAATGCAAAGTATTTAACTTGAGTTGCTCTCCCAATTTGATTGGTTTCCTTTATTTCATATTCTTTTCTGTCTCCCATTAACCCATTATTATTCCACTCACGTCCCACACTATATACAATCATCGGCAAGTTTGTGAGAATACCAGCACATTGAAGCAATCCAGAAATGGTTGTCTTCCATGATGGCATCTTCCAACAAAAAGTAATGGCAACACTTCGCTTTTTTTTTTTTTTTTTTGGGGGGGGGGGGGGGGGGGGGGGGTCAAAACTACAGGATTTGAGGGTAATGTTTTGTATTTTACATTTCAGAATATTGAATTTGTTGACAGAATTATCAGATCTATAATTATATCTATCTTTAGATGCTGACTCAAGATATAAAAGAGATATTAAAGTTATAATTACTTTAGCAACGCCATTTGGCCAAGGAGATCAGCTGTTTCCAGAAATTTTGAACTCATGTACCTTCTCCTCCCCTTCTCCCGAAAAGGAAAAAGGCAAAAAAGTGTCTTTGTTTCAGTACTACAAATGTACACATTAGACAGTTTAAGAATTGACGCAAAATTTCACAAGTATAAGATGGAAGTAGCTGGAACAGAAATTAAGCTGGAACAATGTCATATTGTAATAAATGGTGGTTTTCACAAGTTTAAATACAGTTATCTTCCAGCCTAAGTTGGGCCACTTCTAATTTCTACAAGCAGCAAACACACACACACACACACACACACACACACACACACACACACACACACACACACACACACGAAACAGAGAGAGAGAGAGAGAGAGAGAGAGAGAGAGAGAGAGAGAGAGAGAGAGAGAGAGAGAGAGAGAGAGAGAGAGAGTTAATGTCAAGATGTAGAGTTTCATCATTTTTCTCTGTTCGTTTACTTTCTGGAAATTAAGGCTGTGCTTTCTCTTTTCTTGCTAATGCTAATAACACAGTTAGATTTGAAAAAAAATAGTGAAGGCTGTTGGTATCAAGACCTTTTTCAGCAACAGTAGTGACCATACTTACAGCCTGCTGATTAGCATGAGCAACGGCATCAGGATTTTCTTCCAGATGTCTGTCACTGCGTGAAACGGCCGTTATTATTCTGGCTTCTGAAATCATTTAGGGAATGCAGTATTCTAAAACTTAAACAAAAAATCAAATCAGAATTATTGATTAATAGGTCAGAAACAACCTGAAAAAGGAGAAAAATCACAGACAGACAGACAGACAGACAGACAGACAACACACACACACACACACACACCACGCACACACACGCACACACACACACACACACACACACACACATATATATATATATATATACATATATATATATTCATATATATATATATATATATATATATATATATATATATATAATGCTGAACAATTAAGTAGTGGGGGAAAACAAGTATATATATGTATGCAGCCTATGTATGCATCTCCAGTTTTTGCCACGTAAAAAGATAAAAGTTGACTATGGACACTGTGGAGTACCAGTAAGTTGATAACACTATGAAGGTTGTGCTGCCAGTAACGTGTCACCATTCACAACGCATCACGGCCTTCATGACCTCCCAACAAAATGCACGTGCATCTAGTCACATCACGCGTTCTGGAACACTGAAATTAGGTCATGCTGGATGCAAAATCGCTATTTAAGACGACCGTTTTGTGAAGTTCAATTCGTCACTGCAAAATGGCACTGAAGGAGTATCAGGCTTTAAGGGCGTTGAACTATCAAAGGTTTAACATGTTCCAGGCACAGCATCATGGAATGCGGAGCCCACCCCTTCCTTCCACTGCTTTTGCCTTCTCTGACTTGAGTCAGGTGCCCGTTTATTGCTGAGAGGGAGTTTTCAAACTGAAAAGAAAGAACCTCAACCGTGGTTTGAATTTAGGACCATTAGTTCCGCGGCCAAACGTTCCTTTCACAGAGAGGATACAACGGAGCTGTGTGACGTATTCATGAGGTCAGTCACTCATCTTCATCCTCAGTCCCACCCTGTGAAAGGAAATCCCCAACACTGCCACGCACCACCCCCGTTGGATCAGCCATGGCAGAAAAATAAGGATCAAAGTCAACTTTCCGTCTATTTCTTTGTCCCTGCCTTAAACGTGACTCAATCTCCAGTTTGCGAATGGCTTAGTGACTTTCACTAAAACTATTTTAGAATCATCCCTCTCTCTCTCCTTTCTCTCTCTCTCTCTCTCTCTCTCTCTCTCTCTCTCTCTCTCTCTCTCTCTCTCACAGAATCTCCTTGTCCTGCATGTAGACACATTATTGATGACGAAGAACACTTTCTGTTCCACTGTACTGCTTATAATGGAGTGCGGACCAATTGTTCATTTTTCCAGTTAGATATAGAGAAAAGACAAGATGTCGCTGTCGTGTTATCATCAGATGATGAACTTGTAATTAAATCAGTTGCGAAATTCATCGCTGAAGCATGGAAAATTAGACAGATGAAGGAGAGTGAAATTTAGGATAATGCATTATTAGAGTTATATGAATGAATGTTATCAATCATCGCATGTGGAAGAGATCAGCAAGATACAATGTCATCATTTGATTGAGTGGATGGTCGAGTCAGCCTTAAGTTTTTTTTTTTAATCCTTACTGCATTACTCTTGTGTGTGAGGACATAAGGAAATGTTAAGAATTTATTTGGTTTTGTTAACCTTTGAGTTGACACACACTAGGAATGAAAGTGTACTATTTGTTTGCAGGAAAGGAAGAGGGAAATGTTATTGTTCTGTTACCCCCTCCCCCTTGTCAAAAGACCTCTTTGGTAATGACAATAAAATATCAAAGTGTCAAAGTGTCTCTCTCTGTCTCTGTCTGTCTCTCTCTCTCTTCCTATTTTTTCCACGTCATCTTCCAAATTATGAAAAAAAAGGATAAGGTATTAAACAGGGGAGAAGTGAACCAGGTACCGGCATTTGGAAGAGAGTCTTCCGTCGTTTGGTCGGTTCCAGCAGGTTGATTCTTGCTTGCATCCACTGCTCTGCTTGCTGAAATCATCAGTGGATTTCCAATGAGACCACGAGTATAGCATAGTTAATTAGAAAGAAGGTGCAAAAAAGCCACACCTAAACTTCGAACAAATGATAGGGTACATATCCATAATTTTGTCTTTATTCAAAAAGCCTCTTTGGGGGTGAAACAACGCTGCCAAACATAAACAGTAACATAGTCATTGAACGACTAATAAATTACTTTCTCGTTCTATTCCGGAAGGCATTCATGAAAAAAGGGGTGTTTTGGTTTTTGTTTTCTCTATAGGCATTCTGCTGTCTAGCTCACACTAGAGATTTTTTTCTATCTTGCCTACCGTATAGAAATAGAAAGACACCTTGTAGTTTCCTTTGATCATCATTGATGTTCAAAGATCACGGAGTGTAAAGCTTTACCACCTATGATTTTAAAATGTACCCGTCATGAGCGACGCATTGTGCGTGGTGCCGAGCTTACGTTCGCAAGTCGCTCAACAAATTCAGGGCTTTAAATCATCTTTGATTCACGGGCTCCGTCACATTAACACGATGGGAATTGTTGTAGTTGTTTTTCCTTCTTTTTCAACGGCACATGATAAGACCAAAAACAACAACAACAACAACAACAACAACAACAACGACAACAACAACAACACGCGAAGAAAACTACGATTGCCTGTGCTTGATAACCTACTAGGAAAGCAATACTTTCAGTGTAAAGACCATTTTACTTGATATTATTCGTAACTCATCAAACGTCGAGTTGAAGAAGAGAGAGAGAGAGAGGGGAGAGAGAGAGAGAGAGAGAGAGAGAGAGAGAGAGAGAGAGAGAGAGAGAGAGAGAGAGACTGAAACACTTGTATAAGAGGGGATGCTCGTAACAAGACCAGCTGCCCAGTTCTCCCTGGTGTTTCTTTCCACTTCCACTAAAACATTTATAATGCTACATGTATCATGGAAGAGTCAACTGAGAGAAGGATGTAGAGAATGAAAGAAAGGAAGATAGAGACAAACAGATGTTAGACTCCTCGGAGAGAGCAGATAGGTGCACTGCGTCTTCACTGAAAGGGATTCTGTCTGTCTGTCTGTCTGTCTGTCTGTCTGTCTCTCTCTTCTCTCTCTCTCTCTCTCTCTCTCTCTCTCTCTCTCTCTCTCTCTGGGATCAAGGACCGGACACAACACACTGACGCGTTTTTTGTTTTGCTGGAACAACGAGGTAACAAAAAACAATAAAAACGGTATTGCGAGAAAGACAGGCGCTATGTCAGCCTGTCTCCAGCTATTCTGAAAATCTACGAGCACGTTCTTTTTTTTGTGCTGTTGATATTCTTCACTGGAAACACTGCATTAAATATCCTGTCGGTGTTTTAGTGTTGTGGCAACGATGGTAGTGTACACTACCTCTGCTGCGACAAGGCTTATGTTTTGTAGCAACACTATCATTTTCAATGCTCTAATTAACCTGCCTACAGGCAGTGTCGTTTAGAGGTGCTGACAGCTTCTGACGTGATCCTGAAGTTCTTCCCACTGTAATCCTGTTGAGATCTGGAGATCTGGAGTCCAGCTCTGGACCAGACTCACAGGAAGAGAAAAAGACTGAACAGAGCACTGAAGTTGTAACAACCGGTGGCAGACCACAGGGCTTCGTCTTGACTACTGAAAGAAAATCAGTTCAAATGTTGAATGGCTCTGTTTTGAAGAAAGACATGCGTGTAGCATCTTTATATACTGACTTTCTAAACGTTCAAAATTAAAAAGAAAAGCATTCTTTCGATTCCTGGACATAGCATGTTTCTGTCATGGGTTTGTGAAGCCTAGAATCGGAGTAGTGCCAGGAAATGGTTCTTCCTTCAGAACAATGCTCAGTGAAAAGAAGCGCTTTCTTCATTTTGCCTGTAGAAGAGCAGAATACAAAAACCAGTTGGAACACGTTTACTCTCTGCATGGTGAAATCAGATTCAAAGATCTGACTGCAGTTGAACAGACCTGTCATTAATTATTATTATTATGAATACTTATATAGCGCCTATCCTCGGCTAGAGACCAGCTCTAAGCGCTTTACAATCCACACGGGCTGCCTACCTGGGTAGTGCCGACTGAAGAGCTGCCAGCTGGCGCTTCATTCAGTCGTTTCCCGTGTCATCCTGTCAATATCATTCCATATCGTTCACTCAGTTTCCTTACTTCCTTCATTCTTTCATTTCTTACGCAGGGTGCATGCTATGTGTAACGTGTCATCCATACCAACGGCCAAACTGGCCTTCTCCTCCGAAAGTTGGTAATGGGATTTTACGTGTGTGCAAGATGTTAAGCGTGCGTTCACACACGGAACCTCGGTTTGTAGTCTCATTCGAAGGACTGTACGGGAAATGGAGTCAGAACCAATGTTAACTCCGAGGAAAAAATCCCCCTGTACCGAAACAGCCCGGCGGAGATTCAAACCCACAACCCCAGGATCACCCAGATTACGAGTCCGGCGCTCCACCAACTAAGCTATTCTGGCCCCCATTAATATTCTGCATATTGGGTCAGTGACAATGATTCCAAAAACTAGCGGAGCCCTTCAGCAGAGAAAAAAAAGTAATTGAGTGTAAGGGGCTTTCTTCTCTTCTCTAAAAACCTACTGCACTTAAGCCACCTTGAAGAGTTTTTTCCTACTTACTATTAAATCAATATAGCATACGAGAGAGAGAGAGAGAGAGAGAGAGAGAGAGAGAGAGAGAGAGAGGAGACGAGAGGGACAGAGAGAGACAGACAGAGACGACGAGCAGAGAGAAGGAGACTTGTACCTATGACCAGCAGAACAGCCATCGCAGTAATCGCAACGAACACCAGTGGTCTCATTTTGAATGTCACAGGTCTTGACTGTTAGCGTTTAGTAGCACGAGAATCCGGCAAGACTGAAATGAGATAAAACAACATTGTCCCAAATTGACCAAAATTGATGTACTAAAAACAACAACAACAATAACAACGGCAACAACAACAACAAATCACGTCCGATGGTGAGGCACGGCTAGCGATCTAAAATGATTCCATGTGTACATGAAAATATTACATCGCACTGAGTGGTTTCCCTTTGGAAAAAAAGACAACTTGAAATCAGACCATAAAGTCTTTTAAAGGTACCGACCTCGCAAATGATCCTGTCAAACTGGATGAAAACCCGCTAATTTTTTTCTATTCACTGATTCTAAACTAGCCATATCAAACCGGATGAAGATTCACCAAACTGTTTTCCATCTTCCATGGGAATGGAGTGGTACAACCATGGGAACGCTCCAGTGGAGGTTCAGTCGGGTCACATCCAGGGGCCACTACACAGTTGCATCTGCCAGGAAGCAGTTATGTCCCTTGACGTCTTAATGGAATGCCCTGTGCGCGCCTGCACCCTATGTGAACACAGCACAGGTTTCCAAGGGTGGTGCAAGATTCTCCTAGCTGGTTGGCGCGGCAGTTGATGACAGCACTTCTGTGGATCCCAGCTGCAAGTTGGGGTGTGTCTTTATCTTCTTGTACATTTGAACTTTTGTAATTCTTTCCCCCCATACCCACCTTCCCTTCATTTTGGAAGGTTATTCGATGGTTACTTTGGTAATCAAAGAGAGTAGTAGCGTAACTTACATGGATAATCAATGATATGGTGGGAGAAAGACAAGTGGAGATGACCATTTCTGACAAAGATTCGTTCTTTTGCAACCATGGATTTCATATTCTCAACATATAAGCTATCCTGACTGTGGAAATCATTAACAGCATCTTATCTCTGGCATGAACAATGACGTAGATGTTTGCGATCGTGATATTGAGGATTCAGATAAGCACTAAATTCCTTTTACAGATCTTTCAAGGAACACCCAGGCCATATGTGTTTGAATCGTCAGCTTTACCAATGAATTCTGTGATTTCCCATTGTACAGAGTACGAAGCTGATATGTCTGTCTTTTGTAGCTTTAATACTTTTTACCAACTTTTAAGCAGAAGGATTTCCACCTCTTCTCAGCCAATATTTAAACAGAATGCACATTCGTAACCGTTTTCACGCCAAAACGTTTGTTCTAGTGCCATGGTAAAGACATCTTACAGGTTATTCGGTGAATGTTTTCCCTATTGATGTAAAAAAAAATACCGTCTCGTCTATCTTTCAAAATTCTCAAGATCCCAACATAGGAGAAAAGATACTGTTGATAGATCTGAGGTGTGGGAATTAAAACAGTGCAAATCTGGGCGTGGCTGTCTAGGAGGTGCCAGAATGAACAATGTGAGAGGAGTAGCACTAGAAACAAAACAGCAGTAAGAATGATAGCAAATACACAATGTGATAATCCAGTGTTCTGGTCATCTTTTTAAAAACTCAGCTTGTCTTAGCAAATCAAGTTAAATTCATAAATAAATCCACAGGATTTTTGTTTATCAAGTGTACATATTGCACGTTACATTTTAGCGGTAAATGCCATTAACAATTAAGCATGAAACTGCAGAAAAAAACCCAAACAAACAATGAAGACCCGAGGAGAGAATCACAGCACAATGCAAAAGTCATGATAGAAATAAAAGAAGAGAGAGAGAGAGAGAGAGAGAGAGAGAGAGAGAGAGAGAGGAGAGAGAGAGAAACAAGTTGTAAGAAAGGTAACACACAACACATTTCCTCAACCTTTGACCAAAAAAAAAAATCAAAGTCATACAGATAGGTAAGATAGAGAGAATCACGCGAACACTCTCCCACCTGTCTCCGCCAGGCAAATAAGCTGGTGACACTGGTTAACCTTGACAGCCCCCAAGGCGACTTGCCAACAACTGTGTTGCCGCAAAGCTGATGATGGTGATCGGGTGCGACCGTTTTTATGGATGTCGTTAATGGCAGGGGGCGTTCCTGTCCACGTGTGAGAAGATATTTGATTGGTGAAGTGATTGTCACTTCGACCTATTGTTTGCGCAACTCTCTCTCTCTCTCTCACACACACATACAAACACACACTCACGAACGCACGCAGGCACGCATGCACGCACACACGCCCACACACACACATTCACAAGCGTGTGCGGCTAAAATAGCTAAGTAAGTAGAGCGCCAAACTCATGATCCTGAGGCTGTTGGTTCGAATCTCCGCTGGGCAGTTTCGATACAAGGAGATTTTTCTCTCAGAGTTAAGATTGGTTCTGATTCCACTTCTTATAAAGTCCTTCGAATGAGACTTCAAACCAAGGTTCCGTGTTGAAGGCACACGCTTAACACCTTGCGCCCGCGTGATTTCCATCACCAACTTTGTGAAAAGAAGGTCACTTTGGCCCGTTAATATGGATGACAGGTGGAGACGTAGGATGCACAGAAGGAATGAAAAAATGAATGAAAAACCGAGTGACTGACAGACTGAATGACACAGGAAACGACTGAACGTAGCGCCAGCAGCCAGGTCTTCAGTAGGCTCTGCCCGGGTAGGCAGCCCGTTGTGTAAACGAGAGGGTGGATTGTAAAACGCCTAAAGCTTGGTCTCTACCCAATGATAGGCCCTTTAGAAATACAATATATAACAAGAACAATAACAACAATAATTATAACATAATAACAATAATAGTAATAATAATAATAATAACAATAATAGAAATAATAACAATAATAATAACAATAATGATGATAATAATAATAATAAGAAAAATGAAGATGATGATGACAACAACACAAACACACGCACGCACGCACGCGCGCGCGCGCGCGCGCGCGCTAACTTCGCCATGTTCAGTTTACTATCGTACATATAATACCTGTGCACACAGACGCCTCTGATCCAAAGGGAATGCTGTGTTGAATCATCTGTCAGGCAGATGCTGTGTTGAATCATCTATCAGACAGATGCTGTGTTGAATCATCTATCAGACAGATGCTGTGTTGAATCATCTATCAGGCAGATGTGTCGAATCATCTATCAGGCAGATGGCAGATGCTGTGTTGAATCATCTATCAGACAGATGTTGTGTTGAATCATCTATCGGACAGATGCTGTGTCGAATCATCTATCAGGCAGATGCTGTGTCGAATCATCTATCAGACAGATGCTGTGTCGAATCATCTATCAGACAGATGCCGTGTCGAATCATCTATCAGACAGATGCTGTGTTTTCCCCTCAAAGTCTGTGGAGCCATTTAACTACCTTCACCTTGCTGGTCTTGTGTCTGTCCGTGGCACTGTGATCAGCAGAAATACGAATAACAAAACGAAACAAAACCCCTACCAAACCGATTTCGTAACTTTGATCATTAATTTCACGCTGTCGGTGCCATTAGCACTTCAAAAGCAAAACGAATCTACCAGCCCAATATAGTGTTCCCACATCTTTGAAGATAATCGACTGCGCTAACAATAAAGACTGCGCTAAACAACAACAACACCACACACACGCACACGCATGCACGCACGCACTTGAAAACTCTTTCCGATTTAAATGTTTCTTAATATCATTTGCCAAGCTGACATCACGGGCCCACGTTGGATTGCGTTCCGGTCTTTCATCTCTGGAGAAGAAAACAAATATCACTGCTATTTTAGGAAACGCTGTCCCTGTAGGTTGTCAATTCATGAGATTTATACACCACCTGCCGCAGATACAGGCTAATTTGCGACGTTTTAGGCCACGTTTTTTTTTTTTTTTTTAGCTCACCCCCCCCCCCCCTTCTTCTACCTTACCTCTGCTATCGCTCCCCTTGCCCCTCCCTGTTCCTGCCCCATCCCCTTAAAGGGAAGATGTAGATGGAGCGCCAGATTTCCGAGTTCCGGACTCGACAACTCACCTTGTGTTGATGCTGCCTGTGTTTGGTTTGTCCGTCACTGTCATTGAGCATGCAGGTCGTACCTGCTGCCTGTGTTTGTCCGTCATTCACCAAGGTGGTCATACTGCTGCCTGTGTTTGGTTTGTCTACCATTGACCAAGGAGGTTATACCTGCTGCCCGTGTTTGGTTTGTCCGTCATTCTGATGATGACCACGAAGGTCGTACCTGCTGCCTGTGTTTGGTTTCTCTGTCATTCTGACGATGACCACGAAGGTCGTACCTGCTGCCCGTGTTTGGTTCGTCTGTCATTGAGCATGCAGGTCATACCTGCTGTCTGTGTTTGGTTTCTCCGTCGTTCTATCATTGAGCATGCAGGTCATACCTGCTGCCTGTGTTTGGTTTGTCTGTCATTCTGATGATGGCCATGCAGGTCATACCTGCTGCCCGTGTTTGGTTTGTCTGTCATTCTGATGGTCATGCAGGTCATAATTGCTACCTGTGCTTGGTTTGTCTGTCACTCTGATGATTACCATGGAGGTCAGACCTGCTGCCTGTGTTTGGTTTGTCATTCTGATGATGACTATGCAGATCATACCGGCGAAGCGTCATGGGGCAGTGCGGGGTGAGGGGGGGGGGGGGTAATGTTGCTTATAGCCCAGCCGACCGCAAAGGGCCATATCAGGGCTGTCACGTTAAAATCAGTTCACAGGTCATCAAAAAAACCTTCATTTCTTTAATTTAAAATACATCTTCTAAAAAACGTACCAGAAACTTCATTAAAAATCTTCTTCCGTAAAATCTTAGATCAGATGAAAAACGTTACTCTCTTTCAGAAACTCAAAGATCACGTCTGATGGAAATTTTCCGTTTGGGCGAGAGGAGGGAGAACAAAAGGAAGGGGGTAGGGGGCAGGGGGCAGGGGGATAGGGTGGTGGGTGGGGTGGGGTGGGGTGGATGCTGAAGTCTCTAGACCTGTCAAGCCCACATGGAAGGAGAGAACATCCTGACCAATGTGGCAGCAGACGCTGGACCACATACACAGCTCTTGGGGCAGCACCTGAAGCTAGTCTGTTGTTGAGCGTCATTCATAGCATGCCTGTCCACCACTCCAACCCCCCCCCCCCCCCCCCACCATTCATCCTCCCTTTAATCGTTTCCATTTTACACTCCCTGCAGCATGGCCTTTCGTACGTACCCAGTACATGGAAGTCTCAATCTTTAGACTTATGACTTAGTTTGTAACAAGTAAATACATGCCATGTAACATACTCGCGCACACACACCCTCCCCCTTCATCCCCCTAAGTTTTGGTCGACTCTCCCCTATTCACAACAGCCTACCCCATTCACCTCCCAACTGTCATTTTCTCTCTCTCTGTATGGAGGAGAGCAGGGAGAGGTGAGGTGAGGGGAGGAAGGGAGGTGATTGATGCGACTGCCGAGGAGCAAGGCAGCAGAAGGAAAGCCATGGCTGGAGGGAAGGGGAGTAGGGGGGTGTGGGTGGGAATGGGTGCGGATGGGGGGAGGGGTAATGGACCCCGTCATGGGAACCCGAGTTATCCCTCTTCTCAGCCTATCCGTACTATCTTTGCTCCGACTTCGAAATCACCTCTCTCTCTCTGTTAGTTTTCGGGGTTTATGACGAGTTCTTTTGAAATAAGAACTTGTTCGTAGCGGAAAAAAAACGTTCGTGGCGAAAAACAAAATTGTATTTCACGTCGAGGGATTTTGTTCATAAATGTGTTCGTAACTTTCGTCGTGATCCCACCGTTGCACAGCTTTATCAGCAGCTCACCGTGTCTGCGTGTGTGTGCGCGCGCGCGTGCGTGCGTGCGTGTGTTGTGTGTGTGTGTGCGCGCGTGTGTTGTGTGTGTGTGTGTGGTGTGTGTTTAAGCTAAGTGCGATACAGAAAACTTCACAGAAAAAGAAGAAATGGCTAGCTAACTGCATACTGTGCCCTCATTTCATTAGACAAAGACTTTCTAAGAGCACGTCAAAGTTTCTTTGAAGCACCAATGCGATTGTTATGACAGTAAGCTGTTCACGCGTTTCCTTTCTCGTTGTGAAGATATCAGTTATCGACTAGTGTGAAGTGATAGGCGATGCTGTTAATCATCTAATACCCAGAGGAGACTGCGAATGTATACAATTACGAACTTGGACGTTCATTTCGTGAGTGCATGTGTCTGCGTGTGCATTTCCGAGAGAGAACAACAGCGACTCTACATAATGTGTAAACAGACATTGATAAAGACGCAAAACAGCTACAATCATTCAATAAATACACAAAACAACAAAACTTTATCACGGACCGAATAAAAGAAAACAAAAACATTAAGTATATAAAGTCTATAGAAAGCAATCTCCGAAGATGACAGCGAGACTTAGATGGACAAAAATTTCAAGCTACCGACATTCTCTCTCTCCTCTTTCAAATGCACACGCACACACGTGCTCTCTCTCTCCCCGTGTGTGTGTGTGTGTGCGCGCGCGTGCTCGCCAATGCGTTTATGCATGCGTGCACCTGTGCATATGCAAGCGAGTGGGCGAGAGCAAGCGAGCATGTGTTCGTTTGCGCGCGCGCGTGCTTGTGTATGTGCATGTGCGCGCGTGCGTGTCCGCATTTTCCCTTCAATGGTCCCTCTTCTCCGTTACATTCTACCCTGGGATCATGTTTTCCCCTCAATGGTCCCTCCTCTCCGTTACCTTCTACCTTGGGATCATGTTTTCCCTTCAATTGTCCCTCTGTTACATTCTATCTTGGGATCATGTTTTCCCCTCAATGGTCCCTCTTCTCCGTTACATTCTACCCTGGGATCATGTTTTCCCTTCAATTGTCCCTCTTCTGTTACATTCTATCTTGGGATCATGTTTTCCCCTCAATGGTCCCTCTTCTCCGTTACATTCTACCTTGGGATCATGAGCGAGTTGGAAATGAAAGGGGGGGGGGGGGGAGGGGTGGCATGGAGCCTGCATAGTCTACAACATGGACATTCTAGAGTCTGTTGAGAACATGTTTGTGTCTTCATCTGCGTGAAAACAGAATAAAGAATGAAAGTTGTATTGTCCATTTGCAGCCTTCCCATCCCTCCTGGAACTAAGGGTGGGATGTGGGTCGCTGGGTGAAACAATCTTTTTTTGTCCTCGATTGCTTAGAACGCTATATGCACACCAGAAAGATTCTTGGTCAAGGCCGATAACTTTTAGAGCAACGATGTTATGGGACCTGCATTAGTGCTAGCTCGCATGCCTACGTCAGGTTCTCTAAACGCTGTGCGCCAGAACTATTTGTAAGGCAGTGCACACGATTTTCAGGTATTTCTCATTGTGGATTGTTGTAATTTGTGGCCGATTCATTGCATAGATGCCCAGTTTGACCGACTGAGCTACATTCTGCAACTGAAAAAAAAATTCTGTTGTACCCAGAAAATGCGTGCAAGTGACGATAGTCTGCACAAATACCGATTTTCACACACACGTACACACCAATTCAATTTCCAGTCTTTGTTATTATGTAGCCCAGCGAACTACACAGAAAGCTTTTCAGGGCCAACGAACTCGCAGCGGAAATCATACCTTGGAACCAGCCGCCGTGGAGAAGTGGTTAGCGTCGCGGACTCCCGGCTGGGAGGTCGTGGGTTCGAATCCCGTCAGAGTCATGTGGGTGTTTCTGCCCCGACCGGCTCCTACCCAGAGCTGAGTTTGCTGCGGACTCGGTTGGGAAGACTGGGACCACCCAGTCGAGTTTCATCATCCACTTAATGGATGCGCTTCCGAGTGTTGCTCAAATTTCCTGACCAACACTGCAGGTGCCTGTATCTCTCGGCCTGGTTGACGCTGGGATATATTATGAAAGGAAGCGTAGAGTACAGCCCAGACCGAAATGAAAATCCGTAGCATCATCTTAATCATCCTCATTCTCATCGATCAGCATAAAAAAAAGTCAAATTCTGTGGCCCTTCATGCCCTGCTCTCATGGTGACCTCAATTTTGATGTCCTCTCCACGTCTGTGGTCTTGGTTTGGTTCCGTCGGGGTCACCGGTATCGGCGAGTCCATGGGGGCTGTCGTTGGACGGACGTGGTGGCGCCCTCCGGAGGGAGAGCTCACTCACGCCGGCTCCGCGACTAAGCAATTATTGTCGTCAGTAGGGGGCTTAGGTGGTGTCCTGCGTATGTTAGATCAGAACAGGCGCCACTGAACACCACCGAAGCGACTCGGCAGCAGTGCAGTGTCTTCTCCGGTGGGTTGCCTCTTGACGACTTGACACCGACTTCTACCTGTGGACTGCCAGTGCCGGGGTTGCGGCGGGGCCGACCAGGGATGTGGCTGTGGACGGGGTGTCGGAATGAGCGGCGTGGGTGCACTGCCTCTGAGGTGGCGCAAAGGTTGGGACCAAAACAAAACAAAAAAATCATACCTTGGACACGTCGTATCACCAGAAAAGAACAAAAGCAACAACAAAACAGAAACGCATCGCGAACGAAAGCAGATAAGGATTGCTAGACCATTCACAAATTACTGCATTTTACACCAGGCTGCACAGAGAACACTTTACGTTTACCCTTGATCGTTCACTCCAAGATAGAATAACTCATACAACACTACTGACAGACATCTAAATGGCATATGTATGAATGTGGAGAGAGAGAGAGAGAGAGAGAGAGAGAGAGAGAGAGAAAGAGAGAAAGCATTTATGACAAGAACGCATGAGGTAACGGGACACATGCACGCACGAGAGTGAGAGAGAGTGAGAGAGAGAGAGAGAGAGAGATAGAGAAAGAGAGAGAGAGATACAAAACCAGCACTTGCATACAAGCACACGCGCACGCACACCCCAACTCGCCCGTCCGTGTATGAATGAACATCTTAATACACATCGCTACACATCTACCATCCATCATAACGTTGTTCATTATTATTACAAAATAATCATTTCGTATCAAAGACACACGAGATTTCATTTTTACGTTCATTCCGTTTACAGCATAGCCTTATTCAGGGGGGTCATATCAGGGCTGTCACCAAATCTGAATCGATTCCATCTTAATTAAAGAAAAATAAAAAGTGAAAGAAACCATGTCCTCTAACATGTCATTCCATGCTGAAACATGCACACACACACGAATGCACACACACGCACACATACACATGCGCACACACACACACGCACGCAAAATGCTAATAATAGCAAGAACGTTCGATTTGGCTTTTCGAAGCCCTTCACTGTTCTCTGGGCAAAGCTTCTTGTCTTCTCTGTCCCTTGCCGTTGCGAATGCATCTTCGAGTTCCTGCAGTGGGTTGGTCCAGCAGAAGTAGCAATTCTTCCTGCATTCCATGAGAACGGATTCTCTGGAAGCCTGTAGTAACGCTGTGAACTCGGAAGACGATCTTGGTAGCATCTCATCCCTGGAGTCGTATGCCCTGGGTGAGGATGGAGGTGGCCGTGGAAGATGTAGTGTGACGTCTCGTGGTTGACCAGCAGTGATTCTCGCAGACAGACCGTCCTTTATGACCTGCCACAAACGAAGCCGCGGATTACATTCTGACCGAGAAGTCACCGCTAAAATGCCTAGGAATGACATTCATACACGCTGAGAATATAGAAGACAGTACAGTCTATTACAAAAAGAAGATACTAAACCTGGGAATGTGAAGACTGTGAATGCAGATAAAGCCTTACAAAACACCTTATGAAGTAAAGACCAAGATTCTGAAAGAAGATTGAAGAGTATGAAAGGACAGCATTCAGCTCTATAATCAAGCCGACACTAACCTTTTAGACAAAAAAAATCTATAAGCCCTTTGGTAAAGTAAGGTAATGTTGCCAATAGCCCGCAAGAGGCCATATCAAGGATATCACTGCATTTAAGTTAACTCACAAGTCATTACATGAAAAAATCAGCCCACACCTAAAACCGCACCGGAAATTTTGTTAAAAAATCTTTCTTCCGTAAATTCTTAGATCAGATGAAAAATGTTAATCTCTTTCAGAAATTCAAAGATCACATCAGTTGGGACATTTCTGAAAAAGGTTTTCATGGAGTCTGCTGTAAAGTGTTTATGTCTCACATCATGCAAGTCCCAGCACTCTAAAAGAGTACGTCACTGTAAGTGGTGCATGACATGGAATGCACCAAGGAACTTCTTCACCTTTTAAAAGGTAAGAATGGGTGTAAAAGGAGTGGCCTGTATGCAAACAGCACATGACTTTTTTCTTTACGGTCGTCTCGGGAAAATGGCAAGAACTCTTACAGGTTTGGACGGATTTTAAATAGTTTTTTTTATCCGTCTTCAAGTTTCATTTCTCTTGCCAGAGGTCTTTGACGTAAGCCTGGGATTTGGGTTTCTATTCAGTGTGAGGGAGAAACAATCTGCTCATCTTTTCTTGTGGCGCTGTTGGCAAGTGGGTCAACCAACTCGTTGCCTCAACTGCACGCATGTCTTAGAACCCAAGCAAAAACTATTTTATATCCATCTGATTTTAGAGAGGTGTACAGTTTGAATAATTTCATCAGTAGAGGGAGCTTGAGGTTATGGTTGGCAATGGCCTCCAAAGCACAATACACAGTTGAGGCAATCCCTTCTCAGATTTAGAATCGTCGGTGAAAATTCTTCCAAAGGATGGAAACTTGGAACACAGTTCGGTGAAAAAGGGCTTGTACGCCACGGAGCTAGTGGTATTTTTTACGGTGCAAGGCTAAAGCAAACTGGATCTTTGGAGTGAAGTAAGTCCATGGTGGGTCATCAGGAAACTTGGATAAATTAAACGACTCAAAAGGTCTATATTTGCATTGTTCAGATGAGGAAGCATAAGAATTCCCAAGGGTGAATGGGACTGGGGTTATCGTCCAATTTCGTGTGGAACTTTGGGTCACAAACACGGTCATATACAGGGTTTGGGGGTTCAGAAAAGAGATTCAACGTGTAGTTTAAGGCAAGTTTCAGCACACAGTTGTAGAAGGATGGCTCTCCTGCCTCAGCACACAGGCTATAAACAAGGGTGGTTCGGAATGCAATCAGAGTTGAAGCCCTTGATGGTGGATGGGATCTAGACTTTTCAGGTCAGAAGGTCTGCCCGAGCCTTCGACTACACATCCATTGTCCAGTTTGAAGCGGATCAGAGAGCTGTAAAAACGGAGAAGAGTTTTCTTATACGCGCCCCAATCTATGTGTGCCAGAACTTCCTGAATGCTCAGTGCTTTCTAACAAGCAGTTTTAGAGTGTTGGATGAAAACAAACTCGTTTTTATGGCACTCAGCAGCTGTTCCGACAAGCCCTATGAGGCGAAGGCACTAAAACCCATCAAAGACAGACAGTAAGCCGATAGAAGTGCATAGCTGTAAGAAACGAGAACTCTAAAACCTTTGAAACGAAGATGATTTACCTATAGAGCAAAAACACTACAACTTTTAAAAAAGGGGAAACTTAACTGCCTAAAACGACTGCATTAGCCAAATGAGGATAGCAAATGCTATCACAGGAAGTCGAGAGTACTTGCACTATTTGAAAGGTGATCACCAGCGCCCTTAAGAGTAGGAAATTAAAATCGTCTTGTAATTTTTGTCTTCGTTTTTGGTAGACTCGTTAAATATCAATTTGACGGACTCGCTAAGAATTATTTGTGAGATCTGAAAGCTGTGGAAGGACTCACATGCTGACTGATTATCATGTCAGGCTTTCTGTGGGTAAAGGACACTCCGATCAGGAGTACCAGGTGCGCACTAGGAAATATCTCAGGAAGAGGATCAAAGACTTCCTCAAGAGCTCTGCAGCCTGAACCAAAATGATCTGAAAGCATGCGTCCATGCTCCAGATCCCTTGATTCACAAGACCTGCTCCAGAGCTCGATTCAGCCTTTCACACCTTTCCAGGAAACATTCCCTCTGGTACTCCCCGTTTTGTGTCCTTGTTCCCCAGAACACCGACACTCGAAACTGCCTTATCGTCATGGCCATATGAAAAATGTGTGGACTGTAAAGCGCTTTGTGCTTGGTGACTTTCGTCGATAGGCGCTGTACAAGTCTTCATAACAATAATGAAAATAGACACCGAATACTAGAAAAGACGCTAAGCCCAAGAGAAAAGCCATATAAATCTCTAATTGAAGGAAACACTGAAGCCAGGAAAGAATAAGACCTGCGTATGAAGGAAACACTATACCTAGATAAAGATGACATTAAACCCTTTGTATGGAGGAGGCACCGAACCAGGAAATGAAAGACGATAAACGTGTGAACGAAGAGACCCCAAATTCCTAGGAAAAGACAAAACACCAAAAAATGCCAAACCATCTGAAAGGTATGGTTATGTTGCTTATAGCCCAGCCAGCCGCAAAGGGCCATGTCAGGGCTGTCACTGCGTTGAAGACATCCACACAACCCTTCAAAATACACCTAAAAACGCAACGGAAATTTTGTTTAGAACATTTCACCTGTGAAATCTTAGATCAGATGAAAAATATTGATCTCTTTGAAAAATTTTAAGATCACATCAGGGGGGACATCGTACATGACATGGAATGGACCATGGAGCTTCTTCACTCTTTAAAAGAAATGGATGAGTTACAAACAAATGGCCATGTGCAGCCGGCATAGAACCGTTTCTCTTTTGCGACCACCAGAGGTAGATGAAAGGAACACTTAGGTTTGGTCGGATCTGGAAAAGTTTATTATACATCTGTGTACTCCAGTCCTCCAGCCAGGTGTCTGATATAACCACTAACCTTCGGTTTCAAACCCGAGTAGGGGATAGATATGTTGGGCAGTTTCTTCTTTGTGGCATTCCTAGCAAACGATCAGCCTTTTCATTTCCCCGAATGCCAACGTGACCTGGAACCCAAGCTAGAACAATGTTGTGACCTTCTGCTTTCAAAGAGGTAAAAAGTTTTCAAGACTTTAAAAGTTCAGGATGATGGAGGTAATGGCCAGCTACGGCCTCAAAAGCGGACAGCGAATCAGACAAAATCAGAAAGTCCTTGTTTATAGACAGATCATCTTCACTGCTAAAACCAAAGCTGTTAGTTTCAGCAGAGTAAACAGAACTGTCTGATGGAATATTCTTTGATAATGTTTGAAAAGGAACAGTTGGGCAATAGGCTGCACAAGCCACTCCATCTTCGGACTTTGAACATTGAAAGGATGGAAATTTTGTACAGAGATCAGCAAACATTGCCTTGTATGCCTGATGACTGGTGGATTCTTTGCGAAAACCAGCAAGATCAAAGCGTGTTTCTGATGTGAAAAAGGTCCATGGAGGCTTTTCTGGAAACTTGGAGAAGTCAGACAACTAGATCAAGACCTGCATTCTGCCCATGGGCTGCATACGAAGTCCAAACTCAGGAATGCAGATGGGGTTTTCTTTAAATTTACTTGGAAAATGAGGATTAAAAACGCAGTCATAAACAAGGATTTCTGGTTCAGGGAACAATCCGAGAATAGTAATTTAAGGATAGTGTCAGGCCGCAGTTGGATAATGATTCACATGCCTCTGCATACGGGCTGTACACAAGGGTGGTGCAGAATGCTCAAGATAAAGACAAAGCCCTTGATGGTGAATAGCATCCAAGATTTTCAGATAAGAGGGTCTTGCAGAGCCGTACACAACACATCCATAGTCCAGTTTAGAATGGACCAAGGCTCTGCAGAGGTGCAGCAAGGTTTTCTAATCAGCGCCCCACTCAGTCTATGCTACGACCTACAGAATGTTTAAAGC
The DNA here is from genome assembly GCA_033310375.1 of Conus canariensis. Taxonomy (NCBI): domain Eukaryota; kingdom Metazoa; phylum Mollusca; class Gastropoda; order Neogastropoda; family Conidae; genus Conus; species Conus canariensis. The sequence continues at coordinate 59,530,757 of CM065732.1, forward strand.
TTTCCGTCAAGAAGTTTTTAAATATTTAATGTGACAAAGGAAGTTAAGCTTTTGATCAAAAATAACTCCCAGAAATTTAGCCCCTTTACAGGTGGAATGGGAGAATTCCCTTTTTGAATTTCAGGATCAGCAAAGAACTGTCCAAGATTATGAAAATGAATGCACTGGAACCTAGTAGCAGAAAAGGTAAAGCCATTTTCTTCTGCCCACAGATGTATTTTACTTACACAAAGCTGGAGCCTTCGCTGAACACTTGGATATAAGCTTCCAGTTGCACAGATGGCAAAATCATCTGTAAACAACGAGCAATCGGAACCCTGTTGAACTGAATCAACATTGTTGATTTTTATGCAAACCATCTTTAAGAACACGTCCACGACGTCCAAAGAACCACGAACTAAACACTTCGCAAGAACATTTTGAACCTGCACAACACTTGAAGTGTCGGATGAGGAAAGTCACCAGCCGCTGTGGCCAAGTGGTCAGCGTCACGGACTCCCAGCTGGCAGGTTGTGGGTTCGATTCCCATCAGTCAGGTAGGGTTTTTCTGCCCCAACCGGCTCCTACCCAGATCTCAGTTTACTCAATTGGGAAGACTGGGACCACACAGTCGAGTTTCGTCCACTTTAATGGATACGTCTCTGACAGTGTTGCTCAAACTTCGTGACCAACACTGCAGGTGTCTGTATTTCTCGGGCCTGGCTGACACCAAAATATATCATGAAAATAAGCACAGAGTACAGCCCTGTCATGTAGTCTCTGACAGGAATGGAAATCCGTAGCATCATCTTAATCATCCTCATTCTCATCGATCAGCATTGTAAAGCTCTCAACTTTTGTGGCCCTTCATGCCCTGTTCTCGTGATGACCCCAGTTTCGATGTCCTCTCCACGTCTGTGGCCTTGTTTTGATTCCGACAGGGTCACCGGTATCGGCGAGTTCATGGGGGCTGTCGTTAGACGAACGTGCCGGCGCCCTCCGGAGGGAGGGCTCACTCGCGCCGGTTCCGCGAGTAAGCAAATATTGTCGCCTGTAGCGGGCTTCGTAGGTGGTGTCCTACGTATGTTGGATCACAACAGGAGCAACTGAACACCACTGAAGTGAACTGGCAGCAGTGCTGCGCCTCCTCCGGTGGCCTGCCACTTGGCTTCATTTTGATTGCTCCCTGTTGATTGCCGTGCCGGGGCTGCAGTGGGCCGCGTCTGCGTCGGAATGAGCAGTGTGGGTGCAATACCACTGAAGTGGCACTTAAGATGGGCCAAAACAAAAGAAAAAAGAGAAAATAGAAGCTCGCCACCACTCTCCTTGTACTCGGTTGCCTTCCTCGAGTTGACTCTTGCTGCTCCCCGTTTTCCACGGTCGTTGATGCACGAGTGTCCTGCCCCTGTTGACAAAAAAACATCGATACTTTCTGTGACTATTCTGTGCAAATGATTCTGACTCACTAAAATTCAGCAAAATGATTCTGATTTTACAAAGTATCTGCGTTCTGTTATCTTGCAATCCAACAGTATTTAGCTTAGTACGATATGTTATATGAACAACATAAACGCTTTCAACAATCTTCCATTAGAAAACATTGTGCAGTATCCTCTTACGCTCCATTTTAGGCTTCACATAGCTTAAGACACAGATTGCTAAGAACGAACTGGTCGATTGATATTCGGTGGAGGAACATTTAGCAACGCATGGTATGCCAGTAACTTCATTACAATAATAAAGATCAATGTTTCTCAACCTCTCACCTGTGGTGTGTGTGTGTGTGTGTGTGTGTGTGTGTGTGTGTGTGTAATACAGAGTGTTTAGGCGAGAGGATAGTAGGCATTCGTTTCCAGTTCAAGCTCTGAAGAAAAGGTCATTTTGAAAAACCCGTTTCAGTGGTATATTCATATATTTCTTAATACTTTAAGCCAAGGAATAGAATCCATATGCGCACATACTCCATGGATGCGAAATGAATCGTAAAATGTTCAACATCCATCCTGCCTCCAACCTTATCCACCACTGCCTTCCCCCCTACTTCTAACCAACAGTCTTATTTGAGGACTGTTCTTGCAACTGTTATCAGGATCTTAATATACCTTAGCCTCTTTCCCTTCTCCAGCTGTCGCAGATTGGTTTTAGTGCATTTGTATTTTGTTGGTTGAAAAACAGCGTGCGTGCGTGAGAGCGCGCGCTTGTGCTTGCACTTGCGTGTTTGTAGAGAGAGAGTAGGGGGAGAGAGAGTGTGTGAGACAGAGACAGAGAGAGAGACAGACAGTTACTTGGTCCAGAAGTCGCAATTCTTCCTGCATCCCATGAGAATAGATTCTCTGGAAGCCTGTAGTAACGCTGTGAACTCGGAAGACGATCTTGGTAGTATCTTGTCCCTGGAGTCATATGCCCTGGGTGAGGATGGAGGTGGCTGTGGAAGATGCAGTGCGATGGCTTGTGGTTGACCAGCAGTGATTCTCGCAGACAGACCGTCCTTTATGACCTGCCACAAACGAAGCCGTGGATTACATTCTGACCGATAAGTCGCCGCTAAATTCTGACAAACGATACACTAAAGCATGGACAGTAGAAACTAACGCCTAGGAATGACATTCATACACGCTGAGAATATAGAAGACAGTACAGTCTATGACAAAAAGATACTAAACCTGGGAAAGTGAAGACTGTGAATGCGGCCAAAGCCTTACAAAAGACATCAACCTTATGAAGCGAAGACTAACATTCTGAAAGAAGATTAACTAAAGAATATGAAAGGTCAGCATTTAGCTCTATAATCAAGCTGACACTAACCCTTTAGATACAAAAAACGATTTATAAGCCCTATGGTAAAGTAAGGCAATGTTGCCAATAGCCCGCAAGGGGCCATATTAGGGATATCACTGCATTAAAGTTAAATCACAACTCGTTACATGAAAAAGAATCAGCACACAACCCTTCAAATACACTTTCTAAAACTGCACCGGAAATTTTGTTAAAAATCTTTCCTCCATAAAGTTTTAGATCAGATGAAAAATGTTAATCTCTTTCAGAAATTCAAAGATCACATCAGGTGAGACACCTCTGGAAAAGGCTTTCATGGGGTCTGCTGTTAAGTATTTATGTCTCACATCGTGCAAGTCCCAGCACTCGAAAAGAGTGTTTCACTGTGAGTGGTGCAAGACATGAAATGCACCACAGAGCCCCCATACCTTTAAAAGATAATGGGACTAAAGGAGTGGACTGTATGCAAACAGCGCAAGATTTCTTTCTATACGGCCGCCTCGGGAAAATGGTAAAAACTCTTTCAGGCTTGGACGGATTTTAAATAGTTTTTTTTTAATCCGTCTGCATGTTCCATTTCTCTTGCCAGAGGTCTGACGTAAGCCTGGGATTTGGATTTCATATCAGTGTGAGGGATAGACAATCTGCTCATCTTTTCTTGTGGCGCTGTAGCAAGTGGGTCAACCAACTCGTTGCCTCAACTGCACGCATGTCTTAGAACCCAAGCAAAAACTATGTTATATCCATCTGATTTCAGAGAGGTGTACAATTTGAATAATTTCATCAGCTGAGGGAGCTTGAGGTTACGGCTGGCAGTGGCGTCCAAAGCAGAAAGTGAGTGACAAAATGTGGAAATCTACGTTTTCATTTAGAGACTATTTCAAGAGCCAGGACCAAGGCTGTCAACTCAGCAGTGTAGATGGAGCTGTCAGTGGGAGTGTGTTTAGAACATCTGAGGACGTGTTGCACAATACACAGTTGAGGGAACCCTCTCCTCAAATTTGGAACCGTCGGTGAAAATTCTTCTGAAGAAGGGAAACTTGGAACACAGTCTGGCGAAAAAGGACTTGTACGCCACGGAGCTAGTGGTATTTTTACGGTATGAGGCTAAATCAATCCGGATCTCTGGAGTGAAGGAAGTCCATGGTGGGTCTTCAGGAAACTTGGATAAATCAAACACGACTCAAAGGTCTATCTCTGCATTGTTCAAATGAGCAAGCATACGAATTCCCAAGTGTGAATGAACTGGGATGGTCGTCGTGTTTCTTTTGGAACTTTGGGTCAAAAATACTGTCATATACAGGGTTTGGGGGTTCAGAAAAGAGATTCAACGTATAGTTTAAGGTACGTTTCAGCCAACAGTTTGAGAGGGATGGTTCTCCTGCCTCAGCACACAGGGTTAAAACAGGGATGGTGCGGAATGCAGACAGAGTTGAAGCCCTTGATGCGGATAGGATCAAGACTTTTCAGGTCGGAAGTTCTGACCGATGCCTTAGACTACACATCCATAGTCCAGTTTGAAGCAGATCAGAGCCCTGTAAAAATGCACAAGAGTTTTCTTATTTACGCCCCAATCCATGTGTGCCAGAACTTCCTGAATGCTCAGTGCTTTCTAACTAGCAGTTTTTGTGTGTTGGATGACACATCACTCGTTTTCATGGCACTCAGCAGCTGCTCCGACAAGCCCTATGAGGCAAAGGCACTAAAACCTATCAAAATAAAGCCGATAAAAGAAGTGCATAGCTGTAAGAAACGAGAACTCTAAAACCTTTGAAAGGAAGATGCTTTATCTATAGAGCGAAAACACTACAACTTTTAAAAAGGGGAACCTTAACTGCCTAAAACGACTACACTAGCCAAAGGAGGATAGCAAATGCCATCACAGGAAGTCGAGAATACTTGCACTATTTGAAAAGTGACCACCAGCTCCCTTCAGAGGAGGAAATTGAAACCGTCTTTAATTTGTATCCTTGTGTTTGGCAGACTCGTTAAAAATCAATTTGGTGGACTCGCTAAGAATTACTTGTGAAGTCTGAAAGCTATGAAAGGTCTCACATGCTGACTGATTATCATGTCAGGCTTTCTGTGGGTTAAGGACACTCCGATCAGGAGTACCAGGTGCGCACTAGGAAATATCTCAGGAAGAGGATCAAAGACTTCAAGAGCTCTGCAGCCTGAACCAAAATGATCTGAAAGCATGCGTCCATGCTCCAGATCCCTTGATTCACAAGACCTGCTCCAGAGCTCGATTCAGCCTTTCACACCTTTCCAGGGAACATTCCCTCTGGTACTCCCCGTTTTGTGTCCTTGTTCCCCAGAACACCGACACTCGAAACTGCCTTATCGTCATGGCCATATGAAAAATGTGTGGACTGTAAAGCGCTTTGTGCTTGGTGACTTTCGTCGATAGGCGCTGTACAAGTCTTCATAATAATAATGAAAATAGACACCGAATACTAGAAAAGAAGACGCTAAGCCCAAGAGAAAAGCCATATAAATCTCTAATTGAAGGAAACACTGAAGCCAGGAAAGAATAAGACCTGCGTATGAAGGAAACACTATACCTAGATAAAGATGACATTAAACCCTTTGTATGGAGGAGGCACCGAACCAGGAAATGAAAGACGATAAACGTGTGAACGAAGAGACCCCAAATTCCTAGGAAAAGACAAAACAAACACCAAAAAATGCCAAACCATCTGAAAGGTATGGTTATGTTGCTTATAGCCCAGCCAGCCGCAAAGGCCCATGTCAGGGCTGTCACTGCGTTGAAGACATCCACACAACTCTTCAAAATACACCTAAAAACGCAACGGAAATTTTGTTTAGAACATTTCACCTGTGAAATCTTAGATCAGATGAAAAATATTGATCTCTTTGAAAAATTTTAAGATCACATCAGGGGGGACATCGTACATGACATGGAATGGACCATGGAGCTTCTTCACTCTTTAAAAGAAATGGACGAGTTACAAACAAATGGCCATGTGCAGCCGGCATAGAACCGTTTCTCTTTTGCGACCACCAGAGGTAGATGAAAGGAACACTTTGGTTTGGTCGGATCTGGAAAAGTTTATTATACATCTGTGTACTCCAGTCCTCCAGCCAGGTGTCTGATATAACCACTAACCTTCGGTTTCAAACCCGAGTAGGGGATAGATATGTTGGGCAGTTTCTTCTTTGTGGCATTCCTAGCAAACGATCAGCCTTTTCATTTCCCCGAATGCCAACGTGACCTGGAACCCAAGCTAGAACAATGTTGTGACCTTCTGCTTTCAAAGAGGTAAAAAGTTTTCAAGACTTTAAAAGTTCAGGATGATGGAGGTAATGGCCAGCTACGGCCTCAAAAGCGGACAGCGAATCAGACAAAATCAGGAAAGTCCTTGTTTATAGACAGATCATCTTCACTGCTAAAACCAAAGCTGTTAGTTTCAGCAGAGTAAACAGAACTGTCTGATGGAATATTGATTGATTGATTTAATTTAGAGTCTGTTCACAACGATGGTGATATTAGACTATTAAAAAAAAAAAAAAAAAAAATGTGTGTATATGTAAGTGCATTATATGAGTGTGTGTGTGTGTGTGTGTGAGTGCGTGTGTACGTGTGCGTGTGCGTGTGTGCATGCCAGCGTGCGCACGCCCGTGTGTTTGTGTGTGTGTGTGTGTGTGTGTGTGTGTGTGTGTGTGAGAGAGAGAGAGAGAGAGAGAGAGAGAGAGAGAGAGAGAGGAGAGAGCGTGTGTGTGTGTGTGTGTGTGTGTGTGTATGTGTGTGTGTGTGTGTATGCGCGCGCGCGCGGACACAAATACATGAAAGTTTGCCTATTAACGACCATAACAATAATTACAAACTGATAAATCAATTACAACAAATGAATAATAACAGAACTTGATATAGCCTTTGCTATATCAATCATTTTGGGGCTGTAAAGTATTTCATGTAAAGCCCCTAAGGAATCAATGTCTATCTTTAGAATATTATATAAAGATGTTAGAACTGGACATTCAAAAAGAATATGTTGAATAGATAATGGGAGACCACAAGCGCAATCTACATCCTTAGAAAATTTGGTTTTCCACGAGTTTAAACGCATTTTATAAATTATACTGGACAATGATCTTTGACATAACATTTTCGTTTTTGCAGGAAGTTTTTCATTGTTCATACAATTTTCTAATAGAGAACCGATTTCATGTTTATCCAATTTTAATCTACTATCTGGATTTTTTTCTAAGGGCACCCTCTTTTGCTAATTTATCAGCTATTTCATTTCCATAGATACCACAATGGGATGGGATCCAGCAAAACTCTACAAAAGTTCCTTTCGCCATAACGGAATGTATCATAGATTTTATATCAAAAATTAAGTCTTTCCTTACATTTGCGTCCCAACTTCGTAAGCTACAAAGAACAGATTTAGAGTCAACACAGATTAGAATGCTGTAAATTGCCACATTAAGATCAGATATCCAAGATAAGGCCATAAGGATTGCATATAGTTCAGCGGTGAAAACTGAAAAGTTCTTTCCTAAACAAAATGATTTCTTTACTTTTAAATCGGGGATTACAAATCCAGCTCCTGTATAAGATTCTAAAACCGAACCATCCGTGTAGATTTTAAGATGATGTGGATATGTGTTTTCAAGATGTTCTTTTGCTTCTACTGATATCAAATTAATATTGTCTTCTTTTTTTAGAGTAGTGTAATCTATATCAAAATTTGGAGAAATATGCTCCCATCGAGGAACTGTGGGCATAGTTGGAGGTTTTGAAATGGATGTAATATCGATGTCACATTTTCTAAATAAATCATCAGTATAATTTCGAATGGGCTGCAGGTAAGAAATATTCTGTGCCCTTTTAGGAAAATCCGATTTAGCATCAAGAAATATTTCATTTGTTACTGAATTTGATACAGAAAGACTTCTGGTTACATATTTGGCTGTTGCTAGTTTGCGTTGATCATCAAGTGACAAGAGATTAGCTTCTTTATATGTTTTAAAGGTATTAGAATGCGCTGGAACACCAAGGGCTACTTTAATAGCTTTACTGTCTATACTTTGCAACCGCTTAAGTAATGTCTGAGAAGCTGAAAAATATACTTCCTGTCCGTAAATCAATTTTGAACGAACCAGACTAATAGAAAGATGCACAAGAGTTTGGGTGTCTTGACCCCACGATTTTGCACCGATTATTTTTTAGTAAAGATAGCCTTTGTCTGGCATTGTTTATAAGATATTCAATATGGAATCTCCAGTTTAATTTAGGAGTGAAATGAACACCTAAAAATGTAACATTATTGGAATATTGAAGAGTTTTATTTTCTAGCACAAGTTGAGGCAAAACTTTTGGATTTTTACCATTGTTAAATAACATTGTGTCTTTTCTCCTGATAGTTCTAGTCCATTTTCGTTCATATAATTATTTAGTTTGTCAATTTCAATTTGATATAGTTTTTGTATATATAATATGGTTCTCTTATTTGTCTGTTTTTTAATGTTTGTGTTCATCCACATTGCAATATCATCGGCATATTGCACTACATGCATATTTTTAGATAGTATTTTAGGAAGATCGTGAACGAGAATTGTAAATAGAATAGGTGCAATAATGGAGCCCTGAGGGATGCCAATGTCAATATCTTTAAATGAAGAGTAACATTTACCAACCCTAGTACAAAATGATCTCTCAGACAAGAAAGATTTTATGAACTGATACATTGCACCATTTATCCCAATATTTTTCAACTTATAAAGTAAACGAGAATGCCACACACTATCATATGCTTTTCTGATGTCAAAGAAAGTAGCAAGTGTACTATTTCTACGAGCAAATTGTTTTTTAACATGACTTGCAAGTTTTACAAGGTGATCAGTTGTACTTCTACCTTTTCTGAAACCTGCTTGATTGTTGGGAATTATGTTATTCTTTTCGCAATAATGTAAAATGCGTTTTTCAACTATCTTTTCTAATATTATTCCAACTTGAGATGTTAATGCTATAGGACGGTAACTATCAACTGCAGACCTAGGTTTACCTTGTTTTGGAACTGGAATTACAACTATCCTCTTCCAGAAAGTAGGAAGAGTTCCATTTAACCAACATTTTTGGTAAAACGAGTGAAGTAATTGCTTCCAGCACAAAGGTAAGTGGCGTAACAACTGATATGAAATTCCATCTAATCCAACAGCTGTCTTATTCGAGGAGAATGACATTAGTGCTTCTTTAAATTCTTCAAATGTTATAGATGCATTTAAGTAATGGTTTGGATCCGGTGTGGGATCACAATAAGTATCCTTTTCCTCCTCTAGTTCTCTGTAATTTTTGGTATCTGTATGTAGTCTAGTTGATGAGTTTTTTGAAAAAGCTTGTACAAATGCTTCAGCTTTCTCTGATGATGCTGGAATATTATTTTTTTTCTAATTTAATAGGATATGAAGGTAGATAATACTTGTTTTTTAATTCCTTCACTTTTTTCCATACTCTGTGCATGTCCTTAGATGAAGATATTTCTGAATGACAAAAATGATTGAAATAGAGACGTTTTGCTTTTGCGACAACCCTGTTACTGTGGCTTTTTGCACGTTTCATTTCAATAAAGTTTTCATCAGTTCTATCTTTGAGCCACGTTTTGTATGTTTTCTTTTTATTAGATATGGCTTCTGCACATTCTTCATTCCACCAATTATTTCCTCGATATTTTTTATCAATAGAAGATTTGCACTTTGGCATTGCTTTCTCAGCTGCAGATATAATAGCTTTTCTAAAGTTGTTATAAAACACTTCAATATCTTCGTGTTCAATAATGCTGCGATCTATAGATAGAAGGGTTGACTCATATAAACTCCAATCTGCTTTATTATATAAAAATTTTGGTATTTTATCTTCAACTTCCGCTTCTTCATCAGCTATTTGCTCGTGTATTTTCACAACAATAGGAAAATGATCACTCCCTAGCGAATCATCTTCTGTTGTCCAAGTAGCATTGATGGCCAAATCAGGAGAAATTAATGTGAGATCGATGGAGGTTGGTCTATGCGTTGATATATCAGGCACTCTTGTTATGCTGCCGTCATTCATTAATACTAAATTAGAATCAACAATATTTTCAACAAATCGATTGCAAGATACAACAGAGCAATCAGGTTCCCAAAATGGAGAATGCGCATTGAAATCACCCAAAATTATCCATTTCTTATTTATATTAGGAAGATGTTTTATCCAATCTGTATTGTCAGCATTTGGCCCATTTGGATAGTAAACAGAAAGTATGTTTACAGTGAAATCTTTGTTCACCTTTAACGATATGGAAGTAGCAAAAACGTTTTCAATGACATTAGTTGAATGATTGAATAATAACTTTAGAGGACTGTAATTCAAGTCTGACCCGACATAAATTGCAGTTTGAACCCGTTTAGTTGACACACTGCAGTCATATAGAGGTGGATAATAAAAACCACGAAATTTAGGCAACTTAAAAGGTTCAGCATTTAAGGATTGTAAGGCCAGAATGCAATAGTTATTAGAATAGATGTGATTTTCTAACTGAAGTAAGTTTTTCACAATTGATCTGCAGTTCCATTGTAAAATGTTCAAAGAATTGTTAGCTAAGTTCATTCAACACTATTTAAAATCAAAACAACTTGTGACTTTTGAGAGAAAGCAAATTGAACAGGTAGCACCATGACGGATACGAAAATAAGGCCCGTTGATGTTATAGAAGCCCAAGTAGTTGTGCTCCCAGATGCCCTGCAGGAAGAAGGTCGTCGCTGAGGTCGTTGCAGTCTAGAACAGCCATGGAGGTATGAAGTGTGGAAGGTAGAAACCAGCATGGTGATGATGGGGGTGACCTCGTCTCCTCTTTGGTTTTTCCCAAAACAATGCATTGAGATGACGACCCAGAGTCCTTGCAATAACGCTGGCCCCTTTTGCAGTGGGGTGGATACAGTCAGAGGCCAAAATTGATTTGTCGGAGGCTTGAACATGGTTGTAAACAACGTAGCTGACATCTTTTCACCGGCCAGTTTCGACTTCGTCATGGCGTTGAATAGTTCCCTCTTGATGTCTAACGTTTTGTTCCTCACAGGGGCAACCTGACTTATCACCACCCTGGATTTGGGGAACTTATTCTTGACGTCCCCCACACATTTTCTTATTTCTGTGCTACACACAGTGGGATCTTTCCCTTTCAGATCATTCAGCCCAACGTGTAATACAACGCAATCAGGATCTGGATCCTCCACCTCTTGAATCACAGAGCTGCATTCGTCGAGAGTAAAAGCTTTTCTTTTCGCAACACGCAGGCCATATGACAAACCCAAGCGTCTCCCGTCAACTTTGGACATGATGGAATCTCCCAATAAAAGAACACGGGGAGTGTCGTCGAATTTTCCAGACGTAATTTTAACTTTGGGTTTGGATTTGACGTCTACTTCTTTGTCATGTTTTTTGATGACATCACTTTTTTCTCTGTTCTGAATTTTTGTTTTGCCCCTATTTTTATTCCGGGCCAAATCCAAGGCTGAAGCCTTCGATGCCACTGGATCAGCCGACCCCGCCGGAGACGATTTCAACGCGTCAGCGTTAAGTACCTCTGGAGGGAGGGGCTGCTTGGTTGTTACCGTTGTCAACACGGAGTTTCGAAACCGTCTCTCTCAAGTTTCCTATCATATCACTCTGGCATCTGACAGTTTCTTCTAATGTATCAATCTTTTTACAGAGTGTTTCGATTATTGTTGTTAAGTTTTTGAGTGAACTCACGTTTGTGTTGGCCGTCAGAGCACCCTGATCGTCTATTTTGTCATTGCCATCCTCCTCTTGATCGTTTTTTTCCAGCTTGACACGCTCGCTTCAGCACATCTTTAAGAAAATTTTCTTGCCCACTCTTTTGTTGACCTGTATTAGATGGTTCTTTGGTTGTAGTGGCGTTCACCTTGCTTCCCATGCAGCGAGATCTTGTATGCCTAGTCATATTCACTATTCTTCCAATATATAACTAGAGGCAAATCTGTTGACTTCTAATCTCTATCCGCCATTTTGTGAGTCCAGGCGTGCGTCGTCTGATGGAATATTCTTTGATAATGTTTGAAAAGGAACAGTTGGGCAATAGGCTGCACAAGCCACTCCATCTTCGGACTTTGAACATTGAAAGGATGGAAATTTTGTACAGAGATCAGCAAACATTGCCTTGTATGCCTGATGACTGGTGGATTCTTTGCGAAAACCAGCAAGATCAAAGCGTGTTTCTGATGTGAAAAAGGTCCATGGAGGCTTTTCTGGAAACTTGGAGAAGTCAGACAACTAGATCAAGACCTGCATTCTGCCCATGGGCTGCATACGAAGTCCAAACTCAGGAATGCAGATGGGGTTTTCTTTAAATTTACTTGGAAAATGAGGATTAAAAACGCAGTCACAAACAAGGATTTCTGGTTCAGGGAACAATCCGAGAATAGTAATTTAAGGATAGTGTCAGGCCGCAGTTGGATAATGATTCACATGCCTCTGCATACGGGCTGTACACAAGGGTGGTGCAGAATGCTCAAGATAAAGACAAAGCCCTTGATGGTGAATAGCATCCAAGATTTTCAGATAAGAGGGTCTTGCAGAGCCGTACACAACACATCCATAGTCCAGTTTAGAATGGACCAAGGCTCTGCAGAGGTGCAGCAAGGTTTTCTAATCAGCGCCCCACTCAGTCTATGCTACGACCTACAGAATGTTTAAAGCTTTCCGTCAAGAAGTTTTTAAATATTAAATGTGACAAAGGAAGTTAAGCTTTTGATCAAAAATAACTCCCAGAAATTTAGCCCCTTTACAGGTGGAATGGGAGAATTCCCTTTTTGAATTTCAGGATCAGCAAAGAACTGTCCAAGATTATGAAAATGAATGCACTGGAACCTAGTAGCAGAAAAGGTAAAGCCATTTTCTTCTGCCCACAGATGTATTTTATTTACACAAAGCTGGAGCCTTCGCTGAACACTTGGATATAAGCTTCCAGTTGCACAGATGGCAAAATCATCTGCAAACAACGAGCAATCGGAACCCTGTTGAACTGAATCAACAATATTGTTGATTTTTATGCAAACCATCTTTAAGAACACGTCCACGACGTCCAAAGAACCACGAACTAAACACTTCGCAAGAACATTTTGAACCTGCACAACACTTGAAGTGTCGGATGAGGAAAGTCACCAGCCGCTGTGGCCAAGTGGTTAGCGTCACGGACTCCCAGCTGGCAGGTTGTGGGTTCGATTCCCATCAGTCAGGTAGGGTTTTTCTGCCCCAACCGGCTCCTACCCAGATCTCAGTTTACTCAATTGGGAAGACTGGGACCACACAGTCGAGTTTCGTCCACTTTAATGGATACGTCTCTGACAGTGTTGCTCAAACTTCGTGACCAACACTGCAGGTGTCTGTATTTCTCGGGCCTGGCTGACACCAAAATATATCATGAAAATAAGCACAGAGTACAGCCCTGTCATGTAGTCTCTGACAGGAATGGAAATCCGTAGCATCATCTTAATCATCCTCATTCTCATCGATCAGCATTGTAAAGCTCTCGACTTCTGTGGCCCTTCATGCCCTGTTCTCGTGGTGACCCCAGTTTCGATGTCCTCTCCACGTCTGTGGCCTTGTTTTGATTCCGACAGGGTCACCGGTATCGGCGAGTTCATGGGGGCTGTCGTTAGACGAACGTGCCGGCGCCCTCCGGGAGGGCTCACTCGCGCCGGTTCCGCGAGTAAGCAAATATTGTCGCCTGTAGCGGGCTTCGTAGGTGGTGTCCTACGTATGTTGGATCACAACAGGAGCAACTGAACACCACTGAAGTGAACTGGCAGCAGTGCTGCGCCTCCTCCGGTGGCCTGCCACTTGGCTTCATTTTGATTGCTCCCTGTTGATTGCCGTGCCGGGGCTGCAGTGGGCTGCGTCTGCGTCGGAATGAGCAGTGTGGGTGCAATACCACTGAAGTGGCACTTAAGATGGGCCAAAACAAAAGAAAAAAGAGAAAATAGAAGCTCGCCACCACTCTCCTTGTACTCGGTTGCCTTCCTCGAGTTGACTCTTGCTGCTCCCCGTTTTCCACGGTCGTTGATGCACGAGTGTCCTGCCCCTGTTGACAAAAAAACATCGATACTTTCTGTGACTATTCTGTGCAAATGATTCTGACTCACTAAAATTCAGCAAAATGATTCTGATTTTACAAAGTATCTGCGTTCTGTTATCTTGCAATCCAACAGTATTTAGCTTAGTATGATATGTTATATGAACAACATAAACGCTTTCAACAATCTTCCATTAGAAAACATTGTGCAGTATCCTCTTACGCTCCATTTTAGGCTTCACATAGCTTAAGGCAGAGATTGCTAAGAACGAACTGGTCGATTGATATTCGGTGGAGGAACATTTAGCAACGCATGGTATGCCAGCAACTTCATTACAATAATAAAGATCAATGTTTCTCAACCTCTCACCTGTGTGTGTGTGTGTGTGTGCGTGTGTGTGTGTAGTGCTGTGTGTGTGTGTGGTGTGTGTGTGCGTGTGTGTGTGTGCGTGTGCGTGTGTGTGTGTGTGTGTGTGTGCGTGTGCGTGTGTGCGTGTGTGTGTGTGTGTGTGTGTAATACAGTGTGTTTAGGCGAGAGGATAGTAGGCATTCGTTTCCAGTTCAAGCTCTGAAGAAAAAGGTCATTTTGAAAAACCCGTTTCAGTGGTATATTCATATATTTCTTACTACTTTAAGCCAAGGAATAGAATCCATATGCGCACATACTCCATGGATGCGAAATGAATCGTAAAATGTTCAACATCATCCTGCCTCCAACCTTATCCACCACTGCCTTCCCCCCTACTTCTAACCAACAAGAGTCTTATTTGAGGACTGTTCTTGCAACTGTTATCAGGATCTTAATATACCATAGCCTCTTTCCCTTCTCCAGCTGTCGCAGATTGGTTTTAGTGCATTTGTATTTTGTTGGTTGAAAAACAGCGTGCGTGCGTGAGAGCGCGCGCTTGTGCTTGCACTTGCGTGTTTGTAGAGAGAGAGTAGGGGGAGAGAGAGTGAGTGAGACAGAGACAGAGACAGAGACAGAGAGAGAGACAGACAGTTACTTGGTCCAGAAGTCGCAATTCTTCCTGCATCCCATGAGAATAGATTCTCTGGAAGCCTGTAGTAACGCTGTGAACTCGGAAGACGATCTTGGTAGTATCTTGTCCCTGGAGTCATATGCCCTGGGTGAGGATGGAGGTGGCTGTGGAAGATGCAGTGCGATGGCTTGTGGTTGACCAGTAGCGATTCTCGCAGACAGACCGTCCTTTATGACCTGCCACAAACGAAGCCGTGGATTACATTCTGACCGATAAGTCGCCGCTAAATTCTGACAAACAATACACTAAACCATGGACAGTAGAAACTAACGCCTAGGAATGACATTCATACACGCTGAGAATATATTAGACAGTACAGTCTATGACAAAAAGATACTAAACCTGGGAAAGTGAAGACTGTGAATGCGGCCAAAGCCTTACAAAAGACATCAACCTTATGAAGCGAAGACTAACATTCTGAAAGAAGATTAACTAAAGAATATGAAAGGTCAGCATTTAGCTCTATAATCAAGCTGACACTAACCCTTTAGATACAAAAAACGATTTATAAGCCCTATGGTAAAGTAAGGCAATGTTGCCAATAGCCCGCAAGGGGCCATATTAGGGATATCACTGCATTAAAGTTAAATCACAACTCGTTACATGAAAAAGAATCAGCACACAACCCTTCAAATACACTTTCTAAAACTGCACCGGAAATTTTGTTAAAAATCTTTCCTCCATAAAGTTTTAGATCAGATGAAAAATGTTAATCTCTTTCAGAAATTCAAAGATCACATCAGGTGAGACACCTCTGGAAAAGGTTTTCATGGGGTCTGCTGTTAAGTATTTATGTCTCACATCGTGCAAGTCCCAGCACTCGAAAAGAGTATGTTTCACTGTGAGTGGTGCAAGACATGAAATGCACCACAGAGCCCCCATACCTTTAAAAGATAAGAATGGGACTAAAGGAGTGGACTGTATGCAAACAGCGCAAGATTTCTTTCTATACGGCCGCCTCGGGAAAATGGTAAAAACTCTTTCAGGCTTGGACGGATTTTAAATAGTTTTTTTTTAATCCGTCTGCATGTTCCATTTCTCTTGCCAGAGGTCTTTGACGTAAGCCTGGGATTTGGATTTCATATCAGTGTGAGGGATAGACAATCTGCTCATCTTTTCTTGTGGCGCTGTAGCAAGTGGGTCAACCAACTCGTTGCCTCAACTGCACGCATGTCTTAGAACCCAAGCAAAAACTATGTTATATCCATCTGATTTCAGAGAGGTGTACAATTTGAATAATTTCATCAGCTGAGGGAGCTTGAGGTTACGGCTGGCAGTGGCGTCCAAAGCAGAAAGTGAGTGACAAAATGTGGAAATCTATGTTTTCATTTAGAGACTATTTCAAGAGCCAGGACCAAGGCGTCAACTCAGCAGTGTAGATGGAGCCGTCAGTGGGAGTGTGTTTAGAACATCTGAGGACGTGTTGCACAATACACAGTTGAGGGAACCCTCTCCTCAAATTTGGAACCGTCGGTGAAAATTCTTCTGAAGAAGGGAAACTTGGAACACAGTCTGGCGAAAAAGGACTTGTACGCCACGGAGCTAGTGGTATTTTTACGGTATGAGGCTAAATCAAACCGGATCTCTGGAGTGAAGAAAGTCCATGGTGGGTCTTCAGGAAACTTGGATAAATCAAACACGACTCAAAGGTCTATCTCTGCATTGTTCAAATGAGCAAGCATACGAATTCCCAAGTGTGAATGAACTGGGATGGTCGTCGTGTTTCTTTGGGAACTTTGGGTCAAAAATACGGTCATATACAGGGTTTGGGAGTTCAGAAAAGAGATTCAACGTGTAGTTTAAGGTACGTTTCAGCCAACAGTTTGAGAGGGATGGTTCTCCTGCCTCAGCACACAGGGTTAAAACAGGGATGGTGCGGAATGCAGACAGAGTTGAAGCCCTTGATGCGGATAGGATCAAGACTTTTCAGGTCGGAAGTTCTGACCGATGCCTTAGACTACACATCCATAGTCCAGTTTGAAGCAGATCAGAGCCCTGTAAAAATGCACAAGAGTTTTCTTATTTGCGCCCCAATCCATGTGTGCCAGAGCTTCCTGAATGCTCAGTGCTTTCTAACTAGCAGTTTTTGTGTGTTGGATGACACATCACTCGTTTTCATGGCACTCAGCAGCTGCTCCGACAAGCCCTATGAGGCAAAGGCACTAAAACCTATCAAAATAAAGCCGATAAAAGAAGTGCATAGCTGTAAGAAACGAGAACTCTAAAACCTTTGAAAGGAAGATGCTTTATCTATAGAGCGAAAACACTACAACTTTTAAAAAGGGGAACCTTAACTGCCTAAAACGACTACACTAGCCAAAGGAGGATAGCAAATGCCATCACAGAAAGTCGAGAATACTTGCACTATTTGAAAAGTGACCACCAGCTCCCTTAGGAGGAAATTGAAACCGTCTTTAATTTGTATCCTTGTGTTTGGCAAACTCGTTAAAAATCAATTTGGTGGACTCGCTAAGAATTACTTGTGAAGTCTGAAAGCTATGAAAGGTCTCACATGCCGACTGATTATCATGTCAGGCTTTCTGTGGGTAAAGGACACTCCGATCAGGAGTACCAGGTGCGCACTAGGAAATATCTCAGGAAGAGGATCAAAGACTTCCTCAAGAGCTCTGCAGCCTGAACCAAAATGATCTGAAAGCATGCGTCCATGCTCCAGATCCCTTGATTCACAAGACCTGCTCCAGAGCTCGATTCAGCCTTTCACACCTTTCCAGGAAACATTCCCTCTGGTACTCCCCGTTTTGTGTCCTTGTTCCCCAGAACACCGACATTCGAAACTGCCTTATCGTCATGGCCATATGAAAAATGAGTGGACTGTAAAGCGCTTAGTGCTTGGTGTCTTTCTGCGGATAGGCGCTATTTAAGTCTTCATAATAATGATAATGAAAATAGACACCGAATCCTAAAAAAGACTAAGCCCAAGAGAAAAGCCATATAAATCTCTGAAGGAGACACAGGCCAGGAAAGAATAAGACCTGCGAATGAAGGAAACACTATACCTAGATAAAGATGACATTAAACCCTTTGTGTGAAGGAGGCACCGAACCAGGAAATAAGACGATAAACGTGTGAACGAGACCCCAAATTCCTAGGAAAAGACAAAACACCAAAAAATGCCTAACCATCTGAAAGGTATGGTAATGTTGCTTATAGCCCAGCCAGCCACAAAGGGCCATGTCAGAGCTGTCACTGCACTGAAGACATCCACACAACCCTTTAAAGTACACCTAAAAACGCATGGAAATTTTGTTTAGAACATTTCATCTGTGAAATCTTAGATCAGATGAAAACTGTTGATCTCTTTGAAAAATTTAAAGATCACATCAGGTGGGACATCTCTGAACAAGGTTTTCACGAGTCTGTTGTAAAATGCTTATGGCTCAAACCATACAAGTCCGAACACTCTAAAAGAATATGTTTCACTGTGAATGGTATGACATGGAATGGACCTTCTTCACTCTTTTAAAAGAAACGAACGAGTTACAAACGAATGGCCAGCGTGCAGCTGGCATAGAACTGTTTCTCCTTTGCGACCACCAGAGGTAGATGAGAGGAACAGTCGGATCTGAAAAAGTTTAGTATGATGTCTGTGAACTCCAATCCTCATGCCAGGTCTCTGATATAACCACTAACCTTCGGTTTCAAATCTGAGTAGGGGATAGATATGTTGGGCAGTTTCTTCGTTGTGGCATTTTCCCCGAATGCCAACGTGACCAGGAACGCAAGCTAAGAACAATCTTATGACCTTCCGCTTTCAAAGAGGTAAAAAGTTTTCAAGACTTTAAAAGTTCAGAATGATGGAGGTAATGGCCAGCTACAGCCTACGAAGCTGACAGCGAATCAGACAAAATCAGAAAAGTCCTTGTTTATAGACAGAGATCATCTTCAGCACTAGAACCAAAGCTGTTACTTTCAGCAGAGTAAACAGAACTATCTGACGGAACATGCTTTGATGACATTTGAAAAGAAACAGCGGGACAATAGGCTGCACAAGCTACTCCATCAGCGGACTTTAAACCATCTGTAAACATTGAAAGGATGGGAATTTTGTACAGAGATCGGCAAACATTGCCTTGTATGCCTGATGTTTGGTAAATTCTTCGCGAAAAGCAGCAAGATCAAAGCGTGTTTCCGATGTGGAAAAAGGTCCATGGAGGCTTTTCTGGAAACTTGGAGAAGTCGGACAACTCCTAGATCAAGACCTGCATTCTGCCCATGGGCTGCATATGAAGTCCAAACTTAGGAATGCAGATGGGATTTTCTTTAAATTTACTTTGAAAAGGATTAAAAACGCAGTCACAAGCAAGGTTTTCTGGTTCAGAGAACTATCTGAGATAGTAATTTAAGGACAGTGTCAGCCTGCGGTTGGATGATGAGGATTCACATGCCTCTGCACACAGGCTGTACACAAAGGTGGTTCGGAATGCTCCCAGACAAAGACGAAGCCCTTGATGATGAATAGGATCCAAGAGTTTCAGATAAGAGGATCTTGCAGAGCTGTACACAGCACATCCATAGTCCAGTTTAGAACGGACCAAGGTTCTGTGCAGATGCAGCAAAGTTTTCTCAGCCTATGCTACGAGCCGCAGAATGTTTAAAGCTTTCTGCCAATAAGTTTTTATTGCTAATGTGACTAAGGACGTTAAGCTTTTGATCAAAAACTCCCAGAAATTTGGCCGCCTTTACAGGTGGAGTGGGAGATTTCCCTTTTTGGATTTCAGGATCAGCAAAGAACTGTCCAAGATTATGAAAATGAATGCACTGGATCCTAGTAGCAGACAGGTAAAGCCATTTTCTTCTGCCCATAAATGTATTTTATTTACACAAAGCTGGAGCCTGCACTGAACACTTGGATATAAGCTTCTAGTTGCACAGATGGCAAAATCTACAGACAACGAGCAATCGGAACCCCGTTGAACTGAATCAACAATGTTGATTTTTATGCAAACCATCTGAAGGAACACGTCCATGACGTCCAAAGAACCGCGAACTAAACACTACGCAAGAATATTTGACCCGGCACAACACTTGAAGTGTCAGATAAAGTCACCAGCTGCCGTGGCCAAGTGGTTAGCGTCACGGACTCCCGGCTGGCAGGTCGTGGGTTCGATTCCCATCAGTCAGGTATGATTTTTCTGCCCCAACCGGCTCTTACCCAGAACTGCATTTGCTCAGTTGAGAAGATTGTGACCACACAGTCAAGTTTCGTCCACTTAATAGATACGTCTCTGACAATGTTGCTCAAACTTCGTGACCAACACTGCAGGTGTCTGTATTTCTCGGGCCTGGTTGACGCCAGGATATCTCATGAAAATAAGTGTCGAGTACAACCCTGTCATGCAGTCTCAGACCGGAATGGAAATCCATAGCATCATCTTCATCCTTATTCTCATCGATCAGCATTATAAAGCTCTCAACTTCTGTGGCCCTTCATGCCCTGTTCTCATGGTGACCTCAGTTTCGATGTCCTCTCCACATCTTTGGCCTTGTTTTGATTCCGACAGGGTTACGGACATTGGCGAGTCCATTGGGGCTGTCGTTAGACGAACGTGCCGGCGCCCTCCGGAGGGAGAGCACACTCACGCAGGCTCTGCGACTAAGCAAATATTGTCGTCCGTAGGGGGCTTAGTAGGTGGTGTCCTACGTATGCTGGATCACAACAGGAGCCACTGAACACCACTGAAGTGACTCGGAAGCAGTGCAGCGGCTGCTCCGGTGGCTTGCCACTTGACGGCTTCATATTGATTGCAGACTGCCGTGCCAGGGATGCAGTAGGCCGGGCCGGGCCAGGCTGCGTCTGTGTCGGAATGAGCAGTGTGGGTGCAATGCCACTGAAGTGACACTGAAGATGGGCAAACAAAACAAAAAATAAAGAAAAGCTCGCCACCACTCTCCTTGTATTTTGTTGCCTTCCCCGAATTGATTCTTGCTGCTCCCCGTTTTCCATGGTCGTTGATGCACGAGTGCCTTGCCCCTGTTGACAAAAACGCCGATATTTTCTGTGAACTTTGATCATTCTGTGCAAATGATTCCGACTCACTAAAATTCAGCAAAATGATTCTGATTTTACAAAGTATCTGCGTTCTGTTATCTTGCAATCTAACAATATTCAGGTTAGTACGATATGTTATATGAACAACATAAAAGCTTTCAACAATCTTCCATAAGAAAACATTGTGCAGTACCCTTTTACGCTCCAATTTAGGCTTCACATAGCTTAAGACAGATTGCTATGAACGAACTGGTCGATTGATATTCGGTGGAGGAACACTTAGCAACGCATCGTATGCCAGCAACTTCATTAAAATAAAGATCAACGTTTCTCAGCCTCTCACCTGTGTGTGTGTGTGTGTGTGTGTGTGTGTGTGTGTGTGTGTGTGTGTGCCTGTGCGTGTAGCGCATGTGTGTATGTAATACAGTGTTTAGGCGAGAGGATTGTAGTCATTAGTTTCCAGTTCAAGCTCTGAGAAAAGAGTCATTTTGAAAAATCTGTTTCAGTGGTATATTCATATATTTCTTAATGCTTTATGCCAAGGGACAGAATCCACACGCGCACATACTCCATGGATGCGAAACGAATCGCAAAAATGTTCGACATCCATCCCGCCCCCAACATTTTCCCCCACCGCCTTTCCATCTACTTCTCTAACCACGAGAGATCTTATCCGAGCACTGTTCTTGCAACTGTTATCAGGATCTCAATATACTTTAGTCTCTCTCCTCCAGCTGTCTCAGATCGGTTTTAATGCATTTGTATTTTATTAGTTGAAAAACTCTGTGTGTGTGTGTGCGTGTGCGTGCGTGCGTGCGTGTGCTTGCGTGTTTGTAGAGAGAGAGAGACACTAGGGGGGGGGGGGGGGAGTGGAGAGAGAGTGTGAGAGAGACAGGAACAGAGAGAGAGAGCGAGTTGGTCCAGCAGAAGTCGCAATTCTTCCTGCATCCCATGAGAACGGATTCTCTGGAAGCCTGTAGTAACGCTGTGAACTCGGAAGACGATCTTGGTAGTATCTCGTCCCTCGAGTCGTATGCCCTGGGCGAGGATGGAGGTGGCTGTGGAAGATGTAGTGCGACGGCTCGTGGTTGACCAGTTGTGATTCCCGCAGACAGTCCTTTATGATCTGCCACAAATGAAACCGCAAATTACATTCTGACCAAGAAGTCGCCGCTAAATTCTGACAAATACACTAAAGCATGGTCAGTAGAAACTAACGCCTAGGAATGACATTCATACACGCTGAGAATATAGAAGACGGTACAGTCTATGACAAAAAGAGGATACTAAATCTGGGAAAGTGAAGACTGTGAATGCGCCCAAAGCCTTACGAAAGACAACCTTATGAAGCGAAGACTAACATTCTGAAACATTAACTAAGGAATATGTAAGGACAGCATTTAGCTCTATAATCAAGCTGACACTGACCCTTTAGACAAAAAAAAAATATTTAAAAGCTCTATGGTAAAGCAAGGTAATGTTGCCAACAGCCAGCAAAGGGCCACATCTGGGATATTACCGCATTCAAGTTAACTCAAGTCATTACATGAAAAAAGCAGCACACAACCCTTTAAATACACCTAAAACCGCACCGGAAATTTTGTTAAAAATCTTTCCTCCGTAAAATCTCAGATCACGTGAAAAATGTTAATCTCAGAAATTCAAAGATCACATTAG
This sequence comes from Conus canariensis, assembly GCA_033310375.1. Lineage (NCBI taxonomy): Eukaryota > Metazoa > Mollusca > Gastropoda > Neogastropoda > Conidae > Conus > Conus canariensis. The sequence goes on from CM065732.1 coordinate 59,553,337, forward strand.
GTGGGACATCTCGGAAAAAGGTTTTCATGGAGTCTGCTGTAAAGTGTTTGTCTCACATGGTGCAAGTCCCAACACTAACACTGTAAGTGGTGCATGACATGAAATGCACCACGGAGCTTCATCACCTTTAAAAGAAACGAATGGGTGTAAAAGGAGTGGCCTGTATGCAAACAGCACACGACTTTTTTCTTTACGGTCGCCTCGAGAAAACGGTAAAAACACATTCAGGTTTGGACGGATTTTAAATATTTTTTTTTAATCCGTCTGCAAGTTCCATTTCTCTTGCCAGAGGTCTTTGACGTAAGCCTGGGATTTGGTTTTCATATCAGTGTGAGGGATAGACAATCATCTCATCTTTTCTTGTGGCACTGTTGGCAAGTGGGTCGACCAACTCGTTGCCTCAACTGCACGCATGTCTTAGAACCCAAGCAAAAGCTATTTTATATCCATCTGATTTTAGAGAGGTGTACAGTTTGAATAATTTCATCAGTAGAGGGAGTTTGAGGTTATGGCTGGCAATGGCCTCCAAAGCAGAAAGCGAGTCTGACAAAATCAGGAAATGTATGTTTTCATTTAGAGACTATTTCAAGAGCCAGGACCAAAGCTGTCAACTCAGCAGTGTAGATTAAGCTGTCAGTGGGAATGTGTTCAGAACATCTGAGAAGGACCTGTTGATGGAGCTATTCGAGGGAGTGTGTTTGGAACATCTGAGGAGGACCTGTTGCACAATACACAGCTGAGGCAACCCCCTTCTCAGATTTAGAACCATCGGTGAAAATTCTTCTGAAGGATGGAAACTTGGAACACAGTTCGGCAAAAAAGGACTTGTACGCCACGGAGCTAGTGATATTTTTTACGGTACGAGGCTAAATCAAACCGGATCTCTGGAGTGAAGAAAGTCCATGGTAGGTCCTCAGGAAACTTGGATAAATCAAACACGGCTCAAAGGTCTATCTCTGCTTTGTTCAAATGAGCAAGCATATGAATTCCCAAGGGGGAATGGAACTGGGATAGTCGTCGAGTTTCGTTTGGAACTTTGGGTCAAAAACACTGTCATATACAGGGTTTAGGGGTTCAGAAAAGGGATTCAACGTGTAGTTTAAGTTTCAGCCAACAGTTTGAGAGGGATGGTTCTCCTGCCTCAGCACACAGGGTATAAACAGGGGTGGTGCGGAATGCCGAGTTGAAGCCCTTGATGGCGGATAGGATCTAGACTTTTCAGGTCGGAAGTTCTGGCCGATGCCTTAGACTACACATCCATAGTCCAGTTTGAAGCGGATCAGAGCCCTGTAAAACTGGAGAAGTTTTCTTATCTGCGCCCCAATCCATGTGTGCCAGAACGTCCTGAATGCTCAGTGCTTTCTAACAAGCAGTTTTTGAGTGTTGGATGACAACAAACTCGTTTTCATGGCACTCAGCTGTTCCGACAAGCCCCATGAGGCGAAGGCACTAAAACCTATCAAAGTAAGACAGTAAGCCGATAAAAGAAGTGCATAGCTGTAAGAAACCAGAATTCTAAAACCTTTGAAAGGAAGATGCTTCATCTATAGAGCGAAAACACTACAACTTTTAAAAAAGGGGAAACTTTACTGCCTAAGACGACTACACTAGCCAAAGGAGAGGATAGCAAATGCTATCACAGGAAGTCGAGAGTACTTGTACTATTTGAAAGGTGACCCCCAGCTCCCTTAAGAGGAGGAAATTAAAATCGTCTTGTAATTTTTGTCTTCGTTTTTGCCAGACTCGTTAACAATTAATTTGGCGGACTCGCTAAGAATTATTTGTGAGATCTGAAAACTGTGAAAGGATTCACATGATGAATGATTACCATGTCAGGCTTTCTGTGGATAAAGGACACTCGGATCAGGAGTACCAGGTGCGCACTAGAAAATCTCGGGAAGAGGATCAAAGACTTCCTCAAGAGCTCTGCAGCCCGAACCAAAATGACCTGAAAGCATGCGTCCATGCTCCAGATCCCTTGATTCACAAGACCTGCTCCATAGTTCGATTCAGTCTTTCATGCCTTTCCAGGAAACATTCCCTCTGGTACTCCCCGTTTTGTATCATTGTTCCCCAGAACACCCGACATTCGAAACTGGTTTATCGTCATGGCCATATGAAAAATGAGCGTGGATCGTAAAGCGCTTAGAGCTTGGTGTCTTTCCGTGGATAGGCGCTATATGTCTTCATAATAATAATGAAAATAGACACCGAATCCCAGAAAAGAAGACTAAGCCCAAGAGAAAAGCTATTTAAATCTCTGAATGAAGGAGACACTGAAGCCAGGAAAGAATAAGACCTGCGTATGAAGGAAACACTATACCTAGATAATGACATTAAACCCTTTGTATGAAGGAGGCACTGAACCTGGAAATGAACGATGATGAATCTGTGAACAAAGAGACCCCGAATTCCTAGGAAAAGACAAAACATACACCAAAAAATGCCAAACCATCTGAAAGGCATGGTAATATTGCTTATAGCCCAGCCAGCCGCAAAGGGCCATGTCAGGGCTGTGACCTTGTTGAAGACATCCACACAACCCTTTAAAGTACACCTAAAAACACAACAGAAACTTTGTTTAAAACATTTCTGTGAAATCTTAGATCAGATGAAAAATGTTGATCTCTTTGAAAAATTTAAAGATCACATCAGGTGGGACATCGTACATGACATGGAACGGACCATGGAGCTTCTTCACTCTTTAACAGAAACGAATGAGTTACACACGAATGGCCATGTGCAGCCAACATAGAACTGTTTCTCCTTTGCGACCACCAGAGGTAGATGAAAGGAACACTTAGGTTTGGTCGGATCTGGAAAAGTTTAATATGATGTCTGTGTACTCCAGTCCTCCAACCAGGTCTCTAACCTTCGGTTTCAAACCTTAGTAGGGGATAGATATGTTGGGCAGTTTCTTCGTTGTGGCATTCCTGGCAAACGATCAGCCTTTTTATTTCCCTGAAAGCCAACGTGACCAGGAACCCAAGCTAGAGCAATGTTGTGATCTTCCGCTTTCAAAGAGATAAAAAAAGTTGTAAAGAGTTTAACAGTTCAGGATGATGGTGGTAACAGCCAGCTATGGCCTACAAAGCTGACAGTGAATGAGACAAAATCAGGAAGTCCTTGTTTATAGGCAGAATTCATCTTCAGCATTAGAACCAAAGCAATTAGTTTCAGCAGAGTAAACAGAACTATCTGACGGAATATATTTTGAAAAGGAACAGTTTGGCATGAGGCTGCACAAGCTACTCCATCATCGGACTTGAAACCATCAGTAAACATTGTCTGAAAAGATGAGAATTTTGTACAGAGATCAGCAAACATTGCCTTGTATGCCTGATGACTGGTGGATTCTTTGCGAAAAGCAGCAAGATCAAAGCGTGTTTCTGATGTGAAAAATGTCCTTGGAGGCTTATCTGGGAACTTGGAGAAGACAACTCCAAGATCAAGACCTGCATTCTGCGCATGGGCTGCGTACAAAGTCCAAACTTAAGAATGCAGATTGGATTTTTTTTTCTAATTTACTTTGAAAATAAGGATTACAAACACAGTCACAAGCATAGTTTTCTGTTTCAGAGAACAATCTGAGGTAGTAATTTAAGGATACTGCGGTTGGATAATGATTCACATGCCTCTGCATACAGGCTGTACACAGCACATCCATAGCCCAGTTTAGAACCGACTAAGGCTCTGTAGAGGCGCAGCAAAGTTTTCTGATCAGCGCCCCAGTCAGTCTATGCTACGACCTGCAGACCGTTTAAAGCTTTGTGTCAAGATGTTTTTAAATGCTTAATGCGACTAAGGAAGTTACGCTTTTGATAAAAAAAAAAATGACTCCCAGAAATTTGGCCGCCTTTACAGGTGGAATGGGAGGTTTCCCTTTTTGGATTTCAGGATCAGCAAAGAACTGTCCATGATTATGAAATGAATGCACTGGATCCTAGTAGCAGAAAAGGTAAAGCCATTTTCTTCCGCCACAGATGTATTTTATTTACATAAAGCTGGAGCCGGCGCTGGACACTTGGATATAAGCTTCCAGTTGCGCAGAGGGCAAAATCTACAAACGAGCAGTCAGAACACTTGAATTGAATCAACAATGTTGTTGATTGTTATGCAAACCATCTGAAGGAACACGTCCATGACGTCCAAAGAACCACGAACTAAACACTATGCAAAAATATTTTGACCCTGCACAACACTTAAAAGTGTCAGATAAGTCACCAGCCACCGTGGCCAAGTCGTTAGCGTTGCGGACTCCCGGCTGGCAGGTCGTGGGTTCGATTCCCATCAGTCAGGATTTTTCTGCCCCAACTGGCACCTACCCAGATCTCAGTTTGCTCAACTGGGAAGACTGGGACCACACAGTCGAGTTTTGTCCACTTAATGGATACGTCTCTGACAGCGTTGCTCAAACTTCTTGACCAACACTGCAGGCGTCTGTATATCTCGGGCCTGGTTGATGCCTGGATATATCATGGAAATAAGCGTCGAGCACAGCCCTGTCATGCAGTCTCAGACCGGAATGGAAATCCGTAGCATCATCTTAATCATGCTCATTCTCATCGACCAGTATTGTAAAGCTCTCAACTTCTGTGGCCCTTTATGCCCTGTTCTCGTGGTGATCTGTTTCGATGTCCTCTCCACATCTGTGGCCTTGTTTTGATTCCGACAGGGTCACAGGTATTGGCGAGTCCATGGGGGCTGTCAATAGACGAACGTGCCGGCGCCCTCTGGAGGGAGAGCTCACTCACGCCGGTTCCGCGACTAAGCAAATATTGTCTGTAGGGGGCTTAGTAGGTGGTGTCCTACGTATTTTGGATCACAACAGGAGCCACTGAACACCACCGAAGTGACTCGGCAGCAGTGCAGCGCCTCCTGCGGCGGCTTGCCACTCGACGGCTTCATACCGATTGCTCCCTGTAGATTGCCGTGCCGGGGCTGCCGTCTGTGTCGGAATGAGCAGTGTGGGTGCAATGCCACTGAAGTGGCACTGAAGATGGGGCAAAAAAAAAGAGTAAATCAAAGCTCGCCACCACTCTCCTCGTATTCTGTTGCCTTCCCCGATTGATTCTTGCTGCTCCCCGTTTTCCACGGTCGTTGATGCACGACTGCCTTGCCCCTGTTGACAAAAACACCGATATTTTCTGCGAACTTTGACTACTCTGCGCAAATGATTCCGACTCACTAAAATTCAGCAAAATGATTCTGATTTTACAAAGTATCTGCGTTCTGTTACCTTGCAATCTAACAATATTTAGGTTAGTACGATAGAGTATATGAACATAATAAAAGCGTTCAACAATCTTCCATTGGAAAACATTGTGCAATATCCTCTTACGCTCCATTTTAGGCTTCACATAGGTTAAGACAGAGATTGCTAAGAACGAACTGGTCGATTGATATTCGGTGGAGGAACATTTAGCAACGCATGGTATGCCAGTAACTTCATTACAATAATAAAGATCAATGTTTCTCAACCTCTCACCTGTGTGTGTGTGTGTGTGTAGTGCGTGCGCGCGCGTGTGTGTGTGTGTGTGTGTGTGTGTAGTGCGTGCGTGTGTGTGTGTGTGTGTATGTGTGTGTGTGTGTATGTGTGTGTGTATGTATGTGTGTGTGTATGTGTGTGTGTATGTGTGTGTGTGTATGTGTGTATGTGTGTGTGTGTGTATGTGTGTGTGTGTGTGTGTATGTGTGTGTGTGTGTATGTGTGTGTGTGTGTGTGTGTGTAATACAGAGTGTTTAGGCGAGAGGATAGTAGGCATTCGTTTCCAGTTCAAGCTCTGAAGAAAAAGGTCATTTTGAAAAATCTGTCTCAGTGGTATATTCATATATTTCTTAATACTTTAAGCCAAGGGAGAGAATCTACACGCGCACATACTGCATGGATACGAAACGAATCGCAAAAATGTTCGACATCCATCGCGCCTCCAACCTTATCCCCCACCGCCTTCTCCCCCCCCCCCTCTAACCACGAGTGTCTTATTTGAACACTGTTCTTGCAACCGTTATCAGGATCTCAATATACTTTATCCTCTCTCTCTTCTCCAGCTGTCTCAGATCGGTTTTAGTACATTTGTGTTTTGTTGGTTACAAAACTGTGTGTGCGTGTGTGTGTGTGTGCGTGTGTGTGTGTGTGTGTGTGGCGCGTGTGCGTTGTGTGTGTGTGTGGTGCGTGCGTGCGTGCTTGCGTGTTTGTAAAGAGAAAGTAGCGGGAAGGAGAGAGAGAGAGAGTGTGTGTGTGTGTGTGTGTGTGTGGGGTGTGTGTGTGTGTGTGTGTGTGTGTGTGTGTGTGAGAGAGAGAGAGAGAGAGAGAGAGAGAGAGAGAGAGAGAGAGAGAGAGAGAGAGAGAGAGAACTGACTCGTGTTCAACACGGTCTTTCCTACCTCGCTACCAATTCCGACGGTTGCCCAGAAAAACGATGAACGCCTAAGAACGAGACACCAGGTCCACTGATGTAATGGTTCCAGTCCAAATGCTGAATGAATCCTCTACCGACAGTTCTGGGACATGTGTCACTGTTAAAGCGGCCCTGAAACATACAGTACTTCTGTCAAATCTGCAGTGGCGAACAGACATATGCCCTTTCTTAAGGAAAAAAACAAGCCAAGACTATACAATGTGCTGAAAAAATCTTTTATCCGAAGAAACGAAATTGACAACTGAAACGCAAAATTCAGATAATCTATACGTTTCTGTTTGCGTACGGCTGGAGTTGTTGAGTTGATTTCGACATTTTGTTAATTATTTAATGTTTAGTATGAGCTGGTTTCAAAAGTTACTTAGTAGATATGCGTGAGTCTCTTTTATAGCTCTCTTCGTCTCTAGTAGTTACTTTAAAGGGAAAAAATCCGAAAAAAAAACTTTAAAAACTTTCTAGTATCCGACCTGTCATCAAAGTGCAGAAGTCAGCGTCTTGGACGTACGGCTACGGGCTGAAGGGTCGAATCCCATCAGCAGCCTTTACTGGTGGAAGATTTCAGCCCCAGCCGGCTCCTGTCCAAAGTCGAGTGCTATGGGTTCACATGGAATGTCCGAAACCACAATTATTAATTTTACTTGAAGAGAACAAAAGTAAACAGTATTTTTTTTCATACCAAACCTACCCAGTAATTCTGCATGCAGCTCTTCCTTCTAGGCTCGGTAAACGCTAGTAACTACTATCAAACATCCCTGTGTTGGAGTCTAAGACCGGAACAATCTCAACACCCTCATGATTCTCATCTCCGATCATTACGAAGGCACATTTCAGCAAATTCTGCGACTTGTCCGAGTCGCCTGAACTGCGATTCCCTCTCTACATACAGACCCTTAGTCGGCGAGTGCCCCAGTCACCGGAATGGGCAGTTAATGGGGAGTTTGGCTGTACGACTGGAGCGGCATTCTGTTAGAAGAGGATGTTCATGCAGTCCTGCTTGTAAATAGTGTGAGCGTGGATGAGTGTATGCAAGCCAGCGTGTTTGTATGCGCGCGAGCGTGTGTGTGTGTGTGTGCGCACGCGCGCGCCTTGTGTGTGTATGTGTGTGCGCGCGCGCGCGCTCGCGTGTATACATGCATACACATATCGGTAGTGGGTAGAGATTCGAGGAGAGGGAACAAGGGTAGGATTGGGGGATGGGGGGCGAAGCATGCTACCGGGGTTCCCCAACAATTTTGTCACCCATTTCAAAAGAAAACTCTGTTTTGTGAAATACAGAATGCCGACACTCTCAGCAGAAACAAAGAGGATAATGGAAGCTTGGAAACAAGCAATTTCCCATTTTACACCCGTTCATATCTGTAAAATGTTTCTTGCACCGCTCTTGAAACTGATCGATTTCAACGTTGCAAACTCATCCACCCCTTATCACTTGATCCCTTTGAAAACCTAACTGTTCTCAAACTATTTGAGCTTACCATTGAAGGCGGTGTTGTACCTGGTGCAGTCTGGTTTGAAGCCCTGAACGATTCTCGTCTCGGTCGCCGTCTCTCTGGCAGACCCATCAGATGAATTCGGCTGTCCTTTGGAGAACCCCAAGGCACCCACACAGCCGCCGTACCTCTGGCCGGATACCGTCTCTCAGGTCAGCATGGCTTGGGCATTCTGTTGGACATGCTGTGACGTCTGCTCCACTCGCCCACGCTGGCTGAAGGGTTAGGGACAATCTTCAACTTTCGACCAATGTCCTGTTCAAGGACTGTAGATGGTGATTTGATCAGTTCAAACACAACGTGGGGCATCCCTGGCTTCATGCATCCCCTGGGGACAGATTCTGAGAGTTTCTAGCACTGCTGCGTTGAACACAGCGAGTCTTGGTAATAACCAGACCCTAGATTTGCATGCCCTTTGTGGGGATGGTATTTGTCCTGGAAGACGTAGTACAATGGTCCTCAGGTAGACTGGTTCTGATTCCCGGAGAGTGATCACCCTTAATGATCTAGCAAATAAAAAATCTGACGAAGGAGAAATTGCTCAACCGTGAGAATGAAGACATTAAATCCTATGAAGACGAGACTAAAGCCTAGGAGGAAAGTTCATGAACACTGTGCGTGGAATATCATCATCAAAGTCTATGAAACAATAAAACTGGGAAGAACAATCTATGCCCTGTGAATGAAGCATATGCCCTAAACAAAACGACACGGAAATCAACGTTAGTAAAGAGGACTCTGTCATTCTGAAACGTTACACTAAACTATACGAGAGGTGGACATTAAAACCAACTAAAGTGGAAGAAGAGCAACACTGACAAAAAGGACTGTAAACCCTACAGAGGAATGATGCTAAAACTTACTTAAAGAGAGAAAAACTACAAGTTGAGAATATTTAAACCATAAAAAGGACACTAAACCACATAGGAGGACCCTAAACCTTGTGAAAAAAGGAAACTAAGCCCCAAGAAAACACCATATGAAAGGACACTAAACCTCTTGGAAAGATGACGCTAAAGCCTACAAACATATGAAACTACACTGCAAGAAAAGCGTAACCAATGGCCATGAAAGGAGGAGACCAAGCCTTAGGGGAAAGAGAACAGTAAAGTCTGTGAACAGAGGAAACCAGGTCGCCCAGGACAACGCTCGCTACTTAAAAAGAATACCTAAACCTATGAAAGAACATTAAACAAGAGCATATTTATGCACATAAAAAAAAACAATACTACTTAAAAGACGACGCCAAATCGTGCTAAAAAAAGGGCAGCAGAACGTATGAATGGATCCACATGTTGACGCTGCCACGGATGTTGTGTGTATTAAAGGACACTCAGATCAGGAGGTACCAGGTGCGCACTAGGGAATATTTCTGGAAGAGCTCTACGGACATCCTCAACACTACTGCAGCTCAGTCCCAGATGATCTGAAAACATGCGTCCATGTTCCAGATCCCTGAAATAGGAGACCTGCTACGTAGCGGAGTCAACCATGCTCTCCCCGAAGATATTTCCTCTGGTACCCCCTGTTTTGTGTCCTTGTACACAGAACATTGGCATAAGAAACCAGAACTATGTAGAGCTTATGAACGACCGACACTAAACGCTAGAAAGACGCACAAAACACGGGAGGGAAAACGCTAAATTTTGTGAACCAAGAAGACAAGCTATGACAAAGAGGACACTAAGCCCATTTCATGAAGGAGACAAAACAGAAAAAAAGAAACATTATGAAGGAAGAAGACACTGAATCCTCAGAAAATGAAGGCAAACCATCTGAAAAGCACACGGTGAACCTCTCCACAGGACCAGGTATTGAACTCTAGTAGACCTAGAATCTTGTTTTTAAATAATCAACAAAAATAGGAAACACCTGGAGGGGGGGGGGGGGCTGTATCAGAAACGTGGAGAAAGAATAAGAAAAAAAGAGAAAACGATTTTAAGCACAAGACCACCGCGCCAACTGTCCTAGTGCTAGGTTGCATTCCCCGAGTTCACTCAGGGTCTTCGTTTTCCACGGCCGTTGGTGCAGGAGTTCTTTGCCCCTGTTGATGTAAACAAATGTCTTGACAAGTGAATTATTGTGCAAATACTTCTCAAATACAAACTTCACTAAACTAATTTGATTTTTAATGTTTGTGCGCCTCTGTCCTTTTCACAACAAACAAGTATTTTTTTTAACCAAACCGAATGCTCACAATCTCTACACTTGTTAAAAAAACGATTAGAGTGCGCACGTGTGTCAGCAGAGTGGAGGGGTGTGGTGTTTGTGGGGAGATTGATTGATTGATTGTGTGTGTGTGTGTGTGTGTGTGTGTGTGTGTGTGTGTGTGTGTGTGTGTGTGTGTGATTTGATTTAATTTAATCTAAAAGTTTATACGCTCTCTTCTTTCATCAGGTTTAGGATCTCTTTTCGCATGGTTTAGCACAATCTTCCACCATGCCTCATTTCTCCATCTCTCCCCTACAATGAAAATCTCATTTCTGCACTGTTGCTGAAATCAACATCGGAATTTCCTAACAAATCTTTCCCCCTTTTCTCTGTTCCCAATTTTCCAGAATATGCGTTTGAGGTCAGTTATGATCTGTCGGTTGAAAAAGGTGAGAATATTTTCCTCAGCACTGTTACTAAAGAACTGACAGTCGAGTTTCCTGTAACAGATTTAGTCAGGTCGATAAGGACGGGGCAGGAAAAAGGTGGCAAGGTACGGAGAGGAGGTGTGGGGAGAATGGAGGGATGAAGGAGTGGGGAGGGAGAGTTGGAGATCCACTCAACAACGCGTAAAAAAGGGAGAGATGGGGCTACAAGAATCCATTTGAAAAAAAAAGCAAAAACCCTACAAAGTCCTGACTTCAAACAAATCATTGTAACTACACCTACCTACCTGCCTATTACCTGCCTTGCAAAAGCAAACCTCACTCTTTATATACCAGCTTAAAAACTGCTTCAAAATACAAAACCTACATCATCGTCAATTGTCTTTATAGCACTTGGGTGGTGGTGCCATATGAATCCCTTCCGGAGACGTGTATATTCTTGGTGAGGATGGCAATTGTCCTGGAAAACGTAGCAAAATGGTTCTCTGGTAGGCCGATACTAATTCTCGGAGAGTGGTCACTCTTGATGGCCTGCCGAAAGAAAAACCTTAGATTATATTTTGAAGAAGAATAGGTCACTAAACCATGAGAGAGAAGAGAGTATATCATGGACACCAAGGCCTTTACTTCATAAACAGCAAAATTAAAGAGGGTACTAAAAGCCAGTGAAAGGCATTTAATCTCGAGAAAGAATACTTTAAATCCTGTGAATTAAGACCAAAACTAAAACCTCTTGACAAGTTACACTGCCCCCCCCCCCCCCCCCCCGAAAAAAAACTTTGTCTCTTAACACTTTGGAAGAAGATAACGCTAAATTATGCAAACGGGGGATGCTAACCTGGTGGAAGAAGAGAGAAGTAAACCTTATGACAAGTCGCTACAAACTCTACGGATGGAACACTTTAAAACATAACAGTACAATAACCCTACAAAAGACGACCATAAATCCCTAAAGACAGGGACACCAACCATTAAGAGAAGAGGGCCTCATCGCACTCGATGATGATGGCATCCGTCTGTCTTGAGACACTGTTGTTGCACCGTGGGTCCGTCAGTTGTGGTGTTACAGCGCCTGCTGTGGCCGAAGGAGCTCGATCCACAAATTCTGTTGCAGCTGGTGGTGGTAATGTCTTGGTCATGAATGTCTGTTGGTGCCGACGTGATTCTTTGCCGTCAGCGACGCCTCCGTTCTTCCCTCTGGGCCTCTCCTCTGATTTGCTTGTTTGATGCCGGCCTTGTTTGTGGATTATTAGCTGATCCGATCTGAAACTGTCGTTTCCAGGTCTGCTGGGTCGAGGCTGCCCGCCCTCAGGTCGCGCTTGCATACATCTTTGTAACGAAGGACGGGTCGTCATGTGGGTCTGGTGCCTGTAGCCAGCTCACCGTACAGCATGTCCTTTGGGATGCGACCGTGGTACATGCGGCTGATGCAGCCAAGCCAGCACAGGCATGCTAGGCATCCCTGCCTGGGGCATGACGTCCGTGTTAGCGATACGGTCCTGCCAAGTAATGCCCATGAATCTTCTGAGGTAGGGCAGGTGGAAGGTGTTCAGTCTGCATTCTTGTCGATAGTACAGGGTCTTCGCTTCTATAGAGAAGAGTGCTCAGCACGCAAGCTTGGTACACTTTAATCTTGGTGTTTGACGTTACCATGGCGTTGTCCCAGACTCTTTGCTAGACTTGCCATCGCTGTCGCCTTGCCGATCCGCACGTTCAGCTCGGCGTCCCGATAGAGGTTGATGGAGATGGTGGAGCCCAGTTAAACTAAGTCGTTGACCACTTCGAGGGTGTGATCGCTGATGGAAATGCGAGGAGTGCTGCTGACGTCTTGACCCATTATGTTTTTCTTCAAGCTGATAGGCCGAACTCGGTGCAGGCATCAGAAAAGCAGTTGATGAGCCGTTGTAGCACTTCCACGGTGTAAGCAGTGAGGGCGGTGTCGTCTGCGGAAAACATCTCCTTGATGAGGACTTTCCACACCGTCTTAAATCGGAGGCGTGCCAAATTGAAGAACCTTCCGTCACTCCTAGTGTGGAGGAAGATGCCGTCATCAGACTGTCGGAAGGCGTAGCGCAGCAGCAGGTTTAAGAAGACGCCGAAGAGTGTCGGAGCGAGCACGCACCCTAGTTTAACACCGCTTGCGATTGGGAAGCGGTCTGAAGATAAACCATCGTACTGGACAGCGCCATTCATGTTGTCATGGAAGGACGTGATCATCTTCAGGAGCTTGGGGGAATCATCCAATCCGATGTAGTTGTGTGAAGACGCCTGACCTACTAACCAAATCGAACGTCTTGGTCAGATTGATGAAGGCGATGACCAAGGGTCGTCTCTGCTCGCGGCACATCTCTTGCAGCTGCCTCAGGGCGAATATCATGTCGATCGTCGACCTCGCAGCTCTGTACGTTTGAGTACACTCGTTCGGCGAGTAGCTGCAGCCTGTTGAGGACGACGCGGGTGAAGGCTTTACCAACAATGCTGAGGAGGGATAT
>CM065732.1:59571337-59573837 GCA_033310375.1 Conus canariensis
GGGGGGGGGGGGGGGGGCACCGAACCTTATAGGAAAACAAAATCAAGACCTGAACCAAACAAAGAGAATATGAAACCTTGTGGGGTGGGGTAGAAGGACTCTGAATCTTTTCGACACAAGACACGAAACCCCGAGGGGAGGAGGGGGTAGTGTGGAGCTACAGAAAGACGCGAAACCCCTGGAGGGCGGGGGCAGGTGGGGAGTGAGGCGGGCAGAAGCGACACCGAACCGAAGGAAAAAAGACAAGTTTATGGTGGCGAAACTGTTACCGAACATTGTAGGACATAAATTCTGGAGTGGAGAAACACCAAAACTTTGTGGAACGAGGTCTTGAAACCTGGGGGTTGAGTAGGGAGACTCTGAGCCTCATAGAAAAAAAGGCATGAAACACTGGGGAGGAGGGGGAGGGGGGGGGGGGGGGGGAGTGGCGAAACACCAAAACTTTGTGGAACGAGGTCTTGAAACCTGGGGGTTGAGTAGGGAGACTGAGCCTCATAGAAAAAAAGGCATGAAACACTGGGGAAGGGGGGGGGGGGGGGGAAGAGATGCCTATAAATCTTACAGAACAAGTTCTGTTGGAGGTGGGGGGAAGGGGGGGGGGAGAGACACAGAACCTTACGGGAAGAAGACACAATACTCGGGGGGTGGGGGGGGGTGTAGTTGTGGTGGAGGGAAAGATACACCGAACACTATACAAAGACGATAAAAAACCCAATGATAGGGGTGAAAGAGACACCGAACCTCATAGAAAGAGAAACGAAATCTTGAGTCAGGGAAAGACAGACCAAACCTTACAGGAGACGCCAAACCTCGAGAGGGAGGGGGAGTGTGGAGGTTTATACTAAACCCGAAAAGAGCATTTTATGGAAAGAGGACAAGAAACCGTGTGGGGCGCGAGGGGGGGGGGGGGAGGGGGCACCGATTCTTGTAGAAAGCTAACACTTAAGTCGGGGTGGGGGGGGGTGGGGGGGGGGGGGCAAGCACAAAACCTGAAAGAAGAGAACACGAAGCCTGGTGGAACGAAAACAGATATTGAACTTCACAACAAGAGAGTTCAAAACCCCGAGAGAGAAAGACAGAGTTGGGGGGGGGGGGGGGGGGGGAGGCGCAGCAACGGCACAGAATCTCACAGAAAGAGGATTCGAAACTTTTACGAGAGGAAAAGAGAACCTTAACTTAGAAGGGAACACAAAACCCTGTGGAGGAGAGAAAGAAACCCTAACCATGTCGAAAGTGGACACGAAACCCTCTTGGGGACGAAAAAAAACACCGAACTTGATGGAAAGAGGACAATAAACCATGTGGAGAAGAGTGGGAAAGGAACAACGAACCTTACAGAAAAATGACACGAAACTCTTGGAGGCGAGGACGGGGAGGGAGGGGGGTACAGACGCGAAATTTTACAGAAAGAGGACATGCAATTCTGGTGAGGTTGACACTGAACGTTATAGAAATGAGACAAGAAACCTGGGGTGCAGTGAGCGGGTGCGTGAGACAGCGAGCTTTATGGAGACAAGTCACGAAACCCTGTAGGGGATGGGCAGGTGTGGAGGACACACCCGTTCTTACGGAAACAGGAATGTAACAAGAGTTTGGGGGGGGGGGGGGGGGAGCATCAATCCTCACAGGAACGGAACACGAAACCCTGTGGCTGAGCTAAGAGAACCGAACCTTACAGAAAGAAGACAGGAAAGCTTGTGAGGGTAAAGACACTAAGCCTTGCAGGAGGAGGATAGGAAAGAGGCGTGAGGGAAGCAGGGGGAGAATGTTATCGAGAGAGGACACAAAACGGGGGGGGGAGGGGGGGGGTGTAGGGGGTGGAGGGAATAAACACTAAACGTCATTGAAAAGTCATGAAATCCTGTATGGGGATAGATATTCAGCCTTCCAGAAAGTATACATGAACGGCTGGAAAGAGGAGAGCAAACAAAGCTTTATAGGACATGAAGGCCTGAGGAGGTGGGGTGAGGCATTAAACATCAGGATACTAAACCGTGTGGAGGGGGGGGGTGGTGGTGGTGGAAGACGAACCTTACAAAAAAAGGACAAGAAACCCAAGGGTTTATAAAAGGAACACGAAACACTGTGGTGGAGGTGGGAGTGGGGAAGAGACACCGAACCTGCGAACCTGAAAGAAAGAAAACACGAAAGCAGGGAAAAAAAAGGACAAACACCTGTTGGGGGGAGGGGATGGAGTGGAGGGGATGGAGTGACCCCATCTTGAGGAGGGTGGCTGGGGGGGTGGGGGGGGGGGGGGGGGGGTGGCTCACCGAACCTTTGTAGAAAGGTCTCAAAACCTGGTGGTGGGGTTGGTTAATGGGTGGGGAGGCTCCGAACCTATAGAAAAAACATAAAACTATGTAAAGGGGGGGGGGGGGGGGCAGAAGGGGGCGACACCGATCCTTGTAGGGGAGGGGGATGGGGGCGAAAAAGACTCCGACCTTTACAGAAAGAGGACACGAAACCCTGTAGGGGTGGGGAAGAGAGAGAACCAACCAGA
>CM065732.1:59583837-59591337 GCA_033310375.1 Conus canariensis
ATACGAAGAGAAATTGAAAATTGTGCGGGCTAAAGAGAGGACACCAGTTCTTAGAATAAGAAGACATGAGAGAGAGAGAGAGAGAGAGAGAGAGAGAGAGGGGGGGGGGAGAGAAGCCAACGACCCATACAGAAAGAGTACAATTCAAGTAAACCTGAGGTGGGAAAAGAGACACAGAACATTATAGAAAGAGGACACAATCCATGGGAGGGAGGGAGGGAGGTGCGGGGATGGGGGAGGGGGAGAAATACCGAACCTTAGAAAAGGACATGAAACCAGAGGGGGGGGGGGGAGACCTTATAGGAAGAGAAGACAGATCCCGTGGGGAAGGGGGGGGGGTAGAAAACTTATTGACAGTGGACTCAACTTTTTTCGGGGGGAAGGGGGGAGGATTGAACCTTATGGGACACCGAACCTAATAGGAAGAGAAGACGAATCCCCGTGGAAAAGTGTGTGTGTGTGTGTGGGGGGGGGGGGGGGGTGAAACACAGAACTTATAAAGAATCATAATGCTTGTTTTTTTTTTGTTTTTTTTTTTTTGGGGGGGGGGGGGAGGAGGACGCCGAACGTTACATTAAGAGGACTGAAACGCTAATGCAAAAAGAACAAGAAACCCTGTGTACATAGAAATACAGGCCGAAACCTCGAAAGGGGAAGGGGGGGGGGGAGGTGCCTGAAGAGGAAGGAGGAAACGGAAAACCAAGCTTATTCTACAAGGACGCAAAAAACTGGGAGAGGGGTTAGGGACACAGGCCTTTTAAAAGGACATGAAACCCTGTGGCAGGAATAAAGACACCAAGTCTTTTAAAGAGGGGACACGAAACTGCCTAGGATGAAAAGAAACATCGATTCTGAGAGAAAGACACCAAATACAGGAAAAAGGAGGGGACACAAAACTTTAAATAGGACACAAAATCATATGGATGGCAAGAGACACCGAACCTTGTGGAAAGAGCACGAAACCCTATTCAAGAGGGAGATGGTGGGAAGGGGAGACAACGAAACCTTTTAGAAAGAGAAGACAAAATCCTCAGTGTGTACATGGGGAAGAGGGTGGGATGGGGGCGTGGAACCTTGTATTTATATACAGAGGATCCAAAACGCCCTTGGGGTGGGGGGAGGGGGGTTGGGGGGAGAGGAAGAGACACCAGACTTCGGAAGCAGAGGACACGAAACGCCGTGGAGGTACAATAGACACAAAACCTAACAGGAAAAAAAAAAACATGAAACCTGTGTGTGGAGAGGTAAAGGGGAGGCGTGGGGCACTGAAGCTTGCAGAAACAGGACACAAAAAGGGAAAAGAGGACAGCTATGGGGGTGGGGTGAAGAGATATTGAACCTTACACCTAGAGAAACACAGAACTCGGAGGGAGCGCGGGCGAGGGGGAGGGGAACACCAAATCTAAGAGAGGTCAGGAAACTCTGAGAAAGGAAACACACGAAGTGTACAAGAAACCCTGAGGTGAGTAAAGAAACACCAAACACTTGGAGGACACCGAACATTATCGAAAGAGAACACGAAACCTGTAGGAAGGGTGGGGGGGGGGGGAGATACTGAGCCTTCCAGAAATAAAAACACCAAACTCTGGAAAATGGAGGAAGAGACACCCAACCTTACAAAAACAGAACACGAAAGGTGGGAAGGGGAGTTGGGGGGGGGGAGCAAATGTAGAAAGACACGGAACTGTGGGGGAAGGAGAAAGAAGACACTGAACCTTATTGGAAAGGACAGGAATTCCTGTGGGGAGTAGAGAGATACAGGAAAAAGAAAGGGGACAAAACCCTGAGGGCCGGGAGGAGGTGAGGAGGTGAAGGGGCTGGGTGTGTGTTGAGAACTGTTTAAAGAAAACCCAAAACACTGTGGAGACGGGACAAGAGACACGAAGTTTGTGGGAAAAGGATACGAAACTGAGTGCGAACAGAAACCATGAATCTCACAGAAAGACAAGAAAGCCTGGAGGCAGGGGGTGGGGGGTGTGAGGAGACACCGAACTTCATTGAAAGCAGACATGGAAACACTGGGGGTTAAGGTGGGAAAAGAGACGAAGAGGATAGGAAATCCGGGAGAAGGGAGTGAATACGCTGATCCTTACAGAAAAAGGAGAAACCAGTAGTGGGGCTGAGTGAGAGGAGCGACACCAAACCTTAGAGAAAGACAAGAAACCTTTGCAGGGTGGAACATAGTGAGGAACGAAACCATGTCACAGGGACTAAGAGACACCGAAACTTGTAGGAAGAGGGCATGAAATCCTGTTGAAGTGGGGTAGGGGTGGGGAAATGACACCAAACCTTGTAGAAAGAACACATCATCCTGAATGGGCAAAAAGAGACAAAACCGAACCCTAAAGGAGGTAACAAAACCACTGACGGACAAGAGACACCGAACCTCATATAAAGGCAGTCGCAACCGTCCGAGGAAAAGAAAGACCGATTTTTGCAGAAAGAGGACATGAAACCATTGGAGGGTGAGGGAGGGGTGGGGGGATAGACACAGAACCTTACAGAAAGAGAACACGAAATCCTGTAGGGGAAAGAGATACGAAACATTATAGAAAGACAAGAACTCTGAGTGGAAAAGAAAAAGTGAACCCTGTAGAAATAAGACGCAAAACCGGGGGGGGGGGGGGGGGGGGGGGGGCAAGCGTAGAAGAGAAAACAACCTTACAGAAAGAGGACACAAAACTCTGGGATAAAGAGACGCTGAACCTTATAGAAAGAGGGCACGAAACCTGTGAGGGAGAGGATGGGGAAGGGGTGTGGGGGACGGGCTCACCAAGTCTCATGAAAACAGGACAAAAAAAACGAACCTTCGGGGTGGGGGTAGGGAGTGAACAAAAACACTTATGCAAAGAGGACACGAAAGCCAGTAGTGGGAAAAGAGTCACTAAGCCTTATAGAAAGAGGACATGAAGCACTGTGATGGGGTGGGGATGTGGGGGCACATACTAAACCTCATAGAAAGTGGACATGAAACTCTGTGGGAGTAAAAGACACTCAGCTTTGTAAGAAAAAGTCTGAGTGACTGATGGAAAACAAATGATCCGTATCAGCAGGCGGCTCTTCATTCGGCTCTACCCAGGTTGCAAGCCCCTCGTCTATATGCGAGCGTCGACTGTTAAACGCTAGTCGACGATAGGCGCAAAATAATGACAATATGATCTGAAAGAACACACCAATACCAGGTACTTAACTGTATTCAAGAACATTACAGGCCCGTATCAGACCACTCGACTGTGAAAGAACAGGCACACTACTGGGGAAAATGAACGAAAAATGAAGAATAAGAATAAGATAGAAGACTACTTAGCTGCATTCCTCAAGTTCGTTCGTCCTGGTCTGTTTTCCGCGGCCATTGATGCAGGCGTTCTTTGGTCCTGTTGATGTAAACCATAGTTCTGCATCTGATCCTCACAATTAAGCAATATTTTAGTTGTGGAAGACAAGGTGAAGTAAAAATGAACGCACTTAACAAAACGTGAAGTAACGTACATTTGATAGACAATACGAAACGGACCCTTGAATATGTGACTGTTTTCTTCACACGTTACAAACATCAGACAACGAAGCACAAAACAATTCCTATCAGGGAAATACTGTCTTATGCCTTATTCTGTATCATCTGCTGAGGTAAACATTTGTCACAATTTCACATGTTTTGTCGGGCTCGGACCTGCAGTCTGTTTCAGAATGATAGAAGTCTTCACTGTCCAAGTGGAGTAGCGTGTGAGTGCACCGCTTCGTTCAGGCCCTTGAAACTGGATGCGAGTCATCGTCTACCCTTGCAGAACACCACAGAAAGGAAGTGTAGACTGCCAGTACAGGCACTGTAACAGGACGAGACAATGTATGAGTATATGAGATTGCTGGAATAAACAACGTAGGAATACACCGAGAGAGGTACGGCATCAAAAAGTGAAAA
Source organism: Conus canariensis (assembly GCA_033310375.1). NCBI lineage: Eukaryota > Metazoa > Mollusca > Gastropoda > Neogastropoda > Conidae > Conus > Conus canariensis. The sequence continues at coordinate 59,587,757 of CM065732.1, forward strand.
TGACAAAGACACAGAAACGGAAAGTGGAGACAGAGAGGAAAATGTGGAAACCCAGATGAGGAATAATGTTGGTGCATCATATACAAACGGCGGCAAACGATGTATTGAAATCGGAAATATAACTTAAAACTATGAATAGGATTCGAAAACGTTAAGAGCCAAAACCCAATGGGTGCCGGGGGGGGGGGGGGGGGGGGGGGTGACCTGAACAGCACGTTGTCTGTGTACATAAAATTGTTTTAGTCCCAGATAGACCCACACACGTCACACCAGACTGGAAATTGCCGACGATTTCCGATTCTTCAGGTTGTACAGGAGATAAATCAATGCGTTCTCTGCATTGCTTGGTTTCTCATGTGCAGAGAATGATACGACCGCACTGCTAGTTACTTGGGACCGTACATCTAAATCGTCAGAGGTAGAATATTGCTTGAGGACCACCAGTTAACGCACATTACACGTAAAACGTCTTTTTCATTGTACTTTTTCAAGAGAGTGATTTTATTCGAAGAGGAAATACACCCTTGTTCACCTATGCAAAGGGAAATCACAGCGCGCGCGCGCGCGCGAGCGAGAGAGAGAGAGAGAGAGAGAGAGAGAGAGAGAGAGAGAGAGAGAGAGAGAGAGAGAACGAATCGTGATTGTGAAAAACATATGACTATAAATCAAAGCTATACGGCCCTGATCACAAGTCCAAAATAATAAAAAAAAAATTCTTAAAATAATCTGCTTTCAACAAACGCAGTTATTGGCGCTTTTTTTTTTCCCTGTGGCGCACTCTACGATTTGAATTCTAGCAATGACGCAAGTCTTTTGCCACCAAAATCAGGCATGATTGTCTCTGGTGCCTACGACATTCCACAAAACCCTTCATCTGTTTAGTTCGTGTACACATCCTCACCACTTGTTTGAAAACCGTAAAATACACCAGTGAATTAAAACAACGTGAATACAAATGCACGCAGCTGCCCATGGAGTGGAACTGTATTTTGGAAAAAAAAAAAAAGTATTGTATACAAGTAAGGAAAACGGTGCAATTTCAGACCCGTTTTGGACCACGAAACCCAACACTTTTTATCTCCTTGACAGCATTTTAAGAAAGCATCTTTGTTACATAAAAACGTATAGAGAATTCTCTCAATCGACGCGTCCAAAGTAATAAATCCCACGTCGCCTTCCTATTTGCCCCAAAAATTCTGGGAGTCAATAAAATCTTCAAGTCTTACAATCCTCGAGATTCCAGGAACTACAGCAAATCGGCCACAGGGGGTACGGGGGGGGGGGGGGGGGGGGGGGGGGGGCTGCATTGCTGCAAATTTACCGTTGTGACTATAGTATACGCACCATGCAAAGTTGCTCGATGCAATACACAGGCTTAACATTTTCTGAACCTTTCCATCTCATTACGTCAAGTTATGGCGCAGTACCGATTTTCTACACACAAATGGTTTCAAAACTGAACGCATTATTATGGCTAAACAATTATAGGCGGATATTTCCCGTCTTTCTTGAATCATTTTATCAACCTGCAAACCAACTGGTAATGATAGTAACACTTATAATAATGATAGATAGATACTGCTGTAGATCGATCGATAGATAATAATGAAAGTAATGATATAAGAATAATGATAGGTAGGGTAATAGGCAGGCAGGTAGGTAGGTAATAGGTTGGCAAGTAGACAAAATATAAACATGGAAAGTTTTCCTTTCGTGTCTTAGATTTCACAGAGAAATCCTCTTTTCGTTAGGAGCTGATTTACTTAAATCTAAGGGCACTGCACCCTGCATTTACATTTTAAGAGATTCTAAATATTTCATTCGCAACAAAACTGACCTTGACCTCCGACGGATGCAGCTGTTGTGCGAGAAAAGGTATGAAACACCCCCCCCCCCCCCCCCCCTCCCCCCCCCCCTAATCGTTGACAATGTTCGACCACTCCCAACAGGAAGGAAGCGAGGTCAAAATGTGCCTACACTTTGAATGGATACCGGGTCATCTCTACCGTGACACAGATGGCAATCTAATGATACAGCACCACCTGTCGAAGCTATTCTTAAACGGCTCCTGTTCGGATATAGAACAGTAATCAGAATCCCAAGCGCGGATTTCGATTTTGTAATAAATGACGTGCGGGAATACCAATCTGACTCGGTATGGGTGAACAAGACGAGGGTGAAAGAGAAACCGCCTCTCTCTGTGCACGTGCACGTATGTGTGCGTGAGAGAGAGAGAGAGAGAGAGAGAGAGAGAGAGAGAGAGAGAGGGGAGAGAGAGGGAGGGGGCGAAAGAGTGGGCCGACGACAGAACAGGACGGCAACATTGCGCTTTGCTTAAATGGCGAGAGAGAGAGAAATGTGTTTGCGTGTCTGAGAGAGAGAGGAGAGAGAGAGAGAGAGAGAGAGAGAGAGAGAGAGAGAGAGGGCGACGTAGCGGGGCGACTACACAACGGGGCATAGCGGATGCCAACGTCTCAAAGAGTCCTTAACGGTCAGTTCCTCCCCTTCCGATCAAAATTCATACCTTGGAGAGAGAGAGAGAGAGAGAGAGAGAGAGAGAGGGGGGGGGGTTGCAGAATCATTCCGTTAGTTTCAGCTTTTCGGACGTCAGATTTGTAAATAAGGAAAAAGTGGAGAAAAAAAAAGGACGGGGGTGGGGTGGGGGGGGGGGGGGGGGCGATACGTTTGAGTAAAGGTGGGGTACGTGCGGCGTCTGGGGACGAGGTGTTTGGTGTGTGACGGACTGGGAAGGAGTACCTTCCAAATCCCTCCTCTGGTCCATTGACGTTTCATTCCGACACTTGAGTTTCTCTGTGTGCGCGGTTTTTTTTTTTTTTTTTGTCCTGAGTAAAGTAAACTTTTAATAATCACTTTCAATAATCAACGCTTACCATTTTCAGCCATGAAATGAGGGAGGGAAGAGAAAGGATATCCCGCAAGCCCCAGTGCTATATCATCGTATACCTCCGGAAAAGAAACATTTCATTTATGGGGAAAGTAACGCTCTCAGAATTCATCGTTTAAGCTTCTTTCCTTCAACAGATTAACTGCTGTGTAGAACTTCTGTGGCACGGATACAGATGGACATAGCCTTTGATAGAAATTAGGTTTAAATCAGTGTGCACCGTCAACGGATCAGGTCACCACAAAATCTGGTTACATTCAATATTATCGATGGGTCATTAGATTCTGGACTAAACTGCAAGTACCAATCAAGATAAACCATTTTGTATCGGTAGCTGATGGTCTTCTTCTCCCGATAAACCATCGATCGAAACATCGATCAATACTGTCATACTCGGGGTTCACAGCGTTTTGGGGGATAAAAAAACAAAAAAAGTTTGAAGTTGTACAGCAAGGAGGGTGTGTATTTATGGCGGGGGGGGGGGGGGGGGGGGGGCGGTGTTGAAGGAGTAGATTGTACCAGCTATCAGAGGGAAAGACGTGGGCTGGCGTGGGGCATTGGGGGGGAGCATTTGGGGGTGAAAGGCCTTGAGGACATGTTCAGACCTCCCCCTAATGACGTGCGGACACGGCAATGGTCTCCAACACAGCACCAGGCTTCGCTGGCCCAACTCGGC
>CM065732.1:59596337-59606337 GCA_033310375.1 Conus canariensis
AGAGAGAGAGAGAGAGAGAGAGAGAGAGAGAGAGAGAGAGCGGTAGATTTAACTTCTTATTATGGATTTCGACGAGGCTTTTCATGGCGTCAACCGTAGTTTCGTGATCCATAAGCTCCACCGCTGGGATTTTTTTTTTTTTTATTTTTAATTTTTTTTTTTTTGTCCTACAGATAACTTGAGGACTTTTACAGAAACAGAAGACGGGAAAAGCGCTAGATCCAGCTTTGTCAGCATGCTTTCAAGAATCCCGTGAGGTTCTGTTGGGGTACCCCGTCTCTTCCCCATCATTTTAACCACCTGCCTACGAGGAGCGTGGGAATCCAGGCTCACCTGTTGACCAGTAAGATTGCTGTCTGCCATACACTTTCCTGGCTGACCAGAGGCACCAGACTTGGAATACCATTTGTGCATGGTTTTTCATTCCTTGAAATGCATTTTTGCTAACAGTGACCAGAAGCAAACCAGCGACGAATCATCTGTACTAGCCACCTAGCCACACTCTTTGAACAGTTGCCTCTTACAACACACACGCACGCACACAACAACAACAACAACAACACACACGCATACACACACACGCGCGCGCGCGCGCACGCACGCACACACACACATTCACAGACACATAAAATGACGCGCACGCAAGCATTCACACACACACACACACACACACACACACACTTATACACACGCACGCACGCGCGCGCACACACACACAAACACACACATACGCGCGCGCGACACACACACACACACACACACACACACACACTCACTCACGCACGTACACACACGTAAACACGCAAGCACACACAGAGCATATAGGTCAAGATTATTTGGAACAAAGGTGGAACTATCACGGTGGGTCGTCGATTTTCCCGCAATTTGAAACGATTTTCCAAAAGTTTTTGCTGAATGGCATTTCCGAAGAAGTTACCATAAAAACCATACAAAGTGCATATGTTCACACTCAAATGTAAGCTGTTGTCGGGCGTAAAGCTGACCTCATGCAATTTTTTAAATGACGCGGCCAGTACGAACGCTCTCTCTCTCTCTCTCTCTCTCTCTCTCTCTCTCTCTCTCTCACGCACGCACATACAAATACACCCCCCCCCCCCACACACACACACACAACACAAACACATACGCACACACACGCACGCGCGCGCGCACGAACGTTCAGCGCATGCGCAGTTCTTCCAGTTTTTTTGGCTCACGTGTCTATGTGCAATCATACTCTTTCGAGTGTGTGTGTTCGTTCGTTCTTTAATTTAACGTCTATCCACCTAACAGTGATCTTAGACAGGAGTGTGTGTGTGTGGGTGTGTGTGTGTATGTATGCGTGTGTATGTGTGTGTGTCCGTGGTGAACTTTAACGTTGCAATCCCCTTTGGCCATACAAGGTGTATGAATACAAACCCTTGGTGCTATTGATTCGATATTTTGAAGACATGCCTGTTATCATGACGACGCTCAACAGCGAAGGCCACAGGAGGACAATAAAAGTTTTATGAAAGATAGTCAATAATAGATACTGGCTATTTTCTTATTTTGTTTTTAATATGACATTTGAAACGCTATAACATAAAGACGAAATAAATCTTTCAACTGAAAATATTAAGCCGTTCTTCGTGATGCAATATACAAAATAATAATAAAAACGGTTGAAGTAAATGGGACATAAATCTTCCTGCACTGTGTACACACACACACACACACACACACACACACACACACACACACACACACACTGTCTCTCTCTCTCTCTCTCTCTCTCTCTCTCTCTCTCACACACACACACACACACACACACACACACACACACACACCACACAGAGATAAATACGGAATTACTTCCCTGAGAAACTCAATGGCCACAATGCAGCCCTGTCTCCTAAACGAAATTATCTCCCTCTCTCCCTTTCTGCTGTCCATCATATGCGTGCCTTGCGGGCTTTTCCTCTTACTGTATAATGAATAATAAAAACCTTGTAATTTGAAGTTAAAAGAATCCTGGTGAACGAGTTATATGGAGCAAAATATGCATCAAGCAGCTTTTTCATGTGTATATCAGAATGAGTCTGTCAAGTAAAGGACATACAGGTAATCCAGCTAAGTGTGTGTGTGTGTGTGTGTGTGTGTGTGTGTGTGTGTGTGTGTGTGTGTGTGTGTGTGTAAGTGTGCGCTCGCGCACAAGGGCGCGCACATACGCGTGTGTTTACGAGGATTCGTCTTGATTACAACCATACCCCCATTTTCAGTTAATTAACGTCTTCAACATTATTTTCTTTCTTTCTAGAGTCCAGTCGTTGAAAACGAAAACTGGCAGGTTAACTTTTAAAGTTACTCCTATAAAAGTTAGGTTCAGATACTGCCTCTATGCTCTCTGTTTTATATGAATGTTTCAGTTATCAAATGCTGTAAGTCTTATCAAAACGTTTCCACCGACGTTTTCTTTACATTCTCTCGTGTTTGTAACCGGTACTCGTGCACATCTTTAAAAAAAAAAAAAAAAAAAAGGGGCGGGGGTGTCAATGAACATACTTACACATAATCATACATATTCATAAGTATACACACACACACACACACACACACACACACACACACACACACACACACACATAAGATTACAAAAAATTAACATAAGAGATTATGTTGGCTAGCAAAAACAAAAACAAAACAAAAAAAAACCGAAAAGAAAGCTACATCTCTTTCCCAATATAAATCAATACATGTGAAAACAAATTTCGTTCAGAGACAATCATGCAATACTCCTCGCCTCTACGCAGAACCCAGTATGGATAGTGTCAGTCTGTCTAAAGAAAACATCGATGGACAAGTAACGAAACTAACTACCCGGTACATCACCAACAACTGTAGAGGCCACAATGACCGACATGTTTGAGTCATGGGCTTCCAAACACATCCAGCAGGCTCTGCTTTTCATGTGAGGGGCAGATCACGCATAGTACCAATAACAGAATGACGGCGGTAACAGCCCGGGAGACGGTGATAGACAGAGTTCATGGTGTAAGGTCACTGCAGCCGAACAAGATTCTTTGCAGGAAACTACGAAACTCAGTACTGAATGTATTAAGGCCACCACAAACGTTGTACATGCATTGATTTCTTTTTTTCAGTATAAAGAAAGAATATAAATTTTCAGTTTATTGTAAAAAAAAAATGTTTGACCGCAGGCTCATATGAATTGGAATGAAATTTAATACACGGATACAAGATCCCGGAACAAAAAGACAACAACAAAGCAACAACAAAAAAGAACAAACGCGTGCACACACACACACACACACACACACACACACACACACACACACACACACACACACACACACACACAAGAACCGGTTCACTCAGTGTTAAAGCTGTTGATATACATGATTCTTTTTTATGATGTGCGGGAATCTATTGACAGTAATGATTTAAAAGAACCCCCTGATAAAGTGCGTCTGTCAACGGACAATGTAGTTAATTCTTTTGGTCGCTATCTGTTATCTGTGTGTGAACTGTATGAACTGTGCATTTTAAATGGACTTGTGTCCCGGACTTTCTCGGGAGATTTCACATATGTATCAACGAATGGAAGCAGTGTTATAGACTATTTTTTTGTTTCCAACTCCTTGGTAAATATGTGTAAATGTTTTAATGTTATACCTATGGTTGAAACAAAACACGCTGCCATTGAATTGTCTCTCAATCGTCATAATGTTTTATATTCCGAACAAAACATTGATCGTGAAACCTTTTCAGTTACAAAATACACATGGGATGATGATCAGCATGTTGCTTACAATGACCTTATGTGCAGTGTCGAGGTGAGAGCTATCTTGGATGAAGCCATGTTACTTATTGAAAATGATATAAATTTGGCGCTTGCTAAATTTAATGAGTGTTTTGTTTATGCAGGAAATTGCACGAAGAAAAACTAAATGTATTGGATGTGAAAAGATGAAAATATGGTTTGACTTGGAATGTAGGCAGAGTAGAACTCTCTTGCGCCGGCATCGGCGCCAACTTGCCAAAAGCCATATTGATGCTGAAAGTCTAGCTTACTCTGAAAAAAGAAAACAGTATAAAGAGTTATTAGAATCGAAAAAGAAACTACATAAAGAAAAGATTGTGCGCTCAATACAGGATAATTTAAATGATGCAAGAAAATTTTGGGATACCATTCGTTCTGTGAAATCTAGGACTGGTGTGCAAAATACGATAACAAAAAATGAATGGTTTCATCATTTTGATAATGTGTTTAATTCTGTGCCAGACACTGTTGCAAATGCAGTTGGTGATATTGATGTTCCTTGTGATGATGGCGAAAATTACACACTTAACAGTGACGACGATTCAGTTCCTCTTGATAACACGCGTACCATCGAATGTGATATGCTCAATGAATCAATAACAGCAGAAGAAATTCGAGCTGCTGTGCAAGTACTTAAATCTCGGAAGGCACCCGGCCCGGATGGACTCATTGGGGAATTTTACAAAAATAGCATTGAACAAATATTGCCTTTCCTTGTTAAATTTTTTAACTATCTCTTTGATCATGGGCTTTTTCCTGACGAGTGGTCATTGTCCATTATTCAGCCTCTGCACAAAAAGGGCGATTTGAATGTTCCAGATAATTATAGAGGCATTTCTCTTCTCAATATTTGTAGTAAGGTGTATAGTTTTGTATTGAATAAGCGCATTTCAAACTGGATTGACGACAAGGGAATTGTTGGTGAAGAGCAAGCTGGATTCAGGAAGGGTTACTGTACAGCAGATCACATATTCACTCTCTATGCTATGGTACAAAAGCAGCTCGTGAGATACAGGAAATTGTATGTAGCATTTATAGATTTCCGTAAAGCTTTTGATACTGTGTGCAGAGAAAAGTTGTGGATTATCTTGCATAAAAACGGCCTACACGGCAAGATACTCAGTGCATTAAAATCGATGTATAATGTTGTCAAAGCAAGGGTGCGTGTTGGTGGTGAATTAACAGATGCTTTTTTGTGCCCTCGAGGCTTGAAACAGGGGAGGTTTGCTCACCTGTGCTTTTTTCGCTTTTTATAAATGAGCTGACGAAAGAAGTGCTTGAATCTGGTTGCCATGGCGTTCAGTTGACGCCAGATTTTATTCAAATACTAATCCTCCTATTTGCTGATGATGTTGCACTAATATCTGATAGTGTTACTGGTCTTCAGACGCAGTTGAATATTTTGTCTGATGTAGCTAAACGTCTTGATCTCATTGTAAATATGGAAAAATCGAACATTGTCATTTTTCGGAATGGGGGATACCATGCCTTAAGGGAAAGATGGTTTTTCGATGATAACGAGTTAAAAATTGTGAATATGTACAAATACCTTGGCATTCACTTGTCAACAAGATTAAGTTTTGTATATACGATGTCTGATCTCGCAGACAGGGCCAAGAAAGGAATTACAGCAATCATAAGAACGATGTGGTCAATTGGCGAGCATTCTCCTGCCTTCTTTTTTAAACTTTTCGATTGTCAGATTCAACCCATTTTATCATATGGAGCTGAAATCTGGGGCTTGACGCAAAATCAAGAACAGATAGAAAGAATCCATTTGTTTACTCTGAAACGATTTCTGGGTGTGAATATAAAATCGCCGAAGCATGTTGTTTATGGAGAAACAGGCAGGTATCCTTTGTATATATTAACGTTTGTCAAATGTGTCAAGTTTTGGTTACGTCTTGTACAGATGGACAATGATCGATATCCCCTATGAAATGCTTTTAAATTTGCAACGTCAAAATTATGAAACATGGGCATGTAAAGTTAGAAATGTACTGTATAAGTTTCGTTTTGGAGAAGTTTGGGAAGCTCAAGGGGTTGGTAACGTTAACATCTTCCTAGCATGCTTCAAGGAAAGGCTTATAGATTGTTTTAAGCAGGACTGGCATGCGTCTTTGGAGTCGCATACATTTTATAACGTATATGCTTCTTTCAAGCAGTCCTTTTCAATAAGTCCACATTTATGTGAGATCAGTTACATCAAGAAGCGTAATGTATATTCGAGATTTAGAATTGGAATGTCTCCATTGAAATGTCATTTTTTGATGTTTAGACCCTACCCGAACAATGATGTGAATTGTCCATTTTGTCCCAATGTTCCAGAAACTGAACTCCATTTTTGTTTGTTTGCCACCAGTATGAAAACCTTAGACAAGAATTGTTGCCTAGAAAGTTTTATAGACAGCCTTCCATGTTTAAATTTTCGTTGTTGCTTGCGAATACGAACAAACGCATTATGGAAAGGCTGTCCCTCTTCATATTCAAAGCTTTAAGGTTAAGACATGAGAGTATGAATGTGATTTGATTTGGTTATTGATTTTGAATATTCACTCCATTGTATGGGCAAATGGCCTGATCAATTAAAACATTCCGACTCCGACACACACACACACACACACACACACACACACACACACACACACACACACGCACGCACGCACACATACATACACACACGCACACACACACACGCACGCACGCACGCACGCTCACCACACACACACACACACACACACACACACACACACACACACAGAGAAGTTTCATCCCTTGTAATAGCCTGGTCGGCTATGAAGCTTGCGGCCATGACCTGAAAACCGTGGAGTAAACATGACACCATAGTCACTCTCCTCAGTCACATGCCTTTCTCTGGGCATCTTATACCAGTGCCATCCAGACCGCCTAGATCCGTGACACCACATCTGGCCGACAGCGAAGACGGTCCAAGAGAACCTCCAAGAATAAGTACCCCTGGAATCTGTGAGGAAGATGGCAAGCTACACCGTTCAGGCTCCGCTCAGGAACGCCGAAGGACGAGTTCTAGTCGATCCCCAACTGTAATCGATCAGTCCTAGACTCAGACGATCTACATACAGTAGGGCCACTCTACACGCCCGTCAAACTCCTCCTCAAGAGTATCAAGATGTCATGTGACACCAACGATGGCTGGAGGTCACAAACAACCACCCCCGGCCAATCAAACGCTTTCTCACGGACGGACTGGAGACGCCCCCTCTTGTCGCCGACATCTATAAAAAACGGACGTACCTGAGCTGCCCCCGATAACCATCAGTTTGGCGGGCGACCCTACAGCGATTGAGCTAGTTAGTATTCCCCTCGCAAAACCAGTTCAAAGTTGACGACAGGCAGCCAGCCCAGCGGAGCGAGAGCGTTTCAAGGCTAACAACGTTGTTGGGGGAACTGCGCATTACCCTCGGTGTCCCGGAGCGAAGGCGGTGAGACCAGGTGATGATGAATAATTTCTCTCTGCCTCGTCTGTCTGTGGACCTGTGTGATTGTCTGTCTCTGTTACAGGTTCGATACGTCTGCTGTTGTTCATCTTTTTCTTCTTCTCCCTCGATTTGTCTTTGTCCAGTCTTCTTTTCGGTTTTCAATGTACCGCAATGTTTCATTAAGCCAGGGTAAGTCTTGAAAGGAAATTATTGTTTGAAATGACTTGATGTCAGTTTTACTGCTGCTTCGCACGTGAAGAGAGTTTAGCACTGAAACTTCGAAAGGTTTTTGTTTCCGTCTAAGCAGTTGCTCTCATTTTCTTCTTTCGAATCTGGTTAAAGCCAAACAGACGACTGAATGATGTTCTAATGAATATTTCGAGTGTGCGCGTGCGTTTATCTGTGTGTGCGTGTGTGTGTGTGTGTGTGTGTGTGTGTGTGCGCGCGCGCGTGTGTGTGTTATAAATAAATGAAAAATAAAATACAATGAGTTCATAAAAACGTTGACAAAGTATTTCGACCAAATGGACTAATCGGTGAGGGGGGGGGGGGGGGGGGGCAAAGATTTGTATGGGAAGATGTGTTCCACGCGTAAAATACAAACAACGTTGCCCACGATTCACCTGAGCATCGGTGAAGGCACTCTGTAACAGATTCTTAGGAAAGCGCTTAGGACAGACCTAGGCGATTAGATGATGATAAATCAGGACGACATGTTTATTATACTGCATTCTGTGCGAAGATTGTAGAAAAGGTTTGCTTAATGCTTAACGTATTGACATACACGAGCCAATTTCTTTGTTTACACGTCTCTTAAGAAAATGAAACTTTTGTGAACAAAATATACATACGCTTGGAAAGTGACATGAAACATGATTACGCCAGACCAGTACATTTTATATACTCGGCTAAGAAGGAAACTATGTCTTATTATGGTTCTTTGGTTGGTGATTTAACAAAAGTGAATGTCAGATAGAACCATAAATATGGAAATTAACTGGCAAAAAAATCTTTACAATTAAAAAAAAAATATTCAGGAACTTAAATTAGAATGTCTTCCTATCACAACGTTTACAGGCATAAACCATGGATGTGTTCTTGTCGTGCATGGAGGATAAATCCGATAATAATTGCTCCTTTTGCCAGACTGTAAACACAGTAAAGATCATGCAGAGATGTGTATATGCGAATACTCTCTGAAAGCAATCGAAACAGTTGATTAAAGAAAATGTGAAAATATCCTGTCTGTAACTTAAAATGAATCTATGACGTTGGTTGGAAACGATTAGGATCTGATGAAATATTTGACCCAGTTTTATCGCTGGCAAAGCTCTATTAAATGCATAAACGTAAAATGAAAAATGCTTGTCATCGGGGCATGGAAAATACTGGAGGCGAGGAATGACAAGCAAATATATTACTGCTGTAAATCTAAATATAGTTAACATTTACACAGAATGATATCAATACGGACATCTTATGTAAACAGAAAAGGAATAAAAATGGGAGACATGCTCTAACTGGTCTAAATAACTCCAAGTTCAAAATGGGTTTGCAAAGCATCAAAAATATCCATGTATTGTGGGTTGTTTTTTTTATATTGGTATGTGCAATGGACGCTTTTTCCCCTTTCAACTAATCGACCTTACTCATTGGTTCGTTTGTTTATCCACAGTCCAAGACAAACACTTTTTTGACTCGCGTTTCGTTCTTTTGTTTGAGTGTTAGTGTGCTTTTAATTCCTATGTCTATTAGATGAATGGTACTGCTCAAGTGCTTCTCAAGAGGTAAATAATGTATAAATCATCTAATTAAAATGAGTAAATGCATGCTACCCCCTCTCTCTCACCACCTCTCTCGCGCACACACACACACACACACACACACACACACACACACACACACACACACACACACACACATCTCCCATCCCAAACGTTTGGCATTCCATCAGACTGATTTTATCAGATTAATAAGTTTGTCTTCATCGCGGAATGTTGTGCTGCAGAATGCTCTTTGCTTTTGTTTTGTAGACTGACACTTTTAAATCGTCCTATTCACTGATCTCGTTGAACAAAGCAATCCTTTGTACAGTAGACTGACACTTTTAAATTGATCCTATTCACTGATCTCGTTGAACAAAGGCAATCCTTTTGTACATGTAGACTGACACTTTTAAATCGGTCCTATTCACTGACCTCGTGGAACAATGGCAACCCTTGGTATATTTTCTTTTTTGTCTTCGCGATTTTTATTTGAAAACAAAACTGTTTAATCAAGAACCTGACAAAGAGATGTGATTTTAACAATATAATTGGAACGGATTTCTGCATTCTCTCTCTCTCTCTCTCTCTCTCTCCTCTCTCTCTCTCCCCTCTCTGGTTTTAGTCCCTCTTTCTCTATTCTTAGTTCTGTCGGACACAGAAAATTGCAAGCATACGAATGAAATCATTCTAGGGAAGTTCAAATGCTGATGGGTGTACGACAAATATCCAATTTCTTTTCGACGCATCGTTGTGCAGGTTTTCCAGAGATTCCCAGAGATTTCCTACGGCAGATAATTTTTCTGTCAGCCCCTGTAGACTTATCTTTAAGTAGAACAAAAAATACACTAAAAAAAGCCCAGCAGCAGAAACATGTGGGCTCACGTCATGCATGCATTTATACCCAAAGAGTCAAAAATTATAGCCTACTTATCCAAAGATTCTAAATGACATGA
>CM065732.1:59613837-59616337 GCA_033310375.1 Conus canariensis
TTCTGGTACGCTTTCAGAAATGTATTTTAAAGAGATGTGTGAAAAGTTTGTTTGTTTTTTTCTCTCTATGACTTTTGAGTTGATTTTAACGTGGTGACAGCTCTGATATGGCCCTTTGCGGTCGGCTGGGCTATAAGCAACATTACCTTAAACGAAGTTTCTGGTACGCTTTCAGAAATGTATTTTAAAGAGATGTGTGAAAAGTTTGTTTTTTTTCTCTATGACTTGTGAGTTGATTTTAACATGGTGACAGCTCTGATATGGCCCTTTGCGGTCGGCTGGGCTATAAGCAACATTACCTTACCTTACCTTACGGACAAAAACATGTCTATGCTCTGCTGCTCGTCAGCTAGGGATCACTGTGTTCCTCCACAGTTACAATTTGCATTGATAAGAACTGATAACAGAACAGGATGATATGCTGCTGAAATTACACACGGCAATGCTTCGACAGTTTATCACGGTAGGGAAATCACTTTATTTCCTTCCTCCTCCTCCTCCCTCCCCCCTTCCAAAAATGGATATAATTATGAGGCTTTTGTCTGATACTATCTTCAGACAAAACCCTTTACCTTAACAATTTCGCACACACACACACACACACACACACACACACACACACACACACACACACAACACACACACACGCACGCACACACACACGCACAAACGCACGCCGCGCGCGCGCACACACACACACACACACACACACACACACACACACACACACACACACACACACAAGCGCGCCCGCGTGGCCAATAACTCAGAAATTGGAAACTCTCTGTCTCTCTCTGTCCCCCCCCCCCCCCTCCCCATTTCTCTCTCTCATATTTACAACTAAGAAATGCAGATCCCCTCTGAAACGCACGGACACACTAAAACATGTGATACGACTGCCGACGTGGTTTGCATAAATGTGAATAGTAGTACACAACATTCGTGTGGCAAGCGTGGGGAAGACGGAGACAGAGAGAGGTGAGACGCAGGGGGTGGGGTGGGGTGGGGTGGGGATGGGAATGGGAACGGGCAAACAACCGGATTTGTTATTGGTGCATATACAGCGGAAACAAACGGTTGTTAACCTTTACCGGGTGACGTTTTTGACTACTCAGACCCGATCGTGCGGGTCGCTCAAGACCCACACATTTTGTGGAGGCTTTTCCTATTGCTTATCCCTATTCAGATCGCGTGGGTCTTGTAAGACCCACACCCGATAAATGGCGGTTCAGCAACTTATTCCTCACCCGATGGCGTGGGTCATGTGCGACCCGTTAAAATGTATAGGTCCTGGGGGAACCGCGACTAATTACGCTGATAATTGATTGTGCCTATGCATGAAATTTCTGTGACCAACGGCTAATAAGATAGTTGAGGAACTCCAAAGATTTCGTGAGCATAGCTCTATCCGTTCATAAGATAGGATGTTTTTATTGAGTTACTGGGTCATGGAAGACCCAGGAAACACGGTACGTTGCCTGACATAGAAAACGGGTCCTACGTGTCTGTCTGTCTCTGTTCTTGCTTCCTATACAAATCCAACATTAAACAAAAAAATTCTCTAAGTTTCATACGGCGATTTATCTGCGTACTGACAGGTCAACAGGGGATTATTTTGTGCTAGACAATCGATATTAGTAGCAGTTTTAATACTGCAATATTGCGTGGTAGCGGGGCCATGTTGGGATTCGAAACGGGTCTAAGAGAGATACTCTGACGATGAGCGAAAGGAGGGGGGGGGGGGGGGGGGGGGGGGGAGGGGAGAAGAGGGTGGAGGGGGTGGAGGGAAGGGAGGCAGCGGGAAAAGCAATCTTGCATATAAAGCGTCTTCTGTCTGTCTGCCTGTATATGTTTCTTATACTGGTGGTCCCTATAGCAATTAGACAGTTTTCGTCTGATCTGCAAATTTGGCAATTGTGATTCTTTAACATGCTGGATAGATGAAGAGCGAAGCGCTTTTGTGCTAGATAATCGCAATAATCAAACCTGCCTCACCACCGTTGGCGTCGATTATCGATTAAACATTTCGTACTTACTGTCAGCCTAAATAGCTCACCTGGACGAGCGTTAGACTGAAGAGCGAAAGATACATCGTTCTATACCGGATGCAGACAGCTTTGTTTTTTTGCTCCTTTATTTTTCTTCTTCAAAGGATTCGAAGCGATCAATGGCAAAGATGGAGGAGAGGGGTGGGGGGCAACGGATGGGGGGAAAGGAAGTGGATAAGAGGGGGACACGGGGGAAAGGAGAGGAAGAAGGAAGAAGGGAAGGAGGGAGGAACCGGGTGAGAGAGGGAGGAGGGACTGGAGGAAGGGAAGAGGGGGAGACAAGGGGAGGAGAGAAGGGATGGGCAGGATAGAGAAGGGAGGGATGACAGTGTAAGGGAGGAGGGGGAGGAGGAGGGAGGGAGGCTACTTCATTCGTTGTATTGTACGCAGCTGATTGTTGGCCAACGTGTGTTGTGTAACGTGTAAACGATGATCAGTAGATGTCCGCTGTC
>CM065732.1:59623837-59638837 GCA_033310375.1 Conus canariensis
TCATTCACGTGTTGATGATACTGTATTTCCTTATGATTTCAGAGAGCCGGGCAGCTGATGCCTCATTCATATGTTGATGATACTGTATTTCCTTATGATTTCAGAGAGCCGGGCAGCTGATGCCTCATTCATGTGTTGATGATACTGTATTTCCTTATGATTTCAGAGAGCAGGGCAGCTGATGCCTGATTCATGTGTTGATGATACTGTGTTTCCTTATGATTTCAGAGAGCCGGGCAGCTGATGCCGCCAAGCGGGTTCTACACCAGCCGCAGCCATGGCTCAAGGTCCACGGTCCACGGTCGCTGGTGACCAGAGATGCTGATGTCCAGAAGGTCGATACTGATCACCCGCCGTTAGAATCGATAATGCGCGGACAGCCGCCACTGACAGGAGGTCTTGTTGCCCGCAAAACCACCCAGCTGATCTCCTCCAGCAAACAGACGCTTCCGACGAGGAATCCCTATCTCCTCAGCCTCCTTCACCACCACCAGCCTGGACACGTGTCACCTGGCGGTCCAGTGAAGAACGAGGAAGAGAGCTCGACGAAGGCCTCCAATGCCTCCACCCTTCTTTCTGTTTTGCGCGGAGTGATTTCCAATCCTCGGCTGCGCCGTGACTGTTGTTCCTGCTGTCTAGACGGCATGGGTAGAAAGTAGCAGTTCTGAATACACCCCACAATATTTCTACTGCTAGGTTTTATTTAACACACCCTTCCCCCTCCCCCTTCATCAGCCAATATACTGCAGGCTTGGTACTGCATCAATGTTAACTCTCTTTTTTTTTTACGGATTGGAAACAAAAAGAGAGTCCACAGATCAAGAACGGAGATTAGAAGCGTGTTGCCTCCTTCTCCCAGTGTTTGCTCTGATCCAGAGTCCCATTCGCTCATGCGGATCATTGGCCATGTCCGGGAGCACAGTCACTGCTTGCTGTAAGAGAATTGCTCAACTGGCAGGGGCGCCCTTTCATGTTAAGAGAATTGCTCAACTGGCAGGGGAGCACAGTCACTGCTTGCTGTAAGAGAATTGCTCTGGCAGGGGGCGCCCTTTCATGTTAAGAGAATTGCTCTGGCAGGGGGCGCCCTTTCATGTTAAGCATGGAGCGGTAAATGGGGAAAGAGTTCTGGGGGAGGGAGGCGGGGGGGGGGGGGGGGGGGTAAGGAAGGGGCGCACCGTGATAAGAAGGATGCGGGAGGTGAGGGGGGGGGGGGGGGAGGTGTGGGGAGACTTGCAATCAGTTTTGCAGAACAAACAAACAACGGGGCGATTTTTTTTTAAAATCAGCTTAGGCATCGGCTTTGACCGGAGAATGGGGCTTCCAGACCCACCCACCACATTCCAATTTCCGCATAACCCCCCTCCCACCCTCCTTTATCCGACACAAACGCACAACGCCACGCCACATTTTTATGGGGAGAGGGGGGTGGGGGGGGTGGGGGGGGGGGGGAGAGAATCTGAAGGAGATTGTTGTCCGCACGGACCAGCCGTTGTTTTAAAACCGGATCAGCCTGAGCACACCAACTTCTGCGAGTGGTTTGCTTGCTTGGTCTTGCCCCCTACCACTGAAATAGGCAAGAAAAGGCCGGTGTTGTACATAAAATGGACTCTCGTTACAGACTTCTTCTCATGGGCTATTTAAAAAAAAAGGTTTTGCGCTGGTAAGAAATAAATGGAAGGCCGGTGTTGCACATCTTATTCCAGACTTTTTACTCAAGGAGACTTTTCAGCTTACAGCGTAGGCAAGAAATAAATGGAAGGCCGGTGTTGCACATCTTATTCCAGACTTTTTTTTACTGATGGGAACTTTTCAACTTACAGCGTAGGCAAGAAATAAATGGAAGGCCGGTGTTGCACATCTTATTCCAGACTTTTTACTGATGGGAACTTTTCAACTTACAGCGTAGGCAAGAAATAAATGGAAGGCTGTTGGTGCACAGAAAATGGACTCTCATTCCAGACTTTTACTCATGGGCTCTGTCAACTTTCTGCGTTGGTAAGAGTTAAATTGAAGGCCGGTGTTGCACAGAAAATGGACTTTCATTCCAGACTTTACTCATGGGCTCTGTCAACTTTCTGCGTTGGTAAGAGTTAAATTGAAGGCCGGTGTTGCACAGAAAATGGACTTTCATTCCAGACTTTACTCATGGGCTCTGTCAACTTTCTGCGTTGGTAAGAGTTAAATTGAAGGCCGGTGTTGCACAGAAAATGGACTTTCATTCCAGATGTTTATTCATGCGTACTTTTCAGCTTTTTGCGTTGATAAGAAATATACGTGGATGCATAATCGTGTACGCATAACTCACTCTGGCCACGTTTAAACACTCCTCTTTTTCGTTCGAAAAGGGCTTTTTTTTTTAAAAGAAGAAACTTTTATGGTAGCAGATTTGTCCAGTCGATTTTGCTGGAAAAGCAGAGTCCATACGTTTTCCTTTTGTTTATTTTTTTTTCAATTTTTAGAGGAAAAAAAACCATCATAATCATTATCATCATCATCATCATTATTATCATTGTTGTTATTGTTATTATTATTATTTGCTTGAATGCGCTAGTTTCTTTTTCAGTTTTTGTTTGTGTTTGGAGGGTTTCTGTTTTTGTTGCTTTTGATGTGGGGTTTCAGTTAGGTTACTGAAGTATAAACAGATGGAAGGAATTTCTATACATCCAGGTCAAAGGGCCAAAAACGATTACCTACATTTTGCGCTTTCGGCAAGAGAGGGCGCCGTTACGAGCAAGAAGGAATCGGAAATCGCGCTGACCGACATACAAAACTATCTTCAATTCAACCAGTAACAGAATTATCTTCTATTTTGAAAATTAATTGAGATCACGAATTCTAATTTGTCTTTTTGACCGAAGGGTTTGCTATCCGACCTCCCCCCCCCCCCCCCCCCCCCCCCTAATTTTTTTCTTTTTCTAATTTACTACATGACCGTTTGTTGTACAGTATCTTGCTGTTAACGTGATGCAGCAGTTGAGTTCTTTCCTATATGAATGAGGCTAGTACAGAGGTAGACAGGAATTCCACGTGAAACATGTTGATGCGAGGAAAATTTCCGCTTGAAACTTTCAAATTATGTACTAAACCTACGCGAAACATACACGTGTATACAATCGGTGTGAGATTTGGCGTGTTACACAGGCAATGGGAGAGGCCATAGGTAGACAGTTATTCTTCACCATGTGATCTGAAGGATGATCGTTCACGTTCAAGGCAAAGTTTTTGTCATTGTTGGATAATGCAGATGACATAACATTTGAAATGTTATATAGGGCCTACTTGTACAGCAGATTTGTCTGGTTCTGGTTTTTTTTTTTTTTTTTTTTTTAAATTTTTCGTTCTTAGTGCAGATCTTTCTTCTTCTAAGAATTTTTTTTTATGCTGATCATGTTCTTCTAGAAGAATAGTTGCTATTCTTCTTGATGTTCTTGGTGTTCGTCGTCTTCCTTCTTGTTGTACCTGATCTTCCTCCTACTTCTACTTGTTCCTAGTGCCGGAGTTGTTCTTAGAATTCTTGGTCTTTTCTTCGATGTTCTTGACATGATCAGTGGTTGTCTTCTTATTGCTGCTGTAGGTGTTTTGATTTTTTTCTTTTTGTTTGTCTTTTTCTTGGCATATTTTGCGCTCATGGTGTTCGTCATTTTTCTTGACGTTCTTGGTGTTCTGTCTTTTTTTTTTTTTTGGGAAGTTCTTAGTGTTTGTCTTTTTCTTGATGTTCTTGCTGTTTGTCTTTTTCTTGGTGTTCTTGCTGTTTGTCTTGTCCTTGGTGTTCTTCATGTTTGTCTTTATCGTGGTGATCTTGATGTTTGTCTTTTTCTTGGTGTTCTTGCTGTTTATCTTTTTTCTTGGTGTTCTTGATGTTTGTCTTTTTCTCGGTGATCTTGATGTCTGCCTTTTTCTGGGCGTTTGTCTTTATGTTCTTGATTTTTGTCTTTTTCCCCGTTCCTGGCGTTTGCTCTTTTCTTGGTGTTTGTCTGTTTCTGGGTGTTCTAGATGTTTGTAGTCTTCTTGGGGTTCTTGATGTTTGTCGTCTTCTTAGCGTTCGTCGTCTTCTTAGCGTTTTGACGTCTTCTTAGCGTTTGTTTTCTTTTTTGTGTTCGTCTTCTTCTCGGTGTTTGTGGTATTTGTTTTCTTCTTCTTAGTATTTGTCTTGCCTTTGTTCTAGGTGTTTGTATTCTTGTTCTTGGTGTTTGTGTTCTTAGTTTTTCTTCCTGATGCTCTTTGTACAGGTCTCCTTAATTCTTGGTGCAGGCCTTCTGGGTGTTCTTGGTATTGGTATTCTTCCTCTCCATTTCTTCTTGGTAGCATGGGGTCGTTCTTTTCTTCTTCTAGGTGTTCTACCTCTTCTCGGTGTTCAGAGTGTTGGTCATCTTCTTTTTGGTGTTCAAGGTGTTAGTCTTCATCTTTTGTTTTGCTGTTCCAGGCGTTGGTCATCTACTTGTCTCTGTGGGGACGATGGGGCTAGTATTAATTGTACCCCTGCCTTTCAGACATTTTATGTTGATATTTATCTCTTTTTCGTCACCCTCTTTGACTTTTCTTCTCTTTCTTTAACTTCTTTACTTCCACTCTCTCTTAGTGTCTGCCTGGTCCAATAGTTGTTGTTCTGGAGAATGCCAATACATTTTTCTCTCGTAGAAGCTAGAACATGCCAGCTTTCTTGCTGTAATCTGGTGACGAGGAAGAAACACTGTACACACTGTCTAGAATGGATTCTAGCTGTCCATTCTGCAATGTCCGTTTCGCGTTTGTGACCTTCATTATGTATTTTCATGCTACTTGCACGGCTCTCATTAGTTTGTTTACCATTTTCTTTAATCTTGGGACGTGGAGGAGGAGTGGAGGGGAAAGCCTAGCCTCTTCAGCACAACCTAGTTTTTAACTGCTTTAAAGATATCAGTAGATTAGTCCTCGTATTATGAATTATGTGTATGAGTTTCTTTTTCAGTGTTGTTGTTCTTGTTCTTGTTGTTTTTGCTGGACAAGACCCCCTCCCCTTCTTCCCTCCACCCCGCGTGGTGGCAGTTCTGAGAAAGTCCCATGTATTGGCTGAGCTGTAATAATAACAATAGTAATGATAATCTTGCTCTTGGTGATCTTGGAG
This sequence comes from Conus canariensis, assembly GCA_033310375.1. Classification (NCBI taxonomy): domain Eukaryota; kingdom Metazoa; phylum Mollusca; class Gastropoda; order Neogastropoda; family Conidae; genus Conus; species Conus canariensis. The sequence continues at coordinate 59,628,942 of CM065732.1, forward strand.
TTGGTCCTCTTGATGTTCGCGGGTTTTGGTCTTCTTCTTACTAATGTTTTTTTTGGAGTGGTCTTACTTCTTCGTCTTCTTACTTTTGAAGACATTTTGGTTTCTTCTTCTTCTTGATGTTCTGGAACTTGTTCTCATTGTTCTGTACTGTATTTTTGATTTTGATGTTCGTCTCCTTTTCGTTCTCTTCCTTTGTTATCACTAATTACTGTGCTCATTTCTTGCTGCTGCTTCCACCTAGTCTTTTGCCACATTCTTCATCTTCCTACCCACCTCCCACACATTCTTTTCTTTTTTCATTTCCTTCTCCTCCTCCTCCTCCTCCTCCTCCTCCTTCTTCTTCATACCCACAATGATAACTGAAATCCTTTTTACAACCGTTGTTAGGTGGGAGACACTAATTTTGAAACATTTGTTTGTATATAAGCGTGTTTTGCCCCATGGTAAATAAAGATCATTGTCAATGTTGCTTAGATCTGTTTTGGCTACGCTGGTTTTTCTTTCAATGTATATTACGTAGACGACTTCCATGCTTGTTTCGGATGCTCTTTGTAAATTAATTCGTTGGTGCGCGTGTGTTGTTTTTCTTTTTAATATTGTACACGTGTACCATAAACACTTTTTGTTCTTAATCGTTTTGATTTTTTTTTTTGGGGGGGGGGGGGGGGGGCAGTATATTTATTTCCCATAACGTTTAGTATGTAAGTATGCTTGATGTCTTTCCCAGTGCTCTTTTTTCCTTTTCCTCTTCTTTCTTTCCAGTTTTCTTCTTCTGTTGGTCCTTCGCTTTTCTTTCCTCATCCTTCGCTTTTCTTTCCTCATCCTTCGCTTTTCTCATCCTTCGCTTTTCTTTCCTCATCCTTCAATTTTCTTTCCTCATCCTTCGCTTTTCTTTCCTCATCGTTTCCTGCTACATCACTGTCACCATGCCCGGAGTTCAGAATGATGTTCTTACAACTGTTTTTGTCATTGTCGGGAAATAGGTGGTAACGGTTGCAGTGGTTCTCTCTCTCTCTCTCTCTCTCTCTCTCTCTCTCTCTCTCTCTCTCTCTCTCTCTCTCTCTCTCTCTCTCTTTCTTTTTTTCTTTTTCCTTTCCCACCCTACGGTCGGTCACTCCTGGCTCCTCAATTACTGCCCGTTCGCATCGGATTGTATTCATGAGAGAAACTGAGGAAAGGTCAAGGTCAAATGTCTTGAGTGTCATGGCTGTGCTCTACAGTGCTGCCATGGTAAATCACCAGTAATTTGGAGAACAATAATAATAATGATTAAAAAGTGCAGTGTAATCTGCATCGAACGTTTATGGACACACAGATAAAGCAGAACAACTTACTTCCACTTTTAATGTAGGGGTGAAATTCACCATGAATATGAAAATAGTGATAATAATTATAATCATAACAACCACAAAACAATGATAATAATAATAATAATAATAATGATGATTATTGCGGTGATGATGATAAAAAATGGTAATGGACAATGCAGATAGCACCATATTCACAAGAGTTATCCGACGCTAGGGCTTTGCATTAATTAAAAGAAGAACAAAAGACAATGTGAAGATACATACATGAATAACACTTGGCCATACACGCCAATAAGGCACGGGTCTGGTGTCAATTGTCATGGTTTGGAAAGCTGAGTACGATTTCTGGAAGAACATGCAAGTCAAAGAAGCAAAACAATAAGACAGCAAGATAAGTAATGGTCATTCTCCAGCATTACAAAAAAAAGTCTAATCATATTGGAAAACGCGGAGAAGCTTAGTATCAGCATCTGTTTCCTCAAACACATGAACTATCAAGAAATAAATCATATATAGCACTGTTGTTTGAATTTAATGATGTAATGTGAATTATTGTTGGTAATATATACATTAATATAACAAATCGTTTGAACGTTATAGCTTTACGGACATGTCATTTTCACCATTGGTGAAGTTTTATGTGTATTTTTGCTGGGAGGAGGGAAATGGTGTATGCCCCCATGAAATGCCGTAGGCCCTTTCAATACAAACAGTATTCTTACTCTCCGAAAGTTCTGAATTAGTACATTTTTATCTTGTCAACTTTTTTTTAAATTTTGCTCCCTCCCCTCTTCCCCCCTCCCCCCTCATTACAAAAAAAAACGTTCTTTTTTTTCATCCATTGATCTAACGAGTTTCTGCTTTTGCGTTCCATTCTCCTGTCTTCATCCAAGAAGCTGTCATTCTCTTTTCCCCTGCTCACTATTCATATTATGCCAGCTTTTCTTCTTTTTATTTATTCATTTTTTTTCGAATTGTAATGTGGCGGTTAGGAAAATGTACACACTCTCCGGCGTGGACGCTAGCTGTCCGTTTTGTGGTGTCTATTTGCCTATGTGACCTTTTCTTCTTTTTTTTTTTTCAAAAATGTATTTCTGTAATATTTAATATTTGTCATTGATGGGTTACATTCTTTCACTTGACACTGATGCAGAAAGCGAAACGAGCATCATTCTCACCACGGTCCGGTCTTGACCACCTTGAGGACGGCGATCATTGAGCGAATCGTGTTATTGATTGCTCTGGGGTTTTGTTGTTGTTGTTGTTTGTTTGCAGCTGTTGTCTCTGTTGTTTGTTTGTTTCGCAGGATAAAGCGTTTTTGTACATACCTGTTGACAGCCCTGGACAAATTTAACATAACTTTAAAAACTTAACAGGCAGTCAAACAAAACTTAACAGGCAGTCAAACAAAACTTAACAAGCAGTCAAACAAAACTCAACAGGCAGTCAAACAAAACTCAACAGGCAGTCAAACAAAACTTAACAGGCAGTCAAACAAAACTCAACAGGCAGTCAAACAAAACTTAACAGGCAGTCAAACAAAATTTAACAGGCAGTCAGGCAACATTTAACTGGCAGTCAGGCAACATTTAACAGGCAGTCAGGCAAAACTTAACAGGCAGTCAAACAAAACTCAACAGGCAGTCAAACAAAATTTAACAGGCAGTCAGGCAAAATTTAACAGGCAGTCAGGCAAAATTTAACAGGCAGTCAGGCAAAATTTAACTGGCAGTCAAACAAAACGTAACAGGCAGTCATCAAAACGTAACAGGTAGTCATCAAAACGTAACAGGCAGTCATCAAAACGTAACAGGCAGTCATCAAAACGTAACAGGCAGTCATCAAAACGTAACAGGTAGTCATCAAAACGTAACAGGTAGTCATCAAAACGTAACAGGCAGTCAAGCAAAACTTAACAGGCAGTCATCAAAACGTAACAGGCAGTCAAGCAAAACTTAACAGGCAGTCATCAAAACGTAACAGGCAGTCAAGCAAAACTTAACAGGTAGTCATCAAAACGTAACAGGCAGTCATCAAAACGTAACAGGCAGTCATCAAAACGTAACAGGTAGTCATCAAAACGTAACAGGCAGTCATCAAAACGTAACAGGCAGTCATCAAAACGTAACAGGCAGTCATCAAAACGTAACAGGTAGTCATCAAAACGTAACAGGTAGTCATCAAAACTTAACAGGCAGTCATCAAAACTTAACAGGCAGTCAAGCAAAACTTAACAGGCAGTCAAGCAAAACTTAACAGGCAGTCGCATCACTTTGCATATAACATTATTTGACTGGCTGGACTAAATAATTAAATAAAAAAAAGTCTGAAAAAAATTGATGTACTGTCGTGGCTTGCGGGTATTCTTTGTCTCCCTCTTCTTTGTTCATTGTTATCCATTGTAAACGTGTTATGAAAAACCTATCTTTTTTTTGATTGCAGAGGAAAGTTTTATTTGATGTGTATTTGTGGAGGGCCAAAAGTATGTTTTCATTATTTTTCAGCTACATTTAAAATGACGTATTTGTTTGGTTGCTACCTGTGTATTCCTAATAAACAGACTATAAAGCAGAGAGTGATACGTTGTGTACTCGTGTTGCATGAGTGATTTCTACCGTGAAAAAGAAGGGGGAGGGAGGGAAAGGGAGGAAGGGCACAGTTGTACACTATGCACGCCCCCTCCCCCTTACCTCCCCCCACCCCCCCCCCCCCCCCCCCACCTTTCAAGCCCCATACATCTTCCCTCTTGCTGTCTCAGATACCTCTGACACATGCCACAAGGCGCGCGCACGCGCTCGTGCGTGCACACACACACACACACACACACACACACACACACACACACACACACACACACACACACACACACATACACACACACGCGCGCTCTCTCTTTCACATACGCACGCATGCGCGCACGCATGATTGACCAAAAAGCAGGTTTAGAAAACAAAACATGCAGAAGCACAGACTACCAGTTTTTCGTATGAGGCTATTCCCCCGAAGTGGGAGTGTGGCTGCCCATGTGGCGGGGTAACTAAAAAAACGGTCACACACGTAATGTTCTCATCCCCAGCTGATGCATTTTTACCATAGTGTTCAAGTACTTCAGCTGTTTGGATGATCCCTGGAGTCTTTTAGCCAGGGTACGACAACAACAACATATGAGACTAGTCCCCTCCACAAAGGATGCTGTGGTCTCAGCGGCGTGCGTTGCTTAGTGCGTCTGCAGCCTCACACACAACACGGCTCCCCTCATCTTCCCTGCCATCTCAGGGGTATTGTACCCAAACCGCTGAGTCCATCCCTACCCACCCACCCTATCCCGCACCCCCACCCGCCCACCCACTCTTCCTTTTCTGCAGATCCCTGATGCAGATCCGGTGCGGATCCAGGATCACGTAGTAGATCCAGGATCATTCAACAAGATTATTACACATTTCACGACATAAAAGATACTGAACCGATCTTAACGATACTTGTTAGAAAGGTGCAATATGGTTTGAGGATGAACTGGCTGTGTGGAGATCCGTAGTGTCTATTTGTTCAAATGACATTTTCCGGGGGCCGGAATAGCTCAGTTGGTAGAGCGCCGGACTCGTGATCCTGGGGTTGCGGGTTCGAACTTCGGTACAGGGGGATTTTTCCCTCGGAGTTAACATTGGTTCTGACTCCATTCCCCATACAGTTCTTCGAATGAGACTATAAACCGAGGTTCCGTGTGTGGACGCATGTACAACATCTTGCACACACGTAAAATCCCATCACCAACTTTCGGAAGAGAAGGCCAGTTTGGCCATTGGTATGGATGACACGTTACACATAGCATGCACCTTCCCCGAAGATGGAGCATGGCTGCCTTAATGGCGGGATAAAAAAAAGGTCATACACACAGAACTCCACTGCCTGTCTATACAGGCAGTGTCCGCAGGAGTATCAGCCTGCGTATGCAGAAAGAAAGAAAGAAAGAAACGACATTTCCCTAATATTTTTTTTAACTTATCTTCCACTGAACAAGAACAATCCGGAACTTTTTGAAATTATTGATAAAATTGTCACAACTGTTCCACTGAATACAGACCCTGTGAAGTTACTAGTATGATTTCATGACTGCTATTTCTTGGTGACACATTTTCATTAAATATCCAAACATTTCAAGTAGTATTCACGCCCACTTTATTTTGATTTCATTTTATTAAAAAGAAATTAGCATGTCCCTTTAAACACCCACACCCACCTACCCCCTCTCCCTCCCCCCCCCCCCCCCCCAACGCACACACACACACACACACACACACACACACACACACACACACACACACACACACACACACACACACACGGGAAGTAACTCCTTCAGGCTGTAGCAACTATTACTTCCCCTCATTCATGAACCGACTCAAAGGGCGGGTCCGAAAGACGTTCGACCTTGGTAGAGCTGCGTGCTCTCCCGTGCGCCATTCCAGTTGAACGTGTGACTGAAAGGTTAAGAGTGATAGACTATGACGGACATAGACATGCCAAGAGCCCTATGTTCCCGCAGCGTGTTTCTGCCCACCCCTATCCCATCTCTCTCTCTCCCACCCCCTCCTCTCTCTCCTTCTCTCTCTCTCTCTCTCTCTCTCTCTCTCTCTCTCTCTCTCTCACACACACACACACACATGAACACAAACATACTCTCTCTCTCTCTCACACACACACACACACACACATACACACACACACACACACACACACACAAGCATGCACACACTCACTCTCTCACACACGCACTCATACTCTCTCTGTGTGTGTGTGTGTGTGTGTGTGTGTGTGTGTGTGTGTGTGTGTGTGTGTGTGTGTGTGTGTGTGTGTGTGTGTGTGTCACTCACTAACTCACCAACTCTTTCATTCACCCACCGTCTTGCTTAAACCTTCTGTCACTCAGCTCCTCTCACTCACACTCTATCGCTGACACCCTCTCACTCACACCCTCTCACTGACACTCTGATTTATTCATTCATTCACTCACTCATTCACTCACTCACACTCATTAAAGAACACTCATTAACACACACTCAATCGCTCACACTCCTCTCTCTCTCTCTCTCTCTCTCTGTCGCGCTCTCTCTCTTTTACACACACACACACACGCACACGCATGCACACACACACACACACACACGCACGCACGCACAGACGCACGCACGCACGCACACACACACACACACACACACACACACACACACACACACACACACGTGCGCGCGGGCACACACACACACACACACACACACACACACACACACACACACACACACACACACACACACACACACACACACACACTTGATCACTCACACGCTCTCTTTCTCTCTCTCTCACACACAAACAAATCACTCACATACACTCATCCTCTTACTCCTATTCACATTCACACTCACCTCACACACTAACATTCTTTCAACTCTCACAATATCTCACTCTCACATTGCACATGTTCACTCTCACACACCCGTTCTCAGACACACACTTTGATTAACTCTCGCACACACTCTCACATGCACTGGCACCCACTCTCAAACACTCTCGCGCGCGCACACTCGCACTTGCTCTCGCGCTTACTCTCGCGCTCGCTGTCGGGTGCTCTCCCAATCACTCTTGCTCTCGCTCTCTTACGCAGTCACACGCATTCTTGCGCTCTCTCTCTCTCTCTCTCTCTCTCTCTCTCTCTCTCTCTCTCTCTCTCTCTCTCTCTCTCTCTCTCTCCTCACGCGTTCTGGCAAACCCTTGCACTCACTCTCGCGCGCTCTCCCACACACATGCGTTAGCTCTCGCGCGCTGTCGCACAGACTCACACTCCCTTTCAGTGTGCACACTCGCTCACGCTCTCGCTCTAACTCACTCGCGCTCGCTCTTGTTTTCTATTATTGCAAAATACTCGTTCTGCAAGAAGTTCACCAGTAATATACTTTTTTTTTGCAAGAAGTTCACCAGAGTTCCTCATTCCCTTTTATAGAAAAAAAAAATTGTATGCACGAAATACCTCTGTCCAGAATACAGTCGAATTACGAGATCTTGTGACGGTTTCTGACCCTTATCATCGAGCACTGGAAAACAGGACATAGCGACAGTCTTCCGTCTATGTTTTGCCATCTGCCGTTTCCGCAGCCAAATCAGTTTTAGGGATGTAGCGAGACTTCTCAGATTTCGTATTCCAATATTACCAAATTTCTGACACGTTTATAGTTTAGTTTTCTGCTTATCTTGCCTTTCTTCTTGTTTCATACAAATTTGCGACAGCAGTTTGGCAGAGTCTGGACAAAGCATCTGTTGACGAGTAGAATCCTCACATGAATTAATTTTTGATAAAGGTAGCGATTTCAGAACTGCGACCCTTCTTAACGGTGTTTGCTGCCTTTTTACCCAAGCCCTGAACAGATGTCTAACATCTGCTAATCTCTCTGAATAGTTTATGTGCATACAGTTTTGTATTTCATTAATGCACCAAATCCTAACATTTAGAATGTCGGTGGATTCCACTCCAAACCTAAAGGGTCAACAAAACGTCCTGAACAGTTTTATGACTACCTAACCAGATTGCACTTGATTGCTCTGAGTTCACATGCTATCCTGATGTACAGCCAAATACTTCTAAAATGTTTATACGAGTCTGGAATGATTTTTCTATCGCCAGTGAAAGAAAATCAGTTTCATCTCCACACTGAGAAAGTTTGTATTCAACATAATTGTAATACCTTGTATGTTTTCATTTTCCCGTGTCATTATTGCCAGAATTTCAACACATGATGTAAATAAATAAGGTGATAGTGGGTTACCATGTCAGCAACCTCTTTTACATCAAACCAGCTGGACATCTGCCATTAACAAGAACACAACCTTTAAATCTTTTATATAATGATTCTATCCATTTGCAAATCCCAGTTTAAAATCTAACCCCCTTCAATCATTGAAACACAAAATCCCAGGTAAAGGAGTCGAATGCTTTCTCAAATTCTAAGTTTACAAAAATCTTAGGAGAGGTATGTGACGTAGTGAAGAGTCGAATGCTTTCTCAAATTCTAAGTTTACAACAATCCCAGATAAGGTATGTGATGTAGTGAATAGTCGAATACTTTCTAAAATTCTAAGTTTACGAAAATCCTAGGTAAGGTATGTGACGTAATGAAGAGTTGAATGCTTTCTCAAATTCTAAATTTACAAAAATCCTAGGTAAGGTATGTGACGTAGTGAAGCGGATTAGTCTCAGATTGTCACCAGTACTCGTCTTCATGTAATTCTTGAGCTTATCTCCTTTGGAGATGCACGTTATTACTCCTTGTCTTTGGACACAAAAGAGTTCAATCTGTCTACACGTTGCGTTCGGTGCCCTGACCATACAACTGTCCACCCTGTTCCAAATGTATTAAAATTACTGCCGTGGAACCATCTGTTCCTGTACTTTTATGATTTTTCATGTTCTTAAATACCAAGGCTACTTCTTCAAGTGTCATACCTCCTTCTAGTTCATTTGCGTCATCTTCTAAACGTGGAACAACTTTGACTAGCCCCTCAATTTCACAACCCTCAACGTTCTGTTTTTCAAATAAATGTTTGTAAGAATCTTGTACTTCTTTTGAAATGTCTTCTTGATTGTTCAGAATATCACTATGTTTATCAGTTAAATTAGCCATGCTTTTTACTCAGTGATATCACTTCTCCAGGTTACACACACACACACACACACACACACACACACACCACACACACACACACACACACACACACACACACACACACACACACACACACACACACACACACACACACACACACACACACACACACACTGACTCACTGACTGAAACCAATTTATTGTCACATTAACTCATGGTTGTACTGGAAAAAAAAGGAAACAAAAATAATACACAACGTTTCGACTCTAAGAGTCTTTTTCAAGTGAATGCAGTTGAAAAAGACTCTGAAAGTCGAAACGTTGTGGATCGTCTTTGTTTCCTTTTGACCCCCTTTTGTTTCGGTCTTTGCTACTTTACCCTCAAACAACATAGTTGCTCCCTAAAAAAAAGACCCAGTCAAGTGTTATCAATATTTCTCCTAAGCTTTTCGACAAATTTCAATCTCAGCATGATCATAAAATGGTCTGTCCTGTATTCCCATTCGATTTCAGCATCTTCAAGTAATGAAACAAACTGATTTGAAATAAGCTTGCTAAAATGGGATATTTCTTCTCCTCGAGTACCTTCGAGAATCCAGATTTAGATCTCTCGAAACATCATTTAATTCTACATCTGTAATCATATTTTCAGCTATGTATTCATTTGTAGGATTATTACTATTTTTTATCATTATAACAACCTTTTGCTGAGTCGAGTACTAAATTAAAGTCTCCTCCAATTATTATCCAATTATTATGTTGTCGACATTAAATTCTTTAATCTTGGCGCGCGCGTGCGTGTGTGTGTGTGTGCTTGCGTGCGTGCGTGCGTGCGTGCGTGCGTGCGTGCGTGCGTGCGTGTGTGTGTGTGTGTGTGTGTGTGTGTGTGTGTGTGTGTGTGTGTGTGTGTGTGTGTGTGTGTGTGTGTGTGT
>CM065732.1:59643837-59646337 GCA_033310375.1 Conus canariensis
ACATACACACATGCCACCCACCTCTTGTGCTAGGGAGATCGTGCTGACTGGTGCCAGAAATATCACCGGAAGAAAGTTCTGGATCACTGGGGAGAGAGAGAGAGAGAGAGAGAGAGAGAGAGGAGAGAGAGAGAGAGAGAGAGAGAGAGACAGGGACAGGGAGAGAGACAGAGAGGTAGTTCCGGTTTAAGCCAGAACTACCCCCCCCCTCACCTGCCTCCGCCCCCTACCACCACCACCATACATGCACCGAACACCCACCTCCCTGTCAACACCCCCCTCCCACAAACTTGTCCACAGCTTCTCACTTCTAAAATTGGGTTTTTAGTCTTTTTTTCTCGTTGAAAAGTTTTATTTTGATAATTATTGGAAACAAATTAAGAAGTCTGATTGCAAAAAAAAAAGTCTGCACTGATATGGTTCGTCTTTCACTTCTTTGTGTTCTCGTTACAAAGCCTTATTTTGAGAATCATTTGAAACAAATGAAGAAGTCTGCTTGTGATAAAAGTCTTAACTTAACTGGAGTCCGGCTTCTCCCGTACACCTCCTGCAATAACGACTACAAAGTCTGTGCCAAGACAGCAGGTGTCAGGCTTAGCAGCTGTTGTTGTTGTTGCTGTTGTTGTTGTTGTTGTTGTTGTTGTTGTTGTTGTCGTCGTCGTACCCTGGCTAAACGACTCCATGATCATCCGAACAGCCGAAGCACTTGAACACTATGGTATAAATGCATCAGCTGGGGATGAGAACATTACGTGTGTGACCATTTTTTGATTACCCCGCCACTTGGGCAGCCACACTCCGACTTCGGGGGATTTTGGAGGTAAGGTAAGGTAATGTTGCTTATAGCCCAGCCGACCGCAAAGGGCCATATCAGGGCTGTCACCATGTTAAAATCAGCTCACAAGTCATCAAAAAAAACAACCACCCAAAAAACAAAAAACTTCCACACATCTCTTTAAAATACATCTAAAAACGCACTGATAATGTTATGCTAGGAGCTTGTCACAACTGAAGACAATCCCCGCATAACTATACAGAGCATAACAACATTTTGATGTAGCCTTGGTGTTCTAGCCTATGTCAATCGGCCTGACACAGCCTTAAGCCAAGGCGGGAGGCTTAGCAGTGACGAGAGGTGCAAATTGTCTTCATTAGGATAAACATGCTAAGGAGTTACTGGTGTGTGCCCCACCCAGGAGGCAACGTCTTTGATGTCATATTCGGCTGTCATTTGATCTGTGGAACTGGTGTGCCGTTGACACTAGTCGACCAGTAATATGAATAGCAGGGTTAAGGGGAGCGTTGTATGGGTGCACTGGCTGGTGTGAAACAGGGCACAGAAAGGGGAGAGTTTGGGATTGTTCCAGAAATAACCCCCTCCCCCCACTCCTCCCTCTCTTGCAAGTCTCATTGTTTTAATTGAATATGACATTTTGCAATATTCGGGCTTTTTAAGCGGTTCATTATGGTTAAAAACTGAGCACACTAGAACAATGTGGGTGTTTAGAAGAAGTAGGTCATTCCACTCCCTCTCTCTCTCTCTCTCAAATGTGATTGTTTTACATGAATGTGACATTTTGCAGTATTTTGGCTTATCGAGATACTTTGCAAGAATTGGGCTTATCCAGACACTTTGCAATATTTTGGCTTATTCAGACACTTTGCAATATTTTGGCTTATCGAGATACTTTGCAAGATTTGGGCTTATCCAGACACTTTGTAAATTCTGGCTTTTCAAGACACTTTGCAGTAATTTGGCTTATCCAGACACTTTGCAATGTTTTGGCTTATCCAGATTCTTTGCAATATTTTGCCTTATCCAGACACTTTGCGGTATTTTGGCTTATCGAGACACTGCAATATTTTGGTCGTATCAAGTGTTTCATGGTGGATAAGATTTTAGCATAATGGAAACAAATTGGGGGTGAGTAACTCTGGCATGATCTCGGTATACCTCCCAACCCTCTCCCCAGTATTTTGGCACATCAAATATTACACGCTTTTAAAAACTAAGCATGTCGGATTTCTTTTAGGGGGTGGGGGTTGGGGGGGGGTGCTGGAGTACTTCTGGCTTGGTCTAGACATACCCCCACCCACTCCCTACTGTCTCCACTTCTCGCAAGTGTAATTGTTTTACATGAATGTGACACTTTTTTGCAATATTTGGACTGCTCAAGTGTTTTATCAAGATGAATGACTGACCTCGTTTGAACGTAACGTATTGGATGTTGGGGAGTTGGGGGGAGGGAGGGGGGGAGGTGGCGATCAGTTCTAGCTCTGCGAAGAAATATCCACCCCACCTCTCCGCACAGGTCTGTTTTACACGATTGTGACAATTGGCAAGATTTACGCTACCCAGGTGTTTGTGATTACGAACTGACCATGCTGGAGCATTTTATATCACGTGGTGTGGACGGGGGATCGGGTAGGGGGGTGGGGTGGGCGGATCATTCTAGCTTGATCCGGAAACACCCATCCCCACTCCACCCCTCCGGCAAGT
>CM065732.1:59658837-59663837 GCA_033310375.1 Conus canariensis
GAAAAAAAAAAGGGGGGGGGGATGGGGAAAGAGGGGCAGTTATTGAAGTAAATTAATCAGCAAGAATCGGTTGCATCTGATTCTACGAAGCACAGTTCCTGAACACGCTATGGCTAATTAAACAACGATCGCCGTAACCGATTTTTTTTTCAGGTAGTCGTAAAGTTCTAATAACCGACTAATTAATAAAAGTCATCTATGCGATTTAATGAATGACCTAGAAAATTCAAATGTATAGCCAATTTTCAAAAATCAGTAAAAAAAAAAAAAAAAATTCAAATTCACAGTATAGACTACAGCATGGAAAAATAGAGATCTTTCGTCAAGAAATGAGACACTTACCATCGCCGAAAACGAAGAAACATCTGAATGAATATCAAGCGAGATGAAAAGAACGTGAGTGCTGTTTTCAGACGGCAAAGTGGGATGTTTTTGAAGAGAATGATTAGGTTCATGTCAAGAGACGCCTTGTGTTCCCACACCATCAGAACCATTCTCACTGTGAAGTTGTTTGGTTCCTGAGATCAACAAAACTCGCCAAAAAAGCTGTTGACAGAAGACGGGGGTGGAAAAGAGGGTGGAGGAGTAGAGGAAGGGGTGTAATTGGGGGGGGGGGGGGAGGTGAAAAGAAGCGAGAGCATGTTAGTTTATGTTTGGAGCATTAGTGTCCGTTGAATTGATTGATCGCTTAAAAGAGGGGTGAGGAGTAGAGGAAGGGTTGTAATGGGGGGTGGGGAGTGGGGGGGGGGGGGGGGGGGGTTAAAAAGAAGAGAGAGCATGTTCGTTTATGTTTGGAGCGTTACTGTCCGTTGAATTGATTGATCGCTTAATTGATTGATTCTCTCTCTCTCTCTCTCTCTCTCTCTCTCTCTCTCTCTCTCTCTCTTTTCATAACAAGAATTTTGTCTCTCTCTCTCTCTCTCTCTCTCTCTCTCTCTCTCTCTCTCTCTCTCTCTCATATCTTTAATTGGATTGTAAACATTCACCATTTGCGTGGTGTGCTTTTCTCTCAACAAATCACCCACTTCCCACGTTTCCTTTCCCATCAAAGAGACAGACAGGACCGGGGTGTGGGTGGGGGTGGGTGGGGGGGGGGGGGGGGGGGGGAATATGCATAATCGACAGGAATATCAAGTAACGTCAGAGCGATATCTTTTGTTTTTGTTTTCGTTTTTGTTAGGGGAGGGGGAGATTCAGAAATAGCCTGAATGCAATCAAACAAATTAGTAGTTATTTTGGGTTTGTTTCTTCTGCTGTGTTTTCGTTGAGAATTGGATAATAGCGTGTGTGGAACATCAAGGCTTCGGTGAAACGGGAGTGATCTCCCTTCATGTGGCGGTGACCTTAAAAAATTAGAGAACCCATCCGATCTACTGACCCATATTCTGACTATATAGAGAACGGCTTAATGTTCACGTAATCTCAGGATATCGGTACACTTTTTTAAAGTAAGCACAGTAGCTCACTTCCTAAACGATCTATACAAATAAGTGCATGAATTCCTCACAATAGTTTAGGCTTTATTCGTCATGAGTAGAGTCATACAACATTCATATGGATTTGCATGGATTTTAAGGGCAGTATGTTTCTGCCGTGGGTCACTGAAAACAGAGCCGAAAAAATGTGTTTCAACATCCTTTGCCTTTTTACACAACGGCATCAAAAATTGCTTTCAGAAACGACGTTATATCGTCGACGACGCACTGCTATTTGCAACACACAAAATGCGACCTTCCTCATGTAATGTTTAATGTATCTGTCAATATCAAACGAAAAATGGAATTCACCATTACTGGATAATGAAAACTTTCTGCACCATGAAATCATTTATACGTAGTGTGGTAATCTGATGATGATTTAATGTCCGGAATGACAAACAAACAAACAAACAATGCCTATGTATGTTTGTCCAGAAGATATTTTAAAGCTGTAGTAAGTTGTGCATTGTTTAACACTTAAGGAAATTAATTCCAAATGAACGCAACACTGTTACTGGAAAGTTGGGTTTTTTTCATGTATTTGTTTCGAAAGGTCCTTTTAATCAAAATTCCTGATTCGATTGTAGGTAGCTGCAGTAAATACCTAATCAGTTTCAAAGTCAGTCACCTGCTCTCTCCATAAGAGAGAGAGAGAGAGAGAGAGAGAGAGAGAGAGAGAGAGAGAGAGAGAGAGAGAGAGAGAGAGAGAGAAGACACTGATTCGGACGCCATGTAGAACAGGGAATTCTGGCGGACTGCAAGAATAGGATGGAGAACGACAATGACAGCAGCCGCATGGAACGTGCACGACAAGAAATAGATTGAACAGTTGCAGGTGAAAACACGCTGTTTGGCTACTTGATGGTGGGCATAAGCAAGTCGCCTTCCTTCCGTTTCGAACCGTCTAGTGTAATGTTGCTGTATGTGAAATTCTCTCTCTCTCTCTCTCTCTCTCTCTCTCTCTCTCTCTCTCTCTCTCTCTCTCTCTCTCTCTCTCTCTCTCGGGGAGGGGTGGGGAGTGGGGAGGGGTGTTGTGAGTCTTTTTTCTTGTTGAAAGAAAGAAAGAATATTGAAGAACTGAGGGTTTTTCTCCTGAAAGCAAAACTAATTTCCATAACCCACTGGGAAGATCGAACAATGTCACCTTCAACACATTCTTGCACGCCACCTCCAAGACTACTAGGACATGGCGACAGGAAGTGATCTGCACACAAAGGAACACATTAACTTCCTCTGAAAGCGGAAGGGCCACGACGTACTCAGTGGCATTACAGAAAGCTCTGGGACTGGGTTAGAAGAACAGTCGTCCCCTTGGTCATCCCAAAATGTGTGTCGCTTACCCCTTCCTCACCTTCTACGTCCCCTCTCCCCCTGACAAAAAGCATGGCGATGCATTGTGTACGTGGATTAGGCGTCCTGAATTTGCCTTTGTCACGACAGGTCGCGCTTAGCTGATGGAAATGGACATTTCGCCCATGTGGTAATATCATATTTTGGAGGGGGGAAAAGGAGGGCAAGGATGATGAGTGTGTGTGTGTGTGTGTGTGTGTGTGTGTGTGTGTGTGTGTGTGTGTGTGTGTGTGTGTGTGTGTGTGTGTATGTGTGTGTGAGTGAGTGCAGGGGGAGAGGAGGGGGAGGGTGAATTATTGAGTTGGAATCTGCAGGGAGAAGATCTGTATGCATCTCATCCAACACAACACAGTTCCTGAAAACGCTATGTCTATGTAAACCATCGCCTAACTGTTCATTCAAATATTGTAGAGTTCTTACCGTGAACCTAATTAGTATCTTTTGTTAACACAGTTTTAAAGGAGTGACTGACTATCTCTCGTCCTTGCGATTTAAAGGAATGACTTTAAATCTCAAATACGTTGTGGATTTATATCAGTAGTACAGTATAGACTGCAGCGGGGAGAAATACAGAGATCTTATGAGTGCACTCAAAAAATGAGGCAATAACCATCCCTTAAAACGAATGTAATTCTGTGTGAATAGTAATCGGAGACAATAAAGAACGCTAACTCGTGTTGTTTTCAGGAAATGAAGTGGGATCTGCTGTTCAGAATGCAACTTGTTCACGTCAAGGAACGCCTCATGTTCCCATACCACCAAAACCTTCTTCTTCTTCTGCGTACGCAGGCTGATACTCCTGCGGACACTCCCTATATGGACAGGCAAGTATTAATCCCCCCAACAAAAGGAGTGGAGTTTTGTGTGTATGACCGGTTTTTTTTTTATCCCGCCATTAAGGCAGCCATATTCCAGCTTCGGGGAAGGTGCATGCTATGTGTAACGTGTCATCCATACCAACGGCCAAACTGGCCTTCTCTTTCGAAAGTTGGTGATGGGATTTTACGTGTGTGCAAGATGTTGTGCGTGCGTTCACACACGGAACCTCGGTTTATAGTCTCATTCGAAGGACTGTACGGGAAATGGAATCAGAACCAATGTTAACTCCGAGGGAAAAATCCCCCTGTACCGAAACGGCCCGGCGGAGATTCGAACCCGCAACCCTTGGACTACGAGTCCGGCGCTCTACCAACTGAACTATTCCGGCCCCCGACCAGAACCATTATCACTGTCAAACTGTTTGGCTCCTGGGATCAGCAAAACTCGCCCATGATCTGCTCATGGTGGGCAGAGCGGAAGGAAGGGGTGAGGGGGTAGGGATGGCAGATGGCGGCTGCTTGGGGCGATCAAGAAGGAGAAAGAGCATTGTATTTCATGTTTGGAGTATGACTGTTGGTTGAGTTTATTGGCTGATTAATTAATGGATTTTGCATGTGTGTTTGTGTCTGTCTTTGTGTTTCCCTGTCGGTCTGTCTGTCTCCCTTTCTCTTTCTTTCTGTTTCTCTGTACACGTGCGCCTTTGCCCGTATGGACACACACACACACACACACACACACACACACACACACACACACACACACACACACACACACACACACAAGCGCGCGCATACACATACGTACACGACCACACACACACACACACACACACATAAGCAAGCGCGCATACATATACGTACACACACACACACACACACACACACACACACACACACACACACACACACACACACACACACACACAGAGGCAGGCAATAGACAGACAGACAAACAGAGAGAGAGATGCACCACGATCACTTGCACATGTTCATGTTCATGCACACTCTGTGTCTCATTCCTCTGCAGACCAAGTCACCATCACCATGGTCGATTGGTTTGTCTCCATGGCGGGGATGCGGATCAATCACACGCTAGCTGCCTTTCTACCTCACCACACACCCACCCACCCACTCTTTCCTATCATTTGTTAATCCTTTAGCCGAATTTGAATACAGGTGACAAGCGAAAGTCAAAGATGTGGCAAATCTTAAATAAATGTTAGCGAACCGCCAAGAGAAATGTGGACAAACGAGTCACAAGACAAAACACGACGCGTTTCGACCTCTTAGGTCTTCTTGAGGCAAGCCACAAACAAATAGGACAATGAAAATGGACGAGTTTGTCACTTATTCA
>CM065732.1:59676337-59678837 GCA_033310375.1 Conus canariensis
GGACTTTCAGCCTAATGTGGTTTACCACCACTCATCTGTAGCGGGCGCGGACTTTCAGCCTAATGTGGTTTTACCAAGTCTGCAGCGGGACTCAAACCAAGGACCATAACTCCCCTTGCTGTCTCGTTGGGTACCTTACCCATCAGGCCACGGGTTGGTGACGTCAGGACAGGACGTGTGACAGACCTCCTCTTTGTTGGTTCATTAAGCATAGGAAGTAAGGGGTGACGTCAGTCAGCACAGAGAGAGAGATGAGAGAGAGAGACTGAGAGGAGAGAGGAGAGAGGAGAGATTTACACTTTGACACTTTGATATTTTATTATCATTACAGAGGTCTTTTGACAAGGGGGGAGGGGGTATAGAACAATAATACTTCCCTCTTCCTTTCCTGCAAACAAATAGTACACATTCATTTCTAGTGTGTATCAAATCAAAGGTTAACAAAAACAAATAAATTGGTAACGTTTCCTTATGTCCTCACGCACAGGAGTAATGCAGTAAGGTTAAAACAAAACAAAACAAAAAAAACACACACAAAACAAAAATTTGAGAGAGAGAGAGAGAGAGAGAGAGAGAGAAGGGGGCCGAGGAGAGAGGAGAGGAGAGAGAGAGAGAGGAGAGAGAGAGAGAGAGAGAGAGAGAGAGAGAGAGAGAGAAGAGAGAGAGAGAGAGAGAGAACGGACGAACGAAAAAACAATAATCAGTACAGGCCATGACCCTTCTGATGAGCGGACAGTACAGCAATGATCATTGGCACAACAAGGCAATATGACATCGTCTGACAAGTAGCTGACAGACAATCTTATCAAATATGCAGCCATTGCCCATTCTGATGGGGGCACAGTACTATACAGGAACAGCCATTCATACAACAAGGCAATACCACATCGTTTGTCAACAAGTAGCTGACAGAGAAACATATCAAAACGTACGGTGACTGTGACAGCTAAGTTCATTCAACCGAGCAAAATTGTGTGTCTCTTGAATGCCTTGTATATGCATTTGTTCTTTGGTCTTCATTTTGATTTGCCATAAGCAAAGCAGTTCGAAATAAAAAAAAAGGTCTTCACAGAATTTTCGAGGAATATATCAACACCGTAAATTCAGAAGTGCTGAAAACAAAATAAAAATTGCAATTCATCTGCATTTGCCTCTTTGCATATGCCATATTGGTACCGATGCAAGTTGATGTCCTTTATACCGAATCTGAATTTTGTCAGATAACTAATACATACCTATAATTATCATTTTTTAAGGTATTTATCACAAATATTAGATATTTTAAGAATTAATTAAAATTAAGATGTTCACTGCACTGGATGGTTTCGATCCAGTTTTGCCATCGCTTATCTATCAGTCTTTGACCCAACTGTTTTTAAAAAAAAAAGCATTTACATTTTCAAGACCTTGATTTATCCAGACGAATCCAAATCCATTACGACACAAGAATACCTGACCCCCCTTGACTTTTTACCACATGATTCTAATCCTAACAGCAGATTATGTGCTTCGACTGGTAATCTTTCATCATCCTTCGTCATTCGTAAAATTTTGTAGCCAGTATCTAAAGAAGATGGGTGTGAAAATTCAGAGAAATAGATTATGAATATAAAATTCTTCACTAGTAGCATATAGAGACCAATATAATCCCTCTTGAAGACAGAACCTGTCTGCTCCAAAGCCTTTCGTCCGCTGATCCGGATTCGTCAGGGAGGCCCGGCTGATTGTGCCTGTGCTCCCCTGGCATCAAATGAAGATATATCACAGTCTATAATTCTATAATTGTTTGTCATATGAATACTGACAATGTAGATATACCACAGTCTATAATTCTTTAACTGTTTGTCATATGAATACTGACAATGTAGATATATCACAGTCTATAATTCTTTAACTGTTTGTCATATGAATACTGACAATGTAGATATACCACAGTCTATAATTCTTTAACTGTTTGTCATATGAATACTGACAATGTAGATATACGACAGTCTATAATTCTTTAACTGTTTGTCATATGAATACTGACAATGTAGATATATCACAGTCTATAATTCTTTAACTGTTTGTCATATGAATACTGACAAAAGCTAAAAATTGTGCATAACAGCCTTTGCTTGGACCTCCTAAGAGATGCAATTTCCCACTGATTGATCAAACAATATTATGCTGAACAATTTCGTAGGAGAGTGGGGGGGGGGGGGGGGGGGGGGGGGGGGGGAACGAGTGCAGACTACCAATTCTGCGTCATTACATTAATGACTTGGCAAAGATTCAAACAGAACTGGGGAAAAAGGAGGCGGGGGGGGGGGGGGGGGGGGGGGGGGGGCACGGGGGATGAAAGAAAATAGGAATGAAAAATCAGGGAAATAAATCATGAATATAAAATCCTTCACTAGCATCAGATGGGGACCATGGTAATCCATCTTGAACACAGAGCTATTTATCTCGCCTGCTCCGGGACCTTTCGTCCGCTGATTCGAACAGGACAGGGAGACAC
>CM065732.1:59683837-59691337 GCA_033310375.1 Conus canariensis
GACGAAATACTTGCAAAAGATCTATCAAATTTTTGCATCACCTACACAGATTAAAGACATCTTGAAATAGCATCTCACACACACCTGACGCCCAGGTGTATTTTCACCCGCTGAATCCTATCAAAATAACCTTTCATAAGCTTTGAAAGGCAATCTGTAACCGTTCACCTGTCTAACTTTAGCCAGCATATGATACATTGCACACGTGCATTCATAGAAATAGAATAAGTGTCTTCAGAAACTAAATCGTCAGGCTTTTTTCCATTTCGTTTTCTTTATCTGCTTTTGGAATAGAGAAAACTTCTGTAGAACATACAAATAAACCTTGTCAAAATGAATTGCCACAGCATCCAGTTCCCGCAGTTCAGCGCCACAGCGAGTGCTGTGTTGCATCTGCGTATCGGGAGAAGTTTCAATAACGCTTCCAGTTTCTTGCAAGTCAGCGCTACAGGCCACTCCCCACCATATAACCCATGTCAGCGTTTTGAGGCCTACCATCAGTCTGAGCCAGCATCTAATTTCAACTGATAATTGATCAAAAGAACAACTCCTCACCAATTATTTCCCTTGTTTGGGGGTGAGGGGTGGGGGTGGGGGTGATTTCCACCGATGACATCACATACAATCTTCAATTACATGACCTTCCTCTTAGTTGACCTCACATTTCAGGCCTTTGCACTCACCCGTGACCCTATCTTTGCGCCAGCTGGTTGCTCCCAAATAGTCCCGTTCCTTTGATTTTAATCTGTCTGCATGGAACCTTCACCTGGCTTGTACCTTGATGGCCATATGAAAGAAAACGAGAAAAATCAAGTTTCAGACACAATGAAAATTCTCAAAACAATCGAATTGCCGAAAAGACCAAGCTCATGACCAACAGTCCCAAAGGCATTAAGGCAGAGATCAAAGTCAGCGGGACAACCTTGGAAACCGTGAAGACCTTCAAATACCTAGGATCCATCATATCTGATGAAGGCTCAAAGCCTGAGATTGTGGCATGGATTGTACAAACAGCAACTGTAGTGGCAAAACTAAAAAACTATATATTAAAAAAATATTATATATAAACTCAGAGGCATAAAAAACGCGAAAACAAACTGTATAGAAATTTTGATGTAATTTGGCCAACGATTCCTTTGAACTGGTAATAGAAAGTGAGAAAAAGCAATCAAACACCGCATAAGTGTCCTTTCAAAGTTCATTCTGGTAGAAAATAAGGTCACATGAACTTGACCTTGACCCTGTGTTAACAGCAGAATGTCAGTATCTGGTGTGACCACCTCGAGCATTGATCACAGCTGTGCACCTGCGGTACATCGAGCGTACCAGAGTGTTGGTCTGCCTCTGGGGGACTTGCCACCACACCTGGCCCACAGCGACAGCAAGCTGAGCTGCTGTCTGGGGTCTGGGGTTGAGCTGGTTCAACTGCCTCTGAAGGGCATCCCAGAAATGCTCTATTGGGTTAAGGTCGGGAGAACGGGCTGGGTGAGGCAGCAAATTGATGTTGTTCTGCCTCAGGAAGTTCTGCGTAGCACGGGCAGTGTGCGGCCTTGCGTTGTCCTGCTGAAACAGGTTCTGTGGATGCCGTTGGAAATGCGGCAGGATGTGGGGCCTCAGAACTTGGTCGATGTAATGAACAGCAGTGACCCCGTTACCACGTCCTGGACCCACATTCTGGAAGATGACTGGCCCAATACGGCGATTCATGTCGATAGCCCCCAGATCATGATGCTTTCACCACCCCATGGGTCCCTTTCGGTGATGTTGGCATCCGTGAAGCGTTCCCCCACTCTTCTCCAGATCCGGATGCGGCCATCGCCTGGGTCGACGCAGAACCGGCTTTCATCACTGAAGAGGACTCGGCCCCAGTCCCGATGGCGCCAATGCACGTGGATCTGTGCCCACTGCAGACGGTTCTGGCGATGCTGGAGTGTCAGGATAGGTCGCCGGGCTGGACGCCTGCATTGGAGACCAACTGTGTTCAGTCGGCGACGCACGGTCCTGCTGCTGATTGGCCTGCCATGGTTGCCGACGGTGTTCCTGGCTGTGTTGGCAGTGGTTTGGTAAGTCTCCCGTCGATGCTGACGCAGAAGATGGCGGTCTTGGGCTGCTGTGGTGACCCTCGGTCTGCCGCTCCTCGATCTGTCATCAGTGGTGTTTCTTGCTTGAAAGCAGTCCAGAAGGCGATAGACGGTGGAAATGTGGACTCCGAATGCGATAGCGACCTGCCTCATTGGAACCCCGGCCTGCAGTTGCCCTATTGCTATGCAACGATCTTGACGAGAAAGTCTCGGCATTATGTTGGCGTCGCTGGAAGGGATAATTTGAACTTTTTGGGGTTTGGAAATTTATAGCCCCACAATCGGGGCCACATTGAGTTGCAATTCACATTGATGCACATGGCGTAGGTAGTCCACATGGCAAATGCACTCTTCGTGCCAAAAACACTGACCCGGCAACATTCACCCACTGTGTTACGAGGTTACAACCGGCCAAGACACCACGTACTGCTAATGTTGCACGTGCCAACGACATTGCTTACGTCCTGTTCACAATGTGAACAATCGTGCACTGTCTCTATTTTTCGCGTTTTTTATGCTTCTGAGTATGTATGTATGTATGTATATATATATATATATATATATATATATATGTGTGTGTGTGTGTGTGTGTGTGTGTGTGTGTGTGTGTGTGTGTTGTGTGTGTGTAGTCTTTGCTCCAAGATCCACCTAATGCGCTCCCTTGCCCTCTCAGTTTTTCTGTCTATATGTGAAACTTGGACACTCACAGCAGAGTTACAAAGAAGAATTCTGCCAACTGAAATGAGATGCTACAGAAAGATCTTGGGCCTCCATTACACAGACCACGTGACAGATGTAGAAGTCCGTAGAAAATTCAACAAGCAATTGGACCCCATGAAGACCCACTCACAGTCGCCAAAAAGCGGAAAATGAAGTGGTACGGACATGTGTCCCGTTCAGCAGGCCTTGCAAAGACAGTCCTGCAAGGAACAGTCGGAGGAAGCCGCAATGGAGGAAGACCTAGGAAGAGGTGGAAGGACAATATACGAGAGTGGACTGGAATGAGCCTGGCGGAATCTCAGCGAGCGGTGGAGGACAGGGACGGATGGAGGAGAGTGGTGGCCAGATCATCAGGGGTGCCCCAACGACAACAGACGACGTCAAGGGATAGGTGAAGGTGAAGGATAAATACTCGACTACTTAAGCTAGGCCTTGGTGCATTAATTTTTGGTGCGCAGCCAGTCTCTCGTAGCAAACACCTATATTCAGTCTCCCTGCTTCACCACAACACAGTGACCAGCGACTAAGTGACCTACATACCGGAGACAAAGGCGCAGCGGTCATTCAAACTTGAATCGTCATCACAATGACGAAAAGCCCCTTTGTCCTTTTTACCACCTGATCTATGTCCATATGTGTATCGATCACACAGCTTGCCTCTCAGCTCTCTGTCGTTCCTCATCTTGACGTATATCCTCTCATCCAGACTGACTCGGATGAAGTCCAACGGCTCCTCTACAGTCTGGGCTGGGCACAGTTTGATCTGCGTCTCCGTCAGCCATGTTTTGGTTCTCCAGCGTGGGCTCCCTTTGTACCGTCACTCAAGCCTGCTGATTCGTCTACCGCGCCAGTCCCACTCAGTCCGGGGTTAGCGTGGCTATTTTGTATTGTTTTGGCCTCTTTCTTGTTAAAGCTGTTTCATTCTTATTGTTCAGTCACTGCTTACGATGGCCAGATAGTATGAAAGCTATTGTTTGTCTGATGCGCATACATCCATTTCATAACTATTTGTTCAGCTGCCGATAGCGTTAATAGTTATTTATCTCCCCGTTGGGTTACTTCAGGTGTTGGTTCTCAGTATTATTCAGTCATAGCCTCAATTAGTTATTCCAAATGTGAGCTATCAGTACCATTCAATTAATCATAGTCTCACTTAGCGACCTAAGTGTTAGCTGTTTTCCTCGGAATTAGTTTTCCATTGAAACTAATGGTATTTACGGCTGTCGGGAACAGAACCATTTAACAATCGGTGGTGAAGAGTGAACTCTTAGCCCATCATATGCAGGAAGTTTGTGCGTCTGACTTACATTTGGTCACCACACAGTTTTGCTGGGTAAGAGTATGTGTCATATCAGGTAAATGGTTAAAAATCTGATATTCTCATTTCATATTTACCGCTATAAATATGTCTGTTCTTGTATTATCGCTCACCATGCCATTCATAACATTCTATTTTGTGTCTTTTCAGGCACTGTCTTTTCCTTGCCAACTCTTCTTTCATGAAGATAAAACAAACCACATGTAACTGACAGGGCTCCGCCTATACATTCCTCACCTGAGTGGGATCCCTCATCTTCACCCATTTCCTTATTTCACCCTTCTCCATCATCTACCCCTCTTACCCTACCAACCCTTACCACCTTGCGATCTACCACAGACTTACTATAGTATCAGTATGCAACCGCTGAAACATGAATAACAATGCATTTCTCGCCCTACTTACAGGCAACCAAAAACCTTCGTCGAGTACAATTGCTGCAAAATAAAGAACAATGCATTTCTCGGTCTACCTACAGATAGCCCCAACATTAAGTCGAGAAGAATAAAAGACACAAAGATATTCATAACAGTTAAGAGCAGTAATTTCGTCCCCGATAAAAGGCCATCTCTCTTGCTGCAAGATACCCTCCTTTTCAATGAACAAAAATCATCTTTCTTTTTTCTCATATTCACCAAAAATTTGAGCCTGAACGCCGCATTATATAAAAAACATTTCCAGTGGGTCTGAACACCAGCTGGGATTGCGAACAACAAAAACAAAATCTCATTACCTGATAACAAAACACTTAATTCAGCTGTACCTGGAGTTAGTGCTGCACCATGTCTTCCCTTTTCTCCGATTTCTTTTGCTAATTGAAAGAAAGGGAGGGGGAGGGGGTGGAGGTTTCATGCGTCTCTTTTCTTCACACCCTTCGTACAAAATGTACTGTATGGATTCTCCGCCTACACCTCACCCTTGCTTTTGCATAATCATGCATGCTTTTAGTATATCATTATCATCTTTCCCTTAATGCCAGTCTTTTGAAGTATTGACCGCTGCATTGAATCAAATGCCTTTTCGAAGTCAATGAAAGCTATATATAATTAGCGATTCCAGAAGAACTGCTTTTGTAGTAGTGCAAACATTTGATCAATGGTTGAATAGCTTTTCTTAAAACCTGTCTGCCGTTCATCTGTAATACTGATATGCTCAACCCACATCTGTAATCTAAGGTTAACTGTGGAACTAGATAATGTATTTCTGATCGTACCAAGTAATGTAATTCTTTGTTTGCTTGGATCACGGGCTTCACCTTTAAACACACACACACACACACACACACACACACACACACACACACACACAATTGCAATTTAATCGAGTCTGTCTAGTTATCAGGAAATGCTCCTTGTCAAGAAATACATTACAATCTCACGAAGAAATCGATCACAACATTTCCAGCATTTTAAATAATTCGTAATTCGTAAATTATACTATCAGGCCTTGCGGCTTCTCTGTTCTTCAGTTGTTGTTTTTTTTTTAACTGCAAATATTGCCCATTTCTTGAGATTGGATAATTGAGATAAACTGCGTTGCTATCAATACAGAGGAAACCTTGTTCTTGGTTTTGTGTTGTTGTTCTTCTTCTAGAAGTTCTCTTGAATCGTTGACAGAAATTTTGTTATGCATGTTACTTTTTTTTCTTACAGATATGTTACACATATACTTCCAAAATCCTTGCTGTCGTTTTTATTGAGTTCATGAAACTGGATAATGAGGTAGAGTTATACTCGTTGTTCGTCCTCCTTAAAAGATTTTCATAAACTCGTTGACTTTTTCCCCCTTCTTCTTCTTCTTCTTTTTAAAAATAAATGTCTCTGTTTTATCGGCTAACGTCTCCCTAGATTTTTCTTTTACTTTTTTTTTTTTTACGGTGTGTGTGTGTGTGTGTGTGTGTGTGTGTGTGTGTGTGTGTGTGTGTGTGTGCGCGCGCGCGCGCGCGCGCGCGCGCGTGTGAGTGCGCGCGCCTGGGTGCGTGCGTGCGTGCATGCGCGCGCATGCGTGGTGTGTGTGTGTGTGTGTGTGTGTGTGTGTGTGTGTGTTGTGTGTGTGTGTGTGAGTCGCATTCCTGGTCAAAACAATCATCATTCTTTCGCACATGTTTTATTCTGACTTATTACTTCTTGCACTCACCCTGTTCTTTTGTCCAGCTATCAAACCTGTCTCACGCAGCGTTAACATCTTCATCGATCAGCTCAACAGCTGCCACTAGCATTAACAATGAACGTTGCTCACTGATCATATTATAAATGATGTCAGCATATTCACCTTGTCATTTATATTTGACAATGAGCTGTGCGTTTCTCTTTGATCATGTCTTCTCCATTTATTTCCATCGAGAGTTAACGAGGAGCACTGGAGGTAAATGGTCAAACTCACAACACTTTCACTCACACATTGATTCCATGACAAATAAAAGTAAACGTGTCATTGGAAAGGAAATCTTAAAAGAGACAGTAACAGTAAACAGTAAATAACAAACAAATAGAGTACCTCTTGCTCCTATAATGAAATAGATAGATTCACGCCTATAACGAGTGTTGCTTATACCACCGATGCGGCTTGCTTGTTCTGTGTGCTCTATACTGTCTTTTCTGCCGGGCAATGCGGTGTCGAGAGAAGCACTGGTTTGGAGTGATGGGAGTGGGTTTGTTTATTTCATCATGAAAGTAAGAGTTCCCCCCCCCCCCCCCCCCCCCCCCCCCCTATTTACATGCCATAGAAAGTTTAACATCATAATTCCTACAATGGTCTTGACGGTCGTCGTCATACATAACCTGAAAATTGCCTAGATCTAACGCAGTGCGCGTATTCAGCAGGTTTTTTTTTTTCTTTTTTTCTTTTTCTTTTTCTTTTTTTTTTAATCTGGTTAGAATCTTGTCCTCAGAACACCTGTTAGCAAAAGTTTCATTACTTAAATTGAAAGGACATTTTTTCTTTTGGATCCCGTTAGGGTCAAGGTTCAGCACCTATGTGGGGTCAGAGGGCAACACTCTCCCCCCCCCCCCCCCCCTCTCACTTCCCCCGAAGTTTTTTTTTTTTTTTTCAGTTTGTAACGACTATAACGACTAAACTAGCCTTTTTTTTTTTTTAACTTGTCAGTTCCGCAATAGAAACCAACTGCGGTCAATGTAAATATACTGCTCAAAACAATTTAAGAGTCAGTTGAAAACATTCACACACAATTCAACCGAAAAACAAAACAACTTCATCAAACAATTTAATTGAAAATTCATCTATGGAACGATACAATGGCATCAGAAATAAACGAATGACAGCTGCTCAAAAACAACTTCATGGGCTTAATTGATGAACACTTTCATTTCAGAAATCAGAACAGTCAAATCAAATGACAATCAATGTCAATACTCAGTATGG
>CM065732.1:59703837-59718837 GCA_033310375.1 Conus canariensis
ATTTATTTATTTTTTTTTTTTTTTTGCGTACGCAGGCTGATACTCCTGCGGACACTCCCTGTATAGACAGGCAATGATTAATCCCATCTACCCAACAAAGGGAGTGGAGTTTTGTGTGTATGACCGTTTTTTATCCCGCCATTAAGGCAGCCCTACTCCATCTTCGGGGAAGGTTGGCTTACGAATGGTGAAAAGGAAGAGAGAGGGTAAGGGGTAAGTCAGAGAAACAGGCAGTTGGGGAGAGAAGAGTCCGAGAAAAACGTTAGTGAGAGACAGGGAGAGACAGGCATCGATGTCACTCAACTTCGGGACAGTGGTCATTTCTGTCACGCTGTCTCTGACCCTCTGCACTCAGTGGGTCAATAGGACGAAGCCTCCTACGCGAAACCCTGTCAAGTGCGGCTGATTCACCATTGTGGACTCTTCTTAGACTGGGACCAAACCTGGCGGTCATTTCTATTCCGTCGTCAGGAACGAGCACTCCATCAGCGTTGCCCAGGGGACAGCAAGCTGAATGGGTCTTGTCTGGCTTCCCTGGAGACCGTGGAGAGAAAGGCGAGAGTGTCAACAGTGCCATCCAGACACTCGCCCCGTAGTTTCCATGCAACACTCGGTTATCACCAAGATAACCTCCTGTTGGTTGTTTCGTTTGGTTGGTGCGTGACCGCGCAATTAATGACTCGCTGTCGCAATACAATGAGTTCGCGGATGTAGGGCGTAAGCGTCATTCGTGCTCGTATGTACGGGTTACAATTTGTGTCAATCCTACAGAAATGTACAACTTATAGATCTTAATTTTCGCAGAATGCTGGATTTAAAGGTCGTCATTCTCATAAACATAGTTTGTTTGTTTTTTTAAATATTGATATTCTTATAGAGAAGTTGTTGATTTACATATCATTATTCCAAAAGAAACATGGAGTTACATGTCAACTTTACTACAGAAATATATGGTTTACACCTTACTTTAACTACAGATACGTAGGTTTATAGTTCCCATATAAAATTAGGGTTTATTGCCCATCATTCACATAGAGAATTGAGCGCTTACAGTACTTCATTCCCTTAAAAATGTAGAGCTTTTTCGTTCATTCGTTCATTATTTCCATACCAATATATGGTTTACATGTCGTCATTTCCATAACAAAAAAGATATGGTTTATAGCTCGTCTTTCACAAAGAAATATAAGATTTAGAGTTCATTATTCCCAAATAAATGTAGGGTTCTAGTTCGTCATTCCCGGAAAAATATGGGGATTATCGTCTGTTCTCTCCAAAAAAAATGTAGTGTTTAAATCTCGTCATTCTGAAAAAGAAAATTGTAGGGTTCATAGTTTTTCATCCCCAAAGAAATGTACGGTTCATAGCTAGTTATTCCCAAAGAAGTGAAGGGTTTATAATTCTTCATTCCTGTTGAAATGTACGGTTTATAGTTCGTGATTCCCATCAAAATGTAGAAATCATAAGTCGTCATTCCCCAAGAAATGTATGAGTTATAGCTCGTCATTCTCATAGATATGTCGAGTTAACAGTTACTCATTTCCCAAAGAAATATAGGGTTGAAAGCTCGCCATTCCCCTTACGCTTTATAGCTCGTCATTCCCAAAGAAATTCTGGGATTACAGCTTGTCGTTTTCAAAGAAATGTAGGCTTTATAGCTTGTCACTCTCAAAGAAATATAGGGTTTATAGCTCGTCACTCTCAAAGAAATATAGGGTTTATAGCTCGTCACTCTCAAAGAAATATAGGGTTTATAGCTTGTCACTCTCAAAGAAATATAGGGTTTATAGCTCGTCACTCTCAAAGAAATATAGGGTTTATAGCTCGTCACTCTCAAAGAAATATAGGGTGTTTTTTTTGTTTTTTGTTGTTGTTTTTTTTTTGCTGTCCCAACCTCTGCGCCACCTCAGAGGCAGTGCACCCACGCCGCTCATTCCGACACCCCGTCCACAGCCACAGCCCGGTCGGCCCCGCCGCAGCCCCGGCACCGGCAATCCACAGGGAGCAGTCAATGTCAAGTCGTCAAGAGGCAACCCACTGGAGGAGACACTGCACTGCTGCCGAGTCACTTCGGTGGTGTTCAGCGGCGCCTGTTCTGATCTAACATACGCAGGACACCACCTACTAAGCCCCCTACTGACGACAATAATTGCTTAGTCGCGGAGCCGGCGTGAGTGAGCTCTCCCTCCGGAGGGCGCCACCACGTCCGTCCAACGACAGCCCCCATGGACTCGCCGATACCGGTAACCCCGACGGAACCAAACCAAGGCCACAGACGTGGAGAGGACATCGAAATTGAGGTCATCATGAGAGCAGGGCATGAAGGGCCACAGAACTTGAGACTTTTTTTTTATGCTGATCGATGAGAATGAGGATGATTAAGATGATGCTACGGATTTCCATTTCGGTCTGAGACTACATGACAGGGCTGTACTCTACGCTTCCTTTCATAATATATCCCGGCGTCAACCAGGCCTGAGAGATACAGGCACCTGCAGTGTTGGTCAGGAAATTTGAGCAACACTCTCAGAAACGCATCCATTAAGTGGATGAAACTCGACTGTGTGGTCCCAGTCTTCCCAACTGAGTCCGCAGCAACTCAACTCTGGGTAGGAGCCGGTCGGGGCAGAAAAACCCACATGACTTCTGATGGGATTCGAACCCACGACCTCCCAGCCGGGAGTCCGCGACGCTGACCACTTCGCCACGGCGGCTAAGAAATATAGGGTTTATAGCTCGTCACTCTCAAAGAAATATAGGGTTTATAGCTCGTCACTCTCAAAGAAATGTAGGATTCATGGCTCGTCGTTCCAAATAAATATGATTTATAGTTTTGTCATTCCAATAGATATGTGGGACTTACGGTTCGCCGTTATAATAGAAATATAGGCTTTATAGTTCATTATGTCGCAAAGAACTGTGTGGTTCATAGTTCGTAATTTCCGAAGAAATGTACGATTTATAGCGAGTTATTCAAAAATGAATTCATGGTGTGTAATTAGTTATTCTCGTAGAAACGTAAGGTCTATAAGTCGTCACTTCCCCTCCTCCTCCCCCCCCCCCCCCCCCCAAAAAAAAAAAAAAAAAGCCTGTTTACATATCGTCTTTGCCACACAAATTTAGGGTTTATAGATCGTCATTTCGGCAAACTTGTAGGGTTTATAGATTGTTATTCCCACCCAGAATATGCTGATTAATATAACAATTAGCACAAAAATGGAGGATTTATAGGTTGTCTTTCCATATAAATGTAGTTTTGACTTATTGACCTTCCCATAAAAGTGTAGGGTTGTCATTCCAGTAGAAGTATGGATTTTCATATGATAATTCCCACACTAAATCGTCACTCCACAGAAGTAAGGGGTTTATGAATCGTCGTTCCAGTGAAAATGTAGGATTTATAGAGTGTCATTCCTACAAAAAATGTAGGCTTAGAAATTGTTTTTTCCACAGAAGAAATAAAAAAAAAGGAAAGAAAGAAACCCGCAATTGGTAAAAAAAAAATTTTTTTAAGTCAAAACCAGGTTAAATTCGATTTTTTTAAACTGGATTCAGTGAAGATGAACGACAAGAAAGAAAAACAGACAATATTGGATTGACACAAATTGAGAAGTCTAAGAACAATAATAACGACCCCGGCGCCTTTTCAAAAAGCTGTCCTATGTCAATCGTTGTCTCGCCAGGTAAACTTTCAATCTTCAGTGCGAAACCCCATTCGGACCTGAGCCACTCACAAAATCAACGATCTTTATGTCAGAAACTATCGCGTCACTTCTGAAGTTTTATTTCTAATGAATCGGACAATTCTAAGAAGACGCTTATTTGATACCAATAAGCTCCTGAAAGTCTGTCTGCTCTGCCTTTCGGATTCTTACATAGAGGGGGAGAAGAGGACATCACCTTCCATGAGCAATCATTTCGAATAAAATACCTGTCATTAAAAAGATAAAGCATTATTCTAGTTGTTCCCCTCTACGAACGATGCTGAGATCGAAAAAGTTAATGATTCTCGTTTCCGCCGTGAAAAATCTCTCAACTTTTTCTCTGTCTTGGTCTTTCTCTGTCTCTCCTCGTCTCTCTGTATCTTCGTCTGTCTGTCAGTCTGTGTCTGTCTCTGTCTGTCTGTCTCTTTCTCCCTCTGTCTGTCTGTCTCTTTCTCCCCCTCTCTCTCTCTCTCTCTCTCTCTTCTTCTCTCTCTCTCTCTCTCTCTCTCTCTCTCTCTCTCTCTCTCTCATATAGTTAGAAACATTACACTTACCATATCTGAGCACATTGAGTGCTTCTGCTACCGCTACGTTGGCTACTACTACAGCAAAAATAGCATTGTTCACGAACAAATCAGGGAGGAGTCCTAAAATGACATTAACATAAGGAAACGGACATAGATGAATGAATTGTTTTAAATCTTTCTTAAGATTATCAGTTTGTCCTGATAACTTACACTGTTCTCTATAATTCATCTCATTCGTTAACATCCATAACAAAACTTTTCATTCTTCGTCCCTCGGTTAAAACTTCGACGTTCACCATTGATAAATTATGTCTGCATTTGCAACTGTTTTCAATCCCACCAGTTAAGTAGCCACATTTGTGCGTAACTTATGTCCATTAATAACAGAAATTAGCAATACAAAGTAAAGAAAAAAGATTCCCGTCAACTGCTCTTCCTGTTATGGGAAACAGTTGAAAATTCTGATCTAAAATTAAAAAAATAAAAAAACAAGAAGAAGAAGAAAAAAAAAAGTAGCCACATTTTGAACTTCAAGGATGATGTCTGAAACATGGCAATTTCAGCAACATATGAACCATATCAGACAGTATTGACATTATCAAAGTTATTCATCTGAAATTGCCATGGTTATTTCGCAGTCACAGGTTGGAAAACATTTTTTTGTAAAGATCAACAATTTTGTGTACCACTAGGGTATTTCACTTATGTAAATATGCATATGTCAGATGTGGGTTTGAAAGTAGTAACGTGGAGTTAAGTGTGATTTTTTTATATAGAAGTGTCTAATATCATCTGGCGATGAAAAGACGTTAAATAAACCACTGAACTGAATGAACTGATGATGTCTGAATACGACAACAGTGCGTGTTTTCCTGGCACCCATTCCACCGGCATACGACGGTCTGCTCGTCTCCCAGAGGTGGAATGGGATTTCACGTGCTTAGCAGTATTTTCATCCATGCGGGATCTCGGTTTTAAGTCTCCTCCGAAGGACCCGGAGAAGCCTGGAATCTACACAGACGTTAACTCCAAAGAGAAACGCATCTTCAAACCTGGCTAAACCGAGTTGGGACCGTGCCCAAGACCTTGGAACGACAGTCTGGAGCCATACTCAGTAGGCCAACCAGGTTCCCTCCGCAGTATTAGAAACAAGATGCGCCGTCAGCATTGCATTTGAAGATCATGTCGGCACAGTCAGCAAGTTGAGGAAGATCCATCTGGAACCTTCGTTCTGCAGGTGACATCGAAAGCCTGGCCTGGCCTGGCAGTGGACAAGAACTTGCCACGCTTGTTAAAAGATCAGATGAAACGTCGACAATATGGACCGTAAACATTAGCGCCGAGAAGGGTGGGGGGTGGGGATGGGGGTGCACAAGGAAAGTTATAGACCAACGAACACGGACGTGTGGAAGCACTAACTCGCTAAAAGGGGAAAAAATGAAGGAGAATTGAAACAAAGAGGAAAAAGACAGGGAAAGAAGGACGTTGAGGTGCTCCGTGCGTGGGCTTCAAAGAACTGGAACTCACAAAAAGAGAAAAGATATGATTGCTTTTTTACATTGCAAACCATCGAACTCAAGCCTTTAAAGTGTGATCAACTTTATTGACCTCACAAAAAGACGAAAGAAATGATTGTTTTTTCATTTTAAACCATCACACTCAAGCCTTTGTGGTGTGATAAACTTTATTGCGAAAGTCACAGACATCCATGAAAGCTGATTTGTGGCCAGTTCCGTCGTCCAACCCCCCCCCCCCCCCCCCCCACCTCCCCACCCGGCGAATGTATGTCTCTATGAGCGCCTATATGTGTGTGCATATATATATATATATATTGTCAAGTGCGTGAAACCTCTCACAAAAGGCATTAAACGCTTAGAGGCAAAAGGGGCGTTGTACATAGTATACAAATAGGTAATAGAACCATTAACAAGTATGCCTTACCCATCGCACACGGTCGAACTGTGTCAAGGAGGACGAAGCGGTCAGGTAACAGATGGCACCTAAGGTAGTAAGGAGTTCGGACCTGCCCGACAGCGAAAGGGGAGAGGAACATAACCACTAGGACCTCGGTGCACCAAGTGAGTGCTAAATACTCAGTCAGCTGAGGTTCTTTTGTAAACAGTCAGTGAAGAGCAGGAGTCTTGGACTCGTTCGGATGGTATTGCCGTGGGTCACTGGGTTGGTTCTATTGTCAGGCTGGTTGAACGCGCGTGGATGTTATTATCGTAGCCCTCTTTAAGATAATTACTGTGTTAAAGTGGCCTCCGAAGTCGGCGGGAATTTTCGATGTCCATCTGGTGCCAAGTGTTTGTTTGCTAATCAATCAGGTAGGGATGTGTGTAAATGCAGATGTGTGGAGAATGTAGCGAATGGAGAATTCACAGCACTTGTGAACTAGGGGTTTGAGAAGCAGCATGGACAAAGGCATGGCCCGAAGGGGAATCCTTTGTTTCCATTCCTATATAAAGTGAGGGAGAACAACGAGAAGGAGAAGAACACCAGGAGAGAGAAAGAGAAGGCAGAGGAGAGAGAGAGAGAAGAGAGAAGGGTGGACAGGACAGAGAACGGGTCGAGAGAAACGTGGTCTGGGAGATAGAAGAGACAGCAAAGTCTTAGGGAAAGACAAGCTGGAAGAGAAGAAAACTAAGTTTGAAGCCCAGAGGTGGGTGAAGACAGACAAACTGAAATTGAACCCAGAGGTGAAGAGACGAAGAAGAAGAGTTCTACGTCGAGATCCCAGAGACGACCACGAAGACCCAGTCCTGAAACCTGGAGCCAGTCAACCAAGGGCATCACCATCAAGCAGTGCTGAAGAAGACGTGAAGAGACTTTTCAAGAACTGTGGTGTGGTGTGAAAGCGTGGTTGTGTGTGTGAAAACCTGGCCAGGTAAGAAGTCATTTTTATTATAACCCGGGATTAGGTAGTATTGATCTTTTATGTGTTGATTTGTTCATTTTGTGTAATTGGATTTTTCATGTTTGATTATAGTAGCATAGAAATTGGATTTCTTGTGCTCAGTCGTGTTAGGAGAGAAACGAATGCGTGACATCCCATTCCCAGAGAGAGGTGAATGTTTGGTGGGCGCATGAGTGTGCATATGCGTGTATGAGTGCAAAGATAACCTTGGTGTGTTAAGCCTGACCAATAATACATCAACTTAGTGCACTTAAGCAATACCATCACGATTTCCCCCGTCCTGGACATATATATATATATATATATATATATATATATATATATATATGTAGAGAGAGAGAGGGACACACACACACACACACACACACACACACACACACACACACACACACACACACACACACACACACATGTATATAAAATATATATGTACCGTGCGTCGCTTTTTCGTTTGCGGTGTGCACTATGTATTGCTTTAAACCTTCTCACCTTTATGAAATGAACATATGGCCTTGTACATTACATTCTCTCTCTCTCTCTCTCTCTCTCTCTCTCTCTCTCTCTCTCTCTCTCTCTCTCTCTCCATCCCCATGTTTTAACTTGTCATTTTTTTTTTAATCTAGTATACAAAAACTGTTGAAACCTTGAAAGCGAGTGTGGAGGGTGGTGGTGGGGGTGGTGGGGTGGTGGGGTGAGTTAGATATGAGGAGAGAAGCGTATGGGGAGGAAGAGGAATGTAATGGGGTTGAGTTAGGAGGGGTGCTGGTTTTTAACCTCGAGTCTGAAAGAGAGAGAGAGAGAGAGAGAGAGAGAGAGAGAGAGAGAGAGAGAGAGAGAGAGAGAGAGAGAGAGATTTAAACTAACAATGCCACGGAGTACAAGAATGTCAGACATTCCAGTCCCAAGGTTTGGTGGTGCCATCACCAGGAACAGGATGTTTGATAAACAGCTGTTTGTGACGTCACCGGCAGCTTCCTGTCAGATTTCTCTACGACCTTACGCGCAGGAAGGGGAACGGAAGGACGTGGTGGAAGGTGAAGGGGGGTAGAGAGTTTGGAGGGGGGATGGGAGGGTGGGGTGGGGGTGGGAGGTGGGGATGAGCGCGACAGCAGGGGGAAAAGGGGGTAGGGGGTGGGTGGGTAGCGATTGGGTTATATAACAATCTTCAGAGCATTTTTCAGCATGGGGTGTGTGTGTGTGTGTGTGTGTGTGTGTGTGTGTGTGTGTGTGTGTGTGTGTGTGTGTGAATAGAGCACCTTTCAGCATGGTGTGTGTGTGTGTGTGTGTGTGTGTGTGTGTGTGTGTGCGTGTGCGTGCGTGCGTGAGCGTGTGCGTGTGCGCGCGCGCGCGCGCGCGTGTGTGTGTGTGTGTGTGTGTGTGTGTGTGTGTGTGTGTGTGTGTGTGTATGTGAAAATTATATGTGACATGATTTATGACGATTTTGTTTATGTAAATACCTCTTGCCACTATCATACTAAGACTGCATTTTTTTTTCAGTATGCCTTAAAAACAAAAACAAAAAAAGACAAAAACTAAGACACCACCACAGAAACATACATGAAACACATAGGCCATTCCTGTGCATGAACATATGTATGTATGTAAGTGCGGCCACTGAAAGCACACATCAGTAACTATGTGGTGCACTTTCACACAATTTATGAAAGAGAGAGAGAGAGAGAGAGAGAGAGAGAGAGAGAGAGAGAGAGAGAGAGAGTTAAGATAAGATAAAATTCTTTATTTACGAGGATAATAGATAAGCACTGATGCGCTTTTTTTTACATCCAGTCCTCGCCCTGAGTAGGGACTACAACTTGCAGTGAGAGAGAGAGAGAGAGAGAGAGAGAGAGAGAGAGAGAGAGAGAGAGAGAGAGAGAGAGAGAGAGAGAGAGTTCGGGAATAAGACGGAGGGAGCGAGACGTACATACGCTCGTTCGTTTACAGACATGCGCTTTCACTGACACACATACACGTACCCAAAGGAAATAGAGGAGAGGGGGGGGGGGGGGCGGAGAGAGAGAGAGAGAGAGAGAGAGAGAGAGAGAGAGAGAGAGAGAGAGAGAGAGAGAGAGAGAGAACTCGGAACTCGGAACTCGGAAACTTTAATTGTAAGGCCACCGGCCTGTATACAATGGATACACGTTAACATGAGTGAATCAAAGCAAATAACATAAGGACAACACGCAAAAAATAAGTACAACATCCCACATCAAAATCAAACTAAAGTCAAGGGAGTTACATTGGCATGTGAAATTAAGCAGACAAAAAAACCTTAAGACAGCAATTCAATTACAAGAGTGCAGCTTTACTTCTTATTTAAATGCGTATATCTAGTCTTAAATGCATAAAATATATACATTGCTAAACTTCTTAAGAGCATGACGTCTTCAGATTGTAACATTCGAGCTAAGCATTCTCCATTAATGAATGTATGTTGGTAATACTTTGACAAATATTTTTCTCTTAGAAATGTATATGTTTGACATTCTAACAAAAAATGAAGTTCACTTTCTATCCTATTACAAAACGAGAGAGAGAGAGAGAGAGAGAGAGAGAGAGAGAGAGAGAGAGAGAGAGAGAGAGAGAGAGACATGTATGGTACTCACTGAACCCTGAAATATGTGAGGAATTTGTAAGCAACAAGTAGACAAACATACACATCATACAATGTCTTAGAAAATGTGAACCACCACCACCATCCTCCAGACTTGTCCCCCCCCCCCCCCCCCCCCTGCCCTTCACCCTCTCTCCCGAAAAAAGGGAGTTGAGAGCGTAAAACGAAATTGGAGTAAGGGAAATGAAAAGACAGGAAGAAAGGGGCCCAAAAAAAAAAAAAAAAAGGAAATGGGGAGTACAAAAGAACACAGCTGAGATTATAAGAAACAAAAAAGAGAAACAAAAAACAAAAAACGTTTTTGGCTGATGAACAAAGCCATAAGAAACGCTGACAAAGGGGTGAGAAGAGGAAGAAGAAGAAGAAGAAGAAGAAGAAGAAGAAGAAGAAGAAGAAGAAGAAGAAAAAGAAGAAGAAGAAGAAAAGGTCTGTTTCGTGGAATGCAGCTGTGGCTCGCGGTAAATAAATAAATAAAAGACAGTGGAAAGGAAAACGCCACACCACATAGCTTCCATAAGCATTCCTTCGTTTGTTAACTTATTGAGAAAAAATATGCTGACATTTCTTATCTTATTTTGTTTTGTTTAGTCGGTGTTCTTCTTAATTAAGACAGTCTGCTTTCTTGTTTGTTTGTTTTTTTATTTGCTTCTCTCTCTCTCTCTCTCTCTCTGTAAGTTGTGTGTGTGTGTGTGTGTGTGTGTGTGTGTGTGTGTGTGTGTGTGTGTGTGCGCGCGCGCGCGTGCGTGCGTGCGCGCGTGTGCATGCGCTTGTAGTTCTTGCGTTAACCCCCAGACACAATCATCTCCACTTTTCAAATACAGAAAGTCTTGATAAGATATTTCGCTTTTTATGTAATGTCACCAAAAACGACAGCGGAGCATTTCGTTGGTCTGGCTGTCATTTCGGTGCCAAGAGTCTTGCGAAGAAAGGGTGACACGGAGGGTAGGAAAGGGGGAGAGGGGAGAAGACATAACTGTACTAGCTAAATTCAGACACTAGTATAGCACACATCAACGCAGTTAGTCGCCAATCCGTGCAGGATTCTCGGGGAAACAGCAGTAATTTCTGGTAATGGCGCATTTCTACTTGATGTGCGTGACACTTTGACAGGTCTTCGTAAGAGAGAGGCGAAAGTTTGTGTCTAGACAGGAAATGCTTTAGACATTAACGGGTGATTTGGGTGCGCATCGAAGACAATGAAATAAACCATCATCAGCCCTTGTACGATTTACGTCATGGAGTCGGCAGAATAATAGGACACGCAGGGAAAAGTGTGTGTGTGTGTGTGTGTGTGTGTGTGTGTGTGTGTGTGTGTGTGTGTGTGTGTGTGTGTGTGCGCGCGCGCGCACGCGCGCGCGCAGTTGTAGAGGGGGTGGAGGAAAGGGGAGATGTATGGAGATACGTGGGTTCGAATCACATGTGAAGCGCGTTCCATTTGGAGTTCTCGTCCTTTTTGAATTGTAAGCCACGCAGTCAACATGCATTGGAAAGCAATTCTAATTTATGAGCTTCAGACGATAGTTCACTTTGGTAGCTTCTCTTTCTCAAACGGTTAATGATGGATAACGTAAGCTAGCGGCATGGAACACCATAACGCTGACAGTATCAATAATGGAATGTATAGCTATGATTATAGGAAACGCCGAAGACAATGAAACGGGCACAACATTGATAACAATGTTTAAAAAAAAAAAAAAAAAAAATTATGGCCTCCAATAACTTTTGTGATGTTCTAAAACCGGAATCGCAAAATTGCTTTCATAACCAGTCTTTGTTTATTTGTTTTTAAAGAGGGTTAGTTTTAACGACAAACCAGGAGATAGTATGATCATAACCTCAAACAAAAGGTGCATCCCAATGGGAATTTACTGTGTTTTACCCTTACTTAATAACAGCGAAGGTTTCCGAACACATACTGAATAAAGTGGAAAATATCACACAAACGCATATTTTCTAGTGTTTAATGGTTGTAAAATGATTATCAAGAAACTTGTACAGTGAATGATGCCAAAAATGCCTAATACACACATGACATTCCCAAGACACTGAAATGAATGAACTCGTTATCTGAAATTCTCCAATGAGCTGTGGCATCAAATGAAACTAAAGCTTAGATGACGAAGAGAGACCTACACGGCAAACAATAAGCAAGGGAGATAAATTTGGCTGCTGTGATGAAACAATTACATCTACATGACTCCAAAGTAATACTGCATACAATGGCGATTCAAGATACAAACACAATATGAAAAAAGAGAAAGAAGGAAAAGAAACTTTCCAACACCGCAAAAAGAAGGAAATATCCTCGGCTGACACGTGCACACAGCACCAACTACAGGGTTAATGTATAAACACAAGTTAACGTTCATTCAATATTTATAGCGTTTTGCACTTAAACTACGTCACAAAGAATCCACAAACAGAAACAAATACACGTAGCCCTGTAGGGCTGATATGAAAGGAAGACAGGGACGGGCGTACACAGTAAATAATAAACAAAGAAGACGATTTTGCTTTGTTAGTGAAATAATCGCATCAGATAATCTCTGAACAATTTGGAACTTTTGGTGCACATATAATACGAAGCCTACACATAAGACAGCACTCTTCCAGATTTCTGCAAAATTGTCTGTGAAAAACGGGAGTAATTCGTAGGAAAAGGCGTGGAATAAAATAATACTATAAACGATGTCAAAATCAAATTGTTACACTTGTTTTGTCATAAGTATGATGGAAACCGAGATCTGAAAGAGTTTGGTATTATAGATGACTATGTTGTGAATTTTGCATGTAAATTAAAACTGGTATTGAACACGACACACCTGGACATGAAGCAGTTAACCACGTTTTTGCTGAGGTGCTAAAATCAAAATGTTCGACGTTTACGAACATAAGGAACATAATGTAACGAATGTCATTGAATTTGACAAAAAAATATGCATACTGATCACACACGTTTACTACTCCTTGATAAGCTATACGTTAATGAGTGTAAATTTGATGCAACCTGTTACTTACCGAACAGCGATTCCGTTAGACAATGTTTTGATAAAACGGCACACTACCAAAGTATCATGAAAATATCTAGAATTAAAGCAGAAACGTGGTTACAGTATGAAGCCTAAACCAGGAAGAAGTATTTTTCAGGCTCGGCGTCCATGAATTACAATGTTCTTGGCAAGCTTGAGTTTTTGTATTTCCAGTGTATGAAAACTGGACTTTTGGATATGGTATTTTCAGGAGCAAATCATGATTATGGTAAAATATCGAATACTGTATCTTATAAAAACGAATATATTTTCAGATTAAAAAAGAATTCTATTCGAAATGGATCAGACAGTCTCACACCAGAATCTGTAAGTAATAGGAGTTGAATAAAATCACAGTTATTAGACAATGCTTGAATTCGAGCATGAATGATTGTGGTGTGTGTGTGTGTGTGTGTGTGTGTGTGTGTGTGTGTGTGTGTGTGTGTGTGTGTGTGTGTGTTGTAAAGCTAGAAAGATAGAGAAGAGTAATTTCTTGCTAGTAGGTTTGCGTTCTCGTTCGTTTATTCTTCCGTGTTGTATTCTGTATGTAATTCTGACGAAAGAAATAAGCGGACAGAGAGGCACTGACTCGAGAGCGGAAACTCTTATTCATGAACACGAAGAGCACAGCAGAAATCATGTCGTTCAATCTGTGCTAAGAGTACTGCTACAAAAGCTTGTGAATAATTCACAGCTCCAAAGATCAGACCTCTCATGCCGCTGGCGGGCAGTTACCACTGGAGATGTCACCATAAGCGTGGAGGATGATTGCTGATCCTGAAAACTAAGCTCACTCCGCTTCCATGTAATAAAACGATTATTGTGACAGCTCTTGTCGAAGAAAGTGAAAGATTTCCGATTGGATAGAACTGTGATATCTCGTTGGTTATTTGTTTTTGATATCATTATATGATATGAGTGGGAAACCAAAGGGTAAAAAGACAAAAAGAAAAAAAAAGGAAAGAAAAAACGTATTTAAACAAAGAAAAAAATAATCAAATCAACCAGAGAAAGAACGATTAAAATGTGTTTGATTTCTCCCCAGATACCCCCCCCCCCCTCCCTCCCTTCAATTACCTCGAAACGATTAGAATAGATATAAAATAAAGCATGTTTAGAATCTTGTAGCTATCCACTTGGTTATCTAACGTACCAAACGGTTAATTTTTTCTGGATGATCGTTTAGCTGCTTGATTTGCTTTCTTGTTCGATCATTCCTTCAGTGTTATGATCTTTCTGATGTGGCTCTGAGACAAAAGAGAAGTTATTAGAAGTGAAATTACTTCAATGCAGAAACATCTTTGCAGGCTGGAAATAACAGCTGTCGGGCACATGGTCAGTTGATTCGTCCAGCCAGTGTTAGGGCAAAGACTTGTGAATGATTCATATCCCCATGGATCAGGTCAGCCTCGCCTAAAGTGTGGAAAGCTTTCAGATGATGATAGCCTATCCATTTAGGAAATATCTGGCAAAGCAACCAAAATTATTCATAGGCTTGCTTCCATTTACCTGATGGGTTACCGTATTGTCAATGTCATGTCGGTTATTTGTCTCTGTTTGCAAACTCGTGTGATAAGTTTTGGAAAACAAAACAAGACAGACTGTGAACAGATTAGTTGTTTAGTTGTTTGATTGGTTAGTTGACTAGATGGATGGGCAGTCATTTTGTTGAGAGTCTGCTGGATTAATTGGCAAATTGTTGAGTTACGTCTGATCTGTTATTTGCTGGCATGTGCACTTGGTTTATAATCGTTTGGGTTTGGGTTTGGGTTTGGGTGAACAAACAGGAACAGAGATGGGGGCCGGAATAGCTCAGTTGGTAGAGCGCCGGACTCGTGATCCAGGGGTTGCGGGTTCGAATTTCGGTACAGGGGGATTTTTCCCTCGGAGTTGATATTGGTTCTGACTCCACTCCCCCATACAGTCCTTCGAATGAGACTATAAACCGAGGTTCCGTGTGTGAACGCACGCACAGCATTTTGCACACACCTAAAATCCCATCAGCAACTTTCAGAAGAGAAGGCCAGTTTGGCCGTTGTATGGATGACACGTTACACATAGCATGCACCTTCCCCGAAGATGGAGTATGGCTGCCTTAATGGCGGGATAAAAAACGGTCATACACACAAAACTCCACAGCCTGTCTATACAGGCAGTGTCCGCAGGAGTATCAGCCTGCGTACACAGAAAGAAAGAAAAGAAAAAGGAA
>CM065732.1:59723837-59733837 GCA_033310375.1 Conus canariensis
ATAAATCAGGTTTGGAATCTTATGGCTATCCACTAAGTTATATAATGTACCAACATTTAATTTGTCTAGATGATGGGTGAGTTGTTTGATTTGTTTTCTTGTTCATCCATTCCCTCATTGTTACGATCTTTCTTATGTGGTTCTGAGACAAAGGAAAAGATGCTGACAGAGTAGAAATCAGGTCAGTGTACGAAACGTCTCTGCAGGCATGAAAACAACCGCTGGCGGGCAGTAAGTCAGTTGACTTGTCCAGACAATATTGTGGCCAAGACTTGTGAATGATTCATATCCCTAGAAATCAGGTCAGCGTCGTCTAAAGTGTAGAAGGCTTTCAGATGATGATAGCTGATCCATACAGGAAATATTTGGCAAAAGAACGAGAATTATTCATGGGCTTGCTTTCGTATGCGAGAGGGGTTACCGTTTTGGCCATCGTCAGTGCTGCATCAGTGATTTGTCTGTGTTTGCATCCTCGTGTGATTTGTTTCGCGAAAGAAAACAAGAAAGACAGTGGACTGGTTTAGGTGTTTAGATGTTTTAATCAGTTGGCTTGTTGGCTGAGAGGATGGGCTGTCGTTTGGTTGGGTAGCTGCTTCACTGCATAGGCTAGAACACCAAGGCTATATCAAAATGTTGTTATGTTCTGCATAGTTATGCGGAGATTGTCCTCGGTTGTGACAAGCTCCTAGCATAACATTATCAGTCTTCAAAATCCCCTGAAGTCGGAGTGTGGCTGCCCGCGTGGCGGGGTAATCAAAAAACGGTCACACACGTAATGTTCTCATCCCCAGCTGATGCATTTGTACCATAGTGTTCAAGTACTTTGGCTGCTCGGATGATCGCTGGGGTCTTTTAGCCAGGGTACGACAACAACAACAACTGCTTGACAAGTTAGTTCCGGTTTGTTAGTTATTCACATTATGTACTTTGCTTATAATTTTTGTGTGTATATTGAACAAACAGGAACAGAAGACTTATTTTCATTTATTTAGGTCCAGTAGGCCCTTTTCATCCTTTATGGATATCAACATAAATGTGATATCTATCCGGTCAGATTTCTTAGGCCTTATTTGACAACAGTGGTTATCTGAGACTAACCTTCTAATGGCCACCAAATATCCCAGGTCTGAAGCTCTTCCTTTCCATGGCTACCCACTCACTCTATTTCATTAGTAACACCTCTGCAAAGCCCAAATAGGACAAAAAGGGGAAACAATCAGAACAAGCAGACACACGAAACAGTGCAACTAATTTTTTTTCCAAGAATGTGTGCGGGACCCTAGACACATGTGAATTGTTCATAACCCAAGAGAAGTCCACCCCCGGAGGAACGCCCAGCTTCCAGTTCAGTATAAGCATCTCTCCCCAACGTCCTGTACTAGAGATGTCTGCTCTCTGCCCCATTTTTCTCCCTGCCTTTTTCCCGTAATTGCCCGTCTGCTGTTTTTTGTGCCCTCGTGGCCGACAGGACAGTGAGACTTTGAACTCTGCCAAGACACTGCCTGTCCACTCTGCAGAATTATCATTGGCCATTGCGGCCGTTGATGGGTTGAAGGTGTGGACGGGGAAGATGGAAGGGGAGAGGGGCACCTGTTTGGATATCTGACTGACTTAGCCGATTACAGCACCAGATACGAAAACAAACGTTGCGCCTTCGAATCACACAGACGCTCAACTATCAAAATGGCCAGCTTCATTTCTATCTTAAGTTAAGGTGATGTCGTTCTGGTGGCACATTGCAGTGCAAGACAAGTCCCCTTTCCCCATACTTTGCTGGTATGGCTATATTCGCCTCCACCATGTCACCTGAGGTAGATGAGGATATTTAACCTGAATGTAGTTAAAATCTTTTTTGTGTGGCACAACCGCGCGCGCGCGCGCGCGCGCGTGTGTGTGTGTGTGTGTGTGTGTGTGTGTGTGTGTGTGTGTCTGTGTCTGTGTCTGTGTGTTGTGTATGTGCTTTAAAGTAAGCAAAATAGAGATAATAAGTAATTTCTTGCAGCTGGTTTACTTTTTCGTTCGTTCATTATTTCGTGTTGAGTTCTTCTTCTTATAATCATGGCACAAGAAACATAAGCTAACGGAATGCCAATGACCCGAGCACAGAGACTCTTATTCATGAACAGGAACAGCACAGCAGAAATCGTGTCATTTAATTTGTGACGACAGTGCTGTTGCAAAATCTTGAGAACGATTCACGGCTCCAGGGATCAGACCAGTCTCATGGAACAGGAGGGGAGGGGGGGGGGGGGGGGGGGCAGTTTTCACTGGAGATATCACCCATCAGCATGGAGGATGATAGCTGATAGCTGGCATCACTTCCATGTGACAGAATGATTACTGTGACAGCCTTTGTCAAAGAAATCGAAATATTTCCGATTGGAAGGGACAGTGTGTTATTTGTTTTTAGTATTATCACATGATATGATTAGAAAAACATTAGGAAAAAAGGAAACATTCAACAAAGAAAAAACTATAAAGCCAACCAAAGAAAG
This sequence comes from Conus canariensis, assembly GCA_033310375.1. Taxonomy (NCBI): domain Eukaryota; kingdom Metazoa; phylum Mollusca; class Gastropoda; order Neogastropoda; family Conidae; genus Conus; species Conus canariensis. Next base: position 59,726,333 of record CM065732.1, read on the forward strand.
AACGACCAGAAAGTTCTTGTTTTTTCCGAAGTAATGATTTTGGTTTTTTTTTCAAATAATACTCAAAATGATTAGAATAGATAGACAATAAACGAGGCCTAGAATCTTACAGCTGTCCACTGAGTCCTATAACGTGCTGATGGTTAATGTGTCTGCATGAGACTGGTTAGCTGCTTGTTGTCCTTTCTTGTTCATTCATTCCTTCATTGGTCTGATCTTCCTTATGTGGTCTGAGGCAAACGACAAGGAGATGACAGAGGTGAAATGGTTTCAATAGAGAAACGGCTTCGTCGACACGAAAACCACCGCTGGCGGTCAATGGGTCAGTTGACTTGATCAGACAGTATTGTGGCAAAGACTTGTGAATGATTCATAGCCCCAGGGACCAGGTCAGGCTGGTCTAAAGTGTCGAGGGCTTACAGATGATAATGGCTGATGATAGGGGAAACACTTGGCAAGGGAACAAGAATTATTCATAGGCTTGCTGCATTGTACCTGAGGGATTACCGTGTTGGCTATTGTCAGCGGTACGTCACTTATTCATCTCTGTTTGCATACAGTTGTGGTTTCTTTTGCAGATGAAAACAAGAAAGAGTGTGCACTGGTTGGCTTAAAGTTGCTTTGATTGGTTAATTGGCAAAGTGGGCAATCTTTTCGTTAAGTAGCAGCTGGATTGGTTGGCAAGTTAGTTCTGATTTGTTAGTTGTTTGCATATGTACTTTGTTTATAATGGTTTGGGTGTATATTGAACAGAGAACTTATTTGCATTTATTCAGACTCTGTCAGCCCTTTTTATCCTATAGGAATATTAACAGAAATGCGATATTTATTCATTCAGATTTCGTAGGCCTTATTTGACAATATTGGTAATCTGAGACTACCTTCAAATGGCCACCCAATACCCCAGGTCTGAAGCCCTTCCTTTCCCGGACTGCCAACTCCTTCCATTCCATTACCACCACCTCCGCAAAACCCAAACAGGGAAACAAAGGGAGGCAATCCAAACAAGCAGACACAAGAAATGGTGCAACTAATCCTTCCCATAATCTGTGCGGGACCCAAGACACCGGTGAATTATTCATAACCCAAGAGAAGTCCACCCCCACGGGACGTCCAGCTTCCGGTTTAGTATAATTATCTCCCCTACTTTTTAGACATTCCGTGCTTTAAAAAAAAAAAAAAAAAAAAACCTGTGCTCTCTGTCACTTCCTTCTCCCTGCTTTTTTTATTTTCCTTAATTGCTCGACTGTTCTTTTTTGTTTTGTGTGTGTGTGTGTGTGTGGTGTGTGTGTGTGTGTGTGTGTAGCCTTGTGGCCTATTTTAGGAATACTGTGGTATGTGGCGACAACTTAGTGAAATGTTGTAGTCTGGGAAGGACACTGGATGTCCACTCAGCAGAATTCTTATTACCCACCGTTTGTGGGTTGAGGGTCTGAGTGGGGGGGGGGGGGGGGGGGGGGTGGGGGGGGGGGTTGCAATGGAGGGGGTCTGTCTGGGCATTCGACTTGCTTAGCTGACAGAGCACCAGTCAGATGTTAAAGAGTTCGAATCAAGGCAGCGCCCAACTTCATAATGGCCAGTTTCGTTTGTTAATGCGTTGTCGTCCAGGTGGTACGATGTATTGTAAGACAGGTTCTCTTTCTTCCGGTCCCTGGTATGGTTATATCCGCTTGTGTCTTATAACCTGAGAAACATGTGGATGTTAAACCTGAATATAACTGACACGTCTTTTATGTGACTCCAGCATGTATTTTTCATTGACATTTTACGTTTGTTTTCAAGCTAGGTATGATAAATCAAGCATGCAGAGTGGAATGGCTGACGTTCTTAGTACAGCTGTGTGTTACGCGCTTTTAAAGATTTCTGCCGTCAATAGTTAAGCCAGTGTGTAAGGAACTGCTGTAAAATTGTGTTCGGATCTGCATATGGTGTGTGGGGACTTTTTTTTCATGACAAGATTCTGTGGCTTATTTTCTTTTTCTTCAGTTCTGTAAAACTTGCTGACAGTGTTGATAGATGTAAAACTTGTTGACTCTGTTGGCTGGCCTCTTAGCAACCGGAAACCAAATAACGCCACCAAAAAATGATGACAAATAAATAAGATAGAGTAAGACCAAAAAAAAAAAAAAAAGACGATCAAGCATCTTGGGCAGCTACATGATACCACTACTTAAAAAAGTTTATTGTCCACTTTTTTCCTAATGAAATTAGTCAAATTTAATCTCGAATAGGTTGTAATCATACGCCATAGATGTGATTTTCACGCGAAGTGGATATCTGTCTTTGTGGAGTGGAAAGCATCCGAAGTGAAAATGACTTTTTGACCGCTTTTGACTCTATTGGTCCACTGGACAGTGTGTCAAAAGAGACGCGACATAATTACGAGCCTTTGTAGCGCCAGAGAGAAACGTCTTCAGTCAAAGTGTTCATCAAGGCAGCTATATCCTTCTCGCTCTTTCTGTGTCTGTTTGGGCTTTGTTTGCAGATATTCCATCGCATGTGATTTTGTAGGCAGCGACTTGGCTCCCTGAGGTCTGCTAGATTATTGAATGATAGCATGAAATGCAAATTTGACAGTAATTTGTCACACATGCATGTTATTTCTTTATGGCATCATGTCAGTGTCAAAAGCAAGATAAATACTAATGCTATATGTACGTAATAGAAACCAATATTTTTGTGCTCAAAATAACTATCTAATAAAGCAGGGAGGCTCGCCTTTCGCCTTTCGCTGCTACTGATTAGTTTGCCACGCACAGTATTTTGATTCCAGTCTGGTCTGTTTGACGGCCTCTCTGCTGTACAGCATTTCATCAGAATTTATGAACATTGCTGCAACTGAGCAGCGCAGGGTGATCAGGAAGACCAGTGTCAACAGATCTCCAGCTGCTGCCACCATCCCTGTCCATACTGTGATAGATCTTTTTGGGCACAGATCGGCCTGACCAGCCATCTACGCACTCACCCCCGATCCCAGGATGACTAGGTCTTCGTCGTCTCGACGGACAACAAACATAACATATGAACATTCACCAGTAGTAACTGTAGTGCTGGTAGCAGTAGCTCAGTGACTTGTAAGCAGAGTAGTAGTAGTAGTAGTTAGTAGTAGTTATCGGTAGTGGTTATAGTGGTAGTGCTTTTCAAAGATTATGCATGATTTACCAGATGCATGTTGCTTCAAATTCATTCATATATCTGTGATTGCATGTTTTGAGTTGACATGATTTGCTTCTGTTTTGAGCAGTTTACCAATGCCCTTAGATTCCTAGCTACGTTTGTTTAATTTCACTGGGTTTCTTTTTCTGTTTGTTTTTTTTTTTTTCTTCTACAGACAAATCTTGACCGGTCTGCAGACGGGTATTTGTGCATACGTAATTCATTCCGGTGACGTGAGAGCAGACGGTGTCCCTCCCGGTGACGTAACCTGTCCTCCACTGCTGACGTAACACTATTTTCTGACGTCATGATGTCTTCGCTGTCCACGGTGTCTTTCTGCCTGGGTCTCCTGGCGTGTGTTATGGGTAAACTTTCCATGTATTCTTTTGACTCAGTCATTTCTTTGGTTTCATGTGGGCGAAGCCAGGGCGACTGTCTGTGTGAATAGTGTCCGCAGCCTTCTGGAAATTTCACATGTTCTCTTTTTCCATGCGCTCTGTTACTCTGGATGTTTGAATGTTATCTATATTATGTATCGTGTTTCATTTATGCTCATTACCTTTCTGCTTGTGTCATGCATTTCCCTGTCTGCTGTGGAAAGTCTACGCTTTCTTGTCTTGGTCTCTTTCTTAACGTGCCAGATTTTTTTCTCCCTTGTGTGATCTGGCACTACTGGGTAGAGAGAAGGAGAAACACTGTTCACATTGAACACCATGTGATCTGGCACTACTGGGTAGAGAGAAGGAGAAACACTGTTCACATTGAACACCATGTGATGTGGCACTACTGGGTAGAGAGAAGGAGAAACACTGTTCACATTGAACACCATGTGTTCTGGCACTACAGGGTAGGGAGAATAAGAAACACTGTTCACATTGAACACCATGTGATCTGGCACTACTGGGTAGAGAGAAGGAGAAACACTGTTCACGTTGAACACCATGTGATCTGGTACTACTGGGTAGAGAGAAGGAGAAACACTGTTCACGTTGAACACCTGGATTGTACACTGTGTAGAGAGGAAAGAAACACTGTTCACATTGACACCATGTGTTCTGGCACTACAGGGAAGGGAGAATAGAAACACTGTTCACATTGAACACCATGTGATTGGCACTACTGGGTAGAGAGAAGGAGAAACACTGTTCACATTGAACACCATGTGTTCTGGCACTACGGGAAGGGGAGAAAAAAACACTGTTCACATGAACACCATGTGATGTGGCTACTACTGGGTAGAGAGAAGGGAACACGTCAATAACACTGTTCACATGTAGAACACCATGTGATGTGGTACTACAGGGTAGGGAGAATAAGAAACACTGTTCACATTGAACACCATGTGTTTGGACTAAGGGTAGGAAAGGAGAAACACTTTCACTTGAACACATGTGTTTCTACTTAGAGAGAATCACTTTCCATTGAACACATGTGTTTGCTACTAGATAGTAGAACACTGTGTATACTTGAACATGTGTTGTGGCACTAGAAACACTTCACATTGGCTGTCCGAGCTCAGTGTAAGTTGCTGACATTGACTCGCGCGCGATGTGTGTGCACGTTCATGTGTGTGTGTGTGTGTGTGTGTGTGTGGTGTGTGTGTGTGTGTGTGTGTGTGTGTGTGTGTGCGTTCGTGCTTGCGCGCACGCACGTTTGTGTATGTATGTATGTGTGTGTGTGTGTGTGTGTGTGTGTGTGTGTGTGTGTGTGACATGAGTGTCTAAATTTTTGTTTATTCTTGGATGCACATATGTTGACATTTTTCCCTTATCATCCTCTGTGGTAGTAAACATATGTCACGCATGCACGCACGCACGCACGCACGCACGCACACACACACACACACACACACACACACACACACACACACACACTACACACACACACACACACACACACACACACACACACACACACACACTACACACTAGACACACACACACTCACACACACACACACTACACACTACACACACACACACACACACACCACACACACACACACACACACACACACACACAAACACACACACACACACACACACACACACACACACACACACTGCACACTACTCACACACACACACACACACACACACACACACACACACACACACACACACACACACACACACACACCTGTTACAAAAGCTGCAAAACATAGATAGTAAAGCCTATAAATTATGCCTTGGTCTTCCGTTCCATGCTTCAACTTACCGAACTTATAAGGAAATTAATATTTTACCAGTAGACGAACATAGAAAGTTAACACTTGTCAGATATGTAATGAAGTGTTCAACGCTCATGGGTGTGAACGAAAATGAGATTGCTATAAAACCTGAATCTCATTATCCAAAAAGAGCTCAGACTATGTTATCACATTCTACCATTGGTTGTTGTACAGAAAATCTTTTGAGTCAACAGTCAGTTCTGAGACATTAGCGAAGGTGGCCTTGATTTCTCTCCAGCTTGGGAAAGAAACAGGGCACATTTTGATCTTGATCACACTGATGTGAGCGAAAACTGACCAACCAAATATTTCATCTTATTCTGTAAAGATGCATATACAAAAGAAATATCCTCAACATCTTAAAGTTTACATAGATGGTTCAGTATTGTCTAATAATCAGTCAGGTTCTGCTTTTGTTATACCATCACAAAAGGTTGAAAAGATACATTCCATCGAAAAAGGCAGATCAATATTTGTCGCCGAAATGATAGCTATTATTATGGCGTTGTCACATTTAATTGACTTGCCACAATCAATATTTAAAGTAGTTATTACTGTGGATTCAATGTCTGTTCTGCAAACCATAAAATTTCCAAATACCGTTTCGAACAACTTTCTTGTAAATGAAATATGCCGTCTTATTCATGTCTTGATATGTAAAGGAACTGATGTCACCTTCTGTTGGATTCCATCGTATTGTGGTATTTGGGGTAATGAGCTAGCTGATATATGTGCAAAGAGAGGAGCCAGAAATGAAAAGTGCCCCACGGTGTTGAATATTATCTTTTTCGTTACCTGAAGTCAATCAATTATTAAAGTGAACCGTCTGGTGCCGATTCAGAAAACACTACAAAAATACGTTGCTTGGTGTGGCTGATAAAAACACTCATTTAATTAATTATGAACAGGTAAACAGCATTCCTCATTCACAAGTGAAAATATGTACCAATACAGAAATTTCATTTCAATATCTTATAAATTAAAACTTGATGCCTTAAAAACTAAATATACAAACGAAGCAAAATGTACTTGTGGAGAACGACGAATAACCACAAGCATCTGCTGTTTGACTGTTTACCTCTTCAAGCTCATTTACCACCTTTATCAGGCATGTCTTTGTGTGATGTCTTTTCAGATTTAAAGTTTGCCTTCAATGTTGTTTTTTCTTTCATTTGTAGTTAAGCATTCACTTTAAGAATATTTGCAGGTATGTTGTAGGGATGCTTAGAGGGACATTTATATGCACTTAGATAACCACATTATGCACACACTTACATAGTCACAGACATTTATGCATCCTCTCTCTCTCTCTCTCTCTCTCTCTCTCTCTCTCTCTCTCTCTCTCTCTCTCTCTCTCTCTGAAAATGTCGCTGATGTGTTATCATCAGATGATGAAATTGTAATAAAATCAGTTGCGAAATTCATCGCGGAAGCATTGAAAATTAGACGGATGAAGGATAGTGAAATTGAAGATAATACATTATAAGAGATATCTGAATGAATGTTATCATTCATTGCATGTTGAAGAGATCAGTAAGATACAATGTCATCATTTGATTGAGTGGATGGTCGAGTCAGTCTTTTTTTTTTTTTTTTTTTCCCATGTTGAAGACATCAGTAAAATACAATGTCATCATTTGATTCAGCGGATGGTCGAGTCAGTCTTAAGGTGCTTTTTTATTTTTATTTTTTTTAAACCTTACTGCATTACTCTGTGTGTGAGGTGAGGACATAACGAAATGTTACGAATTTATGTGTTTTTGTTAATTTTGGATTTGATACACACTAGGAATGAAAGTGTACTATTTGTTTGCAGGAAAGGAAGAGGGAAATGTTTTTGTTCTGTTACCTCTCCCCCCCCCCCCCCCCCCCCTTGTCAAAAGACCTCTTTGGTAATGACAATAAAATATCAAAGTGTCAAAGTGTCAAGTCTCTCTCTCTCTCTCTCTCTCTCTCTCTCTCTCTCTCTCTAATATCACGTATGTGAACAGACGTAAAACTGAAGTACTACTACTACTACTACTACTACTACTACTACTACCACTACCACTACTACTACACACACACTCACACACACACACACACACACACACACACACACACACACACACACACCACAC
>CM065732.1:59743837-59756337 GCA_033310375.1 Conus canariensis
TATTAAAATAGTCTGCATGGACTCGATCTATTGTAATGATGATCTCCTGGCCAGTAGTCTACTTCCTCTTGAGGTTGTTTTTCAGTATGCTCGATTAAGGAATGAAAATGAAATTTTATTTTTACTTGTGTCAGAATAAGGAAGCCTTTTCCTTTTTTTTTCAGTCAGAAAAACTCTTCCCTCAAGTTATATCTTTTTTAATTCAGGAAATCTCTGGATTCCTTTCTTTTTTTTTTTTCAAGTAGGAAACTATTTCCGGCATATATTTTTTCAACTGGGGAACATCTTCGTTCCCTGCATGATATATATATATATATATATATATATATATATATTTTTTTTTTTTAATTATTTTTTTTTTCATTTGCAGTACCTGCTTTTTATTTTGATTTTTCACATGGCAAATCTCTTCCTTCGTTCCCATTCTTCTGTCTTTTCTTTCTTTCTCTTTTTTTTTTCTTCGAAACTTCTTCCTTTCTTTTAATGTTGCAAGTGGGTAGTTTTTTTTTTTTTTTTTTTTTTTCCATTTCATGTCTCTTTTAAGAAACCTTTGTTTCTTTCTATTGTTTAGTTGAAAAAAAATCTCTTTGTTCCTGTTATTTTTGTCACTCAGGAAACCTCATCCTTCCCTTTATGTTTTCAGTCGGGAAGCTTTCCCCTTCCTTTTCGTTTTTCATGTTGGAAACCTTTTTGCTTCCTTTTCGTTTTTCATGTTGGAAACCTTCTTGCTTCCTTGTAATTTCTCAAGTACACAAATGTCTTCCTTCCTTCCTTTCCGTTCTTCACTTAGGAAACTCCATCCTTTCTTTCATTTCATTTAGTAGCCAAACCTTTTCCTTCGTTTTATTTTTCTTTCCGTCGGAAACCCTCGTCCATCCTTTTGAATTTTCAGTTAGTTTAAAGTTTAAAAAAAGAAAAAAATCTTTGTCAGCACAGTTGGTGTGTTTTCGTTTTCAGATTATCGACCTATTTTGTTGTTGTTGTTGTTGTTGTTGTTGTTGTGACATTACGATGATCTAATTCCTGGATCTCACTCAGGTTGTTTACTCCATCGGTTTTGATCTGCAGGATTTGTTTGTTGATTTTATTCACTGATTGAATGACTAATGGAATGAATTATTTGACTGTCATAGTTCATTCGTTTGTTTATTACGTTAATGTGTTCAATATATTTGTATATAGCTTAGTGAGACATCTTCCGGTCTAGGCTTTCGATTTTTAATTGGTTTATACCTATGATTTGACTCCTAAAGGTCACGCGCGCGCAGACACACACACACACCACCACACACACACACACACACACACACACACACACAACACAGGCGCGCGCGCGCACGCACACACACACACACACACACACACACACACACACACGCACGCACGCACGCACGCACGCACGCACGCACCACACACACACAACAACACACACACACACCACACACACACACACCACACCCAAAGATGTACACACGCACTCACGCACGCATGCATGAACGCGCGCACGCACACACACACACACACACACACACACACACACACACACACACACACACACACACACACACACACACAGATACACACATGCGCTACATATGTACATAATCAACCAACTGTACTTATCGCGTTTTAGAAGAATTCTTAAAAACGGTTTGAATTTAGGGAAAGAATGCAAATGTCAGATATGATATTTTGAGTCTGAATCCTATTATTTAAGCGAAACTGTTTCTTTAGCATTTTTTTTTGCTTGTTTTTTCGAAATTTAAAAATTGGACTTTTTCAGAAATCTGCTTATGAAGTGTTCGACTTTTTTTTTTTTTTTTTTTTTTAAATGAATTAATTGTTCAGACGTCGCAGATTACTGGAGAAAATGTTTCCGACAACAGAAGTATGCCGGCATGGATGCGAAAAACAAAACAAAACAAAACAAAAACAGATTTACGGAGATAATGGGTTTACGAAAGAAAATAAAAAGCACCCACCTTCACGGGTATATGACCGGTTAGTAAACTCACCACACACACACACACACACACAACACACACACACACACACCCCACGCACGCACGCACGCACGCACGCACGCACCACACACACACACACGAACACAGACACATACACACACACATTTTGGTGTAAAGAATTTATTAACAATTTGCTTGTTTTGTTTTGTTTTGAGGGGAATGGATTGGAATAAAGTACTGTAAAATGGTTATTATCTTCTGTGTGTGTGTTTGTGGTGTGTGTGGTGTGTGTGTGTGTGTGTGTGGTGTGTGGTGTGTGTGGTGTGTGTGTGTGTGGTGTGTGTGCGTGCGTATGTGCATGTGTATGTTGGTGTGTGTGATGTGTGTGTGTGTGTGGGGCGTGTGCGCGGGCTTGTGAGTGTATGTGTGCGTGGTGTGTGGTGTGTCTGTGTTGTGGCGCCGCGCGCACTCGCTCAACTTCTCTGACGCTTACATCGATGCTAATAGACAAACTGACAGACACATCGAGAGAAGGAGTGTACTCACAAACTGACAGACACAAAGAGAGAATGGGTGTACAAACAAACTGACAGACACAAAGAGAGAATGGCTGTACAAACAAACTGACAGACACAAAGAGAGAATGGCTGTACAAACGACAACAAAGCTGAAAAAGACACACAAGAGAGAATGGCTGTACAACAACTGACAGACACAAAGAGAGAATGGTGTACAACAAACTGACAGACACAAAGAGAGAATGGATGTACTCACAAACTGACAGACACAAAGAGAGAATGGCTGTACAAACAAACTGACAGACACAAAGAGAGAATGGCTGTACAAACAAACTGACAGACACAAAGAGAGAATGGATGTACAAACAAACTAACAGACACAAAGAGAGAATGGATGTACAAACAAACTGACAGACACAAAGAGAGAATGGATGTACAAACAAACTAACAGACACAAAGAGAGAATGGGTGTACAAACAAACTGACAGACACAAAGAGAGAATGGGTGTACTGACAAACGGACAGACACAAAGAGAGAATGGGTGTACAAACAAACTGACAGACACAAAGAGAGAATGGGTGTACTGACAAACGGACAGACACAAAGAGAGAATGGCTGTACAAACAAACTGACAGACACAAAGAGAGAATGGATGTACAAACAAACTGACGGAAACATGGAGAGGAGTGGTAGTGTTAGATTTCAGCGTCACGCTCTTCAATGAAAATAAGACCACACACGCGCGCGCGCCACACACACACACACATACAAAGGCACATGTACACATACATAAGTGCACATGCGCGCGCGCGCACACACACACACACACACACACACACACACACACACACACACACACACACACACATAGACACAGACACGCGCGAGCACAAACACAAACTCATGCACACACACACAATACACATCGGGACACGCACGTGTGCTTGCACATATACGCACGCACACACACACCACGCACGCACGCACGCACGCACCACACACACACACACACACACACACACACACACACACACACACACACACACTAACTTTCCATCACATTGTACCACCATCCGTATAAAAATCATTTATTATGAAAAAAATGTCAGATTAAAAAAAGAACACACACAGTGGTGTGCACAGAGAAACACATGATTAAACACGAAGCAGAATTCCACGACATGTGTCTGGCATTTGTCACCATATCCACTGCACACAATTACTTCTTGTCATACAGCTTTTGTTTCTCCCATATACAGGTGGCAAGACGAACCACAGCGCAAACACATGCTCGGTATTTTACACCAGAATGAACATTATTTTCTTCTTTTTTTTTCACCTACACCAAGGAGGTTATGTTTTTCTTTTCACTTGATTTGCCTGTCTGCCAACAAGATTAAAGAACAAGATGCAAAGCATATAAACGTACTCCCAGTTTATCTTCCTGAAAAACGTCACAATCAAACATGCGTCATAATGTACTTGACGTCACAATCAAACATGCGTCATAATGTATTTGTACTTTCGGAGATTTTTCATAAAGAAGGAAAACCGTTTTGGGCCGTTATAGCCGTTAATAACGGCTATTCTGGTAAAATAAAACATCAGGCATCACTCGTGACCCATAATGAACATACCTACAAATTTTCAGAAAGATCGGCCTAGACGTTTTGTCTGGAGCGAGTGGAACACATTTTGACCACGGACAGACAGACAGACAGACAGACACACAGACAGCATTTCTTCATTCCCATTGTAAACTACTCCCTGTTCTATAAGAACTGGGAGTAAAAAAACGACTGAACTAATGTAAACAGACTTGGTGGAAAATCGAATGTGATTCAGGGAAGAACCCATTCACTATGTTGCGCGGATATCTGGATTTAGCTGCGGATCCAAGTTCAGTTCAGTTCAGTAGTTTTATTTAACGTCTTTTCATCGCAAGATGATCTTACAGCGGATCCAACCCGGAAAGATTATTACCAATTTTCCACTATACATGAACAATTTAAAGTTCCTGCTTACGAATCGATCCGTGGACCATCTCTTCATGGGATATTAAAACTGTTAGCCTTTTGCGCCCCTGCAAAAATACCCATTCCCATGCATGCCTATTATCATTTCCCCTAGCATGAACAAAATTGTGTGGTGAAGAAGGCTTACGCTATTTTGCCTGCCATTTAGTTGACAGTGACCTTTTTAACATGCTTTCCAAAACACAGACTTCAAACAGTAACAGATAAAAACAGACAAACAAGCTTTATTGAAAATGAACAAAACTGCCATGAATACCCATTTCCAGAGCTTAAAAATCGATCAACAGAACTTCACCAAAGCTTCCGAAATTAGACATGTTCGGAAAACATCCATCAAAGTGTAAACAAAATTAAGTCCCCAGATTATTCCGGGCAGCAAAGCACAGTCCGCATGAAACAGGGGAAGCTGGCAGCCATTAGCGTTGACGGCTGAGAACAGGATATGACGTCAGTCCTTCCCAAACTGCATGTTCACTTATTTGTCGTCATCTGGTGGTCCGTCCATGACCTTCTGGATAAAATCTGCAACACAAGATTCTGCTTCGTCTTCTTCTTTTTCTTTTCTTTCCTTTTTTTTCTTTTTAACAGAAAAGATAAATTTACAATCGCAGTTTCAGTTTCAGTTTCAGGTTCATCAAGGAGGCGTCACTGCGTGCGGACTAGTCCATATACGCTACACCATATCCGCAAAGTTTTGAGACCACACTACGCATGATTTGAAGCTGATGGATAAATGAATTAACAACTAAGATGAGACAATAGAAGAAGAGGGTCTCGTGGCTACGACTCAGCGGATGTCTGACCTACGCATTAGCCCAACGCGCTGGTCAGACCTTGAGTGCCTACCTACCATGGTTTTTTTGTGGGATTTTTTTTTGTATGTGTGTATAGTGAATGCACACGTGTGTGTTTGATGTGTGGGCATGGGCCCATGTGTGTGCGTGGGCGCATGCGTGTGTGTGTGTGTGTTGTGTGTGTGTGTGTGTGTGTGTGTGCGCGCGCGTGCAGGCGTGTGTGTGCGCGCGCGCGCACGTGTGTGTGTGTGTGTGTGTGTGTGTGTGTGTGTGTGTGTGTGTGGTGCCAAATCGCAGATTTCAACATGGTACTGCGAATTACTACCCGCAGCCTTGAGCTGTGTCCAGGATGGCAGGAACACACAGAAATGGAACAGACACTGACCAGGTGATTTTAATGCGTGCATAAACATTCCCTCCAACTTTTATTTTTGAACTTGGCTAACATTACAACTGTTCATCTGTTTCGGTCCTGGTTGCCGCCGGGATGTACAGATCTGATGTGAAAAGAAAGCAGAATGCACCGGAGTCAAATAGTTTTACACGATAATGGAACTGCACAAACATCATCATCATCGTCGTCGTCATCATCATCATCATCGTCGTCATCATCATCCTTTCTGATCATCGTAAGGAACACACACACACACACACACACACACACACACATACATACATACACACACGCACGCACGCACGCACGCGCCCGCACGCACGCACGCACACACACACGCACGCACGCACGCACGCACGCGCACACACACACACACACACACACACACACACACACACACACACACACACACACACACACACATAAGTATGTACAGTTTTGTGGCCCTCTTTTCATGCTGACTTCCATTTCAGTTTCATCTTTAACGTTCATTTCTGGAATGAGTTTGGATCAAAATCTCCGTCAGATTTCTGGTGAAGGACGTGCGGTGGTGATCGTTCTTACTTCAACAGGACTGGTAACGATTGTTCAACAATCTCATACCCACCACTTAACAGGTGAAGTCATCCGCCGAGAAGTTGGTAGGTGTTGTGCGACGTTGTGCTAAGTTGTTGTTATAGTTGTTGTTGTTGTTGTTGTCTCGTTCGTCATTTCTTTAGATGGATTCCCCCGTCTCCTCGACAAAGGTGGCAGCACGTCGCAGGTCCTCCAGTCCTCCGTAGAGCTTCCGGGCCAATGGGATTGGGTCGGGCCAGGTTTTCTCTCGGAGCGCTTGGTGGAGCGGGCAGGACTGCAGCAGATGTTCTGTTGTCTGGCTGCCTGTTCTGCAGGGGCACTGCTCTGTGTTGCCGATGCGGAGTTTAGTGAATAGGTGGTGTTTCAGGCGGTTGTGGCCTGTCCTGAGCCTGAAGATGACTACCTGCTCTCGACGAGTCAGCAGGTAGTACGGGTCTGCTCTGTTGTGGCGTGGATGTTGCTGCTTCTACTTGTTGTTGTACCAAGTCAAAGAGGCAGCAAGGATCAGAATCCAAGTGCCTTAATGGCAGTGCTTCTGTTCCTTCAGCAGGGCGGCTTCTGGCGACCAGACACTTGATGGCAGAGTCTGGAATACTGGAATTACAGCAAGACAAAATTATGACGTTCAGTTCCAATGCCCACAGCCACCGAAGACGACATGGCTTCCGGGGGATAACCATCCAAGAAGAATTATGGGGGTGAAGGGACCTGACCAACATTATACTGATCTCACCAGCCAAAGTGGCGCAGTGGTTAGTGTCGCCGATTCCCATGTCTTGCGTTCGATTCCCTCTCAGGTCCATTTCTTTGTAGGATTTTGATGTCCCCTTTGACTCCTACCTACCCACAGTCGATTTTGCTGTGAGAGACTGAAACCACACAGTCGAGTTTCGTTCACTGAATGGATGTATCTCTGAAAGCGCTGCTCACAATTTTCTGACCAGCACTGCAGGTGTCTGTATCTCTCGGGCCTGGTTGACACTGGGATGTGTTATGGTATGTTACGGGTACAGTCTCATTCCGGAAGGGAACTCCAAAGCATCGTTTTCATCCTCCTCATTTTCATCGATCGCTATTAAAAAAAAAAGAAAAAGAATCACACGGACATCACTAGAACGATAACATGTTAAGCTGGGCGCCAGAAATGCTTTCATCTGTGCAAGAGTGCGCGTGTGCGTGAGTGCGAGCTCGCGTGCATCTGTGTGTGTGTGTGTGTGTGTGTGTGTGTGTGTGTGTGTGTGTGTGTGTGTGTGTGTGTGTGTGTGCGTGCGAGCGTGCGTGCGTGCGTGTGCGTGCGTGCGTGCGTGCGCGTGCGTGCATGTTGTTGTGCGTGCGTGCGTGCGTGCGTGCGTGTGTGTGTGTGTGTGTGTGTGTGTGTGTGTGTGTGTGGTCAGCAGGATTCGAACTCAAACATTGACTGCACACACATCTCTTCCCCCCGAGCTAACTAGACACCCTCTGGACCCGTCTATGTATGGCAATATATATGGATCTGTCAGGATGCAATCTATATGGATTTGTCGGGATGCAGTATATATGGATCTATCGGGATGCAGTATATATGATCTGTCGGGATGCAATATATATGGATCTGTCGGGATGCAATATATATGGATCTGTCGGGATGCAGTATATATGGATCTGTCTGGATGCAATATATATGGATCTGTCGGGATGCAATATATATGGATCTGTCGGGGTGCAGTATATATGGATCTGTCGGGATGCAATATATATGGATATGTCGGGATGCAGTATATATGGATCAGTCGGGATGCAATATATATGGATATGTCGGGATGCAGTATATATGGATATGTCGGGATGCAGTATATATGGATCTGTCGGAATGCAATATATATGGATATGTCGGGATGCAGTATATATGGATCTGTCGGGATGCAATATATATGGATATGTCGGGATGCAGTATATATGGATCAGTCGGGATGCAATATATATGGATATGTCGGGATGCAGTATATATGGATATGTCGGGATGCAATATATATGGATCAGTCGGAATGCAGTATATATGGATATGTCGGGATGCAATATATATGGATCAGTCAGGATGCGTAGCACAGGAATAATGCCACCTTGAAACCCACCAGGATGAATTTTTTTTTTTTTTAAAGTCTGCTTGAACCTTTCTACATAAGGGGCAGAACTCATTCCAACACTCTACCCTGTTGCCTGTGACTGTTGTCAGAAGATTAGAAACTCCTGACAGTCCACACATCCATTAAGCCACCATTACAAAATAGCCTGTTTTAGGGACACAGTAAGAACACGGAAAAAGAACCTGCTAACCTTTAAATGGAATCTTGAAGGACGCAGGGAATAGCAAACAGTAAATAACGAACATGTAGGGTAACTCTTACTCCTTACTTGGAGAAAGAGTTACCCTACTTGTCCGTTCGTAAACTTTAGCCAGCGCACGTCTTTCACCAACACTGTGCCCAACACAGTATGCGGAAAGCACAAAACCACACCTGTACTTTTGTGTTGCTTTAAGCTTTACATCCATTCAAAACAGAGTCACAGAAGAATAGATACCAAAGACAGAGACAAAAACACAGAATCCAGCATCACCCAGATGCAACAGTGCCGATCAAATCGTAATCAACTACACTAGAAACTGGAATGGAATATTTACAGTTGATTTCATCTTTCTATTTCTTCAGTTTCTTCAAATTGTCTACCCTCGCTGTCTGCGTCATGCATTGTCTACCCTCGCTGTCTGCGTCATGCATTGTCTACCCTCGCTGTCTGCGTCATGCATTGTCTACCCTCGCTGTCTGCGTCATGCATTGTCTCCCCTCGCTGTCTGCGTCATGCATTGTCTCCCCTCGCTGTCTGCGTCATGCATTGTCTCCCCTCGCTGTCTGCGTCATGCATTATTTCCCACTGTTGCTTTGTCGAGTGTAAAGAAAGGTGCATAGTCACTTCAGTTCGCCATTTTAGCTTAAAACTTTGTTCAATGCATCAAAACAAATAGAAGAGAAGAGAGAGAGAGAGAGAGAGAGAGAGAGAGAGAGAGAGAGAGAGAGAGAGATCAAAAAAAAAAAAAAAAGAAAGAAAGAAAGAAAGAAAAAAGAAAGAAAAAAGAAAAAAACAAAGAAGAAAAGAAAAACTGCAAATAAAAAGGCTTTCAACAAATCAAAATTCATATCGGAGGACCTTGTTTCACTCCGGTGGCCAAGAGCTTAATAAAGGGAAGCTACTCATGTGATGTCTTTGACTGTGTCTTTTCACGATGCATGAAGAATGACAGCAAGTGTAGGTTTTGGACGCAGGCAGTCTACCAACGTGTCGATAGCAATATCAGCTGCGCAGACGAAACGTACGCTGTTCGCTAGCAGCGAGCGCCTACAATTCCAGCATCACGAAAAGCTGGAGGTAGACTCTCAAGATTCAGTTGGTATGAAACACTGACAAACTATTTCGGCTGAGGTCATTGAAGATGTCATCTTCGACGTAATGTGTTCAATCAATAAATAATAATAATGATGAATACTTATATAGCGTCTATTCTCGGCTAGAGACCAAGCTTTAAGCGCTTTACAATCCACACTCGTTTACACAACGGGCTGCCTACCTGGGTTGTGCCGACCGAAGAGCTGCCAGCTGGCGCTTCATTCAGTCGTTTCCCGTGTCATCCAGTCAATATCGTTCAATATCGTTCACTCAGTTTCCTTACTTCCTTCATTCTTTCCATTTCTCACGCAGGGTGCATGCTATGTGTAACGTGTCATCTATACCAACGGCCACAATGCCTTACTCTTTCGAAAGTTGGTGATGGGATTTTACGTGTGTGCAAGATGTTATGCGTGCGTTCACACACGGAACCTCGGTTTATAGTCACATTCTGTGTGGGAAATGGAGTCAGAACCAATGTTAACTCCGTGGGAAAACTCCCCCTGTACCGAAACGGCCCGGCAGAGATTCGAACCCGCAACCCCAGGATCACGAGTCCGGCGCTCTACCAACTGAGCTATTCCGGCTGCCTCAATCAAAACAGACTTACCTGCGTATTTGAGGTTTCCCTCCAGATCCACCTGCACATCAGTCAGCTCCATGATCTTGTCCACCTCCTCATCACTCAGCTTCTCCCCTGAAACGTTGGAAACAAACCGTAACAAACCATGTCTCTATTTCAGGCCAGGAGCACAGACACAACCAGCCGTGTCTCCCTGATGAGTTCCGATCCAGCGAACGAAAGGCCTAGGAGCAGGCAATATAAATAGATCTGTCTTCAAAAGGGTTTACGGTGGTTCCCTCATGCAGCTAGTGAAGAATTTTCGTATCTATAATATATTTTCTTAATTTCATGTTCCCATATTCTTCATCTTCAACCCCCCCCCTCCCCCCCCCCCCCCCCCCCCCCCCCCCCCACCCCGCAAGTCCAAATCTTTGCCAAGTCATTACTGTGACGACAGAGGGGTCGTTGGCCTGCGCTCATTTTTCCCCCACTATTAGATTGTTCGTCTATGTATTTGTCTGACTTTATTTAAGTTTAAAAGGCTGTGCCAGTCTTGAATAAAAGTTACACTGTGTTAGGTTTTCTTATGGGAGCAAAAGTTACCCCATTTGTTTACTGTTTATTGTTTACTGTTCCCTGCCTCATTTCATTTTCAAAACCGTAACGGATCAGTGTGGTGTGTAAAGTGCAGTGCAGAGCAATAAAATGGCGATTCCGTGTCAGTGCGGAGCTTTGTGGTCGGCTGGGCTGAAAACCAACATGACTTGTCTCACTTAAGCGTGGTTTGAAGTAAAGCCGACTACGTGGGTCGTATCCGGACTTACAGAGACTAGACAAAGACTAAACAATCTCACAGAGTACAGCGAACTGAATCTGTTGGATTCCCATCACGTCGTGAACTTTATCAGAATGCACACACTGCAAACCATTATGCTTGAGGAATTCTGAACGCTGTTTTAAAGAACGAAAATCTAACACTGTGACCTCATTGATCTAATTTTTGACACTGCTAGTTAATTAAAATTGGAAGGCCTGCATCCAGTACTTCTTCAGACTCTAGCGAAAAAATTTATCATGTATTAAACCATCAGCATGTTTGATACGTAGATAAAGATTCGGTGCAAGGAAATTCAGAATGGACACACAGGAAAACACAGACCTCTGCCATGGTCGAACAGATCCTGCATCCACTTTTTAATCCGGATCAGCACCACGGATCCACACTCAAATTTAATGAGTTTTTCTCCGCCCACGTTCCATCTTTCCACTGCGTTTCGTTAAAATCGGTTCAGCAGGTTTTGAATCATAGTACTGATAGACAGGCGAACCAACAGATACGAGTTGAATTAAGCATAATTACATAGAATTTCAGAATTAAGCATGATCACATAGAATTTCAGAATTAAGCATAATCACATAGAATTTCAGAATTAAGCATGATCCCATAGAATTTCAGAATTAAGCATGATCAATACAATTTCAGAATTAAGCATGATCACATAGAATTTCAGAATTAAGCATGATCACACAGAATTTCAGAATTACGCATGATCACATAGAATTTCAGAATTAAGCATGATCAATAGAATTTCAGAATTAAGCATGATCACATAGAATTTCTTTTTTTTTTCTTTTTTTTTTTTTTTTGCTGTCCCAACCTCTGCGCCACCTCAGAGGCGGTGCACCCACGCCGCTCATTCCGACACCCCGTCCACAGCCACAGCCCGGCCGGTCCCGCCGCAGCCCCGACACCGGCAATCCACAGGGACCAGTCAATGTCAAGTCGCCGAGAGGCAACCCACCGGAGGAGACACTGCACTGCTGCCGAGTCACTTCGGTGGTGTTCAGTGGCGCCTGTTCTGATCTAACATACGCAGGACACCACCTACTAAGCCCCCTACTGACGACAATAATTGCTTAGTCGCGGAGCCGGCGTGAGCGAGCTCTCCCTCCGGAGGGCGCCACTACGTCCGTCCAACGACAGCCCCCATGGACTCACCGATACCTGTGACCCCGACGGAACCAAACCAAAGCCACAGACGTGGAGAGGACACCGAAACTGAGGTCACCATGAGAGCAGGGCATGAAGGGCCACAGAATTTGAGACTTACATAGATCACATAGAATTTCAGAATTAAGCATGATCACATAGAATTTCAGAATTAAGCATGATCGCATAGAATTTCAGAATTAAGCATGATCACACAGAATTTCAGAATTAAGCATGATCAC
>CM065732.1:59761337-59763837 GCA_033310375.1 Conus canariensis
CAGGCAGTACAGTTAGCTGGAAATACTCCTAACAAATTCATTATTCTTGGTGATTTCAACGCAGATTGTACAGTTCAACCACCACCGCATCTTCAAAATATTATGTCAACGAATAATTTATTTCAGATAGTTAATAAATCAACTCGTATTACTGAAAACTCGTCCACCATAATTGATTTAATACTTACGCCATGTCCAGACCTCATTCAAGGTTCAGACGTACTGTCACCAGTCTGTAGCGATCATTGTGCTCCGTATGTTGTCTTGAAAAACCACCGCAGATTTAACACCTCCTACAAACGTACAGTGTTTAATTATGCTAAACTAAATGCTCAGAGACTAACTGCTGAATTATCTAACACTGACTGGGATTCCATTTTAACCTTGGTATCTATTGATGATGCTGCCGAGAAGTTTTCTGATCTGCTTGTGTATGTTGCAAAACTATGTATGCCAGTCAAAGAGGTTACAATAGATGAACACGATGCGCCATGGATTACGACTGAAATTAAAAAAAATAATCAAAAGAAAAAATAGTATCCATAAATTGGCTAAATTTTTTAATTCTGAGTGGGCTTGGGCTTTCTTTCGTCGTACTCGAAATGAGCTTGCACATATTATTAGACTGAGGAAGGCAGAATATGTATTAGAATTAGACAACAAAATCTCCTCTCCGAATTGCTTTGGAACCAAGGACTGGTGGAAACTAGTTAAAACATTCATTCGTAACAAAGGCATGCCTCAGGACGAAATCCCTCCCATTGAAGATAAAGATGTGATTTATTACACTCCAAAAGATAAGGCTACTGCCCTTAATAAATACTTTGCCGCGCAATGTTCGGTCGATGACGATGATGAAGATTTACCTAGGATAAATGAATATTGCGGTTTGATTAGTCAGTTAGTTATTACCAAAGACGTTGTTCTAGAAATACTGAAAGATCTTGATAGTAGAAAAGCTGTCGGACCAGACCTGGTACACAATAAAATTTTAATTGCTGCTGCGGACGTCATTTGTGAACCATTAGCATACCTGTTTAATCGCTCATTAACACAAGGCAAATTTCCTTTAATATGGAAACTGGCTCATGTAACCCCCATATTTAAAAAAGGAGATAAACATAAATGCGAAAACTACCGTCCTATTTCATTATTGAGCTGTATCGGTAAAATCTTAGAAAAATGTGTTCAGCAACATGTGTTTAAACACCTTTTAGGCAATAATCTTTTATCAGATGCCCAGTCGGGGTTCATTCCAGGAGACTCAACTGTTTTTCAACTTTTGTGTATATATGATGATTTTTGCAAATTTCTAGACTCAAGAACTACTGCACAGGTGATTTTTTTTGACGTATCTAAGGCCTTTGATAAGGTATGGCACCGTGGATTACTATATAAACTTTCTGCCTTGGGTGTTAGAGGACAGTTGCTTGATTGGTTTGCTGACTATTTGACAAATCGTACACAGGCAGTAGTTTTAAAGGGAAGTAAATCACCGTATCTCCCGATATCGGCAGGCGTCCCCCAAGGTTCTATTCTCGGACCAATGTTATTCCTTATTTATATAAATGATATTGTTCATGATATTGAATCTGTGGTAAAGCTATTTGCTGATGATACCAGTATATATTTAGGTCTTGAAAATACTCGTCTTAGAACAGAAATCTTAAACTCAGATCTTGAAAAAATCAATACTTGGGCTCTCAAATGGAAAATAACATTTAACCAGTCTAAAAGTAAATTATTGACAATTTCTAACCATGCGGTGCCACAAATTGAACCTCTGAGGTTTAATAACGTGACATTACATGATATTGAATTCCACAAACACCTAGGAGTTATCATTCAAAATAATTGTAAATGGGATCGCCACATCAAATCCATGTTGTCAAAATGTCGTGTTCTTGTTGCCTGCCTCCGCTCATTTAAATACCGTCTTAGTCGGAAATCACTCGAAATAATGTATAAGTCATTTATTTTGCCCCATTTCGATTTTTCGGATGTCGTGTGGGATAATTGTACAAACAAACAAGCTGAAGATTTAGAAAATGTGCATCTGGATGCGATTAGAACTATAGTCGGCTCAGTCCGAGGGACTAGCCACCAAAAATTATACAAGGAATCCGGTTTTACATCATTAAAAGAGAGACGACGACGTCATAAAATCATTCTGTACTACAAAATTGTCAACAGTATTGCTCCGATTTATCTGTCTAATCGACTTCCCCATCTTATATCCTCTGTAAACCCTTATCACCTCAGGCGCCCCCTGGAGAGGCAGATGCCAAAGTGTAGACTAGATATGTACAAATCTTCCTTCTTTCCTTCATCTACTGCTCTTTGGAATGACCTCCCTGACAATATTAAAGTATCTAATTCTCTTAGTTTTCTCAAGCGTTTCCTCAGCAGTACGATAGTATCGTGCCTAGATGTTACTACTTATCTGATAGGACGTCAGAAATAATTTTATGTAAGTTGAGATTGGAAATGAGTGACTTAA